>CM075475.1:28902835-29580335 GCA_037950665.1 Hypophthalmichthys nobilis | reverse complement strand
ATATACACTAAGCAAAAATAATTTTTGCTATATTTTAATAATAATATTTTTTAAATAAAGTATTATTGTATTCCAGCTATGTTTTGAATGTGTATAATATTTAATATTATAATATTCATTTAATTAAATATTTTATTGCAACTAAATTCTGTTCTGAATGTGTATAGTATTTAATATAATAATATTTTTAATTCAAGTGTCTTTCTGTGCTGAAGGTGTATCTTTAACCATACATTAACATATAAACAACCAGTTAAGTTAAATACTGATTTAAGACTCAAGTCTGAAGGACACCGATATCTCATGAGGTGGAGAATGATTCCTTAAAAAGAATTGGCTCATAAGAGTCATTTGTTCATGAATCAGACTACTCTAGTCTTGCTATATGTTTGTTTTTACGTGCAACCAGCAAGGACAATGCTATAGAAAGATATGTCTACTCTATTTATTGTGTTATTATTGTTGTTGTTGTTTTTGTATTATTTTGTGGCACCCATCACATTTAATTGGGAATGAATCTCACAAATGAACTGAAACATCATTTGTTTAGTCATGGTGCTCTAGATTCAGTAGCATCAAAGCACAAGCTCCATCAACATGGGCAGAAGAAAGCAGACGTTCAAGAACCGCTAACATAACCAAATGTCATGAAATTTTAAAAATATAATGACTCTTTAGCCTACTATAAAACCACAATGACCATCAGTAACGTTATGACCTAAAAGTACATGTAAGAAACCACTGTGGGGGTAATGAATGACTGTGATTTGAGATGTAAATTAGTCACAATGAGACAGATTGTCTGATGAGACTCAGACTGAGAGACGACTGGGCCTCAGCACTGTATACAAACACAGACCAGACTTTTTAATTGGCTTCTTTTTTGGTGACTCGCCATTCCAAATTTGGAGTTGCCCTTGGCAAATCTCCACAAACATGGAGAAAATCTTAGTCTAAATATCACTTGGGTCCAAAAGACATGTGGCCTTGTTTAAACGTCCTTTCGTCTGTCCGGACTACCTTCCCTTACCCTTTGTTTCTTTTTTTTAAATAATAATCCTCTCTTGATCCTTTTATCATTTTTTTTTTCCACCCCCTTTAATTTCAATATTTTCTAAAACACAATGTCCTAACCATGTGTGACAGCGACAAGCAATAAAAGTCATTTTAAATTTAAAGTAAATTTGAGTTTTTGTCCAAACCATCTGCGACAAGAGGCTGGACATTTTGTTGATTGCTTGGTTTATTTGTCATGTTTTGTTGCCCTGCCAAAATCTCATTGGTCCAAAAATCATGCTTCACATAGCTGTACACTACTATTCAAAAGTTTGGGGTCAGTAAGACTTTTATTTATTTGTTTATTTTTTGAAAGAAATGAATACTATTATTCATGTGACGAAATGTGAAATGATGAAAAGTGACAGTAAAGACAATCTTAATGTTTCAAATAATTTCTATTTCGAATAAATGCTGCTTTTTTTTTTTACCTTTTTATGCATCAAAGAATCCAGAAAAAAATGAACACAGTTTCCACAAAAATTTAAGAAGCAGCATAACTGTTTTTGCTTCATAAAATCAAGTTTGAACCACTATAGTCACATGGACTATTTTGACGATGTCTTTAGTACCTTTCTGGGCCTTGAGAGTGATAATTGCGTTTGCTCTTTATGGGGGATTGGAAAGCTCTTGGATTTCATCAAAAACATCTTAATTTGTGTTCCGAAGATGAACGAAAGTCTTACGGGTTTGGAATTAAATTAGGGTGAGTAATTAACGACAGAATTTTCATTTTTGGGTGAACTAACCCTTTAAACATGAAATATGTTCTGATTGGCTGTGATGTGCTTCAGTGTGGACAGACAAATTACATCTTAGGAGGATACTGTGTAACTGTGAGAAAGAGAGAAAAGAAACAACAACATTTAATGTGCTTACCTCGGTATGACTTGGCGCAAAGGTCTTGATCATCATAGACTCGCCACAGGAATTTTTGGGAGGGGGATCTTGCAGGCGGGGAGTCGGCGACTGAGACATTGCTGTTGAGTAGTAATTTAGGGGAGGGCAAATAAGTTTCAAGTGTCTCCAAGAACTTGCTGCAGCTCCAGGTCCAGCGCACTCGCGGAGGCTCGTAGTCGCACCGAAACACGCCCAGAGGTGACTTGTTGCCAAATGTGCTCACGTTGCCCACGGTGATGCCCAAGCAGAGGGAGGAGCCAATGTTGAAGAGCCGCCCCCTGGTCACCCACTTCCAAAGCTGGGCGTCACCCTTGCAGGACGAGGAGAGGTAGAGCACGTGATCTCGTACCCCCAAGCAGCCCAGCGCTCCCTCGTGGAAAAACGCGAAAGTGTCCGATTCATCTGTATGTGCTGTTGCAGAAAGAGAGAGACAAGAGTTATTAGCTTGACATATTGTAGAAGAGACAACCCTATAATTGTAAATATGGAAAGATCATTAACGTTTTAATGCCAAGCATAGACATTTACAGAGGTTTTTAATGATTTTACCCACCATTAAGCCAAGTGACTGATCCGACAGAAACAATTTCCGTCAATGTCATGTGACCAAAGCTGTTTTTGTCTCACAGCTATTTTCATAGTATATTATTAAAGCAGTAGGATAAGCAAACCCCTTTTGATTCTCTTTCACCCACTTATATGTTCAACAAAATCAAGTAGATCACAGCCAACACAAGCAAAGCACAAATCCTGCTCAAACAATCCCACAGAAAGTTTTTATGTGCTTTCACTGCCTCGAATGTAAAACACTGATTTAATTACAGGTGAAAAGTAATTGTTTGGGGGAAATCTGGAGCTTCAGGTTACATTCTGTGTGTGCTTTGGTTTTGGAACAAATCATATATCTGACTGCAAATAGATAGTAATTAACAAAAACAAAACAAAAATGTGCAACAGAAACTGCCATGAAAAAAAAAAACGCATTGGCAATATTCCTCTTTTGTGTGAACACACACATTTATCCCAGTTTCATTATAACTGAGAACTCTCCAGCACCCATCAGTGGCTCGTGGTATTCTGAAATGAGGAGGCAAAACAACCTCTCTGTGTTTATATATTTTTTTACCCATAAAGATGTATATACATTGTTGTACAAATGTTTTGTGGTCAAAAGGATTTTTCAATCTTTTGGAAAAAAGCTAGTGCTCACCACAGCTGCATTTACTCAAAAACACAGTAAAAATAGTAATATTATGAAACATTATAACAATTTAAAATAATTGCTTTCATTTTTAATATATTTTAAAATGTGTTCCTGTGATGTTAATTTACTTTCAATGAATCCTTGTTGAATAAAAGTATACATTTCTTTAAAAAATACTTACTGGCCCTAAACTTTTGAACAGTAGTGTATACATTTACACTGGACTAAAATGTATTAAATTTATACTAAAATATATTAAATGTACAGTCAAACCTAAATTTATTCAGACACCTTGAACATTTCATTCATTAATACAGTTTATTCACTATAGTTTAAAAAAATGGTATGACAAGATCTCAGAGTTAAACTGTGTTAATCTTAATTATGTCAGATTATAACACTTAAGCAAAACATGGTCAGGTCAAAGTGTCTGAATAATTTTTGTTTGCAAAGTTGTATCAATTTTACTGGTAGTCCATTGTATGAAGAATTTTTGGGTATAATATGTCACAGTTTACTTTATTTTGCTATCCTCACTTACATAAATTTTTGGTTTGACTGTATATATCACAAACATGTTAATAAACATGTTACAATTTTTTTTAAAAATCACTGTAATGAAACGGCAACAAATAACCACTCACAAATCATCATGTACTTTTGACTCTGGCATAACTGAAAGCGACAATATCCGAGTGGATTTCAATGATTTGATCAGTTGCAAACATAATAGGTGACATTATCCTGTTGACAAGGTAATTACTGCTGGACTGGTAATTACTTTATTTATGGGTGTCACTTTTAATCTCATATTTCACAATATTATTTTCCTTTTGTACTGTCAATCTAATTTTTTCGAGGAATTTCCTTTCCTTGCCTCCTTGGAAAAAATGTGCCTGCATGTCATTTATGATAGAGCTGCTGTACCGGACACTCACATTGCAGTAAGAATAAACAAATATACTGAAATTTGACTATATATGTGTTGTTTAGCGAGAGAAGGAAAAGGAAAAGAGATGGCTAGGAGGAGAGTCAAATAGACGGCTGAAGAGCCAAAACCGGCAGCGTTCCCGAAAGCCAGTCTGGTTTCTTTTTATACTTCCATTCTGCTTTTCTCTCTCTTTATCTGTCTCTCTCGTGCACCCTCTCATTCCTGCAGGGGGGAATGCAAGGTTACAACCACAACGTCAGAGAAAAAGAAAATCAGAGCAAAAGAAAGATAGCCTGAAGAGAGACCCGAGACAAACAGCTGTGTTTCCAAACAGAGTAGTTCTAAAGCAGGGGAATGGGAAATGGGATCACTCAAAAAACAAACAAAAGAGAGACAAAAAATGTTTACTGAGACCCTGGGAGACTTTCCGAATATCACCAAGCAATGCTCAGACATATATTTCTATAAGTAAGCATGCTGTAAAAAAATGTTAAGAAGCTCTATAACAATGTAAAATAGAGATAATCAGAGCTTTTAAAAAGATAAATATCTACAGTGGCCCCGAAAAAGTATTTGGACGCTTTTTCCAGGTCCTGGCAACACATCACCTATGGAAAAATCCTATCAAGTGTCTAACTTGTGAGATGTAAAATAAAACGTTTAAAATGTGAACAAATCCAACTAGGACAATTCTTTCCATGAGGTCCTGATTCCACTTATTAATGACATGCAATCCGTGACAAACTGGGATTAAAACAAGTCTTTCCGTCTTCCTGCAGAACAGCAGAAGAATTTGAGGGCATCATGTGATCTGAGCAAGTCATATAATTGGTGGAGGTAAGACCCTGGGGAGACATACTTCAGGAGGCAGGAAGGTAAAGACATGCGCATTCACACAAACATCAAAGCGTCTCTCCACTTCTGACAGATAAAGGGCGAAGCAGGCTCAGACTTGAGCATCATCCTAATGTCTTCACAATGAAACAGGGATTTACCGAGATGACAAATTATGGGCGTTTGAGTAAAGGAAACAAAAATAAATGACAATGTTTATGATCACAATCTCTGATCAAATATTTTTGATAATCAGTCAGGAATACATTCTCAGGTTTAGTTTGAAACTAAATATGAAGAGTTTGGTTCCAAAACACTATAAATCCATTTTGATTCATTTGAGTAAAAAGGTGTTTTCTTTAACAAGAAAGCGGCAAGATGAAAACCACTATTTTCTGTTTCAAACTTTCACATAGCATCTTTTGGTTATAAAAACATTAAAAATTCAAATCTACATTTTGATTTTAAAAGGTTTATTATAAAAACTGATTATTATTTTTTCCAAAATGCAATAAATCCATGACATGTTTTTTTTTTTTTTTTTCAAAATGCAATTAATCCATCAATATAAAAGTTATTTTTCATATTGAAAATACTCAACAAAGTAAGTTGATTCACGTATATGACAGCCTCTGAACTTTGTCAATACTAATCTTATATACAGGCATTTGACTAAAAATGCATTCAGTCGTCGCTCCCAAAATGAATTCAACGCGTCATCTTGTTAAAGTTATCAATGAATTATGTCTCCGTTTGTCATTACCGATTAAAGAGTATCTGGCGCAACCGCACGGTTAAAATAAACACATTTGCCGAGTACACTGGTATTAGAAACGGCTTTTAAAAACTGTTCATGATTAATTTTTTGGGGACCGCGACAGAAGTTTGATGCTGTCGTGAAACAGCAAGCATTTTGCCTCCTCCCTACTCGAGTGCCTCATCTTCTTAATCTCCTCAAGTAAATGATTACATTTCGATGACTTGCGTTTCTTCCCCACCGCAGAAACCACCACAGGTTCATCAATGCCGTCAGAATTATTAATTTTTCTGTTTTTGTTGATCACAAAGTACAAAGCATGGGCCCGTACGTCGCTAACTCGGTTAGCTGGATTTGATTGATGACGATTTGGCATGATCTTGGATTGTTCGGTTCTTCGACGCTCATCCTGGACTTGCTGCCATAGCAACAGGTTCGTACGCTTAAACCTGCTCGTGAGCAGGCTTATTTCATGTAAACAGGATTAGATGGCATCTTTTTAAGTGGAACTGATACTTAAAAATTGTCCCAGCCACTGCTTATTTATTTCAAGAGTACGCTACTTATCCAGGGACAATAATTTAAAATGATAATAATTTACAAATTAATTTGAAAATAATATTATAAATGTTGTGTAGTCTATAATAGTATAGGCACAGCCAGTTTTACTCAATGAAAAATTTATTCGTGATGGAATAATTGCTTTACAGTTGTATTGGAGTCTCACACATGCTGTACAGTTATTCTGAGCCGTGCATTAATTTGAATGGTGACGCTATTATGGGAGTGGCTTGATGCAGCGCAGGAGATGCAGATAACTTGATCTTGACTTTAATTAATTTTTAATTAAAACTTTAATTAATGCTGTCACGTAACAGATCTGCTTCAAAGATAAAATTAAATGAATTGCGAATTACAACATTGAAATAAAAATAGTGCACATTTCATTTATCTATTATAACATTTATGTCGTAATGTCATGTTGTTCGCTTGGCTGTTTCATTATAAAGGTCCAGAAATTCGTCAAGTTTTTCGTCAGGTATCTTTTCTAATTATATGATGTCATTACGTTGCTGTCTTGACGCCAGCCAATCGCTGCATTGCTGATCGTGGTTTCGAGTATCGATACATCTGCCCTTTTTAAGGAACACGAGAACGCGCAGTAATCTCAGACAATTTAATCCTGATATTTTAATCCATTACACAAATTCGTCTGAAGAACCAAATTAGCCAGAGATCAGTTATCACGATTAGAAGATCTAGCATCTGTCAAATCATCTCAGATGTATTTAGCGAGGTACGAAGAATGGACCCCAGATAAGGAAAACTAGGATGCCGTGTATTCAGAGCGCCGCCATTACTGTTTACAGTGCGTGGAATGGTGCGCTGTGATTGGTTGAGCGGATATATCGCATTCTGCAGAGAAAGGACACTGGCGTTTGTCGTGTTTTGGAAAGAAAGGGAGAAAACATGACAGAATAACACGACGGAAATCGCATTTTGCGCAGAATTAATAAATGACTTTTCAATACCGACCAGATACAATACTGATTTTGGCGGAAACTCAATTAAAAAAAAAAAAAAAAAAAAAAAAGGCGTTTATCGCGTTTTGGAACCAAACTCTTCATATATATATATATATAAGACCAGTTCACACCGCACCGACAAACACCAACAAACGACAACGAACAAGTTGGCCGTTGGATTTAGAATTCTATGAGAAAAAAACTGTCATGTTCACACTGCCCCAACAAACACCGACAAACGAGTCACAGAGTCAAGTCTGACTGGGAAAATTCCACAACTACATACGTGTAACCATGTTAACAATATTGTCAGGCAAGTTTATTATATTAATAATATAGTATCATATATATTTTCGTTGTATTAAAGTATTGAGGCAAAACAAAAATACTAACCTGAAATCCGAAGCGCTGTAGCCATCGATCTGCGTTGCGGTTGGTACACCGGTTTTTAAACTTTTTTTTTTAGCGCAACCTTTTTTATTTATGTGACCCATAGGCCTATACAACCATGTAACGTTAGCTAAACAAGCCAAAACGAATTAATTTGAAACGAAACCGAAGGTAAACTTGCGTTGCTCTCATACCTCTCTCTTTCGGTGAAGTGGAGCAGTGCTCTTGCTGAATGGCACGGATTGCACTATGGACTACTGTACCTTTTATATTTTTTTTTTAAACTGTATTTTATTTTTTTATAATGAACAAGCTGTGATGTCACGTTTCCAGTGCTTTGTTGTGTGTGCGTGAGGCGCGGGCGCGATCAAACAAGCTGTCTTTACAGGGGACTTGCCACATCGTCATAGCAACGGTTGGTGGCCAGGTCATATTACGTCAGAGTTTGTTGCCGTTTGTTGGAAAACTGTTCACACTGCTCAGACATTCCACGACCCAACAAACGCCGATTAAACATGTTCAGTCGGGTGAAAACAGATTCCGACCAACGCCAACAGACGCCAACAGGGGTATCACACCTATCCAACAAACTCCAACAGACGAGTTTGTTGGCGTTTGTCGTTTGTGTGTGAATTGGCCTTATAATTAAATGATAAAGTCAATCTTACTCTAATGCACAATAAAAATAAATAATAAAATAAAATAAATGTAAATATTAATAGTACTACTAATAATAATAATAATTAAAAAAACCTTTTTTAAATAAATAAATAAAAATAAAAGCATTTAAAATAATATTACTCAGTTTATTTTTCTCATATTTTTTTAAATAAATATATAAAACCATTAGTAGTATTAATAGTAATAATAGTAATAGTTGTAATAATAATAAATTTACTTTCATTTTTTCTCATTGAGGGCCAAATAAAAAGAAATGAATAAAAATGAAAAATATAAATACAATTTTAAAAAGCATTAATAATACTAATACTAATCTTTCCCTCAGTGTAGGCCTAATAAAATGTAATGAACAAAAATACATAAAATAGCAGCAGCAGCAGCAGTAGTAGTGGTAGTTGTAGAAGTAATAATAATAATAATAACAATAATAATAATGACACTTAAAACTGCAAATTCATAAAAAGGAAAGCCTAAAGCAAATAACTATCATCATCATTGTGCCCTTGAGCAAGGCAGGTTACTTAAAACAAGGTTGCTTCAGGGGATTGTTGCTTTGGATAAAAGCATCTGCTAAATGACTGCTTACTTCCAGAAATATTACATAACATAAAACAAAAAAAATACCATGACAACTGGCACAGGATGTCACATGAGCTGTAATAATGCATGCAAAGAGCAAGCAGTGTTATAAAAAAAAAAAAAAAAAAAAAAACATTAAACTTGAAAAATTATCTGTAAATCAGCACTGGTTGTGTGATTAAAGATAAATGCATAGCTATCGATGATTTGTCTGACGTACAGTTAGAGCACTGAGAGGCAGAATGCCATCCATTACAAGGTTTTCGAACAGTTATTGAGTAGGATGACAGCTTACAGGAAGAAACTCTTTTTTCAGGCTGTGGTTTTGGCATGAGGGCTCCATAAAACCACCTTCTTCCAGATGGTAGAGATGAGAACATATCATGGCACGGATGATGCTGCACAGCTAAACAAATAGTTTTTGCGATCACTGATTACATAATGCTGATGATGACATCGAAATGACTAGTGTGGGTGAAAATTGTCTCTTCATCACAGTCTGTGGAATGTTTCTGATGAATTATCGTTTGAAGTTGGTCTAGGCACTGGTAAAATGGATCTGATGCAAGATTCCCATCTGAAACAGTTATACCTCGGGAGCTGAAGGCTAACTAACACAGGAAACATTGCTAAAATTTTGATATTCCACCTCAGGCAACAACTAATTGATTACCTGAGGAAGAATGTTGTTATCTTAGAAATTAACTATGTTCTGATTGGTGTTTGACCAATACTGTCTTTCTAATGTGCATGGTGACTGATAATAGGCTAATATGTAATGCAATACAATGTACTAATGAAAAGATGTACTAAAAATTGTCCACATGCAATGGAGGCTTATTTTACATACTATTTACTCAACATGAACAGCTGATTGATCAAGAATTGATCACAAAAATGGTTGATTTTACTAACTTATTTAAAAAAACAGTGATTCTATACTTTAACATACTTCTGTATTATCGCCAACATATTAGAAACTAGTCGATGCCTTCTGAATTTAGAGTGTAATCCCCATGACAAAATACAAAGGACACCACAAAATGGAAAAGGCAGAAGAAACAGGCACTCATTGGGGGGGACTAAAGTCTTAGCGTGAGCTCATGTGGTGGTATGTGGTTTTCATGAACCCTGATTCTAAGCTACCAAAGCTAAACGTTTATTATTATGACAGATGTATTTTTGTTTCTCCCTTCCCCTTTTTGGAGGAGGGTAATGAGTGAGGGATACAATATGAGAGAGAGAGATGGAGTTGGGGGAAGGAAGGTAACAAGCCAGCAGGGAGACAGGGAGGAAAAAAAGGAGTGAGGGAGCAAACGGAAGGGTGCAGAGAGAGGTCAGGGTTTTGTATAGATTATCCTTTTATTCTGTAAACACAGAGGTTGACCAACACACAGGAAATTCCGGCTGGTATTTGTTTCTCAGCTCCCGTTACTGAGCCCTCAACCTAGTCAGAGCTCTGACCTGAGATCAAACCCCAAATGAGGCAGAAACAGATCCGATACAAGAGTCTCTTCAAGGAGACATCAATAATTAACAAAAAACAGCTGCAAATTATTATAATAATAATAGTCAAATATTATAAACATTATAAGTGTCAAAAGGCCAAAATGCAAGAAGAATACATTTTAAAAAATGATCTTTGATAAATCTGCTAGAAACAAATATAAATCTGAAGCATCAAATGGTCACAATTTCATCAAATTTTATTTTAAATACACTACCGGCCAAAAGTTTGGAATCGGTAAGATTTTTAATGTTTTTAAAAGAAGTTTCATCTGCTCACCAAGGCTTCATTTATTTAATTAAAAATACAGTAAAAACAGTAATATTGTAAAATATTATTACAATTTAAAATAACTTAAATTCTGTTTGAATATATTTTATAAAGTAATTTATTTATGAATTTTCAGCATCATTACTCCAGTCTTCAGTGTCACATGATCCTTCAGAAATCATTCTAATATATTTAAGGACTGAAATGCTAAAATTGATCAATAAAACTACTGAATTAAAAAAAAAAAAAGAAATTCACTACAATAAAAAAAAATCAACAGATTATGTTGTTGTGTAATTAGTCAAAATTAGTCAGAGATGAGCCAATATTATCATTTTAAGAGCTACAAGAGAGAATAAGAAACCTTCCAGCTTCTCATGCTAAGAATTATTGATTCATAATTCCATCTCTAATGGTGCAGTGAATTTCACGCGCGAATGAAGCGAGTAAACTCAAAATGTTCAAGCGTCCAACTATTTATTCACGCAAGTCGCGTCTGGTGTGAACGCCCCATTACAGGAATTGGGTGTCGGGTCTTAGCCTGTTTAACACCACTGCTCTGTTCTTCAAAACTTTTTTCTCTTCTTTTTATTAGAGATGTGACAGTCCCTGACACAGAGGTGCAAAAACCTATCCTGTCTTTGCTGGACTGTGAAGTTGAGAGAAGCACTAAAAAGTATACAAGACCCCCGAGAAGCAGACAGCCCTCAGCTGAGGCTCGTTATTGTGTAACCGGATATTTAGAGCACATCTGCTTACGGGTGAGAATCAAGCGCTTGAGAACACAGGTTAACAGAGCAGTGAGAAACCACGAACATACTTCTGCAAACAGGCATAACGACTGTCCTTTTATAATTCAAAATGTCCTTTCGCCCACTAAATCTGCGCTATAAAACATAAAAGCAGTGCCTAATGGTGTTGCGTTGCCTATGAATGAATACGTTTTCTGAACAAATCTTTTGAGTGAACGAATCGAATCGTTACATTCAGGCACTGAGTCGTTCAGAGAATCGCCGTTTTAAAACGAGTGCTTTCCTGCCTTTAGTGACTGAATATGGTAGGCCTATGAGCAAATAACATTAGAGTTCAGGCTCTAAAGGAGCATAAACTTTATTAGACTAACTGAACGAGTCAAATGTTGGACTTATGAACGAGACAGAAACAGCATTCAACAAGACACTCGTTTGTGAAGGAAATGAACGAATGAGGCTTGATCAGACATCTTGTTCAGAAGCGAACCACGTCCTATATCTACAGTTTAATAGGCTACAAAGAAATTATGCCAAGCAGTTGACAAAATGAAGGAAAAAATTACAGCTATGGTTTGTTGTCAGTTTTAGGGAAATGTCTATGATGTTTAAATATAATTTCTAGAGTTTCTTCTTTATAGCCTAGTATAACCAAAGTCCCTTTCAAGGAAAGTCTGTTCACTTGGCGGCCATTTTTGCAGCTATTTCGGACATGGAGAAATCCTGAAATCTCAAAAACTGCTTGGCAAACTCACAATTAAATAACATATTTCAAATCAGCAACAAATTCTGACATGAACTGTCTCATAAATGTTGTTTCTTATACTCAAATAGCGTTAAAAAAAAACTTGTTTTTCAGGCTAGACTAGCCAATGGGCATGTGCAGTCCTAAGCTCGAGTCTCAGGTTTCTCTGGGAACTGGAGCTTCTAACGGCAGCTGCAGTGACACATTAGGCATTTCTCAATACCAAGTTTGCAAAGTTCGGACATGCGTGGTAGTTAGGACTTGGCAAGTTCGACTCAGGAGAACGGACTCCTGTGAACGGGAGGACGCAAGTCCAGTGATTTTGCAAATGGCACAGCAGCGTAGCCTACTTGATAACGTCACTCAGCTCGCTCTGGCTTCTCCAGTTATCTCTGTATGTATATTTTATAGGCAACAATAAAACGAAATGTGTTATAAAACACCACTCTGCCTCTTTTCGTTTTATTTAAAAAACAAACAAAAACATATTAATAGCCTCATGCAACGCGTTCATTGGTTATCTTCATGTCTGCATATATAGTATTTATAACAAAACGAAATATTAAACAACCCTGCCTCTTTTCGTTTACATTTCAAAAATATTAAACATATTAATATATGTGCATACTCTGATTATCATCCCTGTCTCTTTTTGTTAAATGTCAGTTTTAATGATCAATAATAGCCATTATAAAAGGTATAAGAATATACAATAAGACATAAAGCAAACAATTCAGTCAAGCGTACAAAATCAACGCTTTAGTAGGCTACAATGGTAAATAGCCTAAATATATAAAGTTATGAAATGTCACTTTGCCTTCAGCCAAAATGATTTGCCACGAAACAAATTATAGATTCAAAAGACCAAAGATCGCCCGTTAGATATACAAAAGACGAATTATGTCATGTTTAACCGCTACAGAGACATCAGAGCCAGCGGCAAACGTCAGAAGGACTAGCCGAGGTAAGGCTGCTCTCGGCTGGGTACATGAGCGCTGAGCGCCCGGTGATCGTCTGGATCTCATAACTCCGACAACGTCAGATCAAATTTTCAGAAAGGCGCTATCTTTATCAATAAACCACAAATTTGAGCTTTAAACCAGTACATTCTCGCCTGAAAAACTCTTAAAACTACATATCATGACATAATAACAGTAATATGTTTAAATTACGCGGATTTTCTCCTTTACTATTGACGCTTGCTGGTTAGTGCGAGATGCATTCTGGGATACCTGGCTGTCTCACGTCCGCACAAGTCACCTCTCGATGCATAGAGACAGAGCGACACGCGTCATAATCTGAAAGCCACGCCCAGCGGGGGGGAAAACAATCGAACAGTCCCCATTGACTTTGTATTGCGCGAGGCTGCCTCCTTGTCATTTCTGACTTATAACAAAAAACAGAACAATGTCTAAAAGCTGCTATGTGACATGGTGTACAGAAAACAAGCTAAAAAAAGTTTTTATAAGCTGTCGACCCCAAAAAACGAATGTTTAAGGACACAAAAGTGGATACAGGCAGTGAGACAGAGCGCAACGGGTCATATTACTATAAGAACTACATTGGAGAGGAACGTATTCGGCTACAGGTGAAATAATTCTTTGACATGGTTAAAAATAATGAATGGTTTGTTTTTGTTTGTTTGTTTAGCATATGTTGTCGCCGATTACGTTCCCCTCCAGTATATTTCTTATAGTAATATGACCCGTTGCGCTCTGTCTCACTGCCTGTATCCACTTTTGTGTCCTTAAACATTCGTTTTTTGGGGTCGACAGCTTATAAAAACTTATTTCTGGGTTTTTTAGCTTGTTAGCTGTACACCTTGTCACACAGCAGCTTTTAGGCATTGTTCTGTTTTTTGTAATATGTCAGAAATGACAAGGAGGCAGCCTCACCCGATACAAAGTCAATGGAGACGGCTGGATTGTTTCCCCCCCGGTGGGCGTGGTTTTCAGATTATACTAAATACGCTCTGTCTCTATCCTCGATAAAAGGGGCGGATCAAGAACACATCCGGGGATTTGAACTTTACTTGGCTAGATGTGAACTTTGAATTGGAACAGTACTTGGGAAGCGACTGATGACGTTTCACAAGTCCACAAGAACACAAGTACAGACAAGAACGCATATTGAGAAACGGCTAATGACTTTATTAATTAGCAATTGGCTCTTTTACTTAGAAGGTGGGATGTATTCTGCCAAATTGCGCATTGCTGTTTCTCCCATACATAACTAATAGGAGTGAACCGTCTTTCTATATCTATAGTCTTTGGTATAACCAGGGTGCGATTTGTAGGGGGCGATGGGGGTGATTTCCCCCTTCTGGTCTATGTATCCTGACTCTGCTGAATTATTTTTATCCTCTGTGGGGATAAAAAAAAAAAAAAATATATATATATATATATATATATATATATATAAAATACCAAAATATATATATATTTTAAAACGTTGCGTTTATATAGAACTGTCTCTTTACGACCACAACAAACAGGATACTTTTCAGACGCGCATTCCATCTTCGCCAAGTCAAACGAGCGCGGAAAAGGTGTTAGGTGACGACGAGGGAGCTTCAGTTGAACAACAGTGAACTGCGGTCAGATGAGATGTTGTCAGTAAAACTCAAAAAAATGAACATGACTATCCAATCAGCCGTTATGTGCTCGCGGGCCGGCGAGCACTCAAGCACGCGCAAATGCGTGCTTAAATTACTAAACATGCGATTAAAGCTGCCTCAATACTGTGGATGCATGTATGTATTTGTTGACATGGTTTTAAAGCTATTGTTATCCAATTTGTTGGCCTTAAAACGTTTTAAATTCAACATATGTACACCAGGGAAATCTAAATTTTCAAGGGGGAGCATGCCCTCGAACCCCCATCGAACCTACATTTTGTGAACTCGGTAATTATGAAACCCTGTACGGCCCATTCTATCGAACGAAATATGAGGTATTTCTCCATATATGCGCGCTTTTGGACTAAAGGTTTGTATGTGCATGCACAGCTGTGATATAAAATAAATGGGACCAAACGCAATTGAATGTAGAGGTTTATGTCTCATTATTCTATTCAAAAAATCAATTGATTTTGCATTCCTATCAGAAATTAAGAATTTTTAATTTCATTGTAAATAGTGGTGCAAATATCGAAGCTATCTAATCTATCTAATAGGCTACCTCAAATCTCAAGGTTAAATCAGAAGATTGTAAAAATGTTTCTGTAACAGCTGCCAAAAATAGTATATGATTTATTTTCAAGTGATTTATTTATTATAAGATTTATTTTCTGTTTTTTTTTCACAAATCGCACCCTGGGTATAACCATGGAAATTTTAATAAAGCATTTAACAACTTGATGCTTAATAACGAATCAGCTAACAACACGATTCAGTGACTCAAAAATAACACACCAAAGGGTATTCGCTTGTCGCCACCTACTGGCGTAGCTACGTAATAAACGAACCAGTTAACGATTCTCTTAGTGAATCGATTCAAATGATTCGAATAACTAGAATGAATCAATATCCACACCAGCAGCGCTCGCACTCCCCTCCCCCTGTTCTCTCTTTCTCTTCTCACATCTGGTTCCATTTAGAGTTTGGACTTTCGTGGCATTCCTTCACATCAGTGCACCCGGAGCCAACACAACACAACAATATAAACCAAACAAATAAAACCAAACCTCATTATTAGTATTTTTTTTCTAATTCACAAAACACTTAAATAATCATGAAAACAAAGAAGACATAATAAAAAAGTGATAATAAAGCGTGAATGTTTCCTACCTGAGTGCACGGTGCTCCGCTCCAGGCTTAATACTAGAAATAAATATAAAGTGCATCTGCAAACATTTATCCACGCGCGACTCCAGCAGCCCTCCCGGTGCCCGCCACCGTGCTGATGCATGTCCGCGGAAAGGTGAAACGGAGAGAAAAACGACTGGTTTTCCCTCTTCCCGTTGAAACAGAAGCAGGAATTGTGAAGGATAGACGGGCTTTGAGAGTGTCAGTGTCGCTGTGTGCGTGGACTGTGATGAGTTTGGAGTGAATGAGCGGGGCAGACTGTTCACTTTCACTGCACACGCACACACTCACACGTCCCAAGAAAATGAAGTGAAAGAGGCGGAGAAATAAGTTTGAATGACTACCCGACACCCGGGATAAGTGTCCAGGACTGAGAATTTAGCATAAGTTCGCAATACTTTGCTCTCAGGCAACATAATCACAACACTGTTCGTTTTTTGTGTGATATTATTATTTACTCACATGCAACACTAGCTTTACTTGGGGAAATAAATAGCGTACTTGGAAGTCTCCTCTATCAAAATCAAGTAAACGTCCTATATATTTCCTGCACATGAAATTAGACTAATAACATTCAATGAATTGCAGACCAACAAAATTTATATACATTTAAATAAAAAATGTATATGCAAATATAATTAGCTCCCAACAAATGGGGTACACCCAAGGGCCTAAAACTCAAATGGTCAACAAATGGTCAGTGGAAGGAAGTGCTTAACTTCAGGAGGTCAAACTAAATTATAAATGAACAATTTTACTTTAATTCTTTTATTTTGAATGCAACTTTTCCTGCAAATTTATGTTATAATTGTATGCTAATGTTAGATAACAGTTATAAAATAATAGTTTTTCAAATATATTACCAAACTGTCCTTTGCGCAACATGCGAATGGTGTCTACAAGAAGGCTAATAAGCGTTTATTTCTTTTGAGACAGCTGAAAAGATTTAATGTTAGACAGGACATCATGACTACAGTGTATCGGTCACCTGTGGAATCAGTCATGACATTTAATATTGTTTCTTGGTATAGCTTACTTTCAGCTGAAAATAAGAAAAAAATATCAAGAATTATTAAGCAGGCATCAAAGGTTACTGGGGTCTCGCAGCTTCACCTTTCAAACCTTTATTATATGGCAGTTAAGAGGAAAGCAGCTTCTGTTATTACAGATTGTACACATCCTCTTTATGATGCTTTTCAGCTGCTTCCATCAGGTTGCCGGTTTAGAACTCCCTTGGCTAGGAAGAAGGCTTACATGAATTCTTTTGTGCCCAATGCAGTAACTATTTTACATAAGGTTAAGTGATTGCTTTTTTTTTTTTTTTTTAAAGATGTCTGTTTTTAAAAATGAATTGTGAGTTGTGGATTGTTGTTATGTATGTATTATCTCGTATTGTGTGAGAGCCTTTTAACCTAAGAAAAATTTCTATCATTGGTGATAGACAATAAAGTTTTTCTGAACTCTCTGAAACAAGTTAGTCCAAAAACATTTTTAAATCATGCTCCATAATGCTTTAAGTCATGTGATCACTTTCATTCAATTATTTGTCCCATTATGTTCCAAATTTTTACATTTTTTTCATATTTTATATATTTTTTATATTTTATTCAGATTTTTTTTTTTCAAATATTTCAATTTAGAGGAACAGAAAAGTGAAGTAAAACTTATATCGACATCACATTTCTGAAAGCTTGCAGAAAAGTGATTAAAACAGGAAGTGCACATTGAAGGAAGCACTTTAAATTTAGTAATGTGCTAGATTTTTTATTTTTCAAATATTCCAATTACAGGAACAGAAAAGTGAAGTGAAACTTATATCGACATCACATTTCTGAAAGCTTACAGAAAAGTGATTAAAACAGGAAGTGCATGTTGAAGGAAGCACTTTGAACTTAGTAATGTCCTATTGGCATTTTCTTATTTCTTACTTGTTGGCAGTAAACACAATTAAGTTAGACAATCTTCGTGAGACTATGGCGAGGTGAGAGGAGAATACTTTAATTCAAGCTGTGGATGTTCTTGACACTCCTTGTACCATTTGGCAGTCCAGGACAGAATCTGTAATGTAATCGCGCATGAAATCACCAGGCCAGAGTAAACAAGTGGGTGTAGTAGTTGGGGTGGAATACTCAGACAGGCCCTGGTTTGGTAAAGTAATCATCTACAGGTTCTAGCTGCTGCTTGCCTAAGTGTTTGTCCAAAACAATCCCCAAATGGCGAGTCACAGAGACTGGAAGTCTGCTTAAACTGAAGAGGGTTTTTTTTTTTTTTTTTAATGCATATTATTATGATCTTTAGAGACTTTTCAGGGATTGTTCAGGTTCAAAATAATTATAATACTTGTAATTGGTTTTAACCATGAAGTTCAACAGCTGTTGAAAAGGGTTGAACGGTCCAAATGCATTTGGATCGGCTTCAGACTGAATTGGTCAATGATTCATCCAGCACCCATCCAAACTATCTGTTTCTGATTGAATGGGAAATGATATGGTTTCAGAGATTTCACAACTTATTCCCAATCACCACATACTAACAAATACACGCTGTCTCAGCCATCGAAATCCACAGGCCTTGCCTCCACAACATTATTCCAGCAGCTTTCACATTGAATTTGACTTCAACACAGTCATTCTGCAAAGGTCATGCCATTGGAGCAGTTGCACATCTTGGCATTCAACTGATGGATACTGCAAATCCTGGAAGCAAGTCAACAGATGAGATAATTAAAATTACGCTGTTAAGATAGTCTGATTATAAAGTATATATTTGAGACTTTAAACTATATATCTGGCTATAAGAGACTATAATTAATCCCATTTGACATTACAGTACAGAATAGCTCTTTCGGCATTATGCTGAACATTCATTCAGTGTAAGCGTGTGTAAACAGCACATCATTTTGATTTCCCCTGCAAAAACGTCCTGAGTCCTTCACTTTAAAATCAGTCTACAGTCTTTCATAGGCAATCTAGGATAGGAAGTAGGGGAAGGTCTTGTTTTTTTTTTTTTTTAAGTTTTGTTATAAGCTGTCCACACATTGGCAATAAAAAAGCGATTAGTACATGTAAATTCTATATAGCCCCTTTAACTATTGCAACACTGCTGCAGTGAAAAGGCAGATTTATACCTTTTTAGACAGTATCTGTAAACATTTTAGAAGACAAATAAAGCAGACAACACAATATATTAATAACCAATAGTATTTAATGATCGCTCCAAGTTCTGCCCTGTACCCCTGAACTAGCTCCACCCCCGCTAGAGAGTTCTTTCCCACAAACAGTAAAACAGGATCAGGCAATTAGCCATATCACCAGACCTAAACATATATGACTGTGTAATTTTTGAACGCATTTGTGTCTGTGTGTTTCTATGTGAGGCACAACACTTTTAATCAATGAAAAATAAAATCTAACTTTATCTCATTTTCCAACATTAGATTCTGTCCAAAGACACAATGAGAAACAAGAACATTTGGGGAGAGGGGGATCAGTTAGTGTCACTAAATCTAAAAGAATATGCTTCCTAAATGCAATTTAATAACAGCATGAAGCAAAAAAAAAAAAAAAAAAAAAAAAAAAAAAAAAAAAGAAAGGACAGAAAAATTAAAACACTCAAGTCAAACAGCACCACCTACTGGTAGAGCTCAGCTTTGGTCATAGAATAGGGGTGAAAGTGAGTAGGACAAAAAAAAAAAAAAAAAAAAAAACCCTCCAGAGACAAACAACTGGGCTAGACCTGTCCATTACATCTCTCACATGGTACAAACATCTGATTCCCAGCATAGATGATCAGCTAACCTAGAGGTCCTGATGCCGATTTGGCCTCAGCATTTATTATGTGATCTGAGTTCAGAAAGGCGTTTAAACTAGGGTTAACTATTGTTGAAATGAACCCACTGACAGTATTGCTTCCAAAAGTTCATAGATCCGTTCCAGAGGCAAAAAAAAGAAAGAGAGAGAGTGAGGAAAATGGGCTGAGACGGGCTTTGTGTCGGCAGGGAGCGTCTCCAGATTCTTTAGGAATATTGTACACTTGAATGCACATTAATATGAGGCTTGTCCCATCAACGGTGTTGCCATGTAAGAAAAGTCAAGCTGACCTCGTTATAAATGTGTCTATACATGTGTATGCATGTATTTGTGTGTTGTGGGGTGCAGGGCGTCTCTTCCACCAGTCTTGAGCCGTTGCAGTTCCGTCCTTCTCACATGTAATACACCCTTTTGTTGAATTCCTCTCGCTCTGGCTCACTCTAGGGGGCGTTTTTTTAGTCCCCTCCCATCCAAAAAATTAAAATAAAACAAAACAACCCTCCAGATGCCTGGGAGAGGAAGAAGGGTGGAGGGGGATGTGTGTCGTCTCCATCCCTCTCTTACCCTTTCCTCCTGCTCCCTCGCTTGGCAGGTAAGGGGTTTGAGACCCCTTCCAGTACACTGCAGAGAGGGGCGGGGCAAAATGCAAATGCCCCACACCCCCTGCTCCGATCAAAACAAGCGAGGATGGACGGGGCTCTCAATTTGAGGCGCTGCTGTTAGAGGAGCTGGAGGTTGACGCGACGGCCATGCTGTTGTTACCGGTGGCGGCCACTGACTTGCGTATGTGTGGGAGGAGGTAGGGGTCACTGGCCAGCTGGTGAACGTCAATACGATCCTCCTTACGGTACACCAAACATCTGCGAATGAAGGCCTGGAGTAGACAAGGAATTCATTGGCATTAGAAAATGTTCAATTATCATAGCATGTTCAAGCAGAAAACCCATCAACAGCAATGTATGGAAGTAATTTAGGTTGGCATTTGTTTTTATTTCATATTCATGTTTTTTTACATGAAAAGGTGTTTTTAAAATGGCATTTCAGTTTTTAGAGTGGTCCCAAAATTTTGGAGGTAAAGGCAAGTTTGTGCCAACAAGCTAAAAAAAAAAAATATTATATATATATATATATATATATATTCAGAACCTACATTTTATGTAAAAACTCAGCAGACAATAAACAGTATTGTTCCAGAGACATGAGCAAATATTAGCCTATCTGGCTCACTAAGTAACTAGTCATTATTATGGTAAGTCTCCTAGCAACACAAAACCAAACTAATGACAGAGTCCCACAACCTTTTTGGTGCCACTAATGTGAGCACAGCATTTGAGCAAGTTGCTTGCTAAATGGTTAACATGGGACAAACAGAGACAACAGTTTGTTTGTTTTTTTTTTGTTTTTTTTTACAATCAGAAATAACTGTACATTCCATATAACTTGACAGATTATTAAAATCAGTTGTGGCCATAATTATTACTCTGACTTCTTTTTATCTGAAAAAGGTTTCAAAGTCAAAGCAGGCACTTTATAGCAACCTTACAATAAAATAATAAAAACAAAACCAAAAACCTAAATTATCCTACACAATGGATATATACACTACCGTTTAAAAGTTTAGGGCCGATTAAAATGTTTTTGAAAAGTTTATGCTCACAAAGGCTGCATTTATTTGATCAAAAATACCGTATAAACAGTAATACTGTGAAATATTAATCTTGTCTTATTATCAAAGTTGAAAACAGTTGTGCTGCTTGATTTTTTTTTCTTTTTTTTTTTTCTTTTCATGATTTGTTGATGGGGAAAAAAGCATTTATTTGAAATGCTAAAAACATTTGTTACCCCAAAAAAACTGTCAATTTTGATCAATTTAATGCATCCTAGCTTTTATTGACCCCAAACCTTTGCATGGTAGTGTAACTAAAACGTCATCACTATTCTAATAAATATGAATAAAAATCAATTTAAAGAACTGGGGAGGATTTATAATTATAGCCAAATGCGGAAGAAAGATGAATTTTAAAATCTAAAAATTTGTACCCCACTGAAGATATACTCATGGGGCAATTTGGATATAAAAAGGATTGATAGGAGCCCAGTAACTCTTATTTCATGACAATCCTGGGACTGAACTTCTCTGCTATGGGATCACACTATGGCCAGCTTCAACTCATCCTGCCACCAAATGCTGGCGTGATGTATCCCGATCTTCAAGCAGAAGGAGTTCTGAGTGATATCAATCCACAGTCTGACTTGTAATGCAGCCTGGATTCATATTCACATCATATTCCATGTTGGTTCATTGCCTCTGTCGCCTTTTGGCTTGCAAAGTTGGAGACACTTAATATTCAGTAATATTATTGATTTGCCTGCACTGACGCTATTGGATGAGAGCTGGATGACGACATCACTGGTTTCTACAGAGCTGCTTTATAGATGAATTGATCTTGATCTATAATTGATTAACTTTACAGTTATTGAACCAAACTGAATCAACACGGACGTGACTTCAGCTGAGTAAAGACACTATTGTGCTGCTTTACAGCAGAATTGAATTATGTTTGCACTACTGATCGGTATTTTCCCGTTTATCCCTGTAAAGCTGCTTTGAAACAATCTTTATTTTATAAAGTGCTATATAAATTGAAGGGAGATTCTGGAATCCACTGCCGCTTCAATATAGACCCTTTTGAGTGAATTGTAATGCGAGATTTATAATCAAGGTATTAACCAATAATCAATATTTATCCTTCTATACCTCATAGAAGTCTATGAACTTATGCACTTGCTTGAGTCTGATACAATTTTCTATCCGATAAGAAAACGTGCATAAACTACAATGGAAATACATTTACTGAATAAATTCCTCAATGTGCATCAAAAAAACGTGACTTTGCACGATGGGACAGCATAACTGTACTAAGCAGTGGAGAAATCTTGTTGCAAAGCATCTGAAATGTTGTTTTGATCATTCAGAAGTCTTATCAGTGTCGTTCAGTATAATTCCTCCCAGAACTGTCTTACATGACTGCGTTCCCAAACAGCAGCATCCACCTCTGAAAGCATGATAAAAATTGCGTTTTGTCTGCACAATCTGAGATGCAAATAATTTATTATATATGAAAATTATTATATACAGTGGCTTCTCCTACGTTTCGAAGTGATATTTAGCACCAGTTTATCAGGAAGTGAAGATTGACTCACTGGATGGAAACGGCGCAAATGTTTTATGCAATATTGCAATTTTGCAATATTGCCTATGAACTCCTTGTGAATGTTGAAGCTGACTTCTGCCGATGAACCTGCAAACTATTCTTTAGTAAAATTTTCTTCAATTAATTTTTTTATTTTTATTTTTAACCCTGACTCCAGGTCTTCATTCATCATATCTGGTCTTTAGGTCCTTAACTGTAAATCCCCTACAAAATAAAGGTGACTTCACCATGAAGAAAAGACAGAGAACCGTCTACAAAGGTACCTTAGCTTCAGGTGAGACTCCTGGTTTGGGAGGAAACTGCACCTCTGTGGCTTTGAGAATAGTGTTCTCTTGGAGGATGTCCTGCTGGGATTGATTATGACCAAACGGCTGTGTGGTGAAGAAAGAATGAAAATGATGAGGAGAGAAAGGCACTAATATCTCAGAGGACAGTGACTACGCAGCCAGTATTAGAAAATGTACTTGTGTGTCTTTTACCTTCTTCCCATAGAGGCACTGGTAAAAGATGACTCCAACAGACCAAACATCTACTTTGTTAGAGATCTTAGGTGGCTCTTTTCCAACCACAAAGCATTCTGGAGGAAGATACCTGGAGCAGAATAAGGCAAGATTTTAGCATTTTGGGCTCAGCTGCTTATACAAACCTTCAGACCACAAATGACTCAACAACATTGTCAGCTTTGTGTTGAGGGAAATGTCACTTCATTTGACCAAATTCAAGAACTTCTCAAATCCTGGTTATTGCAGACCACTCACCAGTATGTCCCCGCCCCTTGTGACGTCAGCTCCATGCCGTCCACCCCGTAGTTGTCATCGTCCATGATCTTGGACAGCCCGAAGTCTGTGATTTTTATCTCTCCACATGCTGTGCCATTCACCAGCAGGATGTTACCTAGACAACACAAGGATCAGTGCTCAACGGAGTCATCTTGAACCCTTTCTCCATCATAATGGTGCCGTTCTCATTCTTGGCCCAGCAACAAATTTCAGTGGTATGCAGGTGTCATATGCATGTCATACCTGGTTTGAGGTCGTAATGGATGATTGGCGGGCGGATTTCATTTAGGTACTTGAGGGCATTGACGACCTGCATTATGATGGATCGGGCCTCTTTCTCTGACATTAGCTTGTGCTGCTTCAGGTAGAAATCCAAATCGTTCCCCTCACAGTACTCTAGAACAGTGCAGAATCTAGAAACAATACCACATAATTCAAGACCTCTTTCATCTCTCCATTTTAAGGAGTGAAATAATGGAAAACAAAACTGCACCAATCAAATATGTAGATTACACAAAATTAGTGAAAATGATACACATCTTGAAATGGGCTTTAAATCAGAGACAATTTATATTTCAATAAGACAAGAGCAAGTTTACTCACGAGTCGGTATCCAGGGAGAAGTAGTCATACAGTTTGACTATTCTGGGATGGTCCAGTTCCTTATGGATCCTATATTCTCGACAGGCATGCCTAAAAACATTTCATGTCAACTTATTTTAATTAACAAGTCGTGCTGAATAAACTTTTCATTGACAGAATAATAGACCATATCTGAATCTTTAAACATGAGAACAATGATATTGGTATACAATTTTTGTCAAGATTTACATTTTACATTGTTATAAATGAGGCCTCAGAATTCCAGTCTGATTCAGAAAGAGGAATGCATTCTGGGACAAGCACACTTGGCTCCTAATGTTGAACCAAAAGATTGAGTTGTTTTTAAGAAACAAGGATGGAAAAGGTGTTTTCACTCACTTGTGATAGTTCTCTTTCTTCTCATCTCTCCAGTTCTTATTAAGCTGGTGAATCTTCACAGCCACATACCTCTGCTCAGTCAAATCAAAGGCCTGGAGAAAGAGAAAAGAACAGGAAGAGAAAGTCAGGTTTAAATAGCAGCACTAGTCGACAGCTACATGACTTTTTTCTTTAAGATGCACTAGTCGATAGGGATGGGCATTTTTGGCAATTTTTCATTTCAATCATCGATAGGTTTCAAAAATGAGTGATCGAGTACTTGGGGGCGGGGTTGGTCGTGTGCGGGGCGGGGCATGGCCGTCATGGAGATAATAAAATTATCTGAAGACTTATATGAAAATGAATGTTAAAAATAAAAATGACATGAAAACCTGTCTATGAAAACATGAACACGTGATTAGAACACTGTTAGATTATGATTACGATGCAGCAATGTTATTAAGAAGCATCTAAAAGGAATAGCTGCCTGAGGTGAAGAGTGACTTTATGCCAATAAACTGAAGCCCGTTCTATGACACATCCTATGATATTAATCAGATAACTCAGATACATAACATAGACGTAATTACAACTGGTATCTGCATAAAAGGATGCAAATTCCAGTGAACTTTAAGTTACATGCTATAGCAAGAGTGAGAGAGAAAGTGAGCTTCCGCCGTGATGCACTTTCATGACAGCGCGCTGAAACACTGGCCAGGACAGAATTTATTATAGATTTCTATAAAGTTCTCATTATAATGCTATGTTTATGGCAGATTTTTGCTTTATTTTCATCTACTATATTAAGTGATTCCATTCCATCAATTGCCTGCGTGTTTTTCGAAGCCATAAGAATTAAACGAATTAGCATATGCCATTGAACAAATATGACGAAAAAAAGCTCTGCTGCATTATTATAACATCAGTATTTTTTTTTTATAAAAGAAACATCTAGCCTAAAAGCAATCAAATATCTTATATCTGGCATTGTATGAGAGCATGAAACTAAACGCTGATATGCAGCGCATTCAGCATGTTAATAAATGTTGATATCACAACGCATCCTATATTAGATTAATCAGATGTAGCTATTACAACTTTCATCTGCAAAGTGTTTGTGAACGCAAACATGAGCTTGACCGAAAGTAACTCCTGTTGCGCTTTAAAAACACAGCCAACGAAACGAAAGCACAACAGATTCACATTCCATTAGGCTACATTAGTGTCACTATTGTAATTTTTTATTTATTCTAATATTTCAGCAATATTTTGGATTCAATTTGCACTTTCTGACCAACCAAAATGTTACTTTACAGTATGAAAATCACTGATGATCATAGGCGCTGATTTATGTTTCTGTCGGTGGGTGCCCACTCTCCATGAGAAAAGGCATGTTGAGATTCGTGACAGGACAAAGTTTGAACGTGTTCAGTGCAAGAGTCAAAGAAATCCACGTCCGAGCAGAGAGATTCGTGCTCGTGATGAATTACATGGACACGCTCTCGCGTGCATTACAAATGCGCTCTCGACATTAACGAAATAGAAACTGCCTCAAATGGACTATAAAAACAAAAAGAAAGTCTGAAGGCTTCAATCGATTTTTATTGGTTGAAATTAAATGAGAATATCTTGTGTTTTTCCGTGGGTGCTCGGTGCCTATGCTGATGATCATTGCTAAATTAATTATGAATATAATTTAAAGGATATTTTCAGCACAAGATAAAAGCTTGGTGCTGCACAGCTTGCATTGAACTGTATTTTCATCTATCTTGTCAAAGTGAAGCCAGACATTCTCTCTCATGTCTTCTGACGCATGCTGTGGCAAGCTAAACAATCGGAGCTCAGGGCGCAGCCCAAAGTGCTTCTGTAACCAATCAGAAGTAGTTTAAAAAAAAAAAAAAAAAAAAAAAAATTGTCACTGTCACGGTCGAGTACTCGATCGATGTTGCACATCCCTACTAGTCGATAAGTCATCCAGTCAACCCACTGACTAGTTGATTTTGAAAATATGTATATTTGTACATCCCTAAACATTCACATACACATTTTCCATCACAGATCTGCTTACCTTGTAGACCTCACTGAAGCCTCCTCTGCCCAACAGATGCAAGAGCAGGTAACGGTCATTTAGCGTGGGATGATCTTTAAACCTGAGAGTTGAAGAGGCAATCGATCACTGATTTAATAGATAAATCCACCATAGACCTGTTTAAACTCTGAAAAACCTTCAAAAGCTCTCTAAAAAAATAATCCCTGTACTGAAACCAAACAGGCAAAAGTGTGGAAATAAACTTTGAAAGTGCCTACTGGGAGTTATCTTCATTGTGGATTCTCTTGAGCTCTCGGATGTGAAGATTACGCACACGTTCCAATCGCTCCAGCTCCACTTGAATCTCTGCTTCCTCCTGCAACACACACACACAGAGCACCAAGACATTAAGACCTATTTCCTTGACAACACGAATTTAATCATACATGTAATATGAATGTGTTGATATGAATACCTTCTTCAGGTGCCCGAGTCTCAGTTTAAAAATTTCTTCTTGCTCATGGTATTCTGCTAAAGATAACCTGTGAAGACAAACAAATTAGGATAAAATCCAATTAAGCTGAAATGCTAAACTACTCAATGCCAAGCATAATGGAAGACAGAAAACTCACATCTCGTTCTCCGCGCCATTGCTCTTGCTCTTGCGTTTGTTGGGTTCTAGGTTGGGGGGAGGAGTCTGACTGGCGTTGGGCGGTTTCTTCTTCATCAGCAGTTTCCTCTGCCTCTCTATGTCCTCTCTCTGCCCATTGACCCTCTCCTGTTGTCTATACAGACACACAGCAGTGTAAGAAAGTAAAGTCTAATCAGTGGTTTCAGGCTATCAAGTCAAGTGATTTTTATGTTATATAACACGTTTCTTGGATTTTCTTTTCATATTTCAAAGTATCATCATTCATTAAGGTGTCCACATCCTCCACCCTTTGCATGCTTGTTTCTTAAATACTTTGGCTAATATCATAATCCTTATTTATACTAGGGATGTGCCAATGCCACTTTTTCCAGAACAAGTCCGACACTTTCATTTTTGGTACTCACCAATACCATTACCTCTGTTTTCATTGCATTTGTAATTAAATATGTATCATATTAGTTGGCTTAATTCATTTATCTAATTAATATTTCCTTCAGCTATTTTCACATTTAACTATGCCTATAAAATGTACTATACAAGCTTCTGTTACTTTCAATGTTCATTCTAGTGCTCTATTTTATCTTTCATTTACTATTTAGAGCTGCTCCAGCAGGGCTCAACGCTCAGAATTTTTTCTACTGGCTTCAGATGTTTGCACTAAACTTGCATAGCATGCGGGTACCAAATTGAGTTCTTTCATGCCTTCTTGCACTTCAATATTTAATTTGGCAAGGTTCTCATGTAATAATGTAATAATGCAGTGATGTTATAAATTAATCATGTAACAGTTCATGTTTTTACTTGCATATACAATTTAGTTGTAATTCAAATGATGCATGTGTGTTGATTGAGCGATCAGCAATCAAGAGCATGAAACAGAAGTGCGCACACTCTCTTTTTACGGTCAGTTAATATGTTTCTCCTTTTCTTTTCTTTGCTATTGACATATTACAGAAACTACATAAATTTCTAGTGATATCTGTGAAAAAGATGCGCTCGACAAGTGTATGAGTCTGTGCCACTGCGCATGTTTCTGTTATCAGCTCGTGCACAGCAGCTACAAAGGCATGAATATTTAATTTGTTTAATATTCTATTAAATAGACACATTTACTTTATAGACATCCTTCTCTGATATCCCCATTATTCTCTCTGCTTGCCCTGTAGTCAGCCTTTCTTTGTATGGACACACGCTGCGTGGTATCAGTTTTTGATACTGGTGCATCCCTATCTTATACCAATAGGAAAAAAAACCTGTTCACACAAAGACAAATGTTCCACCAAAAACATTGTAACATTTTAATTTAATGTATCAGTTTAGACTGACCCGAAGATTTACATGCCATAAATGCAACAGTTCTAATCTCTTTTAGTGCAGAAAATCTAAAGAAAAAAAAGGGGCTGGTGTTAACCCAAAAATCACAATACTACATTTTTATGGAAGAGCTAACATACTTTTAAAAATTATGTTCATAATTTTGACCTAACATTTACTTCTTTTGAATAGTCATGTACATTGAAATAAAAAAAGACAATTAAAAGAGCACAATTTTTCAGTAGCCCCTCACTGCAGAACAGAAGATCCAGGGGGCGGAGATGGGTAGGTTCAGGGATAAGTAAAGTGGGAGGAGTTGGATCTGGATCCAACCTCGCACCCTGGATCTCGTGTTCTGTAGTGAGGACCATCTCTAATTTTTATCTGCTCAGCATAGTTTAATTAGACAAAAAGTTGAGCATTTAAGTTAAGCATTTGCTTTGATTCTGAAACAAATCCCTCTATCACACATTTCTGGTATTGACTACAACCTTCAAACATACTGGAGGACTTTTCAGGGGACTAGATATAATTACTAGATAAAAATGTACAGTTAAATCCAGATATTACTTAAGTCCTAAGATAATACACTCAATCCAATTGATTGTCAGCAGCAGAACAAATGCTGGTGGGTTAAGCTGGTCTACTGAAGTTGGCCTTAAGCGTTTACTTAAACCAAAGTAGAGTGGTTTTACCTTCTGTAAGAATTCATCACTTAACCTAGTTTTGAAAGGACAATGTTTACCAAGTTGTTTGTTTGTTATTGTTTAACACCACTGATATTTTCATGGTGAATAATTAAAATGCAATAAAAATGTTCCTATATGAGGTTTTTTAAAATCTATTTTCAATACAAAATGATAAAACTGACTTGTGTGTACTAATCTAGTTAGAAGGCTATGAAGGTCTGTGCACATATGAGCACCCAGCAAGATCCTGAAAGCAGCACATTCATTCACCATCATACCTGAACACAATCCTGAATGAGTCTTTTATGGCTAGCTCTCCACACGTGTGGGGTGAAACCAACCATATTCTGTCAGCGCATGTCAAGTGTGCGAGTCTGCAACATTTGCCTAGGCTCTGAAGTTTGAGAGGGTGTGCATGTGCAACTCACGTACTTGACTAGATTCTGAAAGGCGTAGCCATCTGTCCACTGTTCAGTAAATGAGGCTCCATGCCGTACGGTGGTGAAATGGCCCAGACGTAGCCGGTCCTGCATGCTCTTTTCTCTGCATGCAATTTTCTCCTGTTTGGACTGAAGAAAAAAAAAAAAAAAAACCCACAATTTAGTAATTGCATCATTATAACAAATTTAACACATACAGAACACTACCACACATTTACCTTTTCGATAAGCAGTTTCTTACTCATGGTCACACATTTATTGAGTCGTTCTTTACATCGTTCCAGCATCTTCTGCTGCTCATCGATTTGTCTGCGTAGGTCACAGTTCACCTGCAACGCACAAACCCTCCAACATAAACGCTATTCTTTAGCAGTGCACTTTAAAACCTGATTTAAGCCACAGTTCATTCTTGTAAAACATTTTAGTGAGTCAAAGTGTCATTCATGGCTGAAAGATTCATAATACAATAAATCACTTTGTGTGTACACTGCCGTTCATAAGGTTTGGTCCATTTTTTTCAGTTTATGACAGAAGTTTCTTCTCACCAAGGCTGCATTTATTTGATCAAATACACAGTAAAAATAGTAATATTGTGAAATAGTATAATTTAAATAACTCTTCTATTTGAATATATTTTAAAAAGTTATTCAATCCTGTGATGGCAAAGCTGAATTTTCAGCAGCCATTACTCCAGTCTTGATCACATGATCCCACATCTCACATAATCGTTCAGAAATCATTCTAATATGCTGATTTGATACTCAAGATCCATTTCCTATTATTATCAGTGTTAAAAACAGCTGTGCTGCTTAATATTTTTGTGGAAACCATGATACACTTGTTCAGGATTCATTGATCCTTTTGATTCATGAATTCTTTTGATCACTTTAAATGTGCCCTTGCTGAATAAAAGTATTAATTCCCTTAAAAAACAAAAACCTAACAGACCCAAAACTTTTGAACGGTATTGTAAATTGAATAGTGATGCTGTGTTTCCACAGGATCTGTTCTCAAAAAGAGGCTGCAAAATATTTAGAAGATTTCCAACGAAATCGTACCCTGAGCAGGTCATCAATACGTCCCTCTTTCTTCTCCAGATCTGAACTCTTGCTGCTCTCCAGCGCCGCTAACTTCTCCATTGTCAACTCAGACTGAGAAAGAGTGACCAAAGCTGGGAGTTAGCATGAGGATCTGAAAGTGTCTGAAGGTGCAAGCGTGTTTTTGGAAGTGTGCGTTACCTGTGTGGCTCGGTGCTGAGTTTGTGTAGAGGTTGGCTTGTGGGAACAGGTGGAGTGGGAGTGGTCTGTGGTTACTGAGCTGATGGAGGAGGGGCTTCCTTGCTGCACCTGTCAATCAAAACCAAAAACTCATTACCTTCAACACAAAAAGCAACCAGAAAGGGTCTTTGAGGACTTGCCAGTCCTCCGCACCGCAACTCTCCTTTTTATTTATAATAATAATAATAATAATAATAATAATAATTACTGCTACTGTGACAGACAGCACATGAAAACAAATATAATTATAACTTCTTTGATTATAATGCTTGTATTGAACTGCTTATTCACAGCTAGAGCAATAACTTGTCATCTGCTAAGCATCAGTTAAAGCATACAACTTGCAATGCAAATTACATGTACCCAAACCTCTCATCCCTACAATTATCTGTTTTTTTTTTTTTTTTTTATATTATCTATAGTATTTATTGTTGTAGAGCATTGCTCAAAGTGTTGTTCTAACTGCAAGCTGAACATATATCTGTATATATGGCTGAAATGACATGTCATTTCAAACCATAAGACTTTAGTTCATCTTCAAAACACAAAATAAGATATTTTTAATTAAACCTGAGGGGTTTCTGTCCCTCCATTGAATCTCCAGGTAACCAAAACCTCATAAATCATTGTAAAAAAAAATCCATATGAATCAAAGGGTTTAATCCAAGTCTTGTGAAGAGATACGATCGCTTTATATGATGAGCAGATTTAAATTACATCTAAACAATGATCGGCACACATACATGGAGCACATCTCATCTGGTAAGCACGTGTGTGTGATGCTCGAGAACCAATGAGGTTTGTTCTAGTGTGTGACGTATGAATAGAGGTCAGAGGTCTGGTGGTAAGAATGAGACTTACAGCAGCAGGAGGGTTGGAGAGAGAGTGCTGAGGAGAGGACCGCGCCACTGGAGGAATGCCACGCGCTGGACTGGTTCCAGTACCACTACCCCCTGCAAACTACACAGAAACACATGACTTAGAGGTTAAATCAGAGGAAATGAGCTTGAAAATAGAAAGAATGCATGAACTACATGCACCTACCTCAAAATAATCACTAATTTTGTGCCCTCTCCCTCCTCCTTTGCCTGGGTGGGGTGGGGAAAAAAATCAAAGCAAGTCATTAAGAAAAACGACACTCTAAAAGACGTAACATAGACCTGCTATAAGAACCAGAGCATTCGGCAATCAATCACATTAAACATCAACACCCAAACTCACCCTGGTTGTCAAAAGGGTCTCCTTTCCTTTTACGTGTTCTCTGGTCATTAGATTTCTTCTCTGGGGTCTGAGTAGGGAGAGACAGAGAGAGAAAGAGAGACAGACATTGTAAGCTGCCAGGCGAAAGCAAGAATCCATGACATCACCTCATTCCACAACCCCATTCATTCCAGAAGTTTCCATTGAAATTTTAGAGGCTGCAAGCTCATATAACCTGAAAGACTGGACATCAACATCCAAAGACTACAGAGACACAACAGTCTCTGCATATCTTCCTGTTTTCAAATAAACTGCATCTGTTTTAGTTTCATCTCGTAATGCTGTTTTTCAACAACATGGTTAAAGTGTAACTTCGCCAATTTTCAATCTGCTTTCTATTGTTAGAACGACGGTAGTACATGTAAATGAACAATGTTTACTAGTTCTATGTGTTATCTGGACTGAGAAATTCATGTTTATTTTAAGTTTGCCAAGAAGTATTTCCTACTAAAGCAAGGTGGCATTTGATTCTGGTAAGCATATCCATAGCAGACTGGTGGGAGTGGCCTTAAACATCAACATGCCCAGTGCATTATGGGTGTTGAAGTTTTCTTACCTATTTGGCAAAAGGGAAAACAGCAGCCTTATTTCTCGGTTGTGTGAACGGCACTCAACATTTTAATAGTCATTTAATAGGCCAGACCACAACTATAATGATAACAACACAGAGGAATATTGTTGGAATCATTTTCATAACTATTTTCTCCAGCTGATAAACAATAAAAATCACTGAGAGCCAGCCAGAATCCAAGAACCACAAACATTTAAAGCATCAGACGATATAACTGCAGCATGCTTATAATAAACAATGTTATCATCCACTATGCTTTCCTGTAGCTCAGTGGTTAGAGCATGGCACTAGCAATGCCAAGGTCATGGGTTCGATCCCAGGGATTGCACATACTCAGATACTAATGTATAGTATAATGCAATGTAAGTCGCTTTGGATAAAAGCGTCTGCCAAATGCATAAATGTAAATGTAAAGCTTCACTTGCCTCACAATTTGATTACGATTCAGAGGGTAATGATTTGATTATAAAACGATTCTTGTCCAACTCTTTCAACATCAAGCATGTCCACACTTTACTTTCTCATTCATGCATGCTCCTTTCAAAACAGAAACCAAAACGTCAGATGCAAGTATTTTGTTTCTGATGGACATGCGCAACTTTTTTTTTTTTTTTATTATCCACTTGTTAAGTTGTGACGTAAGGAACGCCCACTCTGGGTCCAAGCCTCGACTCGTTTCACTTGAGAATGCCATCTCGACGGCCGTTTAATATGAATAATTAGCACTCATAAACATTTAACACTTTAAAAAGTTAATCATTTAAAATACTTTGTCTACACAACAGTTTCCGTGCTCACAGCGTCACAGACATTAATATTTTAACACTTATAAAAGATGAATCACTGTCTGGCCATCTGGGATTTTGGTATGGAGATAAAGGTTATGATTATAATTTTTTGGTAGTATTACACCACATTGTGTGTGTATATTAGCACCTTTTGTTGTTTTCTTGTGGTAGGAGAAAGCGTTTGGACCCGGAAGCGCTACCGCGTGACGTCAGACTTAACAACCGAACAGGTTATATAATGAGTGTTCTTTATTTAGCCTACAATAACACAGTACATTAATATGTATGATAGGCATTTTAATTAAATAAAAAAAAAAAAACGATTATACGATTATGTTCCACAGCTCTGTCATCCACACCACTGGTATTGTTATAGATACCTTTACAGTTATTGTTCTTGGCGTGAATGGAACTTTAATCTTGCTTTCTGTTGTTTGTCCATTTTAGAGTTGTAACATCAGTCAGTTCAATCCAGTTCACTTAAAGGCGTGACTGAAAACGAGTGAGTGAATTCGGACACTGAGTGCCCCGGAAGGGTTGCCGCTTTTGCATAGTTTGTGCTTGCTGTTTAATAATCTTATGAAACAAACTGGCAACTCCAGCAATAAGATGAAAGGATTTATCTTGAATTCTGTCATGGAAATGATGTATAAACCTTAGATAAACAATTTAATAATAATTAATTTATACCTGTATTATATTACGCTGTATTGGTTTGCAAAAATGAATGGATGGATGGATGATTCAGCTGCGGGCGAATTCATTTAGCGCACGACTCTCAGTGCATTATGGGTATTCTCTAGCCATTGAGCGTACATCAGTTGTACACTCCTTATTGCAGTGCACTGTGGGATTGAATGAGTGCACTCAATAATGTCCACTTTGGTTTCAGACACCACTAAAAATGGCTGTTCCCCAAAATAGTGCCCTATTTAAAGCTGCAGTCCGGAACTTTTTTTGATTAAAAATTATCCAAAATCAATTTGAGCAAGTACATAACCAGCCAGTGTTCAAAACGATCTCATTATCTTAGCTCGATTCACAACGGTAAGCTTGTAATAATGTTTTATAATAAGAGCGACCTGGTGGATTTCCACGGGAAATTCGAGCATGCAGCAGTTTGTCTTTGTGTCATTACGTCACGTCTGTAAACAGAAAGAAGGAGTCCAGGCTAGTCGGCTTTATCATGTGAGGATGCTTGTTGTAGCGGATCAATTATAGCCTGTTCTCACAGCAGCTGAAATAATTAAACATATCATTTTGATGGTGGATTGTAATCCAGAAAGGTTTAAATGACAATCATCAGTGACAACTGGAGATTTACCCGTAGTCAAAAGCAAAAGGTTTCGGACTGTGCAGTGGCTACAGAAATTAAAATCTACAGGTAACGATAATACACACTAAATACACATAGTCACGCAATGCTGATGTTGTTAACATTAACATTTTCAGAACAAAGTATAACAGTAATAATAATTTGCACGGTTTGATCCGAGCTAAGCGATCAGTAGATTTAATCATCATTGGCAGCGCAATTTATTGTAGGCCTAATGCTTTTTTCCTCAGTTGGTCAGAACAAAAGCGGCAGAAATGTTACTTACTTGTTCAGCTGATATTTTCCAGTGAAAATTCTTATTTTGGTCATACTTTCAAGATTTAGAATCTGTGATTCTGACGTACAGAATCCACACCGGTGTAGTGACTGACAGCAAACATTAGATTCATCCGCTGAGGAGTCGTGCTGATGCACAACGCACGTAATGATAACAATTCCGCATATGACTGCAATTGCAGGTTTCAAACAGAGATGGCGACAAAGAGGAAAAATGCCAGACTGCAGCTTTAAGGTTATAGGGGGCGATTTCGGACACAAGGAGGGACATTATTTCTGCAATTTCTTATTTTGAAAATATTTGCATTCTTTTGTTGTGCATTTCACTGATTAACAAAATCCAGATGCCAAATAGTAAAGAAAGGAGCAGCTAAATCCACAAGTCAAAAAAAAGAAGCAACAAAGTCTTCTCAACCACATGCCCTGGGTGATCTTATTGGTGAAATAAAGCATGGTGCCAACTACAACATTTCAACACCAAGCTGGACCTCCCTGACTGTCAACATGAAACAGGTTAGCTGACGACTGCATCACCCACTATAGACCGAAGCAGAAATACTAGAGAGACTCAAAGACTGTTTCACATCATAAGCTCCAAATGTGTACTAACCTCCAGCTCTTTGTCACTGAGGGAGCCCACGCTACACAAGCTCTGGTTAGATGACTCGTTGTGTCCAGAACCCTGCAGAGAGGAAGACAACAGATAACTGGATTTGCATTTCCTAAAGGAAAGACTGGTGCTTGCAAGGCAGGAAAAAACACCGGTTAAGTCTTTAGTTCTGTGAAAATGAAACTAAAATGCATAAGAGCTGCTTTGTGATTGTTATTACACTTTTTTCGGTTATGTATGAAGCAATACATAGATATAAATAATATACAATAAATACATGCAACAGATGAACTATTCACTGGTGCATATTTTTAGTTCATCACTTTAAAATGAGATTTGTCACGGTACCAAAATTTCAGTAGTTGGTACCAGTAAAAATTTTGCGGTTCTTGGTACCAATTTCTGTACCAAAGCAAAAACTGCTGAATCAAGTACTACTAAAAAAAAACAAATTTGTCTCATCTATTAGTTATATCACTGTCAATCATTTAATAGCACATTTGAATATGGTTGTCTATCCAGAAACTTTGAAGTGTACATAGCAGCATGAACTAAACATACTCAGATTGTGAATGGGTAATAAACAGAAAGCAAGAGAAGAGCCCTCCCTTTATAATCGCTAAGGCTGTCAATCTCTAAAGCACAAGCTCACTGAATTCTGCACTCTCTCAGTTTAATAAAATTGTCTTGATTGTACAATGAATCTCTTATTACATCATGTTTACACTTCAGGATTCACAAGCGAGCGGATTTTGTCTTTTTTAACTTACTGACTAGCACCTCTGATAGGCAACGCTTAACGGTTGGTATAAAAAAAAAATAAATAAAATTTAAAAAAAAAAACACGCCGTAAATAAAAAACTTTGAAGCTCTAAGAGATCGCTCGAACAAACAAACCAGAATGTTTGAAAGCAGCGTCTATCAGAGGGTACCGAAAATACCCAGTACTATTGGTGCTGCAGACATGCTGGCACAACATTTTTTTTAGTACCGACTGGTATCGGTATCGGAAATACTGGTAGGTTTGAAAACCCTATTTAAATCAAAATGGCTTTTTTCTTGAGGTCAATATCAGCTATGTGAGCTACTGGAAAATGTTAACTGCCCAAATAGCTTTAATAATAAATATAATTTCAGGCATTCAGGTATATAACATCCAAATTTCATTATCCAATCTGATCCAATCACACTACTGAAATAGACTGGGTTACAAATGGCAATTCACAATGACTTCAATTAATTTAGCTAACTGTCAGATTATGTGTCATATTTTCATCCACAAACAGCAAAATGTAGAAAAAAAAGATTATGTGACTTGCCCCGGTTCCCCTCCATTTCAAAGACTAGTAATTCCTTCCTAATTCTGCCTCTAATTCTCTCTCTCCTCGTTGTCTGTTGACCTAGAAGTAAATTAATTATCTAAAACTGAAAAGGGTTTCATGTTTTGGGTGAAGAAATGAACAAACAAGGCCAAAAAGTGTAGCTCTAGTTCAGCGAGAATGTTGCATATGACAGTTTTTAAATCATTACCCGAGTTTTATATGCGTGTTATTAATGATGTTAACTCAAACACGGTTGTGTAAATAAAGCCTTTCTGCTCTGAGCTAAACATTCGATGAGATACAGAGAGAAAGCGTGACAGATGCTGGTCATTCTGGTCAGATCAGGCTAAAACCCTACACAATCCAATAACACAGCGATAAAAGCCCCTGTGCTGCACACCTACTGATGGTTCTTAATCATTCACTTGGTGAAAATTCTCACACCAAACCAAACAAATGTAGAGAAAATGGTCATACTAACTCTCCGACAACATTAAGCTTTTGCCAGTCAGTGGGGAGGACTCTCATGGCCATGGCAGTGACAATTAATCTTAGCCACACTAGTTTCAAAGTCGTCATCTGATTGGATGAATTCTACAGGATTTCTGAGAGACGTGTGGGTCACGTTCTTTAAAGGTAGACCTGGAAACAAAGCTGTTGTGTCTCCAAACTCTTGTCATCTAAGAAGAATGCTGTCGTGTTTACAACTGTGACAATTAGCTCTTATCAGGATCAACTAAACGCTGGATTTTCAAAAGTACGTGAAGTTCACGGCATAGACTCCACGCCAGCCTGTTAAAGTAGGGACATCGATGTTACATTTTGTACACCCCTAAACAGGACGCTGAACAAAACGAACTGTGATTGGTTGCTTTACATGTCAGTCAGGTGGCCTCTGGGTGGTTCTTGGTCAATGAAAGCTGCGATGGAGTCCAGTAGGGCGGGAACAATAAATTGATGCATCGCGATTCATGGATTGATTCTGAGATTTTCCGAATGAATCGCAATTCTCTCTCAAATCAATTCTCAAATTCGCTTAGTTTTTAACAGCAGATGGCGCTCTAGGCGAGTTTGCATTCGGAAAATGCCAGTCTGAAGGTCTGGTTACACAAGACTAATGAACAACTAACACTGAAAAACCCATTGTCCTACTTAGAACTGATCCAAATCTTTCTTCAGTAAAAGACACGTGTTTGCAAATGCTGATTGATATGCAAAGTCTTTCTGGGGTTCTCCAACACTAAAATGACTAATGAAATAGTTGATCTGTCTCTGTTTCCCTATTTCTCAACTCACTCTTGACCAGATTATCAGGCAGTCGTTTAGTCATTAGTCACCCCTCTTCCCTTTATAGCACACATACATGACAGAGAAGTCTATTTGATGTGAGCGTTGGCATTTCTGAAAGATGCTTATCAGATGTTTGTACAAAATACACTTTCTAGATTAATTGCTCTTAAACAGACATCTTGGAGATGTACATGTGCTATCTGGATACATCCATCTTTGACTGAAATAGCAAGCAAGCAAGATTTCAGCAAAAATTTGTTGTTCTGAGTGGACTAACGGGACTAGTTATGCACAGCAAAAAAAAAAAAAAAAAAGATTTAAAAATGAAGAAATGAAGTAATTTTGGAGGGCCGAAATCATGACCATAACAGTGACGTTTAATTAGAGCTTCTCCGATATTCTGTGCGCACAATGTGGATAAGCTATACAGGTAAACATATCAGCAGTGTGAAGACACTTCGCTGTGATCAAAAATTATGCTTGAGTAACAATAAGTTTAAAAAACAACAACAAAAAAAAATGTTCGGCTGAAATATTGAGGGTTCTGCTTGTTCCCAAAGAACTTTACTATGACTGATTAATTTACATCTGAGAAATTGACACCCAATTCAGTTACCCAGTAACCCAAATTTAAAGTCACGTTGAAATCTAAATGGACAATTCTTGTTGTTTTTTTATGAAATATTGCAGTATTTATTACAGATGATAAAATTCCTGTGCCCTTATAATATATATTTAATCGAAATAACTTCCCCTCCCTCTTCCAGCGACATCTCTTCTCTAAAGACATGAGGGCGGGACAAACCTGTCACTCACATGTCATCACAGCAATAGCAAACCACAACCATCCAATCAATTCCCAATGGACAAAATCATGTCCGGCTCAACATTTTTACTTGTTCAAGAAGCTGTTTCACTCGGATGTGTGTTAAATTCCCCAACACATACTACTTACGCAAATGTTTATCACATTTGGAATAAAAAATAAACTATCTAGGCTAATACAGCCATGAAGGCCAAATTATGAGTAAGAAATGATTAATTAATTGCTTAGCAGGGTCTTCAGGCTATGCAGTCTGTTAGTTCACCTAATCTCCCGAATCCGAGTCGTTCTTTCTTTTGTCATCTCACGTTTATCACGTCTGCTCCCCAGAATGATTATTTCCCCTCTCATGTCTTCGGGTTTGAGTTGTTAGTTCCCTCGTCAGTGTCTGATCTGGGCCGTGACAGCCATAGACATTTATGGTAACGGCCCCATATTCAATTCATGCAGAACCGGAAACAGAAATGATTAGTTCGCCTCGAGTCTTTCGGGTTCTAGTCATTCGTTCATCCCGTCACAGCCCCACAGGCTGAATGCAGAAACTGAAATGATTAGTTCATCTCTCGAGACCCGGCTCAGTGTCTCGCAACAAATACATTACATTCGTATTACTATTGACTGTATGTTGTATTATATTTAGGAATTATCATAATTATCAAAAGATATGTGCAATAAACATTTATGTTATGCCACTATGTCCCTTCTGACCAATCTTTTTAATACAAATATTAGACCAATATGTTCAGCCTTTATATAGAAAAATCAATTATTAGGCTATACTAGCTAAAAATATAAACTAAACTAAAAAATTAACTACACATTTGTTTGTAAGGAAGGTTGTGAATGGCTGTCACATCACGTGAAAAAAGAACGAAGGACTCAGACACGAAAGACTCGAGAGGCGAACTAATCACTTCTGTTTCCGGTACAGAATACAGCCTTGTCTACGGGGCTGGGACTTGACGTACGACTCTAACCTGAAAGACTCAAGAAGTGAACTAATCATTTCTGTTTCCTGTAAAGAACCTATGGGATGTTGCACATGCGCGGTCCACACAAAATGAACAAATCACTCTCTGGGACTTGTTGTTCTCGAGCCATATTAAAGATTTGTTCAAAATGAACGAATCGTATGACACATCACTACTCACAATAGGGGAGAAAAGACTATCGCAACTTCTGTTTCAGGCCGACTTTAATTACCAAAACTTTTGTTTCGGTTTTCGGCTAAATAAAAACTTTAATTCCTGTTTCAGTGTTTTGGTAAAAAATACATTTTGGTGCATCACTGTAAGGTTCACTACCTTAACTCAACTATCAAATCTCTTTTAGGTCCAAAACGCTGTCCTTCTTAGACTAATGGTAATGATGACATGCATGAGCTTTTGTGGAAAATGAGTGAAACAACAGCTTTATTCAGACAGCTGGGCAGAAGCAAGAGGAAAAAAGAACTTAACATGTAACTGAATGCATGAAAGCAGACAGGCCCAGGGCCTAGACAAACACATGAATAAGTGAAGATGATGAGGTCTAATGTAAGAGGAAAGATATGTGCAGGAATTACTGATGATCATAAACAGATAGAAAAGGGGGCAGAAATATATCAGTTTGAGACCGGACAGACCTTGGCAACTCCGACTCCTGTGAAACGGGCCTCCAGCAGCTCCTGCCTGCGAGGATCCAAGCTGTGCAATTCCTCCATCATGGCTGGAGAGAGAGGAAGAGAGAGTGCATGGCATTATGTAGCCATAGTGATGCTGACAGATTGACGGGACAGTGATGTGTATGACATGTTGAGTCATGTGTCGCCAGTACATGTTTTCGAGAGCATTCTGAGATTCATGACTCAGCCTCGCCACCACCACTAATTCAGTCATTAACTCAATCCAACCTAAAGCCATTTATCCTATTGATAAACACCATGATCATGCAAGATCTTGCGACAGATCAATTCATGTCAAAGCACACGCAACACTTAACCTGTAGTACATTTAACAAAGATTTTTTAACATTGATTTTTAATCAATCAGACTTGTTCGCGACCAGAAAACTAATGAAATGGGTGCAAAATCATACACTATAATAAACATTTACCGAGAAGGTTGCTGAGGAGAAACAAAAAATAATATTTACAATGAACCTTGAACAACTCTATACTTCCTAACTAATCAACCAACCAAACTATTACAACGATACAACCACCGAATTATATTTTAGTTAAATCCCATCCGTTGCACGTCTAATATGACTTAAAGATTCATTCTGACAGGATTCCCTTGAATTTGTAATCTTGTTTCAGCATATTATACATTATTTCAGGATTACATGATGAATTGGCATGGTTAATAAGTTATCATTCTAGCTCAATTATTAGAGGTGTGCGATTGATTGAAATAACCAATAACTTCAAGAAAATCTGAAGAAATAACGTTTTAAATGGGAAAAAAAGGTTCACAAAGGATCAAAACAAAAGAAACAGTATCTAAATACCGTCTCAATATCTCTTTACCCCTGGGTTTTGCTTCTATTGTCTGTTGTTTCTACATTGCCCTGCGAATTCTTCTGCTAGCCTCCTTAAACCTCCACATTTGTTTTTGTACCTGTTTTATTGGAGTCTTTTCTCCCTCTTGCCGATTTATTAGATCTCTTTTCTTCGACCGTTCTCCTCCTCTACTCTCCCGTCTCGCCCTTCCCCGTCTCAGCCCGACATCTCAGCGCTAGGCCTCAGCCGAAACCCCGACCCTCGCCTGCGCTCGGTGCGTGCTGTGTCGCTAGGGGACGCCAGCTCCGCGTCCTACTGTAGTCCGAGGACTGCGAGACCTCCGAGGCCTTGATCTCCCGAACCCGCCTTTCTCCGCTGGCCTTCAGCGATATCTATTTTCTACCAGATCTGAGACATGTGGTACCTCGCTACAGACCCACACCTAATGATTTCCAATCCAAAATTACTCGATTCGCTTCGAAGTTAGTTAATCGTGTTGTTGTTTTGAGATATTTAGCTTCTCTTGTTTGTCTTCGCTGCTCCGGGTCAGCACCGAACCGGGATCAAGTCCTGGAATGATAAATCGGCTCTTTAAATTCCGTTCACACCTAACGTCTCCTTTTAGAAAGATTAGATGATGTAGACGAAAAGAATCCTTTTCCCAATCAGATTCGCAAAATCAGAATCGATTCGGTTCGGTTCTCAATTTGTGCAATGTAAACAATAATCGGTAAATCTCATATTTTCTCGTGAGATTGTGTAAGACATTTCTACCTTTCAACCACGCCCATTTCCACTAGCAAACACTTATCAATGAAAGCAAAATAAATTAGTTTTTTTCTGTATTTTTACAATAGTGTGTTGAGCTGTGCACATGCAGCATTATTAAAGAAATATAATATCAACTTTACTGTGGACATGATTTTACCCAGCCTTTGCAGTCAGACAGTATAAGATAAAGGGTATAAAACTTGAAAAAGAAAAGTTACAACTTATTGGACAGTGACTCAAATTGTCCTGTATTATAGTGATCATTTAGATGAAATGACTGAAATGGTAATTACTCCTATTGGTATTATTTTACACTTCTCAATGAATGTGTGCAATGTAAACCGTAAATAAAAGTAAAATTAGATTTTTTTTTTACTAGAATTTCTCATTAAAACCATCTGCTAAATGAATAAATGTAAATAAACAAATTCAAATGTGATCTTCCACTTTTTTCCATTTCGCAATAACTAGAAAATAATTTTTGCACTTGCAAAGGATAATCTTTCGCCAAAGAAATATTTTAGATCAGCAAATAAATAAATAAAATCATCATTATTTAAGATTTGATCAATTTCCATGACATCACAATTTTAGAAATTCCTGATATTTCCAGGTTTTCATGAATGTGGGAATCCTGTTTTATTGACCTCAAAACTCTAAAAATAGTTTAATAAAGAGCCCATGAAATCAAAATAGGAGTTTTGTGGCTTTTAGCCCACATTTAGCTTTGTGTTTGGTAAAGGACTAAAGACAGAAAAAAACAAAAGCTGAGAGTCAGAGAGAGGCTTTGATTTAATACCATCATATAGTTTATTCATAAGATTAAAAAAAGTCCTTAAAAACATCATTCAGTATGATAAACAAATAGTTTAAGGTCCTCAGGTGCATCATGGGAAGTTGGGAATTCATGTCCTCCATCAACATTCCCAAGTAGGCTGCATAAGATTGAGTCTCCATTTCACTCCATGGCATGTGTCAGGACTGCAGTCTTCCAAGTTATTGCAACCTGTTCTGAACACAGCAACATTCTCATCGTTCAGCCCAGATGTTCTCGATCTCTCCAAATAAGCAGCCTTGATTCTAAGGAGGCGCCAGGACCTTGCGATACTTGCACTGTACCCAGACTCTGTACATTGTCAGCTGCTTTCCTCTGTTCACCTGTAAGCGCCGGTCCACCAAGTTCTGCACCTTCTCCAAGCCGGCACCGGAGAACAGATCATGCAACTCATCTAGAAGAAAATGACAAAAGTCAGAAAAAAGTCCCTGTGAAATTTGTGCCATCATTTAACTTAATGTATTCATATTACACTATTATTTTGTCATAATATATTGTGGAACCAAAGCTAATTCATCAAAAAGAGGTTCTTATAACATGCATTTACCTTGTGTGAAAAAGTAGACGCGTGTTCCATCCCCTCTAACATAGAAATTTTCAGACAAGCACCTCCCTGAGTGAGTAAAGGACAAGCAATCAATTTGTTGTTGTATTGCTGTTGTTTACTGCAATATCAGCTTCACAGGCTATTTCTTGGCAGATGCAGTCAAACACTTAATTTAATTTAATGACAAAGACTACATTTTTGTATACAAAAATAACCCTAAAAGATGTGATAATGTTTTTTTTTTTCTCTGGATCCATCTTACAAAATAAGTTCTTCAAAGTTTGTCCTGATACAAATTGTTAAAAATAGGACCAAAATATGATTTACAGTAAAGGAATGTTACAATATTGACATTTTGGTGGTTCTTCCCCCTTCACAATTAGGACTACTTGCTGCATTTGTACAAGCGTTTTGAATGTGATGCAAAACAAGCTTTTCACAAGGATGTAACATCTACCTTTTTTGAAACGAAGCTGTGCCATGTCGTAGCGACCATAGTCTCTTAATAACAACACTCCTCCAGGTTTCAGCAATCGTGCTAATCGATTAATGGAGTTCTGCATCCTGAAACAGATGGATTAAGAAGTTAATGCACTGTTAGTGGTCGACAGATCACTCCGTTATGTTTATTGTGTGATAATGACATTGGCCATGCTGTCAGCTGACGTATAACAGCACACTTATTAAACAAGTTACTAGACATGAAATAGTGGTTTGAGTTTAAAATGTTGTTGTGCCTAAATAACGTCTCGGAATTGCCATTGTCTTCGCAACAGAGAAACTTACTTTTAGCTGCTTTCACTGCTGCTAAGAAAATGTTAGTCAGTCGCTGGATTCACCCACATACGATGAGCAAGCATGTATGGGCCTTATCTCTGCTGGACATTATTTCTTTGGAGCTGTCAACAGCTCGCATTCATGGAGCAAAGTCAAAGACTTTAAAGACTTGGAGTGCTACTTTTGATGTTGTTAAAACCTTTCTTTCTTCTTTTTGATGTAAAATTATTTCTGTATTTTATATCCATGTATTTTTATTTTTTAATTATTGACTAAGTATTTCACTATACTTTTGTCACTGCAATGTCTTGTAATTTTTCAGCACAGTATATGTCTACCTGGTGGGTGGGTGTTGGGGGGGGGCTGCATTCTGATATGCTGTATCCTTTTTATTTAAATTATTACTCAATAAAAACAATTGTTCACAAAACAAAAATGCTGTTGTGCAAAAAAAAAACAGTGATAAGGGAGGCATGAAACTATCTCAACCATGTAGGAAACCAGTTGCCTGGGGCTTAACAGTCACTATACAAAAATAAAGAATGCTGCAACTGACCAATCAAAATTACAAATCATCTACCTATAGATTTGACTGCTTTAAAGCAGTGGTTCTCAAACATTTTGACTTCAAGACAATATTCAAAGGCCTTTGTGTCTAAGCTGATATGTACTTATGGTTTTTTAGCTGTAACTAAAATAAATTAACTAAATTTTTATCAAGTTAGTCAATAAAATATTAATTTAGTAACTTCTTAATATAAGTAAATTTAAATGATTTTAGACTTACTTCTCTGGATGCAGGGCGGAGAGAACAAATATGAGGACAATGACGTCCAGACTGTGGTCTGGCATTGGATACTCTGCAGACGCATCACTCATATCATGGACGAATGCGTGACAGCGTAACGAGTCATACTCAGGATTTGACTGCCAAAAAATAATGAATCAAACAAGTTTAAATAAAGACCTGCTGTAAATGTTAAACACAGATTTCTTGATTAAAAGAAATCAAGAAGCATCTGGTTACTTACTTTGACGAGGTCAACAGCCGTGCTGGAGAAATCACAACCATAAACAAAGAGGCCTGGATCACTGCAAAGCAAACAGAAAAGAAGTTATTTGATCTGCATGAGTAACAAATAATCTGGACAGGTCTGGTTAGTTTACATATGGACTCACTTGTTGGTTTTTAGGATGGGAAAGACTGTATTGCCTACTCCACAGCCTACCTAAAGACCCCCAATCACACACACACACACACACACACACACACACACACACACACACACACACAAAAGGACAAAGTGAGCATATTCTACTGACAGAGCTTTCATTTTATAGAACGGTTTTCCCAAAAATCAAAACTGTCGTCATTTACTCAATCTTAAGGCCTGTTCACAGCAAGGACGATGACTATAATGTTAATGATAAAGATATAGTTCTAAAATATGTTTTAAATATATACAAAAATAGAGTCCACACCACAACTATAACAATAACAGCACAGAGAAACAATATCGATGAAATCACTTTCAGAACAATTTTTCCAGCTGATGAATGATAATAACTTTGACAGCCAATCAGGATCTTTCCTGCTTCAAAAAGATCAAACATCTAAATAAAAATTGCCCACTAGTAGGGCTTCTAATATTGTCATTAGAATTACATCAGAAGTTCTTGGTGTAAACGGGCCTTTATTCCATATAATGAAAGCTAACGGTGTGACGTTAATGGTTATTTGGGTGAATTACAACACTCACCTCCAGGATGCGATAGGATGCAGAGGCTCCAGGAAATGTAGCGTCTGTGCGTGAAGAGGGAGTATCTTCACCATTTAACAGATGTGCTGTGGTGTCCTGAGGAACCTTCTGTTGAGGCGCCAGCTCAGGGAACTCCGTGAACAGCCAGTGGCGATCCTTGAAGAAGCGGTTCTCATGAATGGTGTAGAAATCGTTCCAGTACTCATTAGCCCTGCTGTCAAATTCCTCTGAAAGACAGATATGAACAAAGACAAGATTTAGCAAAAAAACTCCCTCTGAGCAAATCTTTATAACCAAGAAAGCAGTCTAGTCATTAAAAACCTGCTGATACAGACAGTGTTGTTATTGTAAATTAAAACTATATAAAATTATTTTAGTTAATTGTAATAAAACTGAAATAAAATAAAACTGAATAAAAAAAATTTAAAAGGAAAAAAATATATTTAACTGTATTTTTGCATCTTTCAATTTTATTTGTATTATAAGGCATTATAAACATAGATGGGTGATAGACAAAGTGTTTGATACCTTGTTTTTCTGCTGGGAGAGGTTGACTGTTTTCCTGCACTTTTTTCTGGGCGGCCTCCTCTTGTTCTGCTGACCACTCCACATTATCCCTACAAGAGGTGAAACGCCATCAGTGTGAGTGAGAAAGCAAGCAAAACAGGTGTATTAAAATGTTGTACAATTATAATTGTACAATTACTGTATATGTTGATCAACTACAGCAGCATACGGTTTTGTAATTCATATCATACACATAAGCTACAGCTAATAAATGTTTTTTTTTTTTTGTCATTCTACATACATCATATATTCATTACATATTCATATTACACATTCATTAAATTATATATTCGGTATACTGATAATGGTAAAATATAGGCCCTTTAATTAAATCACTACCTAATATGGTAACACTTTACAATAATGTCCATTAGTTAACTACATTAATTTCAACATTTACTAATACATTATTAAAATCTTGTTAACATTACTTAATGCACTGTGAACTAACATGAACAAACAATGAACAACTGTATTTTCATTAACGTTAACGAAGATTAGTAAATACAGTAACATGTATTGCTCATGGTTACTTCATGTTAGTTAATACATTAACTAATGAACCTTATTGTAAAAAGTGTTACCCATAACATAAAATATTAAATGTTTTGAACTTTCTAAATAATTAAATTCCCACACTTTTTGACTAATCAAACACACACACACATATATATATATGCAAATGTATGTAAAAAACGAAATATCTGCAAATATAAATATATGTATGTGTGTGTGTGCGTTTGATTATATATATATATATATATATATATATTTTATACACACACACGCACCACACACATTTCTTCCAATAGTGTTAAGACAAAGATTTATCTAAAAATCAAAGACATATCTACCAACCAAAGACTTCAGCTTTGGAAAAACACTGATTTTTAAAATAAATAAATAAATAAATAAAATAAAACTGATATTCTATTCGAACTGTCCAGTCAAACTGACTGCATGGTCAGACAGTGCCAGTGTTTTCAGTCTGTAGTGTGTGTGAATGAGAGAGACAGCCAGTCTTACCACGCGTTGTGCTGAAACACCTGTCGCGGGTCTTTGAGGAAGCGAGTGCCGAACTGCGGTCGCTTCTGAGCCTCAGTGGAATTCTCCGTGGGTCCATTAACAGTTTCTGGCATGTTTTCTACGGAGGAAGACTCAGCAGCAACAGCAGGTGCCGCCATGATCATGCGAACCGGATGCACATGGGTGTTCAGTGTGAGTGTCTCCGCCCAGCTCTGCTGCTCGCCGGGAAATATCGCCACCTACCGACCATTATGAGGTATTGCGCACAGACTCCGTTGTGAGAGAGTTATCACAATATCACAATTAAGTTGACATCATGGTTCAGTGGTTCATATTTCAGTGGTGCTATGTAGCAACTAACAGCTGGCTTCTGGCAATTTATTAATATATTGCAGATGTTTCTTCATTTCTTTCTTTAACAAAAAATGTTTCAAACGGAGAACAGAAAAGTGCTATGCCTATTCATTTTAGTCTTTTGCAATATCCTGCTCCAGGCATCATCCTCCAGAAAGTTAAATTATTTTTTATTGGAAAATATCAGCACAAACATGATTGACACACACATATGTATATATATATATATATATATATATATATGTGTGTGTGTGTGTGTGTGTGTGTGTATTCATAGAGAGCTAATAATAAATTTAATACATCACCAGAGAACCTCTAGTGCAGCTGCTGCCATGGAAACAACAGTTCCAGAAGAGTTCGGTGAAACTCTAGAAGCAAGTGCATGTCTTGTATCTATGGCAACAAAAGTTTCAGAAGCAGCTGCAGTGTAAGAATGTGTCAAACTAAGCCTGGAAGCAATGTAAAAGTGTTTACATTTAATTTCTTCTTCTACATTTTACGTCGTGCTTTGCACTTCATGCTGACACTTTGGACATCATTATCATAAGGCGTGGGTCATCGCTCATATTCATGTCAAACTGAAGAGCGTTCCTATTATAACAATCTTTTCTTTAAGAATCTCTCCTACATAGGCTTTGACACTTCATGCATTAATAAACCCACCTGTGAAAGATAGAGATATGGAATGTTGTTGATCTGATCATTATCTGTGCCTGACTGGGATATGACAGTCGTCCCCACTTCTCCTCTTCAAATTTGGCATATTCAGAGCAGTCATGAACAGTTTCCACACGAGTGCAGTCAAACCCAGCAACAGGATAATAGAGAGACCACCATGACATCAGGACCCTTAGGGCAAAAAAATAGACCAGAAATGACAGATTGGGATGTATGTAACGGTTCATAAGAGGGCCATATATAAGAACAAGAGATTATGAGTGTCTCTGAATAATATTTGACAACTTCATGACACACAACCTGCCTCCCTCTCACCAACTTCCTTCCTCTCGCCTGGTTCTTTATCCCTCAAGTTATGTTGCTGGTCAATTCGACCCGTTTTGATTTTTGAGTTGACTGAAATGCCGGTTAACCTATGTTTGTTTTTGTTTTCCTTGACATTTTGTGACTTTTTCTCACTTATTTCAATACTGAAAAATATTTTGTCAGCCACAGATGGTAAAAATGAGCTATTGTTCCTTTTTCAAGCTAACTGAAATACTAAGTAATGTTGTTTTTCTTGAAATTTTGTGACTTTTTCTCATTTAGGATCATGAACATGCATGTAATGCAAGTTTCAACACCCTGATGTGTTGTGAAATGTGCTTACAGAAACTGTATACGGTCATAATGTTCGTGGGTCAATTTGACCCATATAAACAGCCATTCAAAAGCAACTGTACAGACCCAAAATACAAAACACTTCTGTGCTTATATGTCAGAACTCCTCAACTCTAGTACTGAAGTGCCAGTGTCTTACTGACTTCAAAGTTTGTGAAAATATAAAGTTGTTTTACCTGTTAATTGTCTGTCCCACTTTTTCAGCATTTATATGAAAATGATTTTTCCAACTTAAACTGTTAAAAATCTTGAATACTTCAGAGCACAGACTTAAGTTTGGTATATTTTTTAAAGGGAACACTTCACAGATTATTGTAGAAGTAAAAAAAAGTTGTAAAAGTAAAGTTTAAAAAAGTTATAAATGTTTGTTTATGAAAATTTAAAATATATAAAATATATATTTTTATATTTCATATAAAATATGTATTTTACAAAACATGTTCAACTCTAAAACTTCAAGAAACTAAAAACTAAATATCTGAACTAGTTATGTGCCAAATTTTAGGTTGATATCTCAAAAAAACAACTATCAATAAGATTTTTTTGTGTGCAGTACCAAACTTTTCCACTAGATGACATCCAGACTCCACCAATTTCCATATATGGTTTTAGTGATCTGAACCATATATTTCCATAATTTTCATATTTATGAAGTAGACATCCTATTTAGAAGTAGTTTGGGCAGTAATGTTAAAGGATTAGTCCACTTTCAAATAAAAATTTCCTGATAATTTACTCACCCCCATGTCATCCAAGATGACCATGCCCTTCTTTCTTCAGTCGAAAAGAAATTAAAGTTTTTGATGAAAACATTCCAGGATTATTCTCCTTATAGTGGACTTCAATTGGCCCCAAACGGTTGAAGGTCAAAATTACAGTTTCAGTGCAGCTTCAAAGGGCTTTTAACTAATTGTTATATACTTGCACTAGCATATTGTATATGACAATTTAGTTCAAACTTTGACCTGTGGAGGGCAGTAATACAATTAGCAGCCTCTACACTGCCGGAATCTCATCACAAATAAAGAGTCTACCGCTATTTCTCTATTGCTCTGTCATTTCTTTTGAAAATCTGAAAACTAAAGTCTGAAAGCTTTCAACTGATATATAGTTTGTCAAGATTACTTTAGGTTTAGACTAAGATATTATTGTTTTAAATGTGTAATCGCAAATGTCCCACAGGAGTGGGGGAGGGGCAGTCTTAAAAATAGTGGTTAAAAACATTTTATAAATCATAAATTCAGATATTTATTCTTTGTAATGTGGGAAAAGTATTGATTTTAAAAGTTAATTATTTGTACCTGCCTGTATGCTTTTTATCATAGTGTGATTTTGGGGTAATTGTATTGAATCGAACAGTGCACAAGGGTAACAGTGACAGTGTAGGGATTTTCAATAAAATCTTTTAAGGCATCTTCATTTTATTATAATGTGAATTAGTGTATTAATACATAAGTGACTTTCATATTTTATGTTCTAAAACTGGTCTGTTTTCTTTCTCTATTTAAAGCCCAGTAGGATAAATGCAGGATAATCTGTTATCCTTATACTTTTCCAAACCTAAATTAAAGTCTCAGCCTGAAAAAGAGTTAAATAAAACAAACTCATTTAAAAAAGAAGTGAAAGAGCAGTTATGATTATTAATGTTAAAGGGTTAGTTCACCCCAAAATGAAATTTCTGTCATTAATTACTCACCCTCACGTCGTTCCAAACCCATAAGACTTTCGTTGATCTTCAGAACACAAATCAATCTCCGACGCGTGTTCACGAGAGCAGACGTCGTTCTGTGAAAATGCGTCGGAGATTAATATTTTGTATAAATAAAGTGAAAACACAGTACGCATAAAATTGAGGTTATACCACTAGAGTCACATGAATTACTTTAATGATGCCTTTACTACCTTTCTGGGGCTTGAAAGTGGTAGTTGTGTAGGCTGTCTATGGAGGGACAGAAAGCTCTCGGATTTAATTAAACAAATATCTTAATTTGTGTTCTGAAGATGAACGAAGGTCTTACGGCTGTGGAACAACATGAGGGTGAGTAATTAATGACAGAATTTTCTAACCCTTTAAATAAGAGTTGAAAATAAGGCCAACCACTTTAGACTTAAAGTATGCAATTACATAGCACTGCATTAAAAAATGATGATAATAATAACTGAATTCCACCTGTACAAAATCATAGTAACTCAAATATAACCAGCTAAGATTTACAGCTGGGTGCAGGAACAGGTGTGATTTCTCGAAGAAACCAGCCTTGCTGTAATTATGTGGTTTGAGTTCCACAAGATGTAATTTGGTTCATTTTTAAAGGTTTTTTCCCACCACCTGTTTGTACAAGTCACAGAGGAAGTGTGTGCTATTGTTTCCTCATGCACGGTTACTCCCATCTTGAGGATCTACGGCATCTTACATCCTAAATGTTCACACATAATATGAAGACTTTTTTTTCATTTTCTGTGCTGATTTGTGTTAAAGTACAATCTGATGAACATTTACTGCTAGTAAAATGCATTGTATTTCACAGAAGTTGACACGTTCTGATACATTAAGATAGTATTGTTTAATCAATGTTGTAATATTAAATGCACAGTTCTCCCAAAAATGACTTTCTTCTGTGGAACATAAATGGATATTTTTAGGAGAATGTTCAAACAGCTTCTTTCCATAAAGTGAGATGTGATTCAGACTTTGCAGCTCAAAACAGAACAAAAAAGCAAAGACTCAAGATTTTTGTGTGTGAACTTCAGTTTTTATTTGCTGTAAAATTTTAGATAATAAACAAACAGGAATTATAGACGTATACCATAATCACAAAAAATAGATAAATCATCATTTGAAAAGTAGTTTAAAATACAACAAATGAATAAAAACAGTGCAAATAAAGTGAAGCTGTATTGAAATGAGGAAGTGAATAATAAAATTGTGTCTAAAGCAATTTTAATGTCCAAACACAGGAGTGTCTTACAGAAGTACATTTCCTGTGAGTCATTTGCAGGCGTGTTTGTTTGTGTATGTGGATGAAACTGCATTTATTACCTCCTGTTTAAAGGATCAAAGGATTCTAAATGGCAAACTGCGTGTGTGTTACTTTAAGAGAGCATTTCACGTACCCGTTTCATCATAAAAGGGTGAAAACTGTTTGTTGTAGACAGAGAACCGTAAATGGTAAACCAGTCCAGTTCTATTAAAATTATGTTGTGTCAGATGAGGTGTCTGGCCTCTGTTACACTCGTGATTTTGCCAAGTAAGACATGTTCCTGGATCAATATTTTGTTGGTCCTGGAACAACATTCCAGTCCAAAAATGTACACGCCTTCACGTGCTATCGGAAATTTGACAATTCCCTCTTCTGAAGTCGTGATTATGAGCTCATCGCATTCAAGTTTTGAAATGGGAGGGCGTTCATGTACAATTTTTTCCTAGGAAACTTGTATTTACGATAATTCCAAAAGCATGTGAAGGTAGCATTAGTCCCACTAAACCTAAATCCTAACTTATTCCTAAAATCAGAAGGAAATGATAGGTAAATAACCCTGATGTAGAAGCACCTAAACCTGTCCCTCAAATATGATTGGTTGGAATGTAGTTCCAGGAATAAGGCTGATCCAGGAATATGTTGTACTTGGTGAAATCACATTCACCCTATAATGCATTAACATGATGCAAACCATACTTTTAACCTGACCAAAAAAAAAAACAAAAACAAAAAAAACATACTGAGCATCTTCAAATTTGGAACATACTGAAATTAATATTCAGAAGATGATAATTGTGAGACAAAAAAAAAATGTTTCTATACAAAGTGACAGTGCACTTACTACAGATACATGTTACAAAGTTAGAGCTTTAATTACTTTAGAGTAAGCTAGATCGTAGAAATCATTCATCAGAAAACTTATTCTCTCTCTGAAAATTACTGTAGAGTTGTAAACATTAGATTTGTCAAAACCTCTCCCAAATGGAATTGCAAAAATAATGACTGTTTTCAGACAGGTTTTAGGGGCTGTTTACACGACACCATTTTCTTTTTATGCGTTTATGGCCGTCCATTTACATGACAACGGCGTTTTGGGTGCCTGAAAATGCAAAATTTTGAAAACGGGTTTTAAAGTACAAGGTTTTGAAAATGGTCTCTGTGTAAACAACAAAAACGCGAATCTGTGAAAACGATGACGACATGCACATGCGTATTACATGTTCAGTCTATAGTGTTTCATCGCCATCTAATGGCCTGACAGCAGAATACAGCGTTTTTAGTCGTTTTCACGGATTCGTGTGAATGGGGAACGTTTTGACAATGGTGTCGTCTGTACACGGAAAACTTCTCCGTTTTAAGCATATCGTTGGCGTTTAAACGTACCCTCAGACACATTCCCAGTCTGCCCCGATCAACCAAACAGACAGTAATGTCACTGACTATGGGATGCACAGACAAATAGTGGACTTAATACAATACTTTTAATACAGTAAATGATCTGATATTTTTGTCTCTGTATAGTAAAGGAAGTACAAGTAAGTCTTTTAACACCAGAAAAAGCTATACACCTTTAAAAATAAAATGACATCTTGAGAATGCATGCTTAAAAATTAAGCATTTGGTGGACTGAAAACAAATTTTTGAAAACAGGTTTCGCATAGTGTTTCTTTACAAAGTGACATCGCCAACTACTGGCCTGGCATGCACAATGCAGCATTTTTAATCGTTTTCGCGGATCTGTGTGAACAGGGATTGACAACACTGTTGTCTGTACTCAGAAAACATAAAGGAAAAGCTTTTCCGTTTTTAGTGCATCATTGTTGTGTAAACGTAAAGTCACACCAATCCCACAACATTATAGCATTATCATATATTGCATAATTAATAACATAAAACAAGCATATTGTTTAGCATATATAACAACATTTATTTTTAACAAAATAACACCATAGAGGTAACTGTGGTATAAGTTTGGACAGTTGAATCATTAAAAATTGCAATTGAGATTACACTAACCATGTTCACACTGTAACTATAATTGTCACTCCTGAGTGCTTAATCTTGTTTTATACACACAGAACCATATAAGATTAAAGTGTATTCTTATTATCACAATATTTACATTACAATGGAGGAAAAAAGTCAGTCAAAATATTTTCATTGGCCAAAATATACACTACTGTTCAAAAGTTTTGGGTCTGAAAGATTCTGCTCACCAAGGCTGCAATTGTTTGATCAAAAACACAGGAAAAAATATATATATAGTAAAATATTATCATTTATAATGACTGTTTCAGCATCATTACTCCAGTTTTCAGTGCCACATAATAAGAAATCATTCTAATATGCTGATTTTGTGCTCAAGAAAGTTCTTCTTATTATGAAAATTATTATTTTTTGGAAACCATGATTTTTTTTTATTCTATTCTTGATGAATAGAACGTTGAAAGTCTAAAATGCATCCTTGCTGAATAAAAAAAAAAAAATCATACTGATCATAAACTTTTGAATGGTACCATTTTAATCATCTAATAATAATAATAATAATAATAATAATAAAAATGTTTTGGTATATTCTGCAATAGGTGAAACCAGCTGTGACTGGCTGAGATGTGTTGTAGAGATGATCAGTAGTTGTTCTTGACAGAAGCAGTTGTAGTTTCTTAACTGCCACGATATGCTACATTTTGGAAGGTGCTGGTGGCTCCTTTGTAGAGCGGATTATTAGCCTTAAAGACAAGTAAGAGTTTCATAATGTTAATGCATGTTAATGCATTTACCAATGGGACCATATTGTAAAGTTACCATCAAAATCATATTACATTCCTATGATTCTACAGTCTTAGAAAAAAAAGGTTCAATGGGGTTCTTCCATATAAAACCCTAGGGTTCATGACACAGTTTTAAAAGAACTCTTTAAGCCAATAAGGTTCTATATAAGGAGAAATGTCACATGATTGCATAACTTTCATGTTTATGGTTATTTAATTCTTTTCTACTGATACAGTATGTTTATGAGCCGTTTAATTCATAAAAATTAAAGTTAAAAAAAGAATAAAAACAAAATTGATTTGTTAAAACTAAAGCCATTAAATGATCCCATGATGGGAACCGCTAAAAGGTTCTATATATGGAGCACCTGACAGAACCCTACAGAACCTTTTCTTAGGTGAAGGTGTTATTTCGTCTGAGACTAAACATGGTTAGACTGGAGCATGCTGGAAGGTCTGAGAGGAAGTAAGACTAGTGCAAGACGCTGATAACACTTAACAGGATATGATTGGTTTTGCACCATACAAAAAAAATAGTCTGAATGCGTGTCTCACCGCTTCCCACTTAGCCTTGGCTTTCTCTTCCTCAAACTTGGCAAATTCATGACGGTCGTGAATGGTGATCAGGAGCTTCCACACCAAAAGCGCAGCCAAACCCAGCAGCAGGATCGCACCAGTGACCGATAGGGTAACCACTAAGACATCAGGACCTTTCGGACACTCTGTAAAAAACAAATCAGCAATTACAAGACTTATTCTTAAGGGGGGGGATTATACTTTATATTCATTTGCCATTTGAACTGATCTATTCAGGACATATTATTCTGTCAAAAAAAAAGTGTCATGCTGTGGTCAAACATGGAGAGGAGATGAGGATCTAATTGCAGCTGTTTAGATTTAATAAAAGAAACAAAACACTCAGGAGCACAGGATAAATGCAAAAGAAACAGAAAACTAAATGTTAATGCAACAAGAACAGACAAAACACAACTGAAACTGAGGGCTATACATACAGAAGGCTAAATGAGGAACCAAACAAGACACAGGTGAGCATAATCAGTAATGAGGGAAACCAAATCAGTAACTATGACAACAACGGCAACACAGGAAACAAAGGGAACTGAAAATACTCAAAATAAGAGTCCTTAAAAAGAAACACAAAAACTGTCCGAAATCGCATAATGTCTGAGTAGGTACTACATTTGAATTTGAATAAATTTGGACGTAATACATTCGCCATGTTGTTACTGTGTAACATCACGCCAGTAGAGGGAGCCCTCTCCCGAGTACTGACTATGTGCCGCTCCCTCTGCTTCACTGGTTACTTCCTGTTTGTGAGACATTTAAGCATGGCCTGGTTAACAGGCCATTGCGAAGTATTGCCAGTTTACCTGCCTTACCAAGCGTTCTATTATCATTGTCCTTTTTCTCTTGCGTATGACCATTTCCTGCTCTGTTCTGTTTTTGCCTTTTGGATTATCCTTCTGCTCTGTTGTTTGGATTGGACTGCCTTATTGTGTGTTACCTCCTTGTGTGTTGCCGATTTGAATTTGTTTGCTGTGGATTTTAATAAACGACTGCATATGGATTCTAACTCGGCTTCCGCCTCATTACATACTGTCACGTGACCTACCAGTTGCGTCGCTTCACTGCCATTTATAAATCCTCTCCCATGGCCTCATGGGATACTAAAGCATCCATCGAATGTGCACTTCAGAATCTCAGCAGAAGTAGTAGGTCATCCAGGGACTTTTCGCCTACTGTTTTTCAAATACTTTACGGACATACTACTCTTTTGGAGCACTGTTTTTCACATTCTAGTAGGGAAGTATTCGATTTCAGACTCAGCGACACAATCTGTGACAGTATCTACCCATCTCTCACAGAGGCACAGAGAGTTTATTAGCATGTGCAATGTTTGACAGCTACATGTCACATATTGTCTCTCTCTGCCCCTTTTCTCTTCTCACCTGGTACTTTAACAAGATAGAGAAAGGATTTTCCACTGGCATCTTCATAATACTGGAAGTTCTGAACACAGTCATCCTCATCCTTGTAGCTGCAGTTCACTGCGTTCTTCTCATGAAAGACTGGAGAGAACAGATGATTAATAAATCAGCAAGAACAACAACTGAACAAAATATACTGCATGAAAAACTCAAGGTTAAGTCACGTATAGCCAAATGAAGCTGAGGTAAATAATGGCATTATTAACAGAAATCAAAATATTGCAGTTATATACTATAAAATTAGATTTATATACTTTGTCTGTGTAAAATAGAAAACAGTTGTTTTAAATTTTAATAATATTTCACAATATTACTATATTTTTGAACAAATAAATGCAGCTTTGGTAAGTACAGTAGAAAAGACTTCTTTCAAAATAATTTAAAAAAAAAATCTTAGTATATACTTTAAAAGTGGATTTATATAGGCTACTGCGGTTAGGAGGCATGTATTGTGGTTGGAGGTAGAGATTACCCAGCTCATCCGTAGGCACAATCTCATCTCTGCAGACGTGATTGCAGTTCTTCTCAAACAGATCCCCTCTCTTATAGTGTTTACACTCCACACACTCCCTGCAGATGCACACAGAAATCTACGTTAAACAGTTAATAAAGAGAAAAAAGCACACACAAACATTAAGCTACCTAAATAAAGATATACCATTGTCTATTGATTTTTACGTAAAAATATTCTAAAATTTCACCCTACCCTTGAAGTCACAATATATATATTTTGGTTGAGATCATGTTCTGTGATTCTTCTAACATCTGAACGTTATCCTCACTTACTTTTTGATGGTGCAGGCATCTGGGCAGGTGGGACACTTCTCACAGGTTGATCCATAAGCTCCTAATTGAGTGCACTCACAGACGCCACACACGCAGTGGCCACGCCCACTACAGAGCATTCCTCCACCCCCGATACAGGTGTCTGTGCGTGTCGAACAGTTACAGTTCTCGCCGGACCATCTAGGACTACAGTGACAAGACCCACAGTTGCACTCACCATTACCTAACAGAGACAACAAAAAAGATTCATGGCCGTTAATGACCTTATAGGAAAATAATCTCAGGACATTGCTGAAGGTGATTGTGAAGTTTTTCCTTTAAGGAATTCTGAAGAATCTACAAGAAGCTCTTGCGATACAATGACCGTTCATAGTGACTACAGATGCAAAACTCCAAAAAAATTATAGACAAATATCATAAACGTAGTCTCTATGATTCTATACCATAAAAAACCCTAACAACAGGTAGCATTATAAAATGTTTTCTTTTGTAAAATATCTTTACGAAACAAGAAGGACACTCTCTACTGTTTAGAATTCACCACAGTAAATGTTACATAGTCCATGTTTACAGTACAGTGTACAATTATTCCTAAGTTTTCCTCTTTTGAATAGATGGTAATGAAATTCAAAGACTAACACCTATGTAGGTGTTCAGTTAAATCTAATTGTTTTGATAGTATTTGATTTTTTAGATTCAGAATATATTTCAATATGGCATTACTGTAGAAAGCAAATTTCTGTCTTATGAATTTTTGTATTATGTTTTGTATTATTTTTAACTTAAATGATTTTTTAACTTAAGTTTGAAGGGTTAGTTTACGAATCTTTTGTTTCGAATCTGTGGTTCAGAGCACCTAAGTCACATGATTTCAGTAAACGAGGCTTCGTTACATCATAAGTGTTTCGAAATTTCAATAGTTCACGTGACTTTGTCAGTTTGATACATGCTTTGAACCACTGATTTGAAACAAAAGATTTGTAAAGCTTCGAAGCTTCATGAAGCAGTGTTTTGAAATCACCCATCACTAGATATTGTTGAATAAAGTCGTTATTTTGTTTTTTTGGCGCACAAAAATTCTCGTCGCTTTATAATATTAAGGTTGAACCACTGTAGTCACATGAACTGTTTTAAATACGTCTTTAGTACCTTTCTGGGCCTCTGAAAGTGTTCATTATCTTGCTGGCTATGCAGGCCTCACTGAGCCATCGGATTTAATCAAAAATATCTTAATTTGTGTTCTAAAGATGAACGAAGGTCTTACGAGTGTGGAACAACATGAGGGTGAGTAATTAATGACAGAATTTTCATTTTTGGCTGAATTAACCCTTTAACAGTTTTGAAAAGAGTATGTAAACGTGCAAATTGGCAAGTAGATACATAGAGTTTTGGTGGTTTTTGTGTCTAACTGAGAAAATGATTAATTTAATTTGAAAGATGTCATCATTAAATGTATTTTGTGCCAAAGCAATGATAAATGATCTACAGTTTATCCCTCATACTCTGCTGTTGTGCTCACTGTGTGAAGAGTTAAAAAAAAGAAGTGACCTTAGTATTGAGAAATGTGTCCTAGCAATTGTAAAAAAAAGTGTTTTATCAATGTTGTAAACAGTTGTGCTGCTTAATATTTTTGTTGAAACTGTGACACTGTGATCCTTTGATGAATAGAAAGTTAAAAAAAAACAGCATTTATTTGAAATAAAGTTTTTCTGTAATATAAATGTCTCTACTGTCACTTTTGATTTTATTCACAATTTCATGCTGAATAAAAGTATTTCTTTAAAGAAAATCTTGAAATCCCCAAACTTTTGAACAGTTAGTGCATGTAAATGTATATATTTTAAATTAAAACACAAGAAGTGTGTGAATTCTGATGAATTCTGAAATAATTCTGACTAAATACAACATGGTGTTACGTAATACCGACATAGTGTTATTGATGCAACAAAGAATTAAACTAAAACATTAACCCCCAGTTTCACAGACAAGGCTTATGCTAGTCCCAGATTAAATGCATGTTTGAGCTGTTTTAAATGAAAGCAACTTGCACTGGCATACCTTAAAATATGTCAGTGCTATTGTTTTGTCTCAAAATAACAGACAACAGTAATGTTTTTTCTAGGGCACGTTTATAAAAGCTACTTTAATGCCCTTACTGAACTAAGGAGTAATATAAGCCCTGTCTGTGAAACCAAGCCCAACATTTCCCAGTCCATCATATTCATTTCAACACACAGAATTCATGAGAAGCATAAACCAGAACATTTCAAACTGGTGCCAGTTGCATAAACATGGTCACTATGTTAAGACTAAGTCTTAAGAACTAGCAGTTAACCAAGGAGTAATCAGACTTTTCAGATTTAAATTAGACCAATCTTTGTCTTTGGTTTGTACACTGTTTTGTTCATTTTGTGTGTGTATGTGTGTGTGATCCTGGTTTGTACAGTATAAAAAACTATATGTCTTTGGAAAGTCCCCATAAAACGTGTGTGTGTGTGCGTGTCTACTGGCATGTATATATTTTCAGTTATTTATACCCAGAGGCTATACTTGCTGACTCTTCATGTAGTTTAAACACCCATATACCAACTCTAAGCTATTGAGCTATTGTCTAATCAAACGATTAAAAAAACTAAAAAGCATTTAACTAACAATACCTATCACACATGCTACTCAAAGTCTCATATTTTGGACCAATACATTATTTCATGCATTTAACTCAATGTTTAACTGAAGACAGAATATGATGTGAGCAACCTAAATCATGTGACAGGCTGCTGGCACTCTAAGCAGGTAATGTGCACAGACATGCCAAACTGGAGATCATCATTCCATAACATCTAGTACATCCAGCATGTCTAAGTCAGGTTGAGTCGCTGTTTCAGTCCCTAATGTGGATCAAATTTTTACCTAATATGGTGAAACACTGTCTCTGCGATGAGGCAAGAGCGAAAAGCCGTGTAATCCTTTACAAGCACGCAATGCTAAATTTATTTATTTTTTTTTTTTTCCAGATACATTGAGTCAAGGCCATTGCGTCCAACCTTACCTGAACACAGCTGTCCTTTGAAACGGAGGCAGCTGAAGTCGTCACATTCACAGTACGGCCCCCAAACCTTCCCAAAATCACTCGAGCGACAGGCACACTGGCCGCACACACAGTCTCCGCGTCCACTACAGACCGGCGTCTCTGGGTTAGGGCTACAGCTGTCTTGTTGGTTGGGTTTATATTCGCCCTCGGAGCACTCGCACCTAGAGCCCAGTCGGCCCAGATCGCACTGGCACACGCCGCACTCCAGCGTTCCATTGCCGTGGTGACAGGACGGGCTAGCGGGCTCGGTGGACTGCTGACAGCCACATTCACAAGCAAAGTCCACAGTGACCTGAAGGCTGTCTTTAAAGCCCATTGGTTTCACGATGAAGGTCCGACTCTTCTCTTTGGGACAGCTGTGAAGTTTTGCCTCAATGTTAAAAGAAACCTATGGGAGAGTAAGATAAAGAGCGTATTCTTATAGTTTAAACTGTAGAATTGTGGCGCTAGCAATGCTAAGGTTATGGGTTCGGTTCCCAGAGAATGCATGAACTGATAAAACATATGGCTTGAATGCAGTATCTTCTGATAAAAGCATCTGTCAAATGTGAATATATTCCTTTTATTACAGAACGAATAGTGTTTAAATTGAACCTCACATAGGGATTTTAATGTATACTGACAGGTATAGTTGCTAACTATCTAATTGAGTGCATCGGGTGCTGACCATATCTCCAATTTTGAGTCCGGCGCAGGACCGGACACCTGCAATGACCTCTCCATCCAGGCATGTTGCGTTGATGAATAGAGATAACTCATCTGGCACACCCAACAGCTCCAGCTCAACCTTAGACCTGATCTTCTACAAAGACAAATGGCACATAGATCAAAGGTCAACCTCTCTGACTTCTCCTTTTATTTGAGTTTAAGCCCAACTGGCTTGTAATGGTAAAATACAAGACTGTTCAGAGTGGCATACCACCTCCTACAATTGAAATGAAATTATGTATACTTTATGCACATATACGATGAATTTTTGTAATACAATCGGAGAACACTGACTCTGGACACTATGTATTTGCAAAGCTAAAATCTGGTTAATTTGTTGAAACACTTAAAGATATCAAAGAACACATAACAAATCAAAGCAAAACAGAAAACAAAGTTCTCATAACTAACAAGTTCTCACAAATCGGAGGCTGTATTAATTCCTGCCAAAGATTTACCGCATATGCATCCAGAATGAGTTGCACAACATTTCCAGAGTCTTTGGAGAGCATTCCAACCGCAGAGCCAGGAATCAGCTCGCTGTAATTCTGAGAGAATGCAGGAAACATAAAAAATTCCCATTAATGTGTTTGTAAATGTGTGCATGTTATGCACAAACGTGTTGTACGCATATGTTTGACAAAAATATAGAAACTCACTCGATATAGTGGCATTATACTGTCGGTTACAGCAAAGATGAGGTTGATGTTATTCTCAGATATCTTGTCCGTGATCATGCCAAGTGAAGGATAGTCCTACAAATACACATAAAAACTATATACTGTATATAGTTTCAAAGATTTGCGGTCAGTAAGATAATTTTTGTTTTTGAGGCTGCATTATTTGTTCAAAAATTTTAATATATTTTCAAATTTTCAAATTCCTGTGATGGCAAAGCTGAATTTTCAGCATCATTACTCCACTTTTCAGGGTCACATGATCCTTCAGAAATCACAATATGATGATTTGATGCTCAAGAAACATTTCTTAATATTATCTTATTATCACTGTGCACTTTTAAAAAGTAACTTAAAACACATTAGGCCTTTCCTTGACTCATTTTTTTGTTGTATTTTATTATCTCATTTCTACTATGTGATTTTTTTGTCTGTATTAATTTTATCTTATTTCTATTCAATGAATTATCTTATTTGTATATGTGTATGCATGTTTTCTTGTCTCTTTGTGTATTTCTATTCTGTAAAGCACTTTGCAAACACTGTTTTTAAAGGTGCTATATAAACAAAGCTTTGCTTACTTAGTATTTATTATTATTATTATTATTATTATCAATGTTGAACAGTTGCGCTGCTTAATCGTTTGGTGGTTTCAGTTTTTTCCGATGAATAGAAAGCTCAAAAGAACAGCATTTATTTTATTATATATATATATGTGTGTGTGTGTGTGTGTGTGTTGGCTGACCAGTATAGTGGACTTGTCATATTCATTGTTGTTATTGATGTGGCACTCTCCATCATGGGGCTGAACGATTCCGGCCAGCTTTGCATCCAAAGCCAAATGACTTCTGTCATCACTTGCGAAGATCAGCAAATGAGATGCATCAGGCCGCCATCCAATCTTCTCCTGGTAGGTCATACAGAATGGTAAAGAGAATGGATGAAATGGATGAGACACAAACTAAGAGAAAATTTGAGAGTAAGAGGATATCATCGTGTTGTTTAATTTGTAGACCGACTGCTAATGTTCCCAGATGCATAAGGTTTATGTTGTATGTCCTTTTTTCTTAACAAATAATCAAAATGTAGCTCAAAATGCTTTTCTTTAGGCTTTGGGACTACAAACAGAACAACTTTATTTTTAAATATTTTTTCCACTAGTGTCCTTATTGTGTAAAGGATGAATACTGTCAGTTTTTCTTTGTGTGTGCATTTTGTGTCACCTTGCATACTACTGCTTGCATGATAGCATCAAATCCTCCCTCAGGAGCATCTCTGTTTCTGGACACTTTCTGTTTCTTCACTTCTTCTGTGAACCGCTCTACTTGCTCCGTCAGAGACAGTACATTACGATAGCCGAATTGCGGTGGGCAGGGTTCAGAAGTCCTACAACAATCCAAACACAACAATGAGACAGAAATCACCAAACTTAATCACTTGCTCCAAATGTCATTTGCTTCTCTACTGGCCAATATGAAATGAACTTGAGCTTACTTATGGCAAGGATTCTTGATGACTTCTTCAGAGTAAATGTACATATAAGGTGAGAGCGGTTTGTCTACAAAAGCTCCGAATCCCATGCGCAGATTACTGGTGACGCCACGTAAGCCAGTGGCCAGATCATTACCAAGTGCATAAAGCTTCTGCACATCATCCCTCATGGTATTAGTCATGTCCATCAGGTAGTACAGGTCAACTGGGTAATCAGATACTTGCTTCACGTTGACGGTGAATTTATTTGAATCACCTTAAAGAAATGGGAGGGAAGTAAAAGTTAGAACTATCTAAATTTAAAGTCAAAGTTTTCACAGACAGGGCTTAGATTAAGCCAGGATTAGGCCATAGTTCAATTAGGGCATTTAAGTATTTTTTATATACATTTCATATTATTTTTTATATACATACATACTGAAATATCTTAAAATATGTCAGTGTCATTGTTTTGTCTCAAGATGCACACAAAATACTGGTGCGCATCTTGAGACAAAACAATGACACTGACATATTTTAAGATATTTCAATACAGGTTGCTTTCAGTTAAAACAGCTCAAAGATGCATTTTAGTCTGGGACTATCTTAAGCCTTGTCTGTGAAACCTGGAGTAAGACTTCTGTTTCCTAATAGCAGAAATTGACATGGATTCTTTGAGAGCATGATCTGTTTGGGGCCTGAGAGACACCAAGACCAATTTAGCTCATGAAATACATTTAAGATTTAAATATCATGTTTAAACTTCATGATTTGTTCTGCTCGTACAAGATCTTGAAATCTCAAACTCAGTAACATGCTTTAAAAAATATGATGATAAATATAATATTGGTCTAGTGGTTTTTGTTTTGGTCACAGTAATATATAAAAAGAATTTTAAGACTAAAATAATAGTGACATTTTGTTGTTATTATTATTATTTAAAAAATATGAAAATAATCATTTCAAAAATGCTTTTTCCTTTGGGACCCCAAACATTAAGATCATAAAATCAATTTAAACACAACATTTATAATAATAATAATAATAATAATAATAATAAAGTATTGTAACTGTTGTTATTGCGTTGGTATTACTGTCATTGTTGTTAAAAAAGGATAGAAAATTACATTTCTCATTATTATTGTTGTTGTTTTTAAATATATAATAAAATAATAGTTTTAATAATAATTTCTCTGGGATCAAGATCATAGTATCAGGGTTTAATGCCAAAAGAAAAGAAAAGAAAAGAAAAGATGGGGAATTTACCAAAAACTATGCAATGAGAAATATGTAATTGGATTGCAGTGGGAAACATGAGTCAATGTATACAGGGAGCATGTATCTGTAATAAACACATTTGTTTTGTTAAAATAGCATACCTGGCCTGAGGGTTAGGTGGATTTTTTGAGGTTGGATCTGAGTGATATCGCTGGCTGAACCCCTTGCCTTGTCACTCAGAGGTACATCCTCTACGGTCCTCATACTGCTAACTGGAAACTCAATAAACTTCACGCTACACCCAGACTTAATGAGACTGTCTTTGAGATCACACCGGGACATTCCTGACCCTCCCTTTCCGAAGATCTAATAGACACACACTGATAACAATCAGAGCGAGACAACACAACACATTTCAAACAGCCATTTGAGTGTCTATGCGGGTGTGTTTATTTATGCATGTGGATGAAACTGTGTTTATTACTGTACCTCCTGAGAGCACCAAGCACAGGTTGGATGGATCGACAGACATTCTTTACAGGTACTAACTCCTCTGGAAGTGCAAATGTTAGAGCCTGGAGTAACAAGACTGTCATTAATCTCATACACGTACTTTAAATCGTTTCTTTCTACTTTCAAGTTCCATATAACAGCCTCTCAGTTGTGTTGAAACAAGTAAAAAAAAGTAATCAAATGCAGAAAGTAATTTAAAAAAATGTTTGCAGCACATACACATTCTTCACATTCTTTGTGTCAATAACTAAACTAACAACAAATAACAAAAGGCAAACTTACTCGCAGCTGAGGAAACAAGAAGTAAAACTGGTAACCAAACTTCCATCAATTTTGGTCCCATTTTAACAGAACCAAATTACTGAGGGCCTCCTGCTGTAGAAACAGTTTCCAGTCTGATTCTCTGATGTACAAACTGGGAGTGGAAACTACCGTTCTGAGACATGTAAAGACAGATGACCTAATTTGTTTTTAGCATTTCGCAAATGCAATGTTTCATCAAGACAAGGAAATGTGCAACCACAGGCAATGTAAGACTCATCATGTGAGCACTCCCTTATATAAAATAAGTACACTTAAGTAAAGTTCAAGTATATTTTTAAGTATACTTTATGTAGTAAGTATACTAATATATATGTACTAGAAGTATACTTACTGTTTCAGTACTACTTGAGACTAAATTGGCCCTCTTTTAGGGTACGTTTAAACGAAAATGATATGCTTAAAACGGAGAAATGTTTCCTTTGAGTTTTCCGCGTACAGACGACACCATTGTCAAAACGATCCCCATTCATACGAATCCGTGAAAATGACAAAAAATGCTGTATTCTGCTGTCAGGCCATTAGATGGCGATGAAACACTATTTTCACAGATTCGCTTTTTTGTTGTTTACACAACATCGTTTTCAACTAAAAACGGACAACTTTTTTATGCATTTTGGCCATTCATTTACATGACAACGGCATTTTGGGTGCCTGAAAACGGGTTTAAAAGTGCAAGGTTTTGAAACGGTCTCCATGTAAACAACAAAAACACGGATTTTATCAACAATTGAATGTGGGTAAGTTTTATATTAAAAAAACCCTACATTTTAAACAAAAAGCCTAGGACTATGTCCGGATCGGATTCAGAACGATGATCAAAACAGATGAAGTAGATTGCGTCCAAAGGTTCACAGTCCTATAGCTCATCCTGGGTCGACATTTCATTCAGTAACATTAGGCAGTTTTGATGCTGTTTAATGTTTGATGATCATGTTATTTTACATTTGCGTAAGCAATCTTCTATCACTTGTTTCTGCTTCTTCTTCGCCTGTGTTTTGATCCGGAGATTCTGAACTATTTCAGTTCTCTTTACATTCACACTGTCCCTGTCCCTGAAAGAGGACGCTCCATTATGGGCAAAAAAAGCGAATAAAATATAAGTTAAGATGATAAATAGGTACATAAGAGCTGGATTGCATACATGCATCAATCGGCATATATCATATATGCATCATATAACCGTGGCAGGTCCCGTGGCAGCTCCCCCTGCCACGCAAAGATTTTAGTCCCTCTCTAAAAACAGCAGTTGCTAACAAATTGCTAAAAGGGACTACTTTGGTGGATACTTTAGACGTCATCCTGACAAACAGGATATTTGGACAGCATTTCTCATGAAAAAAAGTGGATAAGTATTCATACACAGCGCAGATCATAATCAGCGATCATGTTTTTAAATAAAGTTGTTTTCTAAATAAAGTTTGAGGAAGCTTGGTGGTGGTGACGATCCGCGACCATGGTGTGCTGTAGTCCGTTTATGTATAAATGTTGTGTTAACTTGTAAAGATTATCTTGATAGACAAAACGTGTCAGTGTCATAACCCCTTGTTAAACACAGCTTATTTTTTGCGATTTTCCAAAAGTCTTTGGGAAAAATGCATAGGCTTTTGATCGAGGGAACGCGTGCGCTGCTAACTTCCGGGTTGGCCTACAAAAACACGTCATCCCTGACGTCAGTTTGACGGCTTGGCTTGAAAATGCTTAAACCACTCCTCTGCAACCGTTAGTCTGCTATGAGTGAGAGATGGAGAGCTAAGGTAAAACCCTGCCATCGATTCAATATTCCGTTTCATTTGGAAATACGTCACAACACTGGAGAAAAGTCGTTTACTACTTTCGGTTCACGGGGACTTTAAGGCTACGTCCACACGAAGCCGGAGCTTACCCTATCCGATCTTTTTTTTTTTCCTCGTCTCAAGAAATATCTGCGTCCACACGAAACCACTAAAACTACTCAAAACGATGTAGTATACATGCCAGACCAGTATGTGGCGCTGTAACTCTGCCACAGAGATACACTTAAAACAGCGAATAAGACTTGGAGCATGCGCATAAACCTTGGGCGCTGTATACAAACTATAGTAAAGCTTAGAAATAACTCTTTATTTTGGCTCAGTAGCTTCTGCAGCACAAACACAAGCATCTAGAGTCTGCTATTGTTGTAGTTGTGGCTGTTTTGTGCTGTTAGCGGCGTCTGACTAGGGTCGACACGTGGGGTGATGACATCATTGTTTCACAAAATATACGGATAGACTGTCCACACGAAAACGCAAAGACGGCGTTTTCAGATTTATCCACTCTGGGACTCGGTTTCAAAAAATAGCGATTTCACCTTCCGAAAACGCTGGATCCGTGTGGACGAAACGCCTATCCGATACAAAATTTGTGCGTATTCACAAAAACGCGTCTCCGTATGGACGGGGCCTAAGTAGGAATGTGGTCTCAGACCTCTTTGTGTTCATACTGTTGCTTTTTGGATCAGTGTTTGATGGCTGACTCTATGGCCTTCAAAATTGGATCCCATTCACTAACTTATTCAATTACCAAGAAATTTGTTTGTAAAGATTTGTTTGGAGTGTTCACATATTGGCCAAAAATTAGGCCTACGCGAACCACGCTCAGACCCCTGAAAAGGACCAAGTGTGAAAACACCCTTACTTAATTAAGCCACACTTTTAAGTATATCTCGATCAAAAGATTGAGAACAAGAATGGCTAAATAGACTTTTCTGTCAGTAAGTCAAGTATACTTTAGTGCAGTTTTAAGTATATTTCTGAGAAGCAGGCCTACAGAAAAAGTAGATTGAAAGTATACTTTTTTATTTTTAGTTTAAAAGAATTATACTAATAGCACACTTGAATAAACTTATTTTTCGTAAGGTCTGAATGCATTTTACATGCACATGTAGCTAATCAAAGGCACAGTATAGAATTCAATAAGTTCTTATTTTCCAGCAGCTTCCTTTGTTTTGTTTTTTTGTTTTTTTAAAAGTCGCTGCTTTACATTATATAATCATCTAAAACAAATCAAACTTTTTAAAACAACCTATTAAATAAGGGGCATTTACCATTATTTGGGTTATAATTATTATTTTTCCATGTATTCCTTTTGTGTGTTTGTTTGTTTTATTATCCATTTAGTGTATATTTAAGACTTTTGTTCAAAGAATAACTCAAAGCTGTATAATAACCACACCTTCCACCTTATCAGCCAAGTTGAACCAGTTGTTTGCCACCATCTAGTGGCCATATTAATGTTACTGAAAAGCATGTCAAACATTCACCTCAGCTATGTTAATTGCATTCACAGCATATTTCAAAGAAATGTATGCACTTCACTTCTGCATGAGATGAAAATATTTCTTATGGAATTGAAAATTATGAAATTTTACTGGAATGATTAAGATTTGATAAAGTATTGAAGCATTTTAAAAACTAACTGTGCAAAAACAGCAAAGAAAGAGAAAAGTACAGTATGGTCATATATAATAAAATATGCAGAATAAAAAAACAGAATAAGATAACCAGAACATTTTGGCTGTACATTATGTTTAAAAATAATTGGCAGTTATGCAAAAATATAATTCACACTAAAAAACAAACAAAGTGAGAAAAAGAAAGAAACAGTAAATAGTAGATTTAACATTTTTTCATGTTTTTGTGCACAAATTTATGTATGCATGCCCCTGAATTTTTATTTGGCCAAATACTTTATAACCATCCAGCGCTAAAAACAGCTCATTCGCTGTTTGTACAAATAAATATTTTATGAAACAGGTTAACTCTTTGAATCTCTCTCTTTCCAGCTCTCAGGATTCTCTCTACTTACCTTTATTTTTACAGTCCATTAAAGGAAGTGGGAATGGAGGAAAGGATGAGATGCAGCTGGAGAAAAATCACATCTCCAATGCTGAGCATGAGATAGAAGCCTGAGACAGTACTCAGATCTCCTCTACAGTATATAAACTATTTTCCTCTATAGGTGGCTCACACTTCACCTTTCCTGTTATCCATCCTTCTCTCTTGCTTGTTAAACAATAGATTTTGCTTGATGCTTGCAATCTGTAATATATGTATCACTGTATGTGAGAGTTACTGTTATTTTTTAACATTCTGTTGCCTTCAAGGCACTGTAATGGAAAATACAATTTGATCCACAAGCTAATTGTTTTTGAGCCCAACTAAGCTTTTTGACTGTGCTGTACACAGTTAAGCTTGCTCTAAATGTGAAGGTGGCATGATAGAATAACATTAAAGGGTTAGTTCACCCAAAAATGAAAATAATGTCATTAATTACTCACCCTCATGTCGTTCTACACATGTAAGACCTTCGTTCATCTTCGGAACACAAATTAAGATATTTTTGATGAAATCCGATGGCTCAGTGAGGCCTCTATTGACAGCAAAGTCATTCAAACTCTCAAGGTCCATAAATGTACTAAAAACATATTTGAAACAGTTCATGTGAGTTCAGTGGTTCTCTTAATATCTTAATATTATAACATTATAAATATTAATATTTATAATATAACATCTTAATATTATAAAGCGACAATAATACTTTTTGTGCGCCAAAAAAACTAAATAACGACTTTTCAACAATATCTAGTGATGGGCCGATTTCAAAACACTTGGCGCACAAAAAGTATTTTTGTCGCTTTATAATATTAAGATAGAACCACTGAACTCACATGAACTGATTAAAATCTGTTTTTAGTACCTTTATGGATCTTGAGAGTTTGAATGGCTTTGCTCTCAATAGAGGCCTCACTGAGCCATCGGAGTTCATCAACAATATCTTAATTTGTGTTCTGAAGATGAACGAAGGTCTTACGGGTGTAGAACGACATGAGGGTGAGTAATTAATTACATTATTTTTGGGTGAACTAACCCTTTAACAGATTTCTGTTAGTAACTCTGTCCTTGTTATTTCTTTGATCACTAAGTCATGCAAAACAAATAAATGCTTTCACAATGCTTGCAAAATGATACTAGCCTCTGTAGTGATTTGACTTTGCTTTCATTTCCCGTCATGATCTGTTCACACTATTTTATATTTATGTTTCTCTGACATACTGACATGGAAAAGTTTTCTTCAGGCTTTATGTAATTAACTGTTGAACAACTTGTAATTAATAAGGAAATAAATAGCTGTACAATTTGAATCCTTGGTGCTTTAAACTCTCACTTTTTGTGAAAACCATGTGTAGTAAAAGACCAGCACTGATGGTTAACAAGCATCACCAGAAAGACCATGATGGTCGACCAGCAGCAAACGAAGAAGTAGCAGAAGTATTTTCAACTTCTGGTGCTGCCTGGCTTTGCTTTGTAGTCGGTCTTTGCCAAGTCTGCCACACAAGTCCTGAAAAGTGAAGCCAAATCATTTCACCCCCTGGTGGCTGTCTACAGTATAGGTCATAATCCCTGCTCTCTCTATGAAAAAAAAAGTTTCTGTCATTTTAGGTAGTTCTTATCATGATAATGTATGTTCAAGTGTTCGTTTTTTTAATAAGCTGGGTTTTAGTTAGTTATTTGATGCTGTAAAAACTGGGTGGGTGTCATGATTGACAGCTGTGATTGACAGCTTGTCTGAGTGAAGTAGTCACAGAGGCACCAGTGGACTTCTTTCAGGAGGAGATTGAAGCTTTAAATGCTTTAAACTTTTAATTTTCCATAACTGTGATAGTTTGTTTTACACTGACACAATTAGTTGTTTAAAAAGTTCAGCCATTCACTTTACCTATAAAATATCTGTTGTACACGACAGCATGACATTTTTCTAATACAATTTTCTGGAAAGACATGGCCAGCCCTAGGATTAAGGCCCTAAGCAGATATTCAAAATGGGGCAGGTTCACCTAACCATCCCCAACCCCTAACACATAACCAATTTACCACCTCACTGACACAGATTACAGCAGACTGCTGTATATTATTAGGGACACATGAATATTTTGAAAATATTCAGCACACCTGCATATAGGCTACATGTACATGCATTTAATCTTTCTCTTAACACAATACTATATCACAGACAACCAATCGATGCTTTGCTTCTTGCTTTGTTTGATTATCTAATAAGATCTGTGTTGTATCCTCACAGAGGACAGGACTATAGTTTACTAAAGCATTCAAACAATGTAGAGCAGCAGACACAGTTCAGGTTGTGCCATTAAGCACTTGTCCTTTCTTCTTCCCTACTTCATTTCTTCCTCATTCCAGGGATGCAGAATGAGCGATTCTGCTTCTACATTAAGCAACATTTCTGAATACTCTGGCAACTTCTTTTTTTCCAAAAAGCACTTTTAATTTAATTTAGCTACTTTTAAAATTATTTGAAACTCTTAACTTTAGACAAGTGATTCAAACACATTCGCACATTTTTCCTCTAAATTTCCTCTAATTTCTTATTCACACTCTCATTAACAACACACATATTGTCCGTCTGTCTGTCTGTCTGGTAGCAAAAATGATGCATTCGATGTGACAAACTTTTCTTTTCTTTTTTTCTTTTTTTGTGATAAAATCATCTACATGCATTTAAGGCATAATTGTTCGGTTAGGAATTCACAATTTAAAAAAAAAATCTAGAATTTCTTCCACAAAGTAACATTAATTATCTGAAAAGGCAGATAGCCTTAACAACATGCTAGAGCTAGATGTGCTGTTGGTGTCATGCCATCCTGATTACAATGACGAGGTCTAGGTCTAGCCTCTGTTTACTATGCGCAAAAACCACAAATGGCTGACAACTGATGCTGAAGTCTGATGATGTCCTAATATCAATACAAATTAAGCTTATATATAAGTATACTTTTTCAGCTCAGTCCTTAGGAAATTAGTATACAACCTATCTTGCCACAGGACAACTTCACACACTCGCTGCTGCTCTGTTGTCATAAAAGAACTTGAACATTACCTGTTAACGGAAAAACAGAATCCTTCTTGAGAGCAATGTGCTGGTTAGGATATTGGATTGGCTATGTTTTATTGGCTATTTTGTTTTGATAATTCTTGAAAAAATAAGAAATTACTTACCACTGCGACTATTAATTAATACTTAAACAATAAACACACTTCCAATAATAATTCTAAAAAGTTCTTTCTCTTCCTTTTTGAATTTCACTTCTGCATATGCAGTGTTGGGGAAAGTTACTTTTAAAAGTAGGCCTAATGCATTACAATATTGCGTTACTCCCTAAAAAAGTAACTAATTGTGGTACTTAGTTACTTTTTATGGATAGTAATGCATTGTTATTTTTGTGTTGCTTTTTCTTACCAGGGTAGCGTTTCCCAAAAGCATCGTAAGCCTAAGTTGATTGTAGCTCCATTGGTGCCAATACTATCAACTTAGGCTTACTATGCTTTTGAGAAACGCTACCCATGGCTTGACTTGGTAGTTTGTTTGTTTTTTTAATAACAAAAAAAAAGGTTATCTTTGGCAAAAGTAAAGGCCCTTTCACACCAAAAGTGAAATGACTCAGGAGAAGGAAGTTCAACACTCTTATTTCAGCAATAAAAAAAAAAGAAACACAAATGTGAGGTTTAACTAAAGTCATTCTTGCTTAGTATGTTTGAATTGGATCATCGAATTTCAACAGCAAAGACATTGGTTAAAGGGATAGTTCACCCAAAAAGAAAAAATTTGATGTTTATCTGCTTACCCCCAGGGCATCCAAGATGTTGGTGACTTTCTTCAGCAGAACACAAATGATGTTTTTTTAACTCCGTTGCAGTCTGTCAGTCATATAATGCATGTCAATGGTAACAAAATCTATGAGAGTAAAAAAAAAACATGCACAGACAAATCCAAATTAAACCCTGCGGCTCGTGACGACACATTGATGTCCTAAGACACAAAACGATCGGTTTTATTACATCAAAACTTGTTCAAACTTGTTTACAAAGATCTTGTTCACATACCTCAGTTGGATGTGGAAAAACCATAGGCACAGCTGATGGCTTAAGTCGTACGTGATCCTCTCCTGGGTATGTAAAATCATCAGGGGAAAAATGATCGCTGCAGACCCTCAACAACTTTAGTACGTTAATAGGTGTGTTGATATCCAGCCGAAGAGCAATCAACCATAACTTCAGGTGAGCAGGCTCAGACGTTGGGAATACGTGGAAAGTCACCACTCCCGAATGAGTTTGCGCAAGAGAACGTAATCTTTTAGTTTTAAGTCGGTTTGAACAATCCGGATAAGCACAAGTAAGTACCATTTTGATTAGCCGTCGTACCTACAATGTTTGTGCTCTGTGTAAACAATGAGTGACGTATACGCGTGAGAGATCACTTCTGCCGCTTGCATAAACTACGCCAGTCGCATACACACCTCACGCACCGGATGCCATTCACGCGCTCAAGGCATTTGGACATAATGGTGTATTAGAGGTAAAAAATTATATAAATACTGTTCGGTTTCTCGCACAAACCAATCGTTTCGTGTCTTAGGACATCAGTGTGTCGTCACGAGCAGGGTTTAATTTGGATTTATCTGTGCATGTTTTTTTTACTCTCATAGATTTTGTTACCATTGACATGCATTATACGACTGACAGACTGAAACGGTTGGAGCTAAAAATCATCATTTGTTTTGTAGAAAGTCACCTACATCTTGGATGCCCTGGGTGTAAGCAGATAAACATCAAATTTTCATTTTTGGGTGAACTATCCCTTTAATAAAGTGACATTAAATACATAAATAATGTATTTAATGCATTTTAATGATTTTAGGTTTGCTTAATAGTTTTCATTTAACTGTTTTTATTCATTTTGAGGAATACTGAATCTGTTTTTTGTGCAAGTGAGATGAGTTTAATGCATGCTCACATTTAGTCTAGAAATACAATAACCATCATATTTACTAGCGCAAACGTTGCTGCTGCACATTACTCACAATTTCTCTCAACATGGCGACGGGAGAGGTGTCAGTCAATAAATGTGGAAACGAAGTAACTTGTGTTGCTGGTTTGAAAAAGTAACTCAGATATTTTCTTATAATGTAATAGTAATGCACTACTTTACTCGTTACTTTAAAAAAGTATCTGATTACTATACTTATGTTACTTGTAATGCGTTATACCCCAACACTGGCTGTAGGTGCCACTTCAGTTCAAGAACATACGCAGTAAAACAGCGATAAAGGCTTGATAATTACTGCAACATATACATTGTTAGTTACTAGAAAGCATGCGTATTTGTTGATATTATTATCTGGAATATGAACAAATAGCCACGCGGACCAGGGACTGAGGGTGTGAAATCAAGTAAAATCTGTCAAGCCATAAAAGCCTGATGTATCAAATATGAAACTTAAATAATTCTTTACAATATTTTGTCTAAAAGTTCAATAAACGGTTCCATTTCAAAAAATTGATTTTTCTGACTATTATTAATATGTTTGGCATTAGGAAAGGTATTGTGTCATAGGCTGCCATGCTTCATTTCCAAAGTTTTTTATTTTATAAAGAGTGCAATTGGCTTCAATCCAAACACACTACAAAAAAGTGATGTCCACTGGGATAAACGCAGAGCCTGAATATGTCAAGATGAGATAGAAAGACTTAGACTTCAAAAATCACTTTCTTTAAAATATCATACAGGTGCGTCCAGCTCAAGGCGTGGGCTTCTGGTGATTTTCCAGACCGATCATGAGTTGACATTTTTGAACACTGGATCAAATCCCATTGATTAGAGCATTCTCTCTAGCTCTGACAAAGAACTGTCTCCCTGGCGACATCCAGGCTGATCGCGCGCGCTCTCTCTCTCCCGGCCCCCCACCCCCTTCTACACGGACCATACGCAGGCACACACGAAACCTGCGCGCAGGTCTCAACTGAGTTGCAGTGGCTTTGCAAATGAATTGGGCGTTGATCGTGGTTGTAAAACTACTTACTGACAGCCAAGTGTGAGAGAACGCAACAGAAACGGGGCACTTTTTTATCCAATTTGCGTGTAAACTGGTGGCATGAACAATCCCAAATGATTTTAGGAGATACTTTTATTACTTTTTTCTCCTCATGAAACTTGCCCGACTCAACAGGCAGTTGCAGAAAGTGACTTGATGCCATAAGAGTCTCGACTGTCTTCAGCTTCAGTGTTCTGCGTCTCCCCTCAGGATGAACGGAACGTTTTTCAACCACACGGTGTTTACGCACGGCGTTCTGCTCAACCGCAGTCAAGAGCTCGCAGGGACACTAGTTGATTGCTGCACGGGTAACGGGAGCGAGGTGACCGCAAACGACGGTGGCGGGTCTTTAGTTCTCGCTCATGACGAGCGCAAGCTGTTCGTTACGCGCGTGGTGCAGATCGCGGTGTTGTGCGTTCTTTCACTCACAGTGATGTTCGGGATCTTCTTTCTCGGTTGCAACCTCATGATTAAGTCCGAAAGTATGATTAACTTTCTGGTCAAGGACCGGAGACCATCCAAAGACGTCGAGGCGGTGATGATCGGACTGAGTTAGCCACGGGTGTCACCTGTAACCGGGCTGCAATTGTCCTCAGATTGGGAGGCAGGAAGATATGCAACTTACATCTTTGTGTTCTGGGAAGAAAAGGCGATGTGGATGAACTGTTCTTGAAGCAAAAATGACAGAGATACAGCTGCACGTTTACAAAATGAGAATGTATTTATTCATGTTTACGTAGCTTTTTGTATTGAGGTAATTTTGCTTGTGTTTTTTTTTTTTTACATTGAAGTGTTTACACGTTTTTACCTCATAAAAAGCAGAGTATGTATTGCTGCATTATGTTTGTAAAAGTAGCTATGCGAATTATACAATGACTTTATAGCGTGAGGGGGCTCGACTTGCCAAAGGAAAATTGTAGCTATTTTGGGCGCAACTATTCTAAAAGTCCGTTATCTACAATATAGTTTAAACAAACACGAATATTTTTGTCATAACACAGTGATACACGATAACTTGTGCTTTATTGTCGCACCCGCACAAAAATAGTCAATCGTGCTGTCATGGTTACTTACTTTCCAGCACAATTTAACAACATGTGAAAATAAGCGGTCTAACTTTTATTATTACTGAAAACCCTGTTTGAAACCAATATACGCTTGCATGAAAAAAAAAATGTTCATTTACTAAGAGCCTTCAATTGTGTTTGACTTTTTTGGGGGGGTGAGGGGGGATAATGGGTTCAAGCCTTATAAATGGAGAAATTCTGACTTCCCCAAACCCACCATCCTGGTACTAGACAATCACTTCCAAAAGCATGTTGTTTTGTGAACGGTGACTTTTGCACCTTGAATCGCAGGTGTTTTTATTCTGAAGATGTCAAAATGTATTTTTCTTGGAGTTCAACTTGTGGCCGAGAGCACGTGAGGGGGGAGATGCTCGTCTGGTGGGGGCGTTTTCAAGTGATTTCTTCCCTGATCCCAGCGGTTGACGTCTCTCCCTCTGCATGCGCGGTGCTCGGTGTGTCAGGCACTTTCTAGGTAACACCTCAATGCTGCATGGAAATATTTTGTAAACTATACTGACTTGAAAACTTGAAGTTGTGCAGCATGCTTTGAATAAACATGTTTAAAACATTGCATTGCATTTGTTTATTTCTCTCCAGTGGTCAGCTATGCTGAACAGTGTAAGTGAAATAACTGGACAATTTTGCCACATTTAAAAAACAAAATCTATAAAAAATGTTCTTCTTGCATCACCTTAGAGGTGATTGGTGCAGATAGGTCAATGAAGTAATGGTAATCTCTGGGAATCCATTTTTAATTTTTCATATAAAACCTGCACACTTATACACACAGATACAGATGTTGGGATAGAAAATTCTCAATTTGTGAAGTAATCTCGCATGTCGTCGGGTGTCTTTCAGGTAATTTATTAGTACATCTGCAGAGAAAGTCTGGTTCTGCTTACAAGCTTATGACATAAGAGTCTAGTCTCAAGTTTATTTATAAAGCCCTTTCCACTACAGAGTAAACCAAAGGGCTGTACAATAAAAAAATCTATGAATAATAATAAAACAACAAAAACACAATAATCAATAATAACAGAAAACAACATTGAATAAAAGATAAAGTACACCTTCCAAAATTTAAACATTTAAAAGCCATAGAGAACAAATATGTTTTCAAGATTTAAAAATGTCAATTTAGGGTACAGATCTGATGTCAAGTGGAAGGGTATTCCACACACAGTATTGGGCCAGCAACAGAAAATGCCCAATCCCCTTTAGTTTTGTGAGTTTTCAGAATTGCGAGTAGTAATCAATTAAATGATCTTTGAGGTCTACAAGAATTCATATGAATCAAATTCATAATATATTCTGGGGGCCAGACCATGGACATCTTTATAGACATAGAGCAACACCTTAAAGGGTTAATTCACCTAAAAATAAAAATTCTGTCATTAATTACTCACCCTCATGTTGTTCTACGCCTGTAAGACCTTTGTTCATCTTCGGAACACAAATTAAGATATTTTTGATAAAATCCGATGACTCAGTGAGGCCTGTAGACAGCAATGGTACTTCCTCTCTTAAGATCCATAAAGGTACTAAAAACATATTTAAATCAGTTCATGTGACTACAGTGGTTCTACTTTAATATTATAAAGCAATGAGAAATTTTTTTGTGTGGCAAAAAACAAAATAACGACTTTTTAACAATATCTAATGATGGCCGATTTCAAAACACTGCTTCTTGAAGCTTTGGAGCTTTACGGATAGAATCAGTGGTTCGGAGCGCCAAAGTCACGTGATTTCAGCAGTTTGGCGGTTTGATACGCGATCCAAATCACTGATTCGACTCAAAAGATTCATAACAATCCAGAGCAGTGTTTTGAAATCTGCCATCACTAGATATTGTTAAAAAGTCGTTATTTTTTTTGGCACACAAAAAATATTCTTGTCGCTTTATAATATTAAGGTAGAACCACTGAACTCACATGAACTGATTTAAATATGTTTTTAGTACATTTATGGATCTTGAGAGAGGAAGTACCATTGCTGTCAATGGAGGCCTCACTGAGCCATCGGATTTCATCAAAAATATCTTAATTTGTGTTCTGAAGATGAACGAAGGTCTTATGGGTGTGGAACAACATGAGGGTGAGTAATAAATGACATTATTTTCATTTTTGGGTGAACTAACCCTTTAATGAATCCAATATTTAACCAGAAGCGAGTGCGGCTTTTCCAAAACTGGGGTATTTTGCTCCCTTTTCTTTGTGCTTGTGAGCAGCCTCACAGCCGCATTCTAGACCAATTGTAGTTTTGAAATAAGAGATTGACTTTACTGACTACAAAGTGGAAGGAAATAAATGCGTCAATCACTATCTCAAGATCAGCAGCAGACAAAAAAGATTTCATTATTGCAGCAGTCTTCAACTGAAAAAAGCAACTTTTTACCACACACTTAATCTGATCAGCAAATGTTAAGGATGAGTCAAAGATTACACCCAGATTCCTTATCTGGGGCTGCACATTTGTTGACCATGGACCTAAAACATCTTTTATGTCACTGTCAACCTGATTTGGCCCAAAAATGATAACTTCAGATTTAGTCGCATTTAGCTGGAGACGATTTTGCTCTAACCAGCATTTCACCTCCTCAGGACATAATAACAAAGATGAATGAAAAGATGATCATCCAGATTTAATATAGGCAAGTAAATCTGAATATCATCAACATAAAGATGATACGACACACCGTGTCTTTTAAAGAAAAGACCTAAAGGCAGTAAAAATAATGAAAACAAAGTAGGCCCCAAAATGGAGCCCTGAGGAACTCCACAGTGGAAGAGAATTCCCAAATCGTCACTGAAAAGAATCTTTCCTTCAAATAAAAGGAAAATCATTTTAAAACAGTCCCTCTCAGACCCACAACATGCTCTAAGCGCTCAGTTAGAATATTGTGATCTATTAAATCAAAAGCTGCACTAAGGTCAAGCATAATTAGAGCTCCTCGACTCCTCGAGTCCCCAATGTGTAACAAGTCATTGGTAACCCATAATACAGCTGATTCAGTGCTATGTCCTGCCCTGAAACCAGACTTAAAAACGTCTAGTACATAATTTTTAGCCAAAAAAGAACTCAACTCCAGTTTTAACACTAAAAAGTGTCATACCTTTCCATCTAACACACAAAACCTTGACCTAATGTCTTTAGTTTTCCAGTGAAAACACTTAAAAACTTCTCACAACATTCTGTAGAAGGAGGTTTAGTGACAGCAACAGGATTAAGAAACCTATTAATGTTTTGAAACAAAATTTTTGGCGAATTTGAGTGCCGCGATACGATATCTGAAAAATAGGCAGCTTTAGCATCCTTTACAGCTTTCTGAAACCTAAGAAGTGAAGCCCGTAAATTCTGATGAGAGACCAGTAATTTATTTTTCTTCCAAGTGCGTTCTGCCTTCCTACACTGCTGTCTCAGAAGACAAGTATGTTCATTAAGCCAGGGCTGATGATTTGCCTTACAACATTTAATGTGCGACTGGGCTACAGCAGTCAAGAAGTGTTCAAATGGATGCATAGAAGAAGACTCGTCCGAGTTTTACAGCATCTATCCGTGACATGTTCGGTGACTGTGAGCTGCATTACACGTGGGTTTGAAATGATGGCTAACAAACAAAAACAATCTGTAGCATTAATTTTGATCATGGCTTGTCTCGAAAAGAAAGCTGGAAAAAACCAAGACGATGTGTTTGGAGCAAGTGGTGGTTTGTTGTTGTCTCACTAATTGCATCATCGGGTTCTGCGCTCCTATTGGTTTGATTTGACGGTTGTCGTAGGAGAAGTCACACTGCAGGACTGTGTGTCAAATCTTCTGTCACTGCCAGAATTTCATCTGAGGTAAAATTTCATTGCAACGGTCATTAATCGTCTCTCAGCGAAAATTTGTCTCATACAGCCAAATCTTGGCCAAAATCATACAGTGTGAACCCAGCTTAAGACATTAAGTCCCAGTAAAGGACCTTTTTTTTTTTTTGGGCACACTGTCTGCTGTTGTCTGCTTAGAGAGACTTTACTGTGCCTGACAGAGAGTATTCAGAGTACTCAAACGGTGGAGTCACTGCCACTGGTTTTCAGTGGTTAAAGGTTTAGATAATGAATCGTGTCGGTTTTTGATGGACTAAAAGTGATATTTATGGTCTTGGATATGCCCAGAGTGCCCTTACAGCACATGCTGGAAGCTTTTTAATGTTCTGCTGTTTCCCATAAGCATTTGATCATTGACACAATATGGCTCAAGTACCTAAAATTCTTGAGGTTAAGCATATCCAGGGTCATTTCACCATCACTTAGAAGGAATGATGAACCTATGAAGAGCCCTCGGCCTGTCTAAATTGCCCCACTATCTTCAAGGAACCCATTAGTCCCGATTCTTTGAACACTCAAATTAGAGAAGTAAAATGCTCTTCTGTACCCTGTTAACCATGATAAATGCCTTTGACTGTTCGATAGCATGAAGAGCTCTTGACACACATTACACAAGATTAGTCTGTGTCAGCCTTTTTATTCTCTCTCACCTTTTTTTTTTTTTTTTTACAGTTGAAGTGCCCTGGAAACCTGTAGACGCCTTGATGGGAGTTTTTCAATCCAAGCCAGCATACATGTAGATGAGAATTAACATCTTTCTAATCAAATTGCAGCTCTTTTGGCATGAAATTGTTCTGGTAGGTTTGATGTGATGAAAAGCACTCAGCTAGAAAATAGAGTTTGGTTATTAGATCAAATGCCATTTGCTGGTCAAATGATTTGATGCTGAAGAAAAAGAAATGACTCGGTGCTCGGATCTGAATTATACATACAGAGTCAATTTAGTATCATTAATGGAGGCTGGAAGGGTTTTGTAGGGCAAGGCACCAAAGACATCTCCAATCATCACCTCACATCATATAAATTAATAATATTCTGGTTCACTTTCCTCTTGTTATATACTTTCCAGTATACAGTATTGCTGCCAGGTAGCATGAATAAAGGAATGTTGCAAAAATAATCAAGGTGAATTTAAACTGAAAATTTGAACTGTTGTCTGGAAAAGGAGTTTATTTAAAGGGTTAGTTCACCCAAAAATTAAATTTCTGTCGTACTAACCCTCATGTCGTTCCAAACCCGTAAGACCTTCATTCATCTTCAGAACACAAATTAAGATATTTTTTTTATAAAATCCGATGGCTCAGTGAGGCCTGCATTGCCAGCAAGTTAATTTCCTTTTTCAATGCCCAGAAAGTTACTAAAACATATTAAAAACAGTTCATATGACTACAGTGGTTCAACCTTAATGTTATAAAGTGACGAGAATACTTTTTGTCCGCCAAAAAAAAACAAAAAACAACTTAACGACTTTATTCAACAATATCTAGTGATGGGCGATTTCAAAACATCTTCGAAGCTTTACGAATCTTTTGTTTTGAATCAGTGGTTCGGAGCATGTATCAAACTGCCAAAGTCACGTGATTTGGGCAGTTTGATTTACGCTCCGAACCACTGAATCGAAACAAAAGATTTGTAAAGCTTCATGAAGCGATGTTTTGAAATCGCCCATCACTAAATATTGTTGAATAAAGTCGTTATTTTGTTTTTTTGGCGCACAAAAAGTATTTGCGTCGCTTCGTAACATTAAGGTTGAACCACTGTAGTCACATGAACTGTTTTAAATATGTTTTTAGTAGCTTTCTGGGCATCTGAAAGTGTAAATTATCTTGCTGTCAATGGAGGCCTCACTGAGCCATCAGATTTCATCAAAAATATCTTAATTTGTGTTCTGAAGATGAATGAAAGTGTTCTTAATTTGTGTTTAATTTTTGTAAAACTTTATAATTTTTATATAAATATTACATTACAAATATTAATATTTTAAATGTATTTTTTCAGTATATATTTAATCACAAAAAGTTCAAGGTGTGTTCAATGAGTATCTTTTTTTCTGTGCAATAATAAATGTTCAATAGCTTTCTTTTCATCAAAGAATCATGAAAAAAATCACAGTTTCACAGTTTCCACAAAAATATTAAGTAGCAGAATATTGAGAACTGTTTTCAACTTTGATAATTATAAGAAATGTTTCTTGAGCATCAAATCATCATATTAGAGTGATTTCTGAAGGATCATGTGACACTGAAGACTGAAGTAATTATGCTGAAAATTCAGAGTTGCGTCACAGGAATACATTAAAATAAATTACATTTTAAAACATTCAAATAGAAAATGGTTATTTAAAATTGTAATAATATATCACAATAATACTGTTTCTATTGTATTAATGATCAGCTAAATGCAGCCTTGGTGAGCAAAAAAGACTTCTTTTAAAAACAATAAAAAGTTTTACTGACCCCAAATTTTGAACGGTAATGTATTCAATGGAGTAAAAAAGTGTGACAACTAGCCCCGGTCTCTCCTTTTATGAATTAATCATCCAGCCTTTTTCTGGCTGAGACACATCTCTATCCTATCAGACACAACAGCCCCATATCGTGATCACAATAATTCCCTTATGAAGGAAAGAGGTTGGGAGAAATAATGAGTGTTTTAAAAAAAAGGGTACATGAGGCCTGATTAGATCAATGCTAAAGAAACCGCAGATACCACTGGACCCATTGATTCTGTTACCCCATCCCTTCTGTGTCTCTCTGTTTTTTTTCTCTCCCCCTCTCTGGCCTGTTGCTTAGTTACTGCTTAGTGTGCTGGAATTGAGGAATTGTGTTTGAGATAGAGAGGTAGAGGGATAAGCCACAGTACACAGGCTTGATCTGCGCCATTGTGTGTGTGCAGGTGTCTGTGTTTCAGTTCTCCTGACAATACTTCCTCAATAATCTCCATTACTCACCTGTGACTCCACTTTCATTCATGCACTTTGTGTTTAGAAAGAAATGCCTAATAGATCGCTGGAGCTCCAGACCCGATCTGGGGGTCAGCATGGGCTAATAACACATAATACATGTTTGGATTGAGCTCTGCTGGAGAAACTGATCTTTGACCACATGAAGCGAGTGTGTGTGATGTGGACTCCCAGAAGAGGGCTGAAAGGTGACAAAAAAGAAGCAGGAATAATTAATGCAGAAGGTAGAAAGCTTTTATTTGTGTGTGTGTGTATGTGTGTGAGTGTGTGTTTGCAGAGCAAGTTTGAACTCTGCAGTAAGAGGGTCTCCTCACCGAGTGAGTCTGCCTTAATTAAAGCATCATTATCTGCTGATCTCACTGATACACACTGTATTCCTAAACTAGATAAAGTCATACTTGTTTGAGTCCCTCAGTTGTCCTCAGTGTGAAAAGATGGATCTCAAAATCATACAGTCACTGCTGGAAAGGGAAAATCAAACAATTTGCAGGACCAGGATTTTTCTGAAGAACTTTGGGCAGTTTAACTGCTCAGAACAAACAAAGAACTCATGAACAACCATCACACAACAAAAAAACAGTCATAGATCATCCAGGTAATGACACACAGTATTAAGAATCAAGAGTATGTAAACTTTTGAGCGAGGTCATTTTTATAAATTCATCTTTTTTTTTTTTGTCTTATCTTGGACTATATGTAAACATCTTTTATGTAAAATATCTTATTCAGGACAGTACTAAATAAAAAATAACATGCATTTTGTATGATCTCTCTTATTTTGTTAAAATAATAAACATTTTGAAGATTCTGCAAGGGGTTCACAAACTTTCAAGCAGCACTGTATATATACTATATACAGACAGTTGTGGCCAAAAGTGATGTCTGGAGGGGAAGTTAATTAAACTATCAAAATATTATTTTTTAAAATACTTTAAATATGATGGAAGGACAAAACACTAAATTTTGTTAAAGGGTTAGTTCACCCAAAAATGAAAATTCTCACCCTCATGTCGTTCCACACCCATAAGACCTTTGTTCATCTTCAGGGTACAAATTAAGATATTTTTGATAAAATCTGATGGTTTTTTTTATCCCCCAGCAAGCAACGTAATTGCCACATTCAAGGTCAAGAAAAGTACTAAAGACATCGTTAAAACAATCGACGTGACAGCAGTGGTTCAACCTTAATGTTATGAAGTGACAAAATTACTTTTTGTGTGCAAAAACAAAACAAAAATAATGACTTTATTCAACAATATCTTCTCTTCTGTGTCATTCTCCTATGCAGTTTACGTCCAGCACTTCCAGGTTCTACATCAGAACGGCAGCTCAGTATTGGCCGATGCTGATCACGTGATCAGCATGACGCATGCGTGTGATGCTGACGCAGTTGCCGGCCAATAATGAGTCTGCATTCTGACGTAGAACACGGAAGTGCTGGACGTAAACTGTGTTTTAAAAATAAGTTTTTAAAAGAAGTTTTGTCTGCTCACCAAGGCTGCATTTATTTAATTAAAAATACAGTAAAAACAGTAATATTGTGAAATATTATTACAATTTAAAATAACTGTTTTCTGTTTGAATATATTTTATAAAGTAATTTATTCCTGTGATCAAAGCTGAATTTTCAGCATCATTACTCCAGTCTTCAGTGTCACATGATCCTTCAGAAATCATTCTAATATGATGATTTGATGCTCAAGAAACATTTATTGTGTACAATTGTACAAAATATTTGTGCACAATTTTTTTTTTTCAGGATTCTTTGATGAATAGAAAGTTCAAAAGAACAGCATTTATTTGAAATATAATCTTTTGTAACATTATAAATGTCTTTACTGTCACTTTTGATCGATTTAATGCATCCTTGCTGAAAAAAATAATTAATTTCTTTAAAAAAAAAATTAAAATAAAAATTCTTACTGACCCCAAACTTTTGAACGGTAGTGTATAATGTTACAAAAGCTTTGTATTTCAGATAAATGCTGTTCTTTTGAACTTTCTATTCATCAAGGAATCCTGAAAAAAAACTACACAACTGTTTTCAACATTGATAATAATCATAAATGTTTCGAGCAGCAGATCATCATATTAGAATGATTTCTGAAGGATCATGTGACACTGAAGACTGGAGTAATGATGCTGAAAATTCAGCTTTGCCATCACAGGAATAAATTACATTTTAAAATATTTTCAAACAGAGCACAGTTATTTTAAATTGTAATAATATTTCACAATATTACTGTTTTTACTGTATTTTTAATTAAATAAATGCAGTCTTGGTGAGCAGACGAAACTTCTTTTAAAAACATTAAAAATCTTACAGTTTCCAAACTTTTGACTGGTAGTGTGTAATATATATATATATGTAATACACACAATATATTTATCAAATGTATTTTGTCCACATACATTTTTTTTTTTTTTTTTTTTTTTTTGCTATGGGTTTCTTTCAAATAAACGCACATACATACACGCACAGCTGAATTCCTACCTTTAAAGTATGGAGAATCTAATTGTGCTTGCTTTGAGAGTATGATGTTTTTTTTAATAATAGCTGAAGTCAGCGACGCCAAGTCTCTCACACAAATAAGTCAGAACCAGAAGTAAGCACACACAGCACCATGCTGCGAGACCTCTCTGGGTCTTCTGGTTAGCGCTAGACTGCTAATGCACTCGCTGGGTGATCTCAGCAAAGTGCCATTTAGACAGAGAGAGGAGGATTGAACCCCCCACAGAAAACAAACAGTTCTAACTATGTGGCAAAGGAAGGTTAAAAATGTGTGATCTTCCTGTTTTATTCAGAATCAACTGCAGTAATTATACTTAAAGAACAAACAGAGAACAGTGCGTCCTGTTTAACATACTTGCTTGTGAGCATGTTTGTGTATGTGCAGTTTTTTTTTTTGTGTCTCATTGCTTTGTTGAACTTCACTGCTATAGTTTCTGTGTGCAAGCATCTGTGCGATAGGAAAAGGGAGTGAAGCCTACTTGGTTGCTAGGGGACATCTTCACTTAAATTTTGTTGCTAGGCTGCCAATTCCCTCAGTTAAGTGGAAACATCTCCCCACTTTTCTGACCATTCACCCTGCAACCTCCTCTGTCTCTATCCATGCATCGCATTCCTTTCCTTCATCTATTTGTCCAACCAAAATAACCAGCCATCTGTCACTATGCATAAAGGTTGCCTGTTGCTAAGAAGTGTAGAGATCTGTCAGTATCTAAATTTGTGAAGTACGCAGTATTTCAGCTACATGCTGGACTCATAGGAATAGTAATATAAGCGTCTCATCTAGCCAGGATGATGATTAATTGTTCATTGTAAACCGCAAATGAAAGCACAAAGGACATTAGTAAGTGTGAAGTCCACTGAAACAGTGTGGGAAATATGCAGCATGTATGTGTTTACGCTCTTAAGCTTCTTTCATATTAATCCATGCAATAAATGATGGAAAGCACAAGGCGAGTACACAAAGAAGGGTTGAAAAACATGGCACTGCAGTCTTATTTATAGCAAAGCTGGGCTAATTGCATTCTGCACAATAATCTAATTTGACCACATCATAATGCTGAAGGGTTTGGTGAATAAAGTGACCTTTGCACAAATTAATTAAGCACTTTTGTCAAACCAGCAAATCATTCTTACAGGCAGGTTGTCTGACAGGTAGAAAATAGACATTTGCTTGGAAGTAGAATAATCCTATAATCCTGTTATTATATTTCAGTGCCTCTATTAATTAAAATACGCTTTTATCTCTTTTTTGGGCAAAGAAAGTGAAGAATCAATAGTGAGCGCAGAACAGCTTGAGTTTCACAGAAAAGTTTGCTCTGGTTTTATCGACACTCCGTTTTTCATTTCTTAATTTATCCCTGTCTCTTCTCTCCCACGGTTTTCTCTGTCAGTATGACATTTGCCAGCCACCGCATGCACGCCCGTCCGCCCGCGCGCTCTCAACAAACTCGCCTGGCAGCATCTCTCGCACTGTCCTCACTTTTTCAAATTATTGGAACATTTCTCTAGAGAATACTGTACACAGAGTAAATCAATCCAATAGACTTTGTTTGTTTCATAATTCCTGTGATATTTGGACCTGCATTGGCCTGGTCTCTTGGGAAACCAGATGTCATTTTAACCAGTTCAGACCCTAATTATGTTCAAACGGCCATTTATATATATGCTATGCTTTACTCTAAATGCAGCCATAAACTATATTCTTACATTATAATTCTTATTCTTTCCATATAATTAAAGTCAATTGGGTTCAGGGTTGTGTTGGACATTGATATTTGGACACACACGCCCCAAGACATTTTCCACAGAAAAAAAAGAAAGTCATACAGGTTTTGAACAACAAAGTAAATAATTTATTTTTTGGGTGAACTCTCTACTAAATATTGTAGTAAATATATTCTGCAATATTAAATAATATTTTGACTTGATTAAACCAAGTCAAAATGTGATTTAAAGGTGCAAAGTGTAAATTTTAGGAGGATCTATTGACAGAAATGCAATATAATATACATAACTATGTTTTCAGTGTTGGATAAAGACCTTACATAATGAACCGTTGTGTTTTTATTACCTTAGAATGAGCCATTTCTATCTATACACCGCGGGTCCCCTTACATATTAAGTCGACATTTTGTGCCGGCATGTCTCTACAGTAACCCTAAAAGGACAAACTGCTCTACAGAGTGCGTTTGCTTGACTAGCTTCTCTCTGCTGTCTCATACGACGACATACTTGTCCTGTGTTAGCCACTGTAGCTTCTCTATATTGTTATTTACATCCTCACCGCTAGATGCCGCTAAATTTAACACTATGCATCTTAAAATTATCAACATGTTCAATATTTGCACAGAATCTTCTATATTTCTTCTGTCGTCTGATAGATAGTTTATACTACTTTTTTTTTTATCAAGTAAAAAGTAGGTAACACTTTATTTTAGTGTCCTTGTTACACATATTACATGTTACTGTGGTAATAACTAGCCTATAAAATATGCATAATTACATGTGACTATCCCTAAACCAAGCCCTAATCCTAACCCTAACCCTATAGCAACTACATGTAGCTAATTTTTATTACTCAGTACTTAAATATATAATTACAACGTAACACGGACACATTAAAATAAAGTGTAACCAAAAAGCCTTTTAGCATAATTGTAAAAATGGCCACCTTCAGATCGTGGCACACATGTCTCTTTGATTATTTTTTTTTTTTTTAAATGTAAGAATAAAATTTATATTGTTAATCATATTTCAAAATGAACACTTGCTGGACTGAAGTGACTTAGGTTTAATTGATAATCCATACATAATTTTTAGAAAAATCATTTTTAGTTCAAATGTGAGCATGATACTTAAGGATTATGAGGAATGTTTCTTTGTACATCTCTCAACCATCAATTGATTGTATTGAATTATTCGTTTGCATTAAAACTAAGCATTTAAATATCATCTTATATTATTTGAAGATATAGAGTGACAACTGATATTTATATGCATTTTATGTAGTCTGCTATATGGTTATAAAGATTTTATTGATTTACATTACAAACTATCAGAATTTCATCTTGCTTTCTGGCACTATAAATGTCAGCAACTGTATCAAATTGCATATTTTGCCCAGTTTGGGTTGAGGACGTGTTTTATTTTCCTCCTTGAGTATGAGCACCATTTTTCCTTAAAACTCCAGATGGAGGTGATGGAGTATGAAAGGAGGTCAAATAGAGTCAAGGATGACTTCAATTCTTGTTATTTCTAATAAATCAATCAACACTGACCATATCTGCAAAATAAAAAAAATTAAAAAAACATGCAATCCCACTTTATATTAGGTGTCTTTAACTTCTATGTACTAACATTTAAATTAATCATTTGATACAATGCACTTATTGTGTATATATGTTTTTACATTACTTATATTTTAAAAATACCTGCATGTAATTACAGCTGTAATAAATTTCTGTAATTACATCTTTAATTACACTGTTGAGCCTTCCGTTACACCTTAACCCACCCTTAAACCTACTCATACAACCAAACCTGTCTCTAACCTTACCCGTATCCCACCTCAATAGCAGCAAAAGTGTTTTACAATACAAGATGAACACAACATTGCACTTATTTTTTGATGCAAGTATAGAAGTTACGGACACCTAAAGTGTGAACAAACATGCTTTTTCAGTTTTCGACTGTACAAAGACTGACTGCTTTAGAGGTGAAAACGACACATTCACTTACAGCATTCTGTACTGGATGAAACTGATATTATGATTGTGGATTATGTGCGTGTATTTGTTTATACATGCTAAGTGCGTGGCTTGTCTCAGTTTGAAGGTACACGAGTGACATCATTACTTTTAAAAATAGTAACTGCAAACGAACTCAATATTCCGATACCAACATACCTCATAAGTGCACACACACACACACACACACAGTGTCATCACCACCTAAAGCCTGCGATCGCAGGGTAGGGTTACCATAGCAACCAAAAGAGATAATGGCCATATAGCTGGGCACATGCCGCAGGGTGTGTGTGTGTAAGAGAGAGAGATGTCTGTGTCAAAAAGTCACTGACACTAAGTGGATGATGGCTAGACATCTTCTGTTATAATACATCAACCAGTTTAGATCTCAGCACTGATCTGAATGATCTGGATTTTTAGATCACTCAAGTGAATATTTTGTTATTAAATAAGACCATTTTTTTTTTATTTTGTTGTATTTTATTTTACAGTACATGTACTTAATAATATATTACCTAGTAATAATATATACCTAGTTATTACCCAGTTATTGTAATTACTGTAACAAGTACATCATATGTACATGGGGAACAGGACTGTAAAATAAAGCGCTACCATTTATTTTACAGATTCTGATAAAGAAAGGGACGAAAGGCACATTCATATAATAATTAGTTGACATTTTGACATGAAAGCTTAATAAAGAATACCACCATTAATAAACTGTACCACCATTTACTATCATTGATCTATCAGAATACAGTCTAGTGTTATAGGGACTTAACTGACACTAAATACTAGCATATAAGTACTGTTTTAGTGATTAAAGATGCCATCAGTCTCTAACACGAGATCCTGCTGGGACGCCTGGCACTTGCTAAATGAAACTATTAGATGAAAAATAGATTTTAACTGAAACAAAAATTGGAAATGTTTCCCATTGCATAAAATAAAATAAAATAAAATACATAAAAAATAAAATAAAATTATATATACTGTATATATATATAAAATAAAATTACATTAAAATGAAAACTGAAAATAAAAGCAAATTCAAAATATTAATAAATACTATGATAGTAATATAACAAAAAATATATAAAATAATATAAAATAAAATAAATAAAAATAAAATAATATGTATATAAAAATGTTTTAAATGAAAACTGAAAATAAAGGTGATTCAAAATATTAAGCAAATTCAAAATATTAATAAATACTATAACAGCACTACTAAAATACAGGTTTTAATATAAAACACTTACTGTATCTTTTGTTGTGAACGTCAAAGGTCATGTTTGCAATTAAACTACAGTATTATGGCACACATTAGTTCACTTGGGCAGGTTGCATGTCATGCTCTCATCCTTGAAAACCAAGAACAAAACTATGCAAGTTGAAGAAATTACAGCCCAGAGATTACATTTAACTTGAATACAGAAATAACCATGACCTGAATATGTTTAGTGTGATGAATTAAATGCTGAATGCATGAAATGCTTCAAATGCAATTGAAAACAATCACTTAAACTGTAAATACTGTATCATATACAACTTTTATTTTTGCATTTGATTTCAAGGGCATTTTCTGTGCAATAAACGGTTGTGTTATTGAGTTGGGTCACCATTTGTTGTCCAAAGAATACAAAAAATGTTAATCTAAAAATGTGCTAAACTGAAAAATTTTAATTCAAGTCAACTTAAACTCAATCATCCTATAAATACATTAGGGTTAGATCAGGTAAAAAAAAAAAAAAAAGAAGCTTTTTAAGGTAACTATTGAAGTACACCACTGATAAACTAGCTGCTTTATAGTCTTGAGGCAATTGTGTTTGTGAAAGACTGTCTATATCATGAAATGAGATAAAGAGAGAGACAAAGAGGAAGAAAAGATTCTTTTAACAGCAGAAGGCTCATGTATCTAAATTCCTCTTATCACCACCTTTCATTGATTTTTTTTCTCATCCAGACATGAACAGATTTAATAGAGTTGGTGTGAAGATACAAGCAGCTTAGATGAAAGACACTGAGCTAAATGTTGTACTTGATATCTCAGAGCCAAACGCACTCATAATAAATGAATCTGTCTTGTTTTTCCTCTCTCTCTTTCTCTCATCTTGTTTCTCAATGTGCCCGCAGTGACAGGGCTTTTAAAAATAGCCTCTCTTCCTCCTGATTACGGCACGCGTCTTGATTAATTACAGTGTTTGAGGTGTTACTGTGGGGTGGGTGTGATCGTTGTGGGAGAGGAGCATTGAAATGAGTGAGAGAACGGGAGAGTGGGAGCACACTGAAGGGAATGTGCAGCGCTTTCATTAAACTCTCGTGCCTCCAAAAGTTTGCTACAGTTAAAGCACTCGCTGGTTCAACAACGGACCTAACACTCTTAAAAATAAAGGTTCTTTATTGACATTGATGGTTCCATGAAGAACCTTTAACATCCATAGAATCTTTTCTTTCCACAAAAGGTTCTTTATAGTGGGAAAAGGTTGTTTAGATCAGGGATGTTCCTGGACTGTAAAAAAAATAATTTAAATGATTTATTATCATAAAATTGTTTCTTTTGTCAAATCAACTTCAATAGTTACAGTTTTTTTTAATTGCTTTGGAGCAGTTTTCACAATCAGTTGGTAAATTTCAAAACTCTAAGTACTAATATCACAACAGATCATCAAAAGTGCACTTTTTTCAAACATTTCAGCATATTTTCAATTGTGTTAGTACAATACACAAAATCACAAAGTATAATTTTCACTCCACAAAATATGTGTTTCATCTATATAAATGTTTCATTCACAGTAACTGCCTTTCATAATGCTCTTACTATCAAACTTTTGATTTGCATCTCTTTTCGTTCAGTTTAATACATTTGTCTATTATTTAATCCAGCTGAACTTAATGGTTAATCAATGGATCATTTGGTACACCTATAGATTTCTATATTTATTGCTTCTATAGGCATAGTTTCTATAGAGATTATTTTCAATTTCCAATATGGATAATCAAATGTAATGAATTATAAGCAATTCATCTTAGATGATGACCACAATTTTCAAAGTGTGTGTGTGGTCCTGGAACACTGCATTGTGAACCAAATGTCCCAACAAGGATGGTAATACCAGTAATTTTAGACCTTGTTTGGACTTGTACTAAGAGTTTTGAAAATATACACCTTACTTGTGAAAATAGTACCAAAGCGAATAAAAAAAAAAAAAAAAAAATGGCTGCACCCGCTCTTACATGAGAAATAAGGTGGATAGGATGGGTCTAAAAGTCTGTTAATTGGGGATTCAAAATCTAATTTAAACCTGGAAATAAGAGAATATCTTAGAGAAAGTTCAAAATGAAACATTATGATGGAAAATGATTCACAATTTCAATTCACATTTCACATGACAGATCATGTGACATTAAAAATGTTCTTTTGATCATCTTAATGCTGGAGAACAAGATCATCAGGTTTTACACAAACTTGTTGATCTCATGCAGTTTGAGTGTTGCTCTCATTAAATCAAAAGAGAGCATTCAAATACTTAGACATTCTGAAATCATGTTCATATTTCAATTCAACTTTTGCAATAATAATAAAAGCAAGATAAAAGAATTTTAACCTTTAAAGCAAATGGTAGGGAATATATTACTAACACAACAAAAATAATACTAATGTGTGAATAATTAAAATAAAATTACTCTTTGAATCAGTTGAGTGACTGACTCTCCTGTATCAGAAATCATTTTAGTGGTTTTCTTCTTTCATGCATGAAATTAAATCATGGACACCAGAAAGCAAGCGCTGCCACATATCCACTGTCTTACTCCTCTTGGCTTTCTTTGACCACAGCTTTCTTTTCTTTTCTTTTCTTTTCTTATCGATCAATTTATTTCTTCATTTGTCATACGTGTTTAGGATGCATGAGGCTGAGTATATAATGACAGATTTTCATTAAAATCTGACAAAAAAGAGAAACGTACTGTTCCTTTATGTATGGTATTTCTACCTTTGTTGAGACAAAAGGCCTCTAGCGGTCCTTTATATTGTCAAAAACAATTATATAGTACCACCCAGTGGATATTTTGGGTACTTCAAAGCACTAATATTAATTGTAAGATATAATAGTTCTGTAAATATATTTGCTAAATCATATCATACCATAATCATACAATGACATTTTAAAACTATAAGGGGCAAACAAAAGTATTTGTTGTCAGTTAGGTACTCACAATTGAAGTTCTGCACATGCATCTGTAGGAGCCAAGTTGGCTAACCAGTTAAGACTTTGAGCTGAAAAAACATTGAAAGAATTTTTTTTTTATCTCACATCGTAAGACAAAAAGAAAGAACCTGCAACACACTGCTTTAATTAAGGGCCCAGTCCATCAAAGTGACGTTTGTAGTCTTATTACATATTATATTCATAGATGAATCTAATGAAAACGCATTGCATCAACACCTGGCATTTCATGTGGTAAAATGAGACTAGATCGTGATCCAGTCACAGAGAATTTTAATGCCAAGTGTAAAAGGGGCCTATAAATGTTATCTGGGAAATGAATAAAGATTCATACGACTGAATTCTGGGATTATTTTCACCACATTACTTATAGCTTCAGTTATATAATATGATATATGACTATTTAAGATACAAAAATGTCACATTAGATATTTGTTAAAGCTGCAGTCCGTAAGATTTGACTTTTTGTCGCCATCTCTGTTTGAAACCTACAATTGCAGTTATTTGTGGAATTATCATCTTTATGTGGGTTGTGCATCGGCACGGCTCCTCAGCGCGGATGAATCTAATGTTTGCTGTCAGTCACCGCACCGGTGTGGATACTGTACTTCAGAATCACAGATTGTAGTCTTGGAAGTATGATCAAAATAAGAATTTTTACCGGAGAATATCATCTAAGTAACATGTCTAGCACTTTTGTTCTGACTGAGGGAAAAATAACATTACACTAAATCGCGCTGCCAGTGGTGATTAAATCTAATGATCGGTTAGCTCATATCACATCAAACTGTGCGAATTATTATTATTGTTAGGCCTATACTTAGTTCTCAAATTGTTAATGCTAACAACATCAGCATTATGTGACTATGTGTATTTAGTGTGTATTAGTGTTATCTGTAGATTTCAATTTCTAATCTCTAACGTTAATTTGTTTTACCATTCAATCAAAATGCTAAGTCTGCTGTGAGAAAAGGCTATAAATGATCTGCCATCTGCAGCATCTTCACACAGTCTACTAGCTGGGACTCCTTCTTTATGTAAACAGATGTGACGTAATGATGGAAAGACGAATGGCGGCATGCTCGAATTTCCCGCGGGAACTTACCAGTACCACTCAAATTAGAACACATTATTACAAGCTTACCGTTGTGAATTGATAAGGAGATAGTTTTGAACACTGGCTGGTTATGTACTTGTTCAAAAATTGATTTTGGATCATTTTTAACCAAAAAAAGTTACGGTCTGCAGCTTTAAGTCAACATCATAAAGAGATTTAGCACAGAATATGGCACAAAAGCAGTTTATTCAGTTGTTTTCTCCACTGATCTCCATTCCAAAAGAACAATGGGATCCTGTGTTATGCAATTCTTAGTTAGAGATCCTTTGGAGGATTTTACTTTGGAGATCCCCTGAAGGAGGAGCTCTGCTGTGCCATTTAAAAATGAAGGTTGGGTGTGTGTGTGTGTGTGTGTGTGTGTGAGGGGGGGTTAATAGGTACTTGCCATCAACTCGCTCGCTTTACCATCACAGATGATTCCCTACAGGTTGCCCCAGGATGCTGCTGTCCATTTGGCATGGCCTGACAAGAAAAGAAGTGCAATATATTGACATTTATATTATGCTATTAGTTGTTGTTTTCACACTGTTTTTTTTTTTTTTTTTCAGAAACATACAAGTGCACATACTACTCAAGCAATTACCAGGAAATGCATACCCAGACATCATTCCGTTCATTATTAAATGAATACCGTATGTGCACACCCAACAGATAACATTAACTTCCCGCATATATCACTTGGCAAAGATAGTTAACCATGTGCTGAGTGTTCACCCATATGCCATCCACACATTGTTCATGAAACACAAGAAGAACCAGAGAGAGGGGGAAAAACATAGAACTATTAAGTAAACATTCTCATACGGTTGAATGCAACAATTTATGCACAAATGGATTTAAATACAGTTTACATAGAAATTAGTTCTGCTTGTATTTTATGAATAAGGAGGTGTGTTTAAATAGCAGGAGAAGCTGTGAATGTAAAATTAAAGCCACTAACCTTTGTCTAGCCTTTGTCTGTCTATCATAGCCTCTATTGACAAAGGTTGAATAAAAAGGTTAATCAAAATAAAAGGAAATGTCGATATTGTGATTTATAAATAATTAACATGCCATTATATAGGTAGACCAGAGCCCAATTTGTTGATGGCTCATATAAGCATGAAACTGACTTTTCTTATCTGTGAAGAAAATGAGAGATAAACAGAAATAATGTGATGAGTGTGTTGTAAACATGCTCCTGCTTTTGAGAGATGACATATGGGGTGAAGGTGCTATAATTAACTGCACTGTTAATAATAATAAAAGCAGCACATTGAGTGGAACAAAGGGCTAACTACCTATTAAATGGCAGTTAAAAACCCATATTCACAATTTCTTGTAAATGTTTTTTAACAGCATCTTTCACTCTCAGGGCTGCTGACAAAATTTTCATAGTTACACAGTAACATTTTCTTTGTTCATAAAACATGGTAGGGCATTATATGACAATAAGCAATTCATTTATACCCAGTATATACTGTAAATATTCTATTTAATCAAAAATCCTAAAATGACTAATAAGTAATAAAGTGATGTGTTTTGATCATCACTGGTCTCCACACTGTAAATACCAACAACTTCCAGGAGAAAAGCATCAGGTGGGGTGGAGGAAAGAAAACACCTGATGAATGCAGGAGTACTTATACTTCACAGGACATTAGAGACTTGACAGAAGAAGAAACAGCAGTCACAACACTCACCAGAACAGAAGTATGAAGTTTAACACAGTCTTCTGTGTGGCTGGAGCCATACTGCTCAACATAGCAGGTACATCTACAAATAATTTGCTTTTGTTAAATTACTTATGTTTATAATATTAACTTATGTCAAGTAAAATATGTTAAATGGTTGCCTGAAATAGAATTGAATACATATTAATAAAGTTTACAATATGCACAAACATATATATGAAAATGAACACTTAATTCAAGAAAAATGTAATAAATAATAATTTAATAAGTCATAGAATAATAATAAATAAATATTTTAAAAAATCACTTTATGTGGTTTTTTGTGATTGTTGAATAGCCTTGGCCATCTAAAATCTATAAAATATCATATTATTAAAACATAATTTCTGATCAAATACAAAAAACTCTTTGCAAAAGTGAAACAATAAAATATTCATCAAAATAGCCTATATTATATAAATTATATAGTAAATATATTTGCTGAATATGAAACCTGGTTACTTTTTAGTTCCTGGTTCGTCCTTGTTAAATATAAAAGCAATTGATCAGCTATTGTGCAAAATTATTACTTAAAGTTTTTTAGGAAACATTTATTAGCCTATATTTACCACAGATAGCTGACTGTAGATTCATTTTTTCATATATATATATATATTTTTTTTTTTTCAATAAATGAAGAGCCATTTTAATATATTTAGGGCTTATACTGTTAGCAATACTCTGTAATTCTATTTTGTAAATGTATAATCTTTTTTCTATTTACAAGTTTATCAGTTTATCGGCTCTGTAAATGTTTCCTTCCGTATAGCAGGGATCCAAAAACATTCATATTAATCTTGTTTTCTGTTTTATAAGAGTTCACTTCATGCAAATTGCATGAACTTAGTTTATCGGCCACTTTATTGCCCCTGTACAATATATATTTTGGGGTCTCCATTTCTGTTGCTTATAGCTAATTTTGATCTGAAAATGGACTTTAACAAAGAACTAAGTATTTGATTTTTTTCCCCCTCCTATATAGGCTCTCTGGGTCAATTAGATGGTAAGTTTTTACAATTCAAACTCATGTTCAGTCACACAGAATGTTTTGTTTTGAATGTGTTTACTTTTTTGAGTAGACAGGGAATTCTCATTTTATCTTTTCTCTCATCAGTATGTGGTCAAACTGGCCTCAACACCAAGATTATTGGAGGGCAGAATGCGACAGAAGGGTCTTGGCCGTGGCAAGCCAGCATTTTTAGTGTATCCTTTGGATTAAATTTCTGCAGTGGGTCTCTAATCAATAAAGAATGGGTTTTGTCAGCAGCTCAGTGCTTCATAGGGTATGGAGTGCCCAAGTTAATTTTAATACGTTTTTTATGAATTTCAAGTGTCCAAGTATCATATAGCCTGGATAGCTGTGGATTCATGATAGTGTATTTATTGTATTTACAGCATCCATCCATCTGACCTTGTGGTGTACTTGGGACGTCTGACCCAAAATGGTTTAAACCCACACGAGACAAACAGGACAGTGATTAAAGTCATCAAACATCCTAAATATAACAGTCTTGACCAAAAACTAGCTCTGCTCCAGCTCTCTTCACCTGTGACTTTCACTGATTACATTAAACCAGTGTGTCTGGCTGCTGCTGGTAGTGTATTTGTTGATGGTACAGAGAGTTGGGTCACTGGATGGGGAACAATCGGTACCGATGGTGAGGAACATTGCTTCAAAATCAGAAGGTGTCATAAAAATTTGCTAGAAATGACAAAGCATTTTATGTTTCCACTAATCTATATATTTATTTTGTGTGACAGAACTGACAGGATTCAAGTTTCCTGACATACTGCAGGAGGTGGAGACCCCTATTGTGAACAACTTTCAATGTGATATTGCCTATGGAGGCATCATTACAAACAACTTGATATGTGCTGGATTTTTTAATGAGGGAGGGAAAGCCCCGTGTGCGGTAAGACATTTTATCAGGTACTTTTTATCGAAAACACACGTTTTTCTCTACAAAATTGAGAGACCAGAGCTGTCATTTCATCTTTTGGGTCATTTTACTACAATACCAACCCAGATCTTTATCTATTTGTCTACCATCATACCTACATTGTAAAATTTACAGTAAAAAAAAAAAAAAAGGCAGCCATGGTTGCATGAAATATGGTAACAACATCAACAACAACACTGATGGTTTTTACAGAAAAAAAAAAACGTATGTCTTTGCAGGGAGACGAAGGAAGTCCACTGGTCAGTAGGCAGGGCTCCAGGTGGATTCAGTCCGGAATTGCGGTGTATTCTATAGGATGTGGTCTACCCGAATATCCTACTGTATACATCAGAGTGTCTGAATATCAGGACTGGATCAGCTATTACACAAACAGCAGCATGCCTGGATTTGTCTCATTCCCTCTTATTCTTTCTGTCGGAGATGGAGGATCACTCAAACTCCCCTCATTTTTCCTTGCTCTCACATTCTCCACCATTCCTCTCATCTTCTTACACTTTTTTTAAAGATTGTGTGAGTCATGATAATTTTATGGATATGGCTCTGTAATGATTCTGACAGTTTGTGATACACATAGGTGAAATGGGTGTTTCTTTTAATAATCCCTTCTTTGATAGAAACTTTCGTATTGATTAGATTCTGGGATCATAATTATGTTTATAATTAAATATAAAACTTTGATATAGTTTAGCATTCTCTCAATAAAGAACATTTACTGACAGGATTCATTACAAGCGCACTGCATTTAATTTTTTAATAAGATTTTATTGAAATAAATCAGCACCTGTTGCAATGTGATCATATATATTTTCCTTGAACTAATCATTTACTATGTTGAATAAACAAAATACAAATGCAAGAATTATTTTTGTGAATGCTTTTTCATTATTGTATATCTCTATCTATTGTAAAGTATTGAAATGAATGTTAGCATACATGATCAAGTCAAAGTGAAATTCTGGAGAAAAAAAAAATGAAGGGAAAAATGTAAAAGTAATCCAAATGTTTACTTTTATTTTCAAAGCTGCATAAACTTAATTCTATACATTAAGGACACATAAATATCTTAACATTTTAAAATGTTTTTGCTTTTTAGCCATATTTAATGGGTAAAACTAGTGTGTGAGTGTGAAAATACATTATAACAGACAACAGAACATAAACACACTCTTGTTGATACACTATATTGCCAAAAGTTTTGAAGCGCCTGCCTTTACATGCACATGAACTTTAATGACATCCCATTCTTAATCCATAGGGTTTAATATGGAGTTGGCCCACCCTTTACAGCTATAACAGCCTCAACTCTTCTGGGAAGGCTTTCCACAAGGTTTAGGAGTGTGTTTGTGGGAATTTTTGATCATTCTTCCAGAAGTGCATTTGTGAGGTCAGGCAGTGATGTTGGACGAGAAGGCCTGGCTCACAGTCTCCGCTCTAATTCATCCCAAAGGTGTTCTATCGGGTTGAGGTCAGGACTCTATGCAGGCCAGTCAAGTTCCTCCACACCAAACTCGCTCATCCATCTCTTTATGGACCTTGCTTTGTGCACTGGTGCGCAGTCATGTTGGAACAGGAAGGGCCATCCCCAAACTGTTCCCACAAAGTTGGGAGCATGAAACTGTCCAAAATGTCTTGGTATGCTGAAGCATTAAGAGTTCCTTTCACTGGAACTAAGGGGCCAAGCCCAACCCCTGAAAAACAACCCCACACCATAATCCCCCCTCCACCAAACTTTTCACTTGGCACAATGCAGTCAGGCAAGTGCCGTTCTCCTGGCAACCGCCAAACCCAGACTCGTCCATCAGATTGCCAGACAGAGAAGTGTGATTCGTCACTCCAGAGAACACGTCTCCACTGCTCTAGAGTCCAGTGGCGACGTGCTTAACATCACTGCATCCGACGCTTTGCATTGCACTTGGTGATGTAAGATTTGGATGCAGTTGCTCGTCCATGGAAACCCATTCCATGAAGCTCTCTACACTGTTCTTGAGCTAATCTGAAGGCCACATGAAGTTTGGAGGTCTGTAGCTATTGACTCTGCAGAAAGTCGGCGACTTCTGCGCACTGTGTGCCTCAGCATGCGCTGACCCCTCTCTGTGATTTTACGTGGCCTACCACTCCGTGGCTGAGTTGCTGTTGTTCCCAATTGCTTCCACTTTGTTATGATACCACTAACAGTTGACCGTGGAATATTTAGTTGTGAGGAAATTTCACAAATGGACTTATTGTACAGGTGGCAACCTATCACGGTACCACGCTTGAATTCACTGAGCTCCTGAGAGCGACCCATTCTTTCACAAATGTTTGTAGAAGCAGTCTGCATGTCTAGGTGCTTGATTTTATACACCTGTGGCCATGGAAGTGATTGGAACACCTGGATTCAATGATTTGGAGGGGTGTCCCAATACTTTTGGCAATAGTGTATCTTATTATTTAACACATCAATCCCAAAAACGAAAAGAAAAACCTGTAGACTATTGTAAAATGTATTGCACTGACATTTGAATGAAGATAGTTGCTCATAAAACACACAACTCGCAAACATGTGAAAAAGTCCCCAAAACATTCAGTTCATCATGATGTATCTTGATACACATTTCTGTGAAAGTCTTTTGCATTGTTTTAATCTATTTCCTTTTGCACTACGATTTTGTTCTCATGATATGTTTTATATTTAGCACTGTGGTACTGTGTGGAACAACATCTCATTTCCTTGTTTATCTCTACACATAATGGGACTACTTGAACTAGCATTAACCTGGTAACCAAAACTACCGAAGGAATGCAACTTAACAGGTGTCATTTGGCACAGCATTATGAAGATTGGCATAGAATAATGGTGATTCACCAAAGTGCATGTGACTTCATCTATGACCCCACACAACCTCCATGACCATTTCCTCCAGCTCATTATTTTAGCTCAGCCACCTTCAGTTTTATGGATTGGCACAAAATGTAGGCCAATACCAAGTAGAATGATGATATTTTAATGGCAATTCATATGGAAATTATTATCATCATTATTATTATAGTGAATAATATTTAATTTAGATAAGTCAAGTCAAGTCACCTTTATTTATATAGCGCTTTTTACAATGCAGATTGTGTCAAAGCAGCTTTACATTGATAACTGGTATATAATTTTGGCTGCACAGCAGCTCTTAAAGAATATATAACATATAACAATATGAATATACAAAATATAGTCTTTTCTTCACTTTCACACATTGCAATGTGCTGTATCTTTTCTTTAAGGTTAAAGAACAATAATTAGATTGTTACAGCTTTTTGATGAAGATGAAAGAACTGTTAATTTAAAAAAGAAATCTTTTCTTTAACAGAAACTTTAAAATAGTAGAAGCATTAGTATGGTTTGTAAAACAGTTCACTATTTTTTTTAAAAAAACATCTCTAGTTTGCAATAATCTACAAGCCGTGTCTCATACAGTAGGTGGATTTGATATTTGGCCAAAATCTGAGGCACAAAAGTATGCAGAATGCAAGGCATCCCGGAAATAAAAGTTTCCCTTTAATCATTCACATCTCTGTGGGAACCGACATTTGAGACTGGCGAGACACAAAGGGATTTTTTACAGATGCACTGAATTCACTATATTAAACTTTATTTCTGTAATCACAGCTTACATAACCAATCTGATCTCTGTAATGTAATCGCATCTTTTTCCTTTAAAACTTGTAAAAATCATTTAATTTTCACTGCATAAATAAAATTATTTTTAATAAATAATGTAAGAATTAATTTTGAGAATGTGCTGTGTCTAATCTACTCAAGCCTTTAAAAAAAAAAAAAAAAGACATGAAAGAGGAGGGAGAATGTAAAACATTCTATTTAATAATTCATATGTAATTTTATTTTCCAAGCTGCATAAACCTATAGCCTACAACTTTGAGACACTTATTTCAACTTGATTCGTTTTTGCAAAAAAGCAAAATTTGTGATAACATGAATTTGTTATTTCACTTATATTAGAGCTAATACACCCACGCCTCGACAATGAATTTTCTTTTAAACAAACAAATAAATAAAATGTTTTTGAAGAATTGTAGAACCACTGAACCAGATGTGAGACCAGCGGGACAGCGTCGTTTTGACCACCAGATGGCCACCATCACCATGTTGAAAAGCTTTGAGACAGACCTAAATAGAGATCTCAGTTATCTTCTGTTACAGTTGTTGACAGTATTATTGTAGAGTGTAAATAAGAACTGTTTGTATGCAGAATGACGTTGGAGGACCATTGGTCAGTAAGCAGGGCTCCCAGTGGATTCAGTCTGGCATTTTGATTAGTGATGCAAGCTGTGACAATAACACTTCTGGTCTGGACATCAGAGTGTCTGAATATCAATACTGGATCAACTCTCACATAAGCAGCAACCAGCCGGGGTTTGTCTCATTCCCCTAAATTGAGAGTGGAGACTTCCACAACCTCCTCTCATCTTCCTTTGCTGTCACATTCTCCATCATCACTCTTATCTTCTGTCTCTGTAATTTGATGATTATGGACCTTAAATAAAGTTGACAGTTTCTTTTAAAGGTCTTTCTAGTTTTTAACAAACTTCAATATTGATTAGTGGTTATATTCTGGGGTCATCATCAACATGAAAAAGTGTAGAACATAAAGCATTTTGGAAATGAAAGTTTCTCTTCACTCACATCAATCTCTTCATTACAAATGCATTCACTTTATTAAAAGATTGTATTTTATAATACTACTTCATATCTCAAGAACTGAATTTCTGTATTGAGCTCACATAAGCAATCTATTCTCTGCAATGTAATCAGATTTTTCTTTTTAGAACATGTATTAAAGAAGGCAAGAATTCATTGTGGGAACGCTCTTTTCTTTGTCTACATTGTGAAACATAATTACTCAAGCCTTCAAGTCAAAGCACATTTCTGAAATAATTTATACCAAGTCAGCAAAAAGAGACGTATGGAAGAAGGAAGGGAGAATGTAAAACAGATTCAATATACATTATTTTATTTTCAAATCTGCATGAACCTCATTTTACACATTTGGAACACTTAAATATGCTTCAAAGTACAAACTAACAGTTATAAAACACATGAAAGGAGAGAACAAATATATTGGAAGGAAATCCAAACACATCCTACAATCATAGAGGATGTACACATAAAATTCCTTTGAAACGTACAGACTGATTCATTTGAGCAGGTTTAACAGTTTTTAAACAGTTTGTTGTAAAATTGAAGCAGGTGAACATATGGAATGCACTGTATAATGCTGGAACAGATTGCAGGTACAAGGCACTTTCCATCTAGTCACTCTCCCCATCGTCACTGATGATTCCCTGCAGGTTGCTCCAGACTGCTCCTCTCTTGCGGCCCGTGTTTGTGTGGCTCTCCCCGCTATCTGAGTCCGAGTCCACGACACGTTTATAGGCAGACGGGGGAGGAGAGGCATTTTGTGCGGGGGGCCATGCTGCTGCTGCTGCTCTCCTTTTGGGACGTCCTGGTGAACAAAGTGTCATCTCATTAGGTTTAGGGCCGAACAGGGTAAAAATCACAATTTTAAAATTTCCAATGTATCTTAAGAGATACAGTATCAAGTGTCATTACCCTGAGTGGTGATGATGTTGCTGACGTCCAGCTCAGCCAGTTCCTGTGCTTCTTCTCTCTTTAGTCGAGCTTTCTTACACTTCTCTATGGAGGGCTGACCTGGGACAGACATATTTAATGTGTAATAAAAGTCTTTGTACAAAAATTCTTTGACATAAATAGGGCCATATGAAATCAGTTTCATTTTGTCCCAAATTCTTTTTGCCATTTTGTTTTGTTTTTTATTAAAAATGGTTTAAAATTGTATTAAAAATCATGTCTAATCAATTGAATTCATAAAACTAACAATTTATTAACATTAAAACAGTAACAGCCTTATGAAATGTGTTTTGTCTGTTTTGCATGTTTTGTATGTGTAGTCATTCACACAGAGACACGCAGAACATGCGGACTTCATATGTAAAAGCACTCTTATTGGAGGTTGTGTGTGTGTGCTCCCCCGTGTGTCCACACATGCACACTAACCTTCCACACCCAGCTCCTCCAGCTCTTTTTTCAGCACAGCCACCTTTGCCTTTACTGATCGGCAGCCGTCTAACAGCTTCTTGTAGTTCCGTCTCACACCACAGAGGGCGATGTAGCGCTTCAGCCTGGACACAGCCTTATTCTCTTCATCCTGAAGGTGAAAAATGATTAAACTCAGTTATATTAATCACTATCTTAGTAATTTAATAATTTCTTAGAAATAAAATCAAAAATTAGATTTAATAAGGGGAATATTTTTCTGACCATTTATAAACACATTTAGTGTAAAATACAAGCAAATTTAAATACATTCTCAATCTGAGCAATTCTGGCTGTTATAAATAAACATTAAATACAGAAGCAGCCTTAAAATCCACAAAATATAAAACAAAATAAACACACCTCTTTGAGTGTGTTGTTAGATTACATAGCTTTCCACTGTTGTCTGCCATTTCAGTTGTTGGGAGATGTTGGGAATTTCTTTGTTTGGTATTTACAGGTTTGTTTGTTTTTTTTTTCTCTCCATCAAAATCCATTTTGAATTAGAGAATACACTTGCCTCAGAGACAATGAATGCAGACATATGAGAGCTACAGGTTACTACTGTGTCTGTAAAGGCACTAACCATAACAAACGGTTTAGATTTTGCTAGATTTCTTGTTAAAACTTGTTTCCACCATGGAATTAAAAAAATGAAAAAGGTAACTGCGACTTTCTCGCAAACATGTGATATAAAGCCGCGATTGCAAGTTATCAAGTCCATTTCCTTGAGGAAAAAAAAAAGTCAGCTCACATCTGAAATTTTCTTGCAATTGTGAGGTTTATATCTCGCAATTCTCACTTCTTTTCTCAGATTAAAAAAAAAGTGAGAATTATAAGATAAAAAGTTGCAATTACCTTTTTATTTATTTTAATTCCCTGGCAAAAACAAGCATCCATACTTAGCAAAGAACAGAATATTGTGAAATATGTCAAATGATAGATGACAAAATTCACTACTGGGTATTTTGTCCAACATTTTAAATATCCGGAGCATTTTGCTCCAAACCAGAAATATCATTCAAAGGTTTGAGGTCAGTGAGACTTCTTAATGTTTCTGAAAAAAAGTCTCTTATGCTCACCAAGGCTGCATTTATTTGATCAAAAATACAGTCAAAACAGTATTATATTATATAACAGTATATTATTACAATTATTACAGTTTCTAATTGAATATATTTTAAAATGTAATGTATTACTGTGATGGCAAAGAATTTATGAAACATTTCTTATAATTATCAATGTTGAAAACAGTTCTGTATAAACTATATATTCTGTATAAACTGCTCAATATTTTGTGGAAAACATATAAAGTATAAAGGAAATACAAAGTTCAAAAGAAAAGCACTTATTTGAAATAATAAAGACATTTATAATGTTACTAGGGATGCACTGAAAGAAAATTCTGGGCCGAAACCAAAAATTCTATTTTGTTAATTGTATTAACATTAGACTTTTTAATGAAATTCAATCATTTTAATGATACTGAACCTAAAAAATACAAGCCAATAAAATAAAATAACTTTTATTGAAAATAACTTACTAAAATTGGACAGAAAATATATTAATATTAAATATCAACAGGCCTATATTATTCTTTATTTAGTTTATGCAACAGGATCAGATTTAACAGATTTATTTTTTCGACCAATTATCCAAATAATGTATAGTCCAACAAAGCTATTATTATCAGAGCATGTGAGCAGAGCATAGCGGGGAGCGGATCGGTGAACGAGAGGGTAGCGTCATTTTACCAACGTTGCCCAGATTGGCTATGCCACCACACCATGTTACAGCACAATAGGGCTACTGCAAACAGAAACACATATACTACTACATAGAAAACTCATGCCGGCGCATTGAGCAGACTTTGCTTTTCCGATGAGCATGAGTGGTACACTAGTGGAGCGTTCGCATGGGCCGTGAGCGAACTGAGCAGAGCTAACTTGGATAGAGCGTAATATTGAGTGTGATGTCACACTGCGCAGTGATAATGGCAAGACAGAGAGTGAAACCTGAGAGCTGAACACTGAGGGGCGGGGCGGCATATATTTTCGGTCATTTTTCTCTTTCGACCAAAAACCGAAAATACCATTTTCAGCCGATATTTTTCAGTGGCCGAAATTTCGGTGCATCCCTAAATGTTACAAAAGATTTCTGTCACTTTTGATTAATGTAATGTATCCTTACTAAATAAAAGTATTGATTTCTTTAATGCTTATGAAAAAAATCTTCCTGAGATGTTTGTGTGCTGTTTTAACTTTTGAGTTCTTAAATTCATCTTGCCTTTCCTCTGGCTGTGTTTTCCCTATCCCCACTACGTTTTTTCTTTGTCTCGCTTTTATCCCCCTCCTTCTTGCCCTTCTCTTGTTCCTCCTCATCCTCCAGTGAGGGAAGTGACGAGGAGTCTGAGTCCTCTGCTGCCTCCTTCTGGTTGTCCTGTCCTGAAAAGAGATTAAAGGGTTAGTTAAACCTAAAATGAAAATTCTGTTATTAATTACTCACCCTCCAAGACTTTCGTTCATCTTCTGAAAACAAATGAAGATCTTTTTGATGAAATCTGAGAGATGTCTGTCCGTCCATTGACTGCCTTTGCAACCACCACTTTGATGCTTCAAAAAGTTCATAAAGAGATCGGAAAACTAATCCATATGAATCGAATGGTTAATCCAAATTTTCTGAAGAGACTCGATCACTTTTAACGATGAATAGATTTAATTTAGGCTTTTACTCACATGTAAACATTGATCAGCGAACATAAGCAGAAGCTCAACCAAATGTGAAAAAAACGCTTGATTCAAATGGATTAGTTTTCCGATCTCTTTATGAACTTTTTGAAGTGTCAAAGTGGTCGTTGCAAAGGCAGTCAGTGGAGGGACAGACATCTCTCAGATTTCATCAAAAAGATCTTCATTTGTGTTCCGAAAATGAACAAAAGTCTTACAAGTTTGGAACGACATGAGGGTGAGTGATTAATGACAGAATTAACATTTTGGGATGAACTAACCCTTTAACTAAGTAGAAAGGTTTAAACGTGCACCCTCTTTGACCTCTGAGGGATTCTTACCATTTTTCTCAGTCTCTTTAGAGGATAAATCAGCAGCATCCTCTCTTTTTTCTTTCTCCTCTTCACTGTCTCCAGTGCTTTCATTTTCAGAGTTGCTCTTGTTTTTTGTGTCCTCGTTTTTCTCCTCCTCACTTTCAGAGCTGCTCCCAAACACTTCTCTCTCCACTTCTTTCACAATATCCCTCTCTACCGGCTTCTTTTTTCTGATATCTTTTCTTTTGCTCTGTGTCTTCACTTTGCTCTTCACTTTTTCACCCTCAGAATCACTCGAAGACTCACTTCTGGCTGGTTTATCATTGGTTTCCTCCTCACTGTCTGAATCCTCTTTCTTTTTCTTTTCTTTTGATGGTGGTTTTTGCCTGGCCTCCTCCTCATCAGAATCCTCCATCTCCTCCTCTTCATCACTTTCTATCGTCTTCCCTTTCTTCTTCGTTTTCTTTTTCTTGTCATTGTCCTTTTCTTGTGTGTTCTGCTTGCCCCGTCTCTTATTCTGTGGTTTTCTGTTTGTGTTCTTTTTCTCTTGCTCCACCTCACTGTCTTCACCCGTGTCTTTATCACTTCCAGCTTCTTCCTCTTTTTGCCCTCCTTCATTCATAGCCTTCTCTATTCCAGAGTCAGGGGAATCTGGAAAAGAGAGATTATAAAGTTACTCACGCAACATCCAATGAGAAAATAAAACAAGGACAAACTCCACAAGTACTACCTGGAGAAGACTCCCCCAGCCGTGATCTCTTTGTCTTTCCCACCATTTTATTCTCTTCATCCCCATCATCATCTTCGTTGTCATCATCCACCCTTTTCCTTTTGTTCTGGCTCTTTGATGGATTCACACTCTTAATAAGAGGCTCATCATCACTGCTGGCCTGAAAATTGAAATAGGTTTCCTTCGTTAAGCCTCAACTTCAAAATGTTACTGACAAATCACACTGTTGATGTACACCATATTATCAAACAAGCTTTTGTTCTTTTCTTCTTTTTTGCATTTTTGGAAAGTTTTAAATATAAAATATCAAATCATTTGGCAAAACGTTGTGGTTGAGACTCTTAGAATAGTGACACAAGGTATTTTTAATTAAATCTCAATAATAAGTGCAAGCAGTGGTCTAAACTGTGTCCTTCTTCATTCCCAAAAGCATCATTAACTGACTCAAGTAAAGTACATTTCAATAATGTTTATTATGTGCATTCATTCAGATTATAGTAGAGATTAGTGCTGAACTGAGTTCTTTTTGGCGCCTTATTGAGCCTGAACAGTCTAATGCACATACCTATGTGTCAAAATGCCCATCTTTGCGAGTACCCTCATAAACACAGTCATTTATGTCTTAAATGAATTTAAACATTTGAGAAAGAAAATATACGTCATGCGTGACCTTTCCAATGTGATTATATAACGCGTGGCGCATCGCAGAGCAGTGCAAGACAAGCATTTGTGGTTAAAAAGTATATAATTTTTATTTTTTTTAGAAAATGACCAATCGTTTCGCTAGATAAGACCCTTATTTCTCGGCTAGGATCGTGTAGAGCCCTTTGAAGCTGCACTGAAACTGCAATTTGGATGTTCAACCGGTTGGTAACCGTTGAAGTCCACTATATGGAGAAAAATCCTGGAATGTTTTCCTCAAAAACCTTAATTCTTTTCGACTGAAGAAAGAAAGACATGAACATCCTATTGCTTGTAATTAGTTCATTTGTTATTATTTTAATCACTGTTTGTCTTCAGTGAGCTTTTTTTAAACTTAAGCTAGTATTAGATTTAAAAAAAAAAAAAAAAAAAAAAATTGGTGATGATAATTATAAAATTTCAACATAAAAACCTTATTTAATGCAAAAATAACTATATTGTGATATATATCGTTATCGTGAAATAAAATTACTCGTATTGTGATATAAGATTTTGGTCATATCGCCACCCCTATGTGTAACTTAATTTATTTATAGGAAAACATGCTGATAAAAAGATAAAATGCTTAGCAATGTTACAACTCATTCATGTCCATGAAGAAATAATCTCCAATCAATTTTAACCACTTTATGAGCACATTTCACCAATAATTACTCATGTTAAACATGATTATAACATTATTTGTTTAGAAACAATGATTTTTCAGCCAACTTCAAAGCCTTCTTCTGATGACCAAAGACCTTCAATTTGTTCTAAGACTTTTTTAAAAGTGTGTTGGAGTTTGCAATAATAATAATAAAAGGGTGGAGCTTAGCAATGGGATGTTTTCTGACAGATAAATGATGGTAAGATCACATGACTTTACTGTCTGTTCCTCACCTGCATCTTCAAAAGTTCCTCCTCAACAATTTTCTTCATCAACTGTCTGTCCTTGGGGCTGAGCGATTCTCTACCCACTTTCTCCAGGTATCTCCTCCGCAAAATGCCTAAAGTCAGTGTACTTGAAAGGTGGCAGAGAAAGTGAATTAGACATGCATATGTCATTCTGATGGACCAATAGAAATCCATGCTAAATGTCACATGACTTAAACACTTTACATATTTTGTGCTCAACAAAACACAAGCACACTTTCACTTAATAGTGGCTTGTTCATGGACATTTCTGTGCTGTCTGTCTGCGTACTATTACACTATAGGATTTCCTTCAGGCTCTTTTACGTAAGCTGCGTCACACATCACTGTGTCCATTTACCATATTTATGCGACACATTCAAATTAAAGCAATTCTTATGTGATGTGATCGTCTGCATGCATGAATCCAACACTAACCACTCCTTCATATCTTCGTAATCCGTTTCTTTTTCCTTCATGTCACTCACAAGCTATTTAGTAGCCAATGTGAGACCTTACATACGTACACTATTTCTCAAGGAACGAGTTTATGATTCAGCCCTGACTTACGACATAACATAACGTTCTTTAATATGTAATGATGATAACCACCGTTTTTAACAGCACTTTCGACATTTCTTTCAACCCGCAATTTACCTTAGGTCCGAACACTTGTGCAGCTGTCTCACAACGAACTCTCGTATCGCGTCCTCTTCTTTGGCCATGTTTTTTTACACATTTGCGCCACTTTTTACACGACTGCGTACTGTGCGTACTAAACGTGACACCCTCCCTTGGCGCGCTTTGCTGTGCTCGGCTACGTTGCTTTACGTCATCACGCACAATTTCCGAGAGACGCGTTTACGTATTATTTAATATTTATAACAGCGTACCGTTGGTCAAAACGTTTCTTATGTCCGTTAAAACCGGCTTTGCACTAGATTAATTCGCTTATAAATATGCAAATTAAAAATATTTTAGGTTAGAGGATTTAAACGTCTTTAAATCTTAAACAGATACTTTCATGATTGATTTAGGGTTTTCTTTTAAATGTTCTTTAAAAGTTCAGTAATGTAATATTCGCATATGTACCATTTTTGTATGAATACGTCATTTTTTGACACTCTTATGATCTGTGTTTTTAAGGATAATTCTTTGGAATAATAATATCTTTCATTCTGTTAGTTTATTAAGACAAGACCAAAATAACTTCAAAAACACAAAGAATTTTACCAAAAAGCATTTTTATTGAAAATGTTAATGGAATATTAACTCCATTTGATTAATATTCCAAGACAACATTTGGACGGCATTCTAGTTTAATTGGCATAATTAAGGAGGTGTTTTTGCTCTAGGGACAGTGAGTGCATCCATTTATGGCTTACATTGGTCAATAAAACATAGTTTTATGAAGTGGTTTGTAACTTAGTGGTAACTACTGTCATCATGCCAGGAGCCATCTTTGTCTAGAAATGATTTTGAATAAAATTATAACATTGTTTAGTGCAGATGTGGCTAGAAGTATTTCAATCCTTCTAACCCATTTCTGTTTTAGAATGTGTTCAGTGATATCATGTTAGAAACTACTGCGATCGTTTACTTTTTAAATAGTAACAATATTAGTTTTAGAAATATTGTTTAACATGTCCATCCAAATTTTACGTACCAATCGTGAGGCACAGTTGTGTAAAATTATTTACTTGTTAAGCTTTCTTTATGCATTACAAAATGATGTTTAAAACTGACCCCCTGCTATCTATGGCTGCAATAAGCTGCGCACATTTGGTCAGTTTCTAAGAAGATCTGACAGTCCTATACAACATGACACCTCCACCACGTACCTCTCATCACTCTCAACAACTCAAGTCAGCATACATCACAGTTTACTATTAAACACTGAAATATAAACTTTCACATGGCCCATACAAACAAATCAGAACAATAATAATTAAAAAAAAAAAACTTATTTCACATTGAAACTTAAAAAAGTGAAAATTATGGACAATAAATTAACCGAATAATAAATTAAATTTAACAAAAAAATGAAAAAAGGTAATTTATCTCACAGAAAAAAAAACTGTGCCACACTGTGGCAACTTCAGTATTATTACTATAAACTAGCCCATAATTACCCTCAACCCTCCCATTTCAGTGCAGTATTGAAAAGTTGTCTCTCTTTTCTCAACCATTCTTTCTATTTTTTTACATGCAAAACAACATCGTACCATCAACATCGTACCATTCTGATTCAGTCTTTGTAAACAGTCTGCTGTCCGTGACCCCTTTCATCATGCATAATATGCCTCCGAACATGAATACGCCTCACCCGCCTATCCCCGGCCCCTACACCCGCCCCTTCCTCCTCCGACTGGCCCACACCTGGTGATGAGACGCCCCCCGACTCCAGCAGGGCCATGCCTCCCGAACCCGAGCCTCGCCCATTTTCATAGATCAAAATGTTGAGTGTCTCCTCAAAGATACGAGCTTCAGGGAACTCAACCTATGTGAACAGATGAAAAAAAAAATCAAGTGAGAAAACGGATATGCACACAGACAAGAGAGTTCAATTCCCTTTTGCTCACTTTAGTCTGTTTCTTCTCAGTGGCATAAACAATAGAGGTGCAGCAGACTTCAGCAATCTTGCGTCCCTCGCCGTAGAAAGACCAGCAGCATATCTCATCTCCCAACACGTCTTTAATGAACAACACTCTGCCATTAAAGCGCAGCCCCAGCTTATCGAACAGCTCGATGTTCTTCAGAAGGTTATCGTCAGAGTTGCTGAGGGAACAAAGGGTAATTTTATACAGAAAAATGCACCTCTCGCTTACATTTACATTTACATTTACAAAGCGACTTAGATTGTATTTCATGCATTCCCTGGAAATTGAACCCAAAACCTTGGAGTTGCTAGTGCCATGCTTTATTGTTTGACATACAGGAACAGTTATGTGTTTTAAATCATTAAGCGATACAGTTTTTGCTAAAAAGTAAGGTGTGGGAATGACAACAATTATTCATTTAGATTCAGAACAGTGTTTGACTAAGTCACATTATGGTTCATATTCTTTCTGAAATGAGAAGGTGGTTTGCTCAGAGTAAACATTGTTCTTTCTGAAACAGCTGAAGTACCTGGTATAGGAGTATTTATTGTTCCCTCTGTTATTCTGCAGTTTCACCACTGGCTGTAATGAGGAAAAGATTACTTATGAAACAAAGACCACTTTTTTTCTCCATACTGTACGCCCATATAAGGCAGCAGAAGGTTTTATTGGGATCCTTAAAGGCCAGAATACACAACACCAAGATTAAGACAATTTTTTTTTGTATTACAAGCTTTCTGAAATGTTATGCTTGAATATGCAAATGATGCATTATCCAATTAAATGCACTAATTTCCATATATTTTCAGAACAGAAATCTGAACACTGGATAAATCCAGGTTCAAAATTGTTTTATTTTGATGGCATATTAGTTAAAGGTTTTTATTTTTATATCACATAAATCAGAAAGTACTGTAATCAGGCAGAATCAAAATCACCATGTTTTCAGAAATATTTCTGGAGTGGTGTATTCCAAAGTTTGATGTAGTTCAAAAGTGCTACTGAAGTCGAGATTTCTGGCTTAGTGCATGAGGGGGAAAATCTCATTTTGACAAAATGGGCTTGAATATATGTATTGTAATTAAAATCTACAGACACAAACAGATAAAGTGTAATAAAATAAACACTTAAATGTGTATATTATGGAGGTTTTCTGTCCACTAGTCAAGCAAAATAGCCCAAAATATCAAAATTAACCATTGCATGAAAAAAACAATGGTTTTACTTGTAGTGTTTTGCCTTAAAATCAGAACAGATTTTAAAACGGTAGGCATCATGCATTTGGCAACTTTGTAAATGGTTACTAGAGTTTTCAAAAGTACCGACTTCGGTACCAATCGGTACTGAAATTTTAAAAACGTGACGCTTTGAGCACTGTTGAGCGGATTCGTAAACACCTCTGATTGGCCATTGTGTTCACGCGCTCATCAGATATGTCTATGATTGGCTATAATGATCAATTATACATGATAGACACCTACTTTCAAACGCTCCTGTGTGTATCTGTGTAAGTGCTTGGTGAAGAGCTTCATTGATGATGATTTACTACGTTTTTAAAGCGTTGATCATTGAAGCCAATCACAGGCATATCCGATGAGTGCGTCAACACAATGGCCAATCAGAGGTGTTTACGAATCCTCTCAACAGCACTCAAAGCATCACATTTTTAAAATTTCAGTACCGACCAGGTACTTTTGACAACTCTAATGGTTACTGAACACAAACTCACGCAGAAGCATGCACCTCATTGCTAGGAAATGTATATTAAATGATAAAAATATGTTCTAAAATCGGCTCAAAAAGTCCTCCTCCGAATGAATGGAATCTGTGTCCATCGTGCATCACACAATCTTCTGCGAAATCAGCCAACTCCAACTGCCCATAATCTGCAGACTGGCTCTGACATTTAGCAACAAGCATCGACTCCTCCAGAGTGCAAATCTGTGCAAAAGCTGCATAGTGTATTCCAGCCCTAAGAGATCTCATTTTTCATGTGTTGTTTTGGTCAGAGGGGAAGTAAATATTAAAACTCTGTTATCTCACCTTTCTACATGTTGCTATCATTCTCTGTTCCTCTTTGGCTGAAGTGATCATAGGAATGTGACAACCCCTGCAGACATCCCTGCGTTTCTGCATCAACATCAAAAAAGCCATTAGCAAGTTTGGTTCAAAGAAGCATTTAATTTCTATGCAGACATATGCTTCTTTGGACCAACCACTGAAGGGGCAGAAACACAAGTCCAGTGGATCCTCTAACCTGTAATGTGGTGAGGCAATGCTGAACAAGACCCTGGAGCCTGTAGTACTGCGCTTCTTTCAACACTTCCTCCAGCTCCCGTGTGCTCTCCGGCAAAGGAACTGTCCCGTCCCGCAGGAAGTTCAGCACCAGGGAAAAATGTCTCCCACATCTGTCTAGCACTACCCAGCCTTAAAAGATAAGTGAACACACATTATATTATATACACATCTGTTCTAGTTTCTGCATCTATAAGATTTTTAAAAGAAATGAATACGTTTATTCAGCAAGGATGCATTAAATTGATCAAATACATTTATAATGTTACTAAATGAGCAAAAGGGCGATAACTATAATTTAACAATAAAAATATAGTTCTAAAAATAAAAAAATAAAAAGAACAGTAGAGTCCACACCGCAACTATAAAAACATTGGCACAGAGAAACAATATCAATGGAATCACTTTCAGAATTATTTTTTCCAGGTGATGTATGATAAAAACATTGACAGCCAATCAGAATCCATTCTGCTCAAGCATTTAAAGGGGCAGACGACTAAACTGCAGCATGTACTTGGAATAAACAGAACGATATCATCCGCTGGTGTGGATGCTAACATAGTATTCATTATAGTAATCATTTATGGTGTGAACAGGCCTTAAAGGAATAGTTCACCCAAAATGAAAATTATCCCATGATTTACTCACCCTCAAGCCATCCCAGGTGTATATGACTATCTTCTTTCAGACGAACACAATCGGATATATATTTAAAAATATCCTTAGTCCTCCAAGGTTTATAATGGTTGTGAATGGGGGGCCACGTTTTTAAAAAAAAAAAAATGCATCCATCCATAATCAAAGTAATCCATAAGACTCCAGTGGGTTAATAAAGGCCTTCTGAAGCGAAGCAATGCATTTTTGTAAGAAAAATATCCATATTTAAAACTTTATAAATTCAAATAACTAGCTTCTGGTGGACGACCGTACGCAGAATGCGCAAGTCGACTTGGGTGGAAGAGTATCCTTTAAGGAAAACAAACATAAAACAAATCACCAGTCACGAATTATAAGTCTAAAACAAGAAATTTTAAAGAGAAATGTCGGAGGATTTCGATATAAGAGAAGAGGAGCTTGAGTTTGTTGCATAGCCCTATTTGTTTGTTGGTGTCTAAGTTTACACTACTCCTACATCCTGCGTCATGGGTTACTCATTTGGCACAAGTCGACTTGCGCAGTATGCGTATGGTCGTCTGGCGGAAGCTTTGAATTTATAAAGTTTTAAATATGGATATTTTTCTTACAAAAACGCATCCCTTTGCTTCAAAAGGCCTTTATTAGCCCTCTGGAGCTGTATGAATTACATAGAATATGGATGGATGCATTTTTTTTTTTTTTTTAAACACGGCCCCCCATTCACAACCATTATAAACCTTGGAGGACTAAGGATATTTTTAAATATATCACCGATTGTGTTTGTATGAAAGAAGATAGTCATATACATCTAGGAAGGCTTGAGGGTGAGTAAATGTGTACAACAACACATTCTCATGCTTTTCCTTACCCTCAGAGTCTATGGTGACCTCCGTGCTCCCATCACAAATACTCCTGAGCAGACTGTCCTCCTTGCTGAGCGTCTGGACGGTGGTGTAGTGGAGAGTTCCCCCCACATTGAGCTTCACATACTTACTGCCCGCCAGGCTCCTGTCGGCCTTTCCCTCCCCAACATGGCTGGAGGATGATGAGGCAGAACTGGACACAGTCACCACATTCCCACCAGATGAACCAGATGCCTCAGCAGACATCAGGGGAGTAGAAATCAAATACTGCTTATTTACTGCCTAAAAATATAAAGCGCACAAATACAGAGCAGATAGAATTTCAGTCTGGTTGTTACGAGATGTTACGGTGTCGTTCTGAAACTAAGCGGTAAAGGAATAGTTCACCCAAACTTGAATACTTCATAATTGCTTATTCACCCTCATGTCGTCCCAAACCTGTATGATTTTCTTTCTTCTATGGAACAGTTTCTAAAGAATATTCTCCTTTCCATTCACTTGATGAAACTGAATGAGGACTGCACCAAAATTACAAAGCAGCACAAATGTGACCCACATGAATCATGTACTATATTCCAAAATGCTTTGTGTGAGGAACAGACTGAAATTTAGGACATTACCAATTAAAAATCTGCCCTAGCTCTCTCTGGCATGTTCACAAGAGTTCATGAAAAAATGTCCGATTTGTAAACAAATTGACTGTTTCAGTCAGACTCAGACCTTTTGAGTAAATTAGTTGATCTAGTTCACAAAACTGGTCTGAATGCTTTGGTGACAAATCAGATTTGACAGCCCAAGACCCAGTCCTTCATTGGACGAAAGGGAGTAAATGTGAATGTTATTTACTTAAAAAGTAAATTACGTCAGAATAATCTTTTTTGGCTGAACTATTCATTTAAAAAGGAACACCAGGACATCAAAGCAATCTCTGGTGATTGCTCACACAAGTTCACAGATGTACAAAAGACATAAAACTTTATGAGGGCAAAATAAACCAATAAATGTTGATACATCTTCAGAGATATGCACGAACAAGGTGACATTATACCATTAAGTGTGCACACCTCATGCGACAACCACTGAAACTATTTCAAAGCACATATAACAAAAAAAAAAAAAAACGTCTATAAATCAGAAGAAATACAATATTTGATACATAAAGCAATGTAAGCATTTAGCATCAGTCAAAGAGCATCTCACTGCGGAGTCCCTACAAACTCAAACATAAGCATTTAGCAATAGTCTGGAGGGTTGTGATTGTGAATATCTGTCCACTCCACTGGGGAGGCCACAAATGTGTTTCTGTACTGATATCAGAGGAAATGGACAGAATTAGGTCAACACATTCAGTAAGATCTTAACTCCAGCTGAGAGATCTCGCTAATCCTCGTCTAGACCACATCAAATTTGTTTCCCACCATTCACTAGTCATTTAATGACTTGACAACTAGCAGTTAAAGTGTTTCACACATTTAGAATCTGTATATATTGTCTTATATTGATAAGCTTATTAGCCCTTGAGCTAGCTCTTGATGACATTAGAGTGGCTGTCAACGAGCGAAACACTCACCGATCTGGGTCCCCGCGATAAGGTGCACAAAATATAACGTAATCGCTACGGACTGTTACATCTATAACAATAAACCTGCTATTGTTTTTCAACAAATCATAATTTCCTCGGGTGTCTCGCAGCACGACTGTCTTCCTCTTTCTTGCTTGTTGTGAATTGACAATGGCTGCTTAACCTCGCGAGGAGTGTCTTTCGTTGACTGATTGGTCCAAATGAATGTCTGTCAAGCGAGTTAGTTCCGCCCCCTGTAACGGCCTAGTACGTGAAATGATTTGAAGACAAACTGTGTCTGAATTCAGTCAGTCATGGGGCTATTTTATTAGGTCAATGTTTTCTTCTGTTACACAGAATTTATTTTAAGTTTTAAAACCTTTTTTCTTTTGTGTCTTGGGAACGTGGAATATGTAAATGAGTGTAATTTGTGTATATATTATGGAGTATTATGAAGTATGCAGCTATAACAGCTTCCACTCTTCTGGAAAGGCCTTTCTGTGGGATTTTTTGCCCATTAATCAAGTAGAGTATTTTTGAGGTCAGGCACTGATGTTGGTTAAGAAGGCCTAGCTTGCAATCTCCATTCTAGTTCAATGGTGTTTGATGGGGTTGATTATCAAGGCTCTGTGGGCCAGTCAAGTTCTTTGACACCAAATTCATCCACCCATGTCTTTATGGACATTGCTTTGTGTACTAGGACACAGTCATGATGGAATAGAAAAGGGCCTTCGCCAAACTTGGAAGCATAGTATTGTCCAAAATGTCTTATTAAGCTGAAGTATTAAGATTTACATTCAGTCTCGAAGGGCCCAACCTCTGAAAAACAGCCCCATACCATTATCCCTCCTCAACCAAACTTTACAATTGGCACAATGCAGTCAGACAGGTAACGTTCTCATGGCATCTGCCAAACCCAGACTCGCCTAGCAGGGATGAAATTTCACGAACTAACATATTGTAAAGGTGGCATCCTATCACAGCACCATGCTTGAATTCAATGAGCTCTTCAGAATGACCCATTTATTCACAAATGTGTTAATACACACACACACACAGGGAATGTGGAATATTTGGAATGTATGAACACACACACACACACATACACACACACAAATTTATTAATTGTATATTAAGAAATTATAAGTATATTATAAATAAATTATATATTATTAATATATATTTATAACTTTTAATATATAATTAATACTTTTGCAACAGCAAGAAATATGTATTATTATTATTATTATTATAAATCATAAAGATCCATTTATGAAAGACATGTTCACCATCCAACAGAGACTTTTATTTAATCTTAAATCTCAGCAAATAAATGTCTTCATGACAAGTATATTATGTTGATAAATAAATAACAATCAAGTAATACTATAATGCAACAAAGCCCTCCACAACATGGGCTCTGGTAATGGCACAGTGGAAAAGACGAAACTCACTGCATATTAACAATAAACCATGAGATAAATAAATAAAAAAATGCAATTTATAAAAAGCATTTCAATTCGATTACTGCATCACAGCAAGCAGTTTTTTTTCTGTATATATTTTCCTCAACATAGTGCATATGCAACAACATCAACTCTGATAACAATGACAGTAAGTATAATTGATCATGAATCCTAAGCTGAAGCGGTAAAATATACAATCGTTGCGTGCCGTAAGCGAGAGGACATTCCGCTCCTCTGAAACATGGTCATTCAACATCAAGCAGAAATAGATTTTTAAGAAACAGCAAAGAACAATATGAAATGCTGGCATTGTCCTCATTATTACATAATAATGTGAGAAATACTATGGCAACCAGTGAAACATGAAGTGGCGTCACATTATGGGATGTATTTTGGCACTGAATCTGTTTTGTATACTCAATATTCAATCAAAATATTTACATTCAATATGTTCTTGTCATCATGTGTATGTATATGAATGTGTGACCATGTACCTGTATACAAACATGGGAACATGTGAGTATAGTTTCTGTATTTCGGATTATATACGTATTTGTCTCACTTCTGTCAAAGTCTCTCTCGTTCTCTCTCTCCCTCATCTCACTTTCTCGTTCTCTTTCAATCCTTCACCATTTTACAGTCCTTAAGGCACAAAGCCTTCTGTTACAAAACATGCATGACTGTAGAAATCATACTCACAATATGTACTTGCAACAATTTTGTTGTTACTTTCAGTACTTCATTACTCTGATACCAATAACATACACACACATGTAAACACAAGCTAACATACAGAGGCACCTGTATAAAGTCACAAGCACACGCACTTGTAAAGCACAAACATCAGTGAAACGAACAAGAGAGAGGAGAGAGAGACTGTGTAGAGTGGGATTAATCTGTTGTAATTAACCGAATAAAACAAATGCGGAAAGAGAGAAAAATAACAGTATCCTTCCTTTTCTTCTCCTTTTCATTCACCCACAATTTGGATTCATTTGAAGACTCCTGTCTCAGATGGACACCTCATACTCTCGTGTGTCCTACAGTGAGAGAGAGAAAAAACATGCACACTTTACCAACAAATACAATGGAAAATTCTACTGAAAAGACGTTAGCTACACTACAAGCTACTAACCAAAAGTAACTATTTAATGGGGCAACATATTTTTTTATAATATAATAAAATATAAAACATGTGTATCAACACCCTTAGCAACCACTCTTAGCAACGTAAACTGTACGTTCTCAATTGATATTGTTCAATGAATCTTACTGTATTATGTAGAAGAGTATTGTGAGAAAGAGATTGAGTGAGCGAGTTTATTACCTGCATTCAGATTTAGCATTTTCCTTCAGGTCAGTCCTATGTTCATAATAAAAAATCTGTTTAAATGTCTGATTATCCTGTCCTTTTAACAGTTAAGGGGTTTTCCCGTGACTGACAGCGCTAGCCAATGCATTTGTCAGTTGCGTCTTGTTCCGTGTTCACAACAGTTCAGTCTTTTCAATGTAAAAGTCTTTGCTACTGACTGACACACTCATAAAGACAGTCTTTACCATCTAATGGCGTAATAATGTAACTTCTGTTGCTGTTCGCGGTCAGGGACTATTTTTTCCGGCTTTTAGTAAGAGTTTACTTCATGAAAGTTGCATTGATAACAAAAAGATCCATTACCACAGTGGTAACTGTTTTATAAAAGCAATAAGGTACTCGAGGCTAATGCTGTATCGTGAATAAGTCACAGATGAAGGGGTTGTAGACACTCCGCTTCGCGTCGTACCTAACAATTGCTTACATATAATATAATAGTGGTATTTATCCAAAGAATTAGGGTTTCTGAATAAATTAACTCATTAAGAGTGAGACCATTAGCTAATATATATCAACACTAAATACAACAACAACAAAATAAAACATCCTAATTTTTAACGGAAACTAAAATATGAAGACAAACAGCAGCATCTACTCTACCGTATAAAATTTTGGGTTCAGTAAGATTTTTTTTAAGAAATCAACACTTTTATTCAGCAAGGATGCATTAAATGAATTAAAAGTGACAGTAAAGACATTTACTGTTACAAAAGATTTCTGTTTCAATAAATGCTGTCATTCTGACCTTTCTATTCATCAAAAAATCCTGAGGAAAATGTGTCATGGTTGCCACAAATAAATTAAGCAGCACAACTGTTTTCAACATTAATAATTATAAGAATATAATTTGAATAATATTTCACAAATTTGATTGGTATTTTTAATGTATTTTTGATTAAAAAAATGCAGCATAAGAGACAAATCGTACTGACCCTGAACATTTTAATGTTCGTGTAGCTTTAAATATTATACACCTAAAATAAGAGAGAGAATGCTGTGCTGTGACTTCTGCTCAGTCATTTAAATGATACCATTCAAATCAACTGACTACAATAAACTTCAGGCTTCCCAACGCAAGATATACAAGATCAAACATAGCAAACATATATAATAAGTACAAATAAGTATAAATTCCACTAGGCTGTGAGCATCTTACCCCTGCCTCATAGAGAGGGTTGTTAAAGTCAGACTCCACTGTAATGGGACTGTAGGAGTGGGTGTGAGAGAGAGACTTCCAGAACAACGGTTTCCACTGCCACCTACACACACTGAGACGGTGAGAGGGTTGTTAGCATAGAATAGTTAAATAAGGAGCAGCTGTGAAGAAGGTTTTGACAATTATCAGTGAAAACAACTGAATTTTAAAGCCAACACGGAATGGTACTTGCAAGTCATTTTACTTTGGTAATGTGAATTATTTTAGAGCAGGATTTTATTTAATAATGCTTAAAAATAAATAATACATGTATTAATCAAAATAACACTGGGTACATCTATTAAGAAAGTTAATAGGGTTAATTTTGATTTCATGTTCAAAAAAAATGTTTAACACAAAGCAAAAGCAGCCTCCCAAACTTACTTGGTGTAATACATGTAGATTCCACCAATCAGAAGGATGACCAGAATGATTGGCAGGATGATAGCCAATGCAATGTTCTCACTCAGCATTTGATGAGATGCCTCTAATGACTGAGAAACTGAATAGAGGAAAGTTAATAGCATGGACATCATTACATGGCCAGATTATCAAAGCAATATGAATGTCACTGATACAATGAAAATCATGTTACCCTCCAATTTATGATCATCCAGTAACCCTTCATAGGCCACTACAAACAAAGAAAACGTTATTAATTTCTTAAGATAAACTTATTCAGATAAAATTATTAATTTCTTCCGATAAAAATGGCAACTCCATGTATTGGACTAGTTCATATTCACATACCTTTACAGAAGGGTGGTGGGCTATTCCACTGAGAGGGGTGTCCTGGGACACAGTTGATGATGACTTCCCCAATGAGCTCGTAGCCCTCATAGCAGAAGAAACGTAGCGTCTCACCTGCCTGATAACTGTGCTTGTACAGAGTCTGGTAGCCGTTGTCTGGCACGCCCGGGTTTGGGCATGGATCATATTTTACTGTTTAGCAGAAAAAAAAGGCAGGCAACATGTTTAATTGATGGTTTATTGGTTAGTACATTAGAAAGGAATCTTCACTAGTACTTGGGCTAAGATATTTAGCTGTATCTGTAAAGTTTTATCCTGCATACACTAGCATTTAAAGTTTGGGGTTGGTAAGATTTTGTTAAAGGGGTCATGTCATGAGAAATCAAATTTGCCTTGATCTTTTGACACATAAGCGGTCTTTCTACCATTAAAACATCCTGACAGTTTCAGAGATTATAACGTCCTCCTCATTATAAACAAAGCATTTATTTAATCAAGCTCTAAAAACAGCTCGTTTGGATATTGGGGGACTTGTGATGTCACATGGGCAAATGCATTTCCATATGCCTGCCTCCAAAGCAAGACATCAATGAACAGTTTTACATAATTGCACCACAGGCCCCACCTACTGTTTGCCTACTCCATTGTGTCAAAAGCAAATAAAACCTATTATAGTCAATGACACTGTCTACCCTGGTTACGGTAAACAGATCCCGTTCACTTTACTCTACATGCTTGAGTCTGCCGACAAGAGGACAAATGGAAGAGTAAATAGAAGCATAAAGGAATGTTTGCTTGGACTTATCCTGTTTAAACAGCTCGTTTGCATCTCTGTACAGACTTAAGAAGGATAGCAGCGTCAGGAACAAGTGGATGGTTTATTTTAATGGCCTATGTTTTTTTCAGATCATTTGACAGCTTTATATGGATAATGACAAGCCTTAAAGGAGCCCCTTAAAAACTGATCATTTCAGACCGAAGAATGAAGGTTGAAAATATTTTTTTGTTTTTATTTTATATTTGTTTTTGCTTTTTTTGTGTGCAAAAAAACTTTATTAACATTATAAGTGAACCTCAAGGAACATATTAAAATAATTTTAAAAAAGCCATGACCCCTTTAATCTTTTTGAAAGTCTCTAATGCTCACCAAGGCTGCATTTATTTGATCAAAAATACCGTAGAAACTATAATATAGTGAAATATTGTTACCATTTAAAATAACGGTTTTCTATTTTAATGTATTTTAAAATGTAATTTATTCCTGTGATGTCAAAGCTGTATTTTCAGCATCATTACTCCAGTCTTCAGTGTCACATGATCCTTCAGAAATTATTTTAATATGATGATTTGCTGCTCAAGAAACATTTCTCATTTTTGAAAATCAATTTTCCCCCCACCAGACACAATCCCTCACACACCTTAATAACATGTACTCACAGACACACTTTGGGCTGCGGTCGCTCCATTTGGGCATGCCGGTGTCTCTGCCGTGGCAGGAGATCTGGCTCGGGCCTTCCAGCTGATAACCTTGGTTACATGTGAAGCGTACCACGGTTCCCACAGCAAAACCAGACTCCGGATGTACTGAGCGTGCTCCATTGACCACTTCTCCTGGGTCAGGGCACTGCTGGACTGAAGGCACATTAAAGCCAAGAGAAAAAGAGACTGTGTACAATATTAATCAATTAATGAAACTGGCAAATAACTGGCCACCAAACGATGAACAACCATAACTCTTAACCGTTCACTTATCAGTGAACTATTAAGTACTTCAATGTGTTCTCTAGCCATAAAAATATAATCATAACTCGGCTCACTTTTCACACAGGTGGGCGGGTTGTTGCTCCAGGATAGATCCCATTGGCAGGTGATGATGTCAGAGCCAACGATGTCATAACCAGGCTGACACTGATAGGTTAACACACTGCCTCTCACCAGAGACGGGTGGGAGGAGCTGCTCCAGCCAAACTCAATTTGCGGAAGGGCAGGGCATGTGTCATTTGGTTCCACCTCTGCAAGAAATGAAAGGAAGTGACATCACAGTAAGCAGTAACACGAAACATATGAAAAAGGCACAACCCTTTTGATGTATTTACCTCTGTAGTGAATGAGGAAGCCTTGGCTCAGTATAAATGTAGAGTCATCAGGATCGCTCTGAAACTGAATGGTGACCTCTGAACCTCCTGATACAACCCTAAACCTCTCTCTTGAGCCCAGGTACTGTCCAATCACATGTGACATCAGATCATGACCATCAAATAGAGTGAGGATGTCGTTATGGCGGATGTTCAAACTGCAAGCAAAAGAGAGGAAAATAGAATTAAACCATAAATAGATTTAAACACAAACTGTCACAATCAAATAAATGTACTTACATTTGTACATCCAATTCGATGCGTTTGTCCTCGCTGACATGTATTTGCCACACACAGTCCTGCCCTTTAGAGTAGCTTTGTGGCCAGTCAGGAGACAACACTGTTCCCACTGGATCCGTGAGCTCCCCGCCACACAGAGCTGAGAAGAGGAGAAAGAGGAGGAATCTTAAGCCACATCCACACAAAGCCAGAGCTTTCCCTTTCCAATTTTTTTTTTTTTCCTCATTCTAAAAAAAATTCTGTAAATAAGGCGCTGTCTTAAGAAATCTGCGCACACACAAAACCACCGAAACCGACTCAAAACGATGAAGTATACATGCCAGACAAGTATGTGGCACTGTAATTCTGCCACAGAGATACACTAAAAACAGAGAATAAGTCTTGGAGCATGCCCATAAACCTTGTGCGCGGTATACAAACTTTAGTAAAGCTTAGTAATAAAGCTTTACTTTAGTAAAGCTAATAGGCTCAGTAGCTTCTGCGGTACGAACACAAGCATGTAGTCCGCCATTGTTGTTGTTGTTGCTGTTATGTGACGTAGCGATGGGGTCCAGACGTGGGGTGATGACATCATCGTTTCACAAAATATACGGATTTGCTGTACACACGAAAACGCAAGGGTGTCGATTTCCGATTTATCCACTCTGGGACCCGGTTTCAAAAAATAGCAATTTCAGGCTACCAAAACGCCAGATCCGTCTGGACGAAACGCCTATACGATACAAAATGTTTACGTATACAGCTAAACGTGCCTCCGTGTGGACGGGCTCTTATTAGAATAGCTTTAGTATTATTAGGCCAGAGTGATCAGATGAGATGAAGTTCCCAGTAGGTAAAATTTGAGATGGTTTTGACATTTAATAATGTAGTTAGAATGATCTTTGAATTAACTTTGAATCACTTTAATGTTACAAGGATTATTTTCGTTATAATTACACTAATTAAAGAGTTAAATTGACAGTTCTAATGAAGATCAACAAATGATTGTGCAATTTGTGACATACACTAAAGTTCACAAGTTTGGGGTCGGTGTGATAATGTAATGTTTTTTAAAAAGATTCTTTTGTCACTAAGTCTGTATTTATTTGATCAGAAATACAGTAAAACAGTTATATTGTGAAATTATTACAATTTAAATAACTACTTTTTATTTTAAAATATTTTTAAAATGAAATTAACTCCTGTGATGGCAAAGCTGAATTTTCAGCATCATTACTTCAGTCTTCAGAAATCATTCTGATATGAAGATTTGCTGCTCAAGAAACATTTCTTATTAATATTAGTATTATCAATTTTGAAAAGTGCTGTGCTACTAAATACTATGCTGGAAATCATGATACATTTTTTCAGTATGCTTTGATGAATGAAAAGTTCAAAAAAACAGTAATTATTTATAATTATTTGAAAATAAAGCTGAATTATTTTATAACAACATAAATGTCTTTACTGTTAAGCCCAAAGTATACTTTACTTTTCACACGAGGGTCAGCGTATAGTGCGTGTGATGTGAATTTTATCATCAGAAGAGTATGCACATACTGCAATGCGTACTGTTTTGTAACCGTGCGTACAAGTTCGCGCAGGTCGCACATGCACATTTATTTATTTTTTTTGCAGTAATTAGTTTATCTACAAGGTGGCAACCGTGCCCTGGGGGCGTCGATAAACAAAGTACATAGTTGAAGAAAAACTTCATAAACAGAACAGACCGGAACGTGTGCGAGCTACAGTGACAATGGAGGCCTAAAAAGACAAGAGATTGTGCTAAAAGGCTAGAAAGTACCCTCATTTGTACAACTCTAGCATGAAAGAATACAAAGATGTTTTAATGGGTTGTAACTCGTGGCGAGAGATTGCTCAAAACTGTGCAAACATCGAAAGCCTGTGTATGCGCGTGAGTCAAATGAAGTATACTTTGGAAGGCAGTGTGTTTGAAGTATACTTTGGGCTTTATTTTTGACTGATTTAAAGCATCCTTGTTGAATTAAAATATGAATAAATAAATAAAATCTTACTGACCCCAAACTTTTGAATGGTAGTGTACAGATGCTGTACAGGTATATGTGGCAAATATAAGAATATATGTGATGTCATACCTCTGCAGACAGGTTCACTCTCATTCCAGTGAGGGTCATTGGGGTCAACACACTCCATAACTCCTGAGCCCTGCTCCATGACAAAACCAGGAGAGCATGAGAAGGTTACTACAGTACCCAGTGGGAAGGTGATGTCGCTGCTGCTGAAGTTCCCATGAGGCAGGTAAGGCTCATAACAGTGTTCCCCATCAAAGGCTGAAAGAGAGAGAAAGAAGAGGAAGAATGGAAAGTTATTAAGTGAGAGTGAAAGTATCTGTAGAACCCAGACTTGAAGGTACAAAATTGTTTTTTCTAAAAATTAGTGAGACATCACAATAAGCAACTGCATTCTGCATTCTTTAGACAAGCATCTGATAAGAACTATATATAAATGTAAAAAAGTTTTTGAGTTAATGAAAATACTAACATTTATAGTGATTTATATGGCGTATAGTGACAAAATATACTTAGGCTCTTTTTGAACAGTGAACAAAACCATTTTGTTGAATGTATAGCAGGTTGTCTTACCCTCATAGCGGAGTGCCAGCAGCAGTGGGATGGAGGAGGAATCTGCTGTGAGCTCCACATAGAGAGACATTCCCTCGCTCACAAAGCCTCGTTCTGGAACGTCATCCAGATCCGAGTCAAAGAGGAGAGGAGCTGTAGAGCTATTCCCACTGCGCACAATCAGCCTAAGAAAGGGTGGAGGAGCATGGAAAAAAAGCAAAGAAAATTACATTAAGAGAAAGGGATGATTCTGGAAGGATCAAGATCATGGCAGGTTGTACAGGAAGTTTCGGATGTTCATTTATCAGCAGCAAACTTCTGTATAGTTTATAATCTGAAACACGCCTCTGTGTGCATGCTTCAGGTGTGTGCGGCTGTGCCCAACACCAATAGAGATATAAGACAAGTAACTTAATACATGAGTGAGCAAGACATGAACTCTTACTTGTCATTATCTTCATCAAGAGCCACCCTCTCAAAATGAAGGTGGAGCCTATGGCCTTCCTTGGCTTCCAGCAGCCAATGACAGCTCAGGTTGCTACCACTGCTATGGTTACTTGTAGAGGGGAGGGTTGGAGAGAGGATGCGGCCAACAGTAGCATTTCTAATCCATCCTCCACAGGATACAGCTTTAATATACAAAAACATATCTGAATGCTTATACACATGGAAATAAATTGAGGTGTCTTCAATCAACTGTAGATAATGAAAAAAATAATAATAATTGAACAGGGATGAAAATGCAACCCACCCACACACTGGGGTTCTGGGGTGCTCCATTTGGGTCGGGTTGAGTTCAAACAGGTTGCAACCTCATGACCTCTGACCTCAAATCCTGGATCACAATGGAAGTGAGCCTGACCACCAGGATGGATGTCAGTTACAGTCACTCCACCACCCTCAGGGGAGAGGGGGAATGAGCAGGACAGGAGGAACGCTGGAATGGGTGTTTAAAAGAAAAAGACAATTCTGTCATTCCTGTTATGCCAAAACAGACAAATTACAATTCAATTACTGTACAGTAGAGCTGCATGATTAATCATTAAAAGATTGCAATCTTGATCCAAACACCCATGCAATCTTATTCCTAAATGACAATGATTCACATGCCTATTAAACCTTGATAAAATCACACAGGACCATTCAGATCTGCACTAGCGCTGCCGGTGACCCAGAAAGAGCGGTTATCATGTATAGGTATTAGACAGCTTTACAAACAGTCTTTTCAACCACACAGTATTCTTATTTCTGACTTACAAATATTCAAAAAAAAAATCACAGAAGTACTGAGATAAAAGTTTATATTTCAGGTATAAACACTGATGTCTATGGTAGCTAAATAGAGTAACAACTGTATCAAATACATTGTTATGCCACTAGGTGGTGACAAGTGACTGTTAAAAATGTGTTTGTCATTGAATCATTCATTCAAGAGATACACTTTAAAATATATTCAAATAGAAAACAGCTATTTTAAGTTGTGATAATATTTCGCAATATCATTATTTTTATTGGATTTATGATCAAATAAAGCTGCGATCAAGCTACATCATAATTACCATAATTACGAGATTCTAACTTGTAAAAAGCATCCACGTCCTCGTAGATCTCGTAATTACAACTTGTAAACTGGGATTTTTCTGAGAGCTCCGACTTGCACCACCTGACCACTGCAGATTCATTTAGGCATTTATGGTGTTGTCATAGAAATGCATGATTTTCAGTCCAAGTACTTTAACAGGTCAGAGTAGAATGTCACACGTTGTCATCTCGAAATTACGGTAATTATAACAGCATAAATGCAGCCCAGGAGACTTCTTTTAAAAACATTAAAAAAATCTTACATACCCCAAACTTTTGAACAATAGTTAAAAGAAAAAAATACCTTGATAGTGAAAGCTGAAAACACCATGATTGGCTTGCTTCAGGCTCTTATAGTGGATCTGCACTTGATTGGTTGAGCTACGAATCACCTGACCTTCGCTCATTAGCGTCTCATTGGCCAAAAGCTCAGGAGCTGTCCCACCCAGCTCCAGAATGGTAAGTGACTCCTCCTTGGACAAGTTTACTTTCTTTACCTTCAAGACAGACAGGTGGTGTTACCATAACAACAGCTTATGATGTCGTTCCCAAAGATTGCATCAAGGACAAAGATTCCAGAACTCATTAAAGTGACATCGCCCATGCAAATGCCAACAAGATGCATCAGCTATGCTAACAAGCAGTAACCATAGTGATCCAGAGAGAGGCTAAATGAGTTTTCAATGGAAACCTTGGAAACACTGAGGCTATCACACCTGTATCTCAACCCCATATCCAGGATACACGGTGATGCTGTAGGTGCACTCCAGTGGGGAAAAGGGGGATGAGGATGAGAGCGGATCAGGGGACTCGACTATTCCCTCCATTCCTGACAGGCTGGCATTGCATTGAACTTGAGAGAGACAGTTTAAAAGTTTAAAAGGCAACTTAAAATATTCGTTTAGAAATCATTTATGCTCCAAGACCTGTTGAGGGACATTATATGTGAAGTTTAGAGCTTCCAATTGAAAATTATTTGATGTCTTCAACTGTTGGTTATGATACCTGGTGTGTGCACTGTTGTTATTGTAGTTGTAGTAATTAGTGTAGTTGTGGTCTCCTCTTCAGCTGGTGGTGATGTCACGGCACTCCCAAAACCCGATTGGCCTGCATGAGGTGCAGCCGATGATGTCACTGCTGTAGTGAGGATTCCTGGTGACATCACTGTGGAGGAGGGTTCTGATTCTCTGATGGACGGGACGGCCTGGGTCGGGTTAGTAGTTGTACCTGTGAGTTAAAATCACAGATTTAAATGAAAAATTCTAATTGTGATGACGTCAAACTGGTTCGATATTGAAATTATGCAGTTTGCTGTGTTCTTTTTAGGAAAGACTGACCTCTGCTATTAGGGGTGTGGCCCAGGTACTCCTTACTCAGAAGTGCAGCATGGATGAGTTCTCCCAACGGGCGGGGACTAGAGGTCATGGTGGGAGGAGCCTCAGTGTCTGATGTCCCTAAAGATGCACCTGAAAAGGCCACGGAACAATCAGACTTAGTTTCTTTGAGCTAAAAGATTCATTGTAAAGTGATCGGCATATACCGAGTATATTCGTCTTCTGCGAATAGTAATAAACACACAAAAGAACACTCACACAAGTATGTGCACATTACCTGAAGTTAGGTGCAGCAGTGTGACAGACAGTGTCACAGCAAAAACTGTGGACACCATTATTTAATATGAGAGGACAGCCTGGGTGCAAGCAAACAAGAGAAAAAAAAGAAGTAGTAAGAGGTATAGAAGAATAAAAAGGGAAAGATCAAAGTTAAGGAAGACTGTAAGTCAAAGGTTGTGATCTTAAAGAACTCATGAAAGCGTTTTGTGAATTTTCTTTCATGTCTGTTAGATTTGAAGTCACGTGGAAACATGGACATACATAAAAATAAATAAAATTAGTCTTTGACTCTTCTGTGAAAACGTACCAAAATAATGATGATGATTTATAATGATACAAAGACTTCAATCTGAAATAAATGCTTTTCTTTTGAACTTTCTATTCATTAAAGGATCCTGAAAAAAATGTATCACGGTTTCCACAGAAATATTAAGCAGCACAACTGTTTTCAACATTGATAATAATAATAAATTTTTTCTTGAGCATCAAATCATCATATGTGACCCTGGACCACAAAACCAGTCATAATTCGCACGGGTATATTTGTAGCAATAGCCAACAATACATATTATGGGTCAAAATGATCGATTTTTCTTTTATGCCAAAAATCATTAGGATATTAAGTAAAGATCATGTTCCATGAAGATATTTTGTAAATTTCCTACCGTAAATATACCATAAATGTATTTTTGTGAGCAGATATGCATTGCTAAGGACTTCAGATGGACAACTTTAAAGACGATTTTCTCAATATTTTGATTTTTTTGCACCCTCAGATTCCAGATTTTCAAATAGTTGTATCTCTGCCAAATATTGTCCTATCCTAACAAACCATACATCAATGGAAAGATTTATTCAGCTTTCAGATGATGTATAAAGTTAAAAAAAACCCTGACCCTTATGACTGGTTTTGTGGTCCAGGGTCACATAGCCTATTACAATGATTTCTGAAGGATCATGTGACACTTAAGACTGGAGTAATGATGCTAAAAATTCAGCTTTGCATTACAGGAATACATTTTTATTTTAATATATATTAAAATAGAAAAATGATTTTAAATTGTAATAATAATTGACATTATCAGTTTTACTCTATTTTAATCAAATAAATGCACCTTTGGTGAACATAAGAGACTTTCAAGAACATTAAAAAAAAAATCCTTTGATCAGTAGTCATCCCGTACTAGCGATTTCTTCAGATCAGATGTAAAACTGTCTGTCAAACAATTTTATGGGGTCTTTAAAGCTAAAGTATTAGTACGAGTTAGTTTTGTGAATAGGGTTTTTATGACTGAAATTTAAAATAATTTTTGATGTCGCTAAATAAACTGCAGTTTCTTAATTCAGAGGTTTAAGATAAACAAACTGCAGAAATGCGTCATCACGTAAAATATTCCCTCAAAGTCATTGGTGCTTTTGCCATATATCAGATATTATTATGGCCCCACCGTGGCCCTCGAGGCCTGACAGTGCACGAGACACGGACCCCGACGTGCCCACGTCCAGTGATCAATGATGTCACCGCTAACACGAGAGGCAGGTAGCAGAGAGCAGGTCTGGGCTGCTAGTGGCCCAGTCACCACCACGAGCCTCATTTAGTATTTACCGCACACACCGATGCTGATTACAAAAATAGGGTTCATAATAGGCTACAAATGACAACAACATGACGATGAAAACATGTTGAGGCTCGTCATTAGTTTAAAATACCCACACTAACAGAAATTATATCCACGATAAAATATGCGGGCAGATGATGTTGCTGACACTGCGGGCAGAGCGTTCAGATAATTTATTCAGACGCTCATCCCCTCATCTGCTTCAAAAACATCTCCTCTTATCCTTACCTATGACGCAAGACGCCCATTTCCCAAAAAAAGCACTAGCAAGCCGTCTAGACTGAAAAAATCCTGCATTTACTTCTAACGAAAAGCAATGCTGGGTAAATATAAATGGTTCACAATGATTTCATGAACGCATCCATTGCATCTTCATGAAGCTGGTTGTCGCGCGAGGTAACAAGCTCGCGAAAACACCACTGTCTGTCAGAGGGAAACCAAACATATACGCACCCGCAATACGCAGTTTCTCGTTTTTTATTCGTCAGAATGAATCCGCTAGGTTTCTTCCCTTGTCCTGGTGATTCTGTGAATATTTCGTGTGTGTTTTTTTCTCTAGCACCGCTCTCGCTGCTGCGTTTCTAGCGCGGTCCTCCGTCTCTCGCTCCTCCACCCCCTCCAAAATACCACAACTGGCGCTGCGCGTCAAACGGATTTTAAATAATCATTTGAACGCTCCTGTCCCAGTTATTGTCAAACACGGGCGTTCCATTCGAACCCTCGGGAAAGACTGTAACGTTTTCAATCCAAGGAAAAAATCAGTTTGCCTCCGTTCTTGGTTGTATTTTCTCATTCGTTTATTTTTGTCCGTTTAGGCCTATGGCAGGATAGCAGGTGAGTGGAACAGGCAGAGATGGCAGTTCCTACCCGTATGGTTGGTGCGCTGACTGTCAATTAGCGATGTCCGAATCGTTTTTGTGAGTCGAATCGTTTTAATGAACCGGTTCACATATCCGTTCTGAACGATTCATCCACGAATCGGACTGAGCCTGTCCGAGCGCTTCTCGAGTCAACAACAGTCTCACTGTGACGATTTGTCGCGTGGAATAAGACAAGGCTGCCCTATTTCTCCATATTTATTCTTGATTGACTCTCAGTTTTTAGCTCTGCATATTTCCAGTTGTAATTTACAAGGTATCACAATTGACAATAGACAAATTATTATAAGTCAGCTGGCTGATGACACTACTTTGTTTTTGTATGACGCATCTCAAATCCCTTTAGCTTTAAAATGTATTGATTCATTTTCCAGAGCTTCGGCTCTCTCTTCAAATAGCCTATCAACAAATGCAATGTCAATTAATATGTTTACTATATGCAACACCCTTGTGAACGATCAAATTAGATAGGAATTGTGATTAATAAAGACCAAAAACAAGATGTAAACTAAATTGACCCTTGAATAATGACAACCCATAATGCCGGTGTTGTGCCGAATTTCGACTCCCTGCCAAATTATTACCCCCCTTGTTGAAGTCATCTGATTGCCTAATCCTATCCCCACCCCAATCCTAAACCTGCAATTCTAGGGGGGTAATAATTTGGCAGGAGTAGGAATTTGGCACCACACCTGTTCAAAAGTTATCGCAATGTCTTGACTGTTTATAACCTATTACACTATTGTATGATGTTTATTACATTAAATGCACAAACAACATACTTGAAATATAAAATGAAGGCCTATGTATTGCATAATAAAACAAACTGGAAACACAACCATGCCTAAAAATGTTTTTTTTTATAAGGATAAGAATTGTTGCAACATACTATGTTCTGTAAAAGTAATTTAATATTAATTTTACATAGTAATAATAGCAATGTGGTAGGCTATAGTAGCCTATATAATATTATTATACTATTATAAATATTTAATAAATTAATTGCCCTGTTAAGTACCCGCAAACATCATTAATTTGAAACATGTGGGAACTATATTGGAAGCAAAAAACATACCTAATATAATATAAGCTAAGATAGCAGGCTAATCGGGTAGATGTATGCTATGCTAGTACATAAGCTAACTAAAAAAAAACAGTAAGAATGAGAAATGCTTGATTTCACAACCAATAGCTTCAGTTATATACTATATGAACCATGTAATTTAAAAGACATTAATGGTCATTATAACACATTTTAAACAAGATAAATCATAACATGATTTTGCAGGAATTATAATTAGGCGCTAAAAATAATATCCATTAAAAGTCTGTTGAACCAATGTAATCACTCGGGGTCCTAAAGGAGACTCGATTTCTCACCACACCTGTATGCATATATGTTACAAATAAAACCCAGCATACTAGTTTTATCAACACACATAAAACACAATTTATATATATATATATATATAAATATATATATATATATATATAAATATATAGAGAAGAAAAAAAACACAATTTAAAAATGAACGAGATTAAATTACAATAAACTTTGGGGAACAGGGAACAAGGTTGGGAAGCGCAGAGCACGCAAATATCTCACGGAGTAATGAAAGTGACCACGTGTTAAACTCTGTACCGTTTCTGGATCCTGTTCAGTCAGTGTTTATTGAAACATTGTTCGAAAGAACTGATTCCCCACAATAAGCCGGACTCGGTGTTTGGTTGTTTTGAGGGTGTTTTTGTGTCCATCTCACTGGCGCCACACTGTGGTTGTACTGCAGTAGCGCAAGACGTAGACGGCGCTCTGCATAGGAGCTGTCCAGCGTCTCGGTGCTGAAACTTGCCCCGGCGGCTCTCGGTTAGCAGCAAGAGTATTTTAAAATACAGCTTAACAACACAGAAACGAGCGGCTGGCTGATTCAGATGCGTCAGTACATGGACAAAGGTAATAAAAACATCTTCGGTCTGTTCCGTCAAGAAGGAGGAGTCGTTCTTCCATCCTTACGGAAGCACTGAATGCGGAATTTACTGTATTTCCAGGGCTGCAGATAAACAGAGGAAGGGACGTGGTGAGAACGAAGGGGGAAAGAGAGACTGAGTAAGACGTGGAGAAGTGGTAAGCGAATACAGCACATCTTCCTATTTAAAGTGTCCGAATGGTAACTTGTAGCCTAATGTTCGGTAAAAATCGGTTCTTTCCGTCGTCACGCTCTCTCCGGACATCCGTGTGAAATGTTTCAGCAACGTGAGTACTGAGAATGAAAGCGACCACACAAACTGACTGCAGCAGGAATCATTATGCAATAGAGCGAGAGTAAAGCCCTTGATATCTTCGAATTGATTCATATTCATTACCTGTAGTCAGCTGGATATTAATTATTGCTCATAAACACAGAGTGAGGGAAGTCGAAGTGTATAGCCAAAGTGTATTAATTTTACAGAATGAAGAAAGTCTCATGTAATAAGCAGAAGTTCATGAATATCGTGATTATTGAATAATTTCTTTAATAATTCTTTCTTCAATTCTGTCTTGGTGAAGCTCACTCTCTCAGAATTATGTCCTGGTCTCTGGACTTGGTACCGCTTCCCCCATGTGCGTTGTTGGGTGGCCCTCCCCTCAGCGGGCTCCTTTGGACCGTCCTGCTCCTCTTCCTCTGGTACTGCTACCGTGTAGGTTCTGACCCACCGTCCCACTCCGGAATGCTGAAAAGCAGCTCCAGCCGGTCTTCATTCTCTCGGTCATCCAGCCGTTCCCCGGTCGACCCCGGACACTCTGCCCCTAAAGTATCTGCGGCCATCACTATGGAGTCAGTGGAGGAAGAGGAGGGAACAGAGAGCTACTTGACACCGGTGTTGAGCCATGCTCCGTTCCCTACCGACGCTGCAGCGGGAAGCAGGAAGTTATATAGAGCACTACAGGAGTATGCCAAGCGCTACAGTTGGGCCGGCATGGGGCGAATTCACAAGGGCCTGCGTAATCAGGTCAGAGATGGGAAAAGTAGGATAACTTGAGGTTTACCTGCGATTTCTTAAATATTTGTTGTGTTTTCTTAAATATTTGTTATTTCTTAAATATTTGTTCTTATAAAATAGTGTTGTAGCTTAATATTTATGTCACTGTGTGTCCTTCAACTTCTTCCTCGCTGCTGTCTAGGCCAGGAACAATGATCGCCCATCTATTCAGAAGCCTCATCTTTTCTACCTCCCAGATGTTCCCAGCATACCTTTCTTTCCCAGGGATGCTCATCGTCATGACATTGAGGTTCTAGAGGCCAGTTATCCCAAAATCCTTGCTGAGTTCCAGGCAGTGTACCAGAGGGGGATTGATACAAAGCTAGGGTGGAGTTACCAAGGACCAAAGGTGACTAAACATATTAGTCTCAAGCAGCTATTTTTGAATGTGTCATAGTAACAGTTGCAATAAAATATGTTAAAGGGTTAGTTCACCCAAAAATAAAAATTCTGTCATTAATTACTCACCCTTATGTCATTCCACAACCGTAAGACCTTCATTCATCTTTGGAACACAAATTAAGATATTTTTGATGAAATCCGAGAAGTTTCTGATCTCCAAGAGAAAGCAATGTAGTTACCACATTCAAGGCCCAGAAAGGTACTAAAGACATTGTTAAAATAGTCCACGTGACTGCAGTGGTTCAAACTTAATGTTATGAAGCGACAAGAATACTTTTTGTGTGCAAAAACAAAACAAAAATAACTTTATTCAACAATTTCTCCTCTTCCCTGTCAGTCTCCTATGCTGTTTACAGCGTTTTGACGTAAACACGGTAGCCTGCACTGTCTATACAATGTAAACATGATAAACAAGATGAACGAAGGTCTTACGGGTGTGGAACGACATGAGGGAGAGTAATTAATGACAGAAATTTCATTTCATAACCCTTTAATTTGATTTTTATACATCTGCACAAACTATACAATCACAGTTCATCAGAATTGTGCAGTATTGTTCACAACTGAATTGAGAATGCCTTTTTAAGTTCCAGATAGATAGATAGTTGATAGATGGATGGACAGACTGACAGATAGATAGAAAGATGATAGCAATGATGAACACATCAAAATTTGGGTTGTAATTCCCTGAAAATATCCTCCTTAGCTGCAGTGAACATTCTTCAAAGTATATCACTTAGTGTTTCACAGAAAAAAACAACAACAACAAAAACAATTGGGTTTAAAACAACACGAGGGAGTGAGCTGACATTTTTATTTGTAGGTAAACAATCCACTTGTGTTCTGCATCGCTCTGCTTCATCCAGCACGCACATTCAACAAGAGTCATTCATTCTCTGGCTGTCCTTCTTGGCTTCTCTGAATATCTTCCAATCAATATCTGTACTGCACTGCTGTTAGGGATCCGTTTGCATTCAATTCATCATTCTCTCATAATAATCAGGTTATAAAAATGCTGTGTCTGTTACAAATGAGTTACTAAAGATTCCCAGCGGGTATATAAAGAAGGAGAATGTGTTGTGTGCATATGCATGTATGATGAGCTCATGTATTCATCTCTCAGGGCCAGACAGTGTTCCCACTCTATACCGCTGGAGTGTGTGTGGCCAGTAACTGCCGTGCGTGTCCGTGTACATACCGAACCCTCCTCTCGCTCAGAACCTTCATCAGCAGTAACTCTCTGGGGTCTGCGGGCTTCTGGCTACTGGGTCCAGGGGCCACACTGGGAGGGGCCTATGGCCCTACAAACACACGTCTGCGCTGCCATCTGGGTGAGTCACAACACTAAATCACAGAGAAAAACTCTATCTATCTATCTATCTATCTATCATTTGACCATTTCTATCTATCTATCTATATAGCCTATATATATATATATATATATATATACACCAACATAATATCTTTTTTTTTTTTTCATGAAATTCCTCTCCATTGCATTTGCTCTGTCTCTGTGTGTCAGGTCTTCAGACGCCTGCTCAGTGTGAGCTGGTGGTGGGTGGGGAGCCTCAGTGTTGGTCAGAGGGACACTGCCTCCTTGTGGATGACTCTTTCCTGCATACCATCTCACATAATGGTCAGAGAACTACATTGTACAAACCCCATTAACCATAATATGCTGAATGACTAAATGAGAAGAGCTGCAACAGATCTATAATCAGATCACCAAACTACAACAATAAAGATAATAGACTTTCTGAAGATAAAGAATAGAGGAAAATCTGACTCCTCTCTTTCACAGATCAGAAAACTAAATGAAGTTTTCAGTTATGCAAGAGTTATGTCAGTTATGCTATGCATTTATGTTTCTGAGAGGGCACCAGTGGCCCAATTCATGTCATAGATGGGATAAGACATGACCAAAGGGAAAAAAAAAAAAAAAAAAAAAAACCTTTTTAAAAATGTTACATATGTGTAAAATGGGATTAGTTGAGTGTTACATAAGCAAAAATCTGAAAGGGCACATGGATAATTTTCAATGAGCATGCTGCTTCTTTTTCATTTGTGTGTCAACTGGGTCTCAGATCATTCTATTAAAAATAACTTTTAATAAAATCAAGAAATAAAATCAACACAAATTGTTATTGACATACAGTACCATTCAAAGGTTTGGGGTTGGTTTATGCTCAACAAGGCTGCATTTATTTGATCAAAAATACAGTAAAAACAGTAATATTGTGAAATATTATTACAATTTAACATAACTGTTTTCTATTTTAATATTTTTTAAAATGTAATTTATTTTAATGATGACAAAGCTGAATTTTCAGCATCATTACTCCAGTCTTCAGTGTCACATGATCCTTCAGAAATCATTTGGTGCTCAAGAAACATGTATTATTATTACTATGTTGAATACAGTTGTGCTGCTTTTGTAACATTATAAATGTCTTTACTGTCACTTTTGATCAATATAATGCATCAATGCTAAATATTATATATATATATATAATGTTTACTGACCCCAAACTTTTGAATGGTCATGCAGTATAATAAAATAAATATAGATAGTTAGCTTAGACAATTTAGTTACATGAGAAATGTCTGCATTCATATCAAGGTCTCTGAATTTCTTTTGGATTTTTGAGACATCATTCAGACCAGTGTTGGAGTAACACATACATGGTAAAACATAATGCATTACTTTCCATAAAAAGTAACTAAGTAAAAAAAATAGTTAGTTTTTTAGGAAGTAATGCAATATTGTAAAGCATTACTTTTAAAAGTAACTTTCCCCAACACTGGTTGAGACTTTGGCAGCACTAGTCTCTTCTGAATTAGAAATTTGAGACAAAGGACACTTTTATTTTGATTAAAGATTACAAAAAATGTGCACAGATTAATTATGTATCATAAATACTACAATATTCCATAAAAAAATAAGAACGGTCAATTTTGATTTCATGGTGACAATAAACTGAGAAGAAACTGAGATACTACAGAGATCTCAGGCGTAACCAACTTTTTTCTGTTTGTCCTCTAGGAGGAGCTGAAGATGGTCCCAGAGTTATCTTCAGTGTGGACCTGTGGCATCCTAATGTGGCTGCAGCGGAGAGACAGGCTCTAGACTACATCTTTGCCCCTGAGCAGTAATTCCCAGGATGCACTGGTCAAACTCACTTTATGTCATAGCAAAATGCAGAAAATGCTGTTTTACAGTTCGCAAAACATCTTTTGGTTTAGTTGAAAGTTCATACTGAAGATATTTATGATTAACTACCACATATTTAATGTGTCTCTTTTGAAATGTTTTAGTCAAAGTAGTTTCCCAAGTGTATCATACAGATCAACAACATATCGACTATGTTGAGCCCTGAGCACACAGATACTGTGATGACACGTGAACAATTTTTTTAGACTTCATATCTATATTCGACTTGTGCCTGTCTTGATAATCCCGCGCTCCTGTTCTATCATTTTTGTGCCTGATTACTCCTCCTGACCTCTCTGATGTATACTGTGATACATGGTTCTCCTGTAAATACTGTTCTGTACACGCGAATCACGGCTATGCTATAAATCTTGTTTTATTTCATCAGATGCCAATTTATTTTCAGACCTGTGAAGCACACCGAAGACAACATACTGTATATGACCGGACTACTTGCATGCGTCGTGAATTTTGATCGTGTTGCCAAAAATGCACTTGATGACTGTCCTGCAAATCAAGTATGTATTATCTGAGTTAAAATAAACCATTTTGTTAAATTTAAACTCTCTAGTCGCTGATGACATTGGAGGGGGAGGAAGTATCGGTTTACATTCACCACAATCACACACCTGGGTTTGGAGGTCTCCTCTGTCAGCAATTTTATCCTCCTGCATCGAACCCTGTGAGAGTAGAAGAACAGAAATGAAAGAGGATAGAATATCATGAAGGGGTACAGGCATCTGTATACAATCAAAAATGCATGAGAGACAGGGCAAGATGACGAGACAGACAAAAAGACACTGCTAGGATAATGTGTTTGGAAATAATGTTTGTGTGATGTAATGTGTGTTAGACAATCTGTTTAGAGCTGGCATAATACACCGAAATGGCATAATACTGCCATAATTCTGAATGTGGAATTTTTTTTTAGAATATTCTGTTAGATAAATCTTTTTCTTGTATTAAAAAGTGGTTGATATTTCAACAGATGCTATAATCCCACCAGTTAATCTGACAATGTGCTTTAACACCGGACGCTGGACACACACAAAATAAGATTAAACAGCCATTATACTTTTCGCGCACACACACACACACACACACATTGGGTTTTCATGTTTAATGGGGACTTTCCATCGACATAATGATTTTTATACTGTACAAACTGTATATTCTATCCCCTAACCCTAAATCTACCCCTAAATACCCATCATAGAAAACTTTCTGCATTTTCACAGTTTTAAAAAACATCACTAGTATGATTTATAAGCTATTTTCCTCATAGAGACCAAAAAAATTGAGAAATTCTGAGGATTTCAGATCTTTGTGGAGACATTGTGTCCCCATAATGTAGGGTACACCTATACCACACACACTCACACTCTCTCTCACACACAAACACACACACACAGGTTTGTTTTGCTATCTTAGTGAGGATTCTTCATAGGCGTAATGGTTTTTATACTGTACAAACTGTACATTCTATCCCCCTACACTACCCCTAAACCAATACCAGTGTGATACCCATGTCATTATACATTATACATGTCACACACACTACCAGTCAAAAGTTTGGACACGGTAAGATTTTTTATGTTTTTAAAAGAAGTTTCGTCTGCTCACCAAGGCTGCATTTATTTAATTAAAAATACAGTAAAAACAGTAATATTGTGAAATATTATTACAATTTAAAATAACTGTTTTCTGTTTGAATATATTTTATAAAGTAATTTATTCCTGTGATCAAAGCTGAATTTTCAGCATCATTACTCCAGTCTTCAGTGTCACATGATCCTTCAGAAATCATTCTAATATGATGATCTGCTGCTCAAGAAACATTTATTGTGTACAATATTTTTTTTTTCAGGATTCTTTGATGAATAGAAAGTTCAAAAGAACAGCATTTATTTGAAATATAATCTTTTGTAACATTATAAATGTCTTTACTGTCACTTTTGATCGATTTAATGCATCCTTGCTGAATAAAAGTATTAATTTCTTTAATTTCTTTTAAAAAAAAATAAAAATAAAAATTCTTACTGAGCCCAAACTTTTGAACGGTAGTGTATAATGTTACAAAAGCTTTGTATTTCAGATAAATGCTGTTCTTTTGAACTTTCTATTCATCAAGGAATCCTGAAAGAAAAAAAAAAAACTACACAACTGTAACATTGATAATAATCATAAATGTTTCTTGAGCAGCAGATCATCATATTAGAATGATTTCTGAAGGATCATGTGATGTCACGCACACACATAGTTTTCTTGGCCTTGTTGTCTTTTTTTCCCAACACACTCTTGACCCAAATGTGTTGATTTCAAGAGAGGTGTTTCTAGTGTCCTCTCTCACTCTTATCCATAACTTATTCATTTTACTTTGCCCTGTTTAGTGAGTTTGATTTAACAAAAAACAGACTGTAACAAATAATTTTGATGTCAAAACATTGTGATCACAATTTTGCCATCAGTCTCCATAGTTACCGTGAGTTTTTATCCTCATAGACATTTCTGTTTTGTTGAGTTTCACATCTCTTGTCTTCAAGCTGTTTCAGAGACAGCAATAATGATGTCATTCTTCCACTTTTATCCACATCCTCTCCAAATATCTTTCCATCTGCTCCTTGTAGATATTTCTCATTCTGTCATATGAGCATTTGATTTTTTTTTCTTCTATTCCACTATTCTAATCCTCTGTTCTTATCCCCCACTATCTCTCTGTCTGTGGAATGGCCTGTTAAGCAGTAATCTTAGCAGACAGTAGTAATGGTGGTGAGTGCAGAGAGTTCTGGGATTACTGGGCTACTCTTATGCAAACACATTTCAGGATTCAAGAAAATGCTTAGCATTAGCAATTTATGTAACAAACAAATCATGTATATATGCATGCATTGAAATATACTGACACAGCCAAACATGATGACGCTGTAGTACGTCATTAAATTCAGTCCTTATATAAAACACACACTGTACACACATGTGGATTTATGATACATTGGCATCTGAAGTAAAAGCAGAACACTACTGCACCAAAGAGCATTTAAGGTAACCTTGTTTTGCGCTTTTGGCAAAAAATAATTTAAATGTAATAATATATAGTTTAATAATTTATGAAGATTTTCAGTGCATTACATCTTGATATTAGTTCATTTTAATTTATTATAAATTAATGCAGATTTAAAAAAAATAAATAAATAAATAAATAAAATATTGGACATGCATTAACATCCAGAGTATAGAAAAATCAGAGGGAAAACTATAAATAAAATAATAAAATGTCAGTTATTTGCAGTCACTTTGCCTAGTTCTGCTTAGGAAGCTGTATTTGATTTCTCTCTTGCTCTCCCACTGTCACTTACTCACTCATGCGTTTATTCTCTGACTCGCTCCCTCCCTCTATATGGTTTAATCATTCAGGAGCTGCTGACTGACAGTGAGAAAGCTTTGCTCTGAATCGAAGAACAGGAGGAAAAGAGAGTTGGCTGACAGAAGCAACACAAAACTAGAGAGGACTGAGCTTCTTCCACTCCTTCCTGTGGACAGAGATAAGCTGAGAGAACAGGTGAGAGAATGAATGTTTGTGTTAGAAACTTCAGAATTGCAATATAAGAGGTTGATTTCTGTGTATACAATTGTTTTATGTGGAAAAAAATTTATATTTCATATTTTGAATATTTAGTCACAGGTCTATTTTGATGTTATCATACTACATATTTTATGCATATTAATTCTGTTAATAAGGTTTTATATAGTAAAATATAAATACACAAACAATTATATAAGATGTTCTCTGTTTTATTTAAGAAATGTATGCCAGATTATAATTTATATTCATAACAAATAAATAAATAATACCAGCAATGAAATACCAGCAGTGGCATGTTGAGACGATTCTTGCTGCAAACTTATGACAATTTGGTATTATATTTAATACTTGCAAAGTTACTTTAAGTAATGTTTATGTTGTCACAATACAAATTACAGTATGTTCAATATTTGAACATTTTTAAAGACACACAGAAGACGTACAGAAGAGGCTGTCAGATATGAGTCTGGGGCCGGCGTGCATTTTCCTAAGAGGATCTAAAAACACTGTAAGTCTCTTTGGCTTTTATATATAGTTGTCTCTAGTTATCTATCCATATATATATATATATATATATATTCATACAGTCAAACCAAAAATTATCAGACATTTTTTATATTTTTGATATATTTTTACTAGTGGGTGTGGGACACTATAGTTCATTTATGTAAGTGAGGATAACAAAATAAAGTAGACTGTGACATATTATACCCAAAAATTCTTCATACAGTGGACTACCAGTAAAAATGATAAAAATTTGGAACCAAAAATTATTCAGACATTTTGACCTGACCATGTTTTGCTTAAGTGTTATAATCTGACATAATTAAGATTAACACAGTTTAACTCTGAGATCTTGTCATATTTTATTACCATTTTTGAAACTATAGTGAATAAACTATATTAATAAATGAAATGTTCAAGGAGTCTGAATACATTTTGGTTTGAATGTGTATATATATATATATATATATATATATATAGTTGACTCTGGTACTGGAGTGATCCAGAGTATATTGCTAGTCATAAAAAAAAAATAAAAAAATCCAAGTTCTAGCAGTTGATTTTTACCTGAAGTTCTTCACTGCTGCACTATGTACAGATCTTGCTGTTTTCTTACACACTAAACTTTTGCTGATCTCATCCAGAACCAATCAGTTAAAACCCATCTTGAGTTATAAATATCTGAACTGGTCTGTCTAGCAGAAGAATGACCTCGCTTATGCTTTTGGATATAAGAGATTAATGTGCTTGCAGGAAATATAATGCTATCTATCTGAGAGAGTGAGTTCAAAATCAATGCTAAGACATCAACAACAGATTGTTGCTTACATAAACCTTACATAAAGGTCACGTTCAGTTGTGCTGAATCCAAAAATGTGAGTAAATTTGTAAAAATGATGCATAAATAAGGAACCCTAATTGTAGCTGTTTTACAGGAGCGTCCGCTCGCTGATGAGGAGATAGACGGTAAGGACGTTTGTTTTACTGCTTTTACTCTAAAAAACAAAATACAAATTAAATTGTTTTTAAAAACCGAGATTTGATAAAGATAGAATATTTACCTTTAACAGAGTCAATGATTATTTATTGTAAATGAATTAAGTCGTCAGAGATAAAGTGTGCTATTATGTGTTTTGATGTGCTGAATTCAACTATGACAATTAAAACAACTGATTGACTACTGTTTCCAAGATATTTAAGCTTATACATTTTATGTCTATATTGTGTAGATAGTACCTGTCACTTGTTCTGTTTATGAAACACTTTAAAAATCAGCAAAAGGTTTTAAAAACTAAACAAAAGGCAAAGAAACTATTAAGTACATAGTTTATTCCTGTTCAGTGTCTACTCTGCACTTTTTGGCTTGTCTGTTGTATTCATTCATGCAGTGAATGAATACAATCCAGCAGTAGCCTGCAAGCATTGATGGGTCCATTTAAAGTTACGATTACAAGGCATCTCTGCTCACTTTGGCTAAACAGAAATATGCCCCTTTGCAAACAGCCCTGCCGAGTTTAGCTTCAACCCTAATTAAACACACCTGATCCAGCTTATCAAGTCCTTCAGGCTTATTTGAAAACTACAGGTATGTGTGTTGGAACTGAACTCTCCAGGAACTGAGTTTTTCACCCCTGCTGTATGATTTCTAGAGCGGATATAGGGAAATTTGTTCAGCAGAGTGATGTAGGCATCGTTCTGATGGCATCATCCATGATTTCTGTATAACATGATGCAATTCATATCAATCATGTATGGTGTAATACAGCTTCAGATTGCATCATTGTTTTTCCTAAAAAGCAAGTACTGTTTACACCCAGTCATAGATTTATTCATAGACCCGGTCAAAGATGCATTTTAGTCATTTCTGGTTTAAAGTGAGATCCCTTCCCTTTATAACTCACTTATCCTCCACCATTCCCAAGTCAAGGGTCGAATTTAGGCTACTGAGTCTGACCAATAACTTATCTTGAAAACTAGAGCCAATCAACAATTTTGAGCATAATTTTCATTCTCAGTGACCCAGAATTAGTCAATTTGAGTACATGTATTTCAGAAGCATTTTGGCTGTAAACCAGTGTTATTTAGTTTATTAAACTGATTATTTATTTTCCACATTTCTGGTTCATTTACACAACCAGATTGCATGACCTTACAGAATAAGATGGATGCAAACCAGCTGTGAAATGCCAGATGCCAACGCAATTCAATGAACAGTCAATAAATCTGAGAGTACCACTGAAACTGCTTCTATTTTATAATCTTTTCTAATTTAATAAAACCTTTGCATTGTTGATACAAATTATATTTTCATCAATTAAAGTGAAAAATCAACATGAATAGTATTTGGTTTGTCCTCTTTCGCTTTAATGACAGAAGCACATGAGCTTCAAAAGAGGCGAGAACATTGCCATCTGATCATACATGGTCAAATGATCAATGTCACAAATTTACTTATTTTGATTAGTAACTTTTCTTAGCCAAAAATTCTTCAAAATCCTACACCTTATATATATATATTTCTAGGTTTAAATGAAATAACGATAATAAATCCCAGACTCTTCAATGTATTTAAAGAGTTTGTCATGTACCCAAAACTCTGGTAATTAAATTGTCTTGTGTGTGTGTTGCAGAGCTGCGCGAGGCGTTCGCCGAGTTTGATAAGGATAAGGATGGTCTGATCAGCTGTAAAGATCTGGGCAACCTGATGAGGACGATGGGCTACATGCCCACTGAGATGGAACTGCTTGAACTTAGCCAGAACATCAACATGAAACGTGAGACATCTGTCCCCTTCCCCTCTCGGTTTCACTTATGTGCTAGCAGCTGTTTTGAGATTTGATGCACATCCAGTCAATGTGTTTTGTACTCATGTCTGGCTGAAACACTGTAGATTAATCTCTTAATCCATGGACGTTCCATCTATTTATTTATCATGTGTTGATCACATAGATCTCTGCTTGTCTTTATTCTCTATCTGCCTCTTTTTCAGTTGGAGGAAGTGTAGATTTTCAGGATTTTGTTGACCTCATGGCCCCAAAGCTGCTGGCAGAAACGGCTGGAATGATCGGACTGAAAGAGTTGAAAGATGCATTTAGAGAGGTAAAGAAACATGCATTTTTTCGTTCAATTTCCCAAACATATTTCCAATTAAAAGCATAAATGAGTGTAATCTTTGACTGTAAACTTTCTATATTTTTGTGTGTAGTTTGATATGGATGGTGATGGCTCTATCACCATCGAAGAGCTCAGGAATGCAATGCTAAAGTTGCTAGGTGAAAACACAAACAGGAAGGAAATAGAAGCCGTGGTCCGAGAAGCAGACAACAATGGAGACGGGACCGTTGATTTTGAGGGTAAAATAGATTAATATTTTAACAAATAATAATGTAGACAGCATTTTTTTTTTCAACAAAGGTCTATTTTAGCAGTGGTTCTCATTGTCCAATACAATTCAATGCTATTTCCTCTTGTATTTTTGCTGTCATTTTGTCAATGCTGCTTGTTTTCAAACTTTTTAGTAACAGAAACGGTGAGTGTTAATATCAGTGGTGGACAGAGTACACAAATCAAGTACTTGAGTAAAGCATACCCTAATAAAATAGCTAATACTCCAGTAAAAGTATTAATTAGACCTACTCTTTTTCAATTTTACTTGAGTAAAAGTACAAAAGTACTAGTTTTTTTATGTACTTAACTATTAAAACTTAAAGTTAGCCTGCTAGATATGTTTATTTATTTTGCAATTTTATGTACTACATAGGGCTACTGCTCAAAATACGTCACATATAGGGCAAAATGTTCTAACATTTTAAGAATGCTACATATTAGTTTTTCATTCACTCAGTTTTTCATTCACTTTTCATTTCATTTGAAACTGTTACGGCAGCGGGGAAGATGGGCATTCATTTGCGTTATTTTAAAGTTATGTTTAGTTTTTACCTAAAACCTACCTTTCAGAGGGATAAAACACAAATGTGACATGTCCTTTCAAGTATTTCATACAATGGGCTTAAAGGGGACATATCATGAAAATCTGACTTTTTTCGTGTTTAAGTGCTATAATCTGGTCCCTGGTGCATCTACCAACCCAGAAAACGTGAAAAAGGACAATCCAGTAACTTTGTTTTGGTAAGCCTTTCTCTGCAAGCATGTGAAAAAATGAGCCGCTCAGATTTCGCTCCCCTAGTGACGTAGGAAGGGGATCTTATTATAATATTACCACCCCTTAATCTGCATGTTTCCACCCATGGCGCCGTCATTTTGTTTTCGCAAGAGACAACAGTGTACCAGTTCTAACGCCATGGCAAAACACGCAACAAAGGGGGTGAGGCCATGTTGGGCTGCTTTAGAGAAAAGGAAGAAAACAGAAATGTCCAGATGCATTCTGAAAGTTGTAACTTCTTCCTGAGACTCTCCATCAGTGTCTGACTCCGGTTTGAACAATGTAAGACTGGACACCGTTACTGACAATCGTCATTTTGGCTGGGTGAGATTCTCCAGCTTTGTTGTTGTTGAGTAACCGAAGCGCGAACTGTTAAGGCTCCGCCCTCTTCTGGAAAGCTGGCCAGGAGCAGCAGCTCATTTGCATTTAAAGGGATACACACAAAAACTGTGTGTTTTTGCTCACACCCAAATAGGGGCAAATTTGACAAGCTATAATAAATTATCTGTGGGGTATTTTGAAATTCTGACACATTCTGGGGACACCAGAGACTTATATTACATCTTGTGAAAAGTGGCATAATAGGTCCCCTTTAAATAGCTCACCTTTTTACAGCAAATTTAGCTCACAAACAACTGACGGTCATGACCTAAAAATTATTTTCTTTTACGATAATAAATCCTAAGATTCGGCATTAGTAACGTGCATTGAGGATCTCCCGTTTTCAGCTCACTTTGAGTCGCACTTTGAGTGAATTCAGTGAATTGTTAAAGAGGACCTGTTATGCCCCTTTTCACAAGATATAATATAAGTCTCTGGTGTCCCCAGAATGTGTCTGTAAAGCTCAAAATACCCCACAGATCATTTATTATGGCTTGTCAAATTTGCCCCATTTGGGTGTGAGCAAAAACATGCCTTTTTTGTGTGTCAATTTAAATGCAAATGAACTGCTGCTCCCGGCCCCCTTGTCAGAAGAGGGCGGAGCTTTAACAGCTCGTGCTTCCAGTAGCCCCTCACTGCAGAACACACAAGATCCAGAGGGCGGAGACGGGTAGGTTAAGGGATATGTAAAGTGGGAGGAGTTGGATCTCACCCCCTGGATCTCGTGTTCTGCAGTGAGGACCATCTCCGTACTTCGGTTACTCAACAACAACAAAGCTGGAGAATCTCACACAGCCAAAATGAGGATTGTCAGTAACGGTGTCCAGCCTTACATTTTTCAAACCGGACTCGGACACTGATGGAGAGACTCAGGAAGAAGTTAAAACTTTTAGAATGCAACTGGACATTTCTGAATGTTTAGTGGATAAATTTATGTAGTTGCTGTGGAATTGATTCAGCTCATTGACTAGCATGTGCCATCATGTTAATCTTTTGTGCAAAACCCGTATGGACACCCACTATACATAGTGTACCTGTTTGCCAAACAGAGCCAGACACACCAGGCTAAAGTTTGTGATTGCTTTTTTTAGCAATCAAGCTTGCCTGGGTCAACTTGCAGGCTATCCAAGCTAAGAGACTCTAAATAGTGTTCTGTGCTCATCTGTGCAGCCAACAACAAAACAGTTAGCATGCATTGCTCAAACTTTTGCCAAGGCCTTACAACTGGTACACCGTTTTTGCTTGTGAAAACAAAATGAGGGCGCCGTGGGTGGAAATGTGCAGATTAAGGGGCAGTAATATTATAATAAGATCCCCTTCCTATGTCACAAGGGGAGCGAAATCTGAGCAGCTCATTTTTATACATGCTTGCAGAGAAAGGCTTGCCAAAACATAGTTACTGGATTGTTCTAGTTTAGCACTACAACACATCTATAATACACACAGATCTATAGTAGAACCTTTTCACATGCGGAAATGCAGGCAAAGGGATCTTTAAACACCATATGCTGGACTGACCTTGTGCAGTAATTACTGAAGCTTTGAGAATGTTCTTTAATATATTAACATTGGAGCAGAGGAGGTGTTTCAGTAATTAAACTAAAAAAAGACTGTAAGAGATCCAACACCCTGTAGCCTACATGTGCACTTTCATTCACAGTAGGCCCAGAGGAAACAGCGGGTCATGGGTGTATAAAGTGACCATTTTAGCTCAAACCTGCCATAAGCACATGCTCTCGCGTGTCTCACCGCACGGAAACATCCAATGACAGCAAGTGTGATCAAATGAGAGGTCAAGAATGGGCTCGTTCTGAACCCTGATACTAGAACTAGCTATTTGTTCTTTAAATTTGTTGATCAGTATTTTTTATTTATTTTTATTTTAATAATTTATATAATTTTTCATTTAAATAACATTAAGTGATTAACTAAAATGTACAAATATTTCCATATATCAGAAACAGAAACAATTATATATTATATATATTATATAAAAAAAATCTCACTTTATAATCAGCCTTAGCTCTAGTTAAAACTTTTGCTCTGCTTTTTTTTCCTCTCTCTCCTTTAGAGTTTGTCAAAATGATGTCTAAAAATTGAGAATACCTGAGACGTTAAAGAAGGCCTGAGAAAAATCATTCCAGAGATGAAAACATCTGCATCAGAGACTCAGTCAGACGGTCAATAAAGTCACTGGCTACAGTACTATGCATATGGGAACAGTATTTTATACCACTTTATTTGTGTATTTATATCTAACTGTTTGATGACCTTAAACACTGAATCCTCAAACTCTGTAAAAGATAATAATGTCATATATCAATATTATGTAACAAATATTTCAGTGTATGTCTGATATATATGTTCAGAAGAGGATTTTGTCTTTCATTGGACATGCATACTTGAACTTTTGGCATAAAACCCAAGTTAAAATGTCTCTCGGACTGTTATTAATTTTGCATTAGTGTGTATGTGTGTATGTTCTGATATTATTGTAATTTGATCATCTAGGCTTTAGTTAAGCTCATCAGTGAAAAGGACCAATGTCATCAGGAAACTGGACCACAGTCTATCCTCTCTCTAATTCTGTATTGCATCAGTGTGTGTCTGTACATTCTTACACATAAACATTTTAATCAGAAAGAGCATAACATCAGTGAATATTATGAAAGAAATAGTCTGCCATAATCTGCCTGTAATTTCTGGAAGCAAATTCAATCAACATTTACCTGAATTAATTTAGTGGCCACTTCTACCAAAGCAACTTACAAATAAGAGTGATACAAACAAATGATATGAGACAGTGTACTGACTTAAAAATTTTGACCAGTCTTGAAGAAAAAACTTAGATGACTCAAAGCAGTTGAAAGTGAGATGTTTCTTCTTTTTTTAGTGAGTAGACACCCCTCCAAATCATTGAATTCAGGTGTTCTAATCACTTCCAAATCAAGCACCTAGGCATGCAGACTGATCAACAAACATTTGTGAAAGAATGGGTCGCTCTCAGGAGCTCAGTGAATTCAAGCGTGGTACCATGATAGGTTGCCACCTGTACAATAAGTCCATTTGTGAAATTTCCTCACAACTAAATATTCCACGGTCAACTGTTAGTGGTATCATAACAAAGTGGAAGCAATTGGGAACCACAACAACTCAGCCACGAAGTGGTAGGCCACGTAAACTCACAGAGTGGGGTCAGCGCATGCTGAGGCACACAGTGTGCAGAAGTCGCCAACTTCTGCAGAGTCAATAGCTTTAAAGACCTTTAAACTTTGTGTGGCCTTCAGATTAGCTCAAGAACAGTGTAGAGAGCTTCATGGAATGTGTTTCCATAGCCGAGCAACTGCATCCAAGCCTTACATCACCAAGTGCAATGCAAAGCGTCGGATGCAGTGGTGTAAAGCACGCCGCCACTGGACTCTAGAGCAGTGGAGACGTGTTCTCTGGAGTGACGAATCACGCTTCTCTGTCTGGCAATCCGATGGACAAGTCTGGGTTTGGTGGTTGCCAGGAGAACGGCACTTGCCTCACTGCATTGTGCCAAGTGAAAAGTTTGGTGGAGGGGGGATTATGGTGTGGGGTTGTTTTTCAGGGGTTGGGCTTGGCCCCTTAGTTCCAGTGAAAGGAACTCTTAATGCTTCAGCATACCAAGACATTTTGGACAGTTTCATGCTCCCAACTTTGTGGGAACAGTTTGGGGATGGCCCCTTCCTGTTCCAACATGACTGCGCACCAGTGCACAAAGCAAGGTCCATAAAGACATGGATGAGTGAGTTTGGTGTGGAGGAACTTGACTGGCCTGCAGAGTCCTGACTTCAACCCGATGGAACACCTTTGGGATGAATTAGAGCGGAGACTGCGAGCCAGGCCTTTTCGCCAACATTAGTGTTGAAGCTGTTATAGCTGCAAAGGATGGGCCAGCTCCATATTAAACCCTACGGATTAAGAATGGGATGTCATTAAAGTACATGTGCATGTAAAGGTAGGCGTCAAAAAACTTTTGGCAATATAGTGTGTGTGTGTATATATATATATATATATATATATATATACTGTATACCAAAACATTATGACCAGTCACAGCTGAAGCAAATAGCATTGATCATAGGCCACATATTAATGTCTGCATATTAAGATTATATGGTAAGCATATAATCTCATAATCAGCGTGTTGGTTGTAGGAGAAATGGGCAGGAATAAAGATCTGAGCGACTATGTTTGTCAATGGTGGCGAGATCTGCTTGATTACTGACATTCTTCCAAACTTGAGGGTGAGTAAATGATGACAGAATTTTAACTTTTGGGTGAACTATCCCTTTAAATAACATCCATGACTTTTCAGTCAGACTAAAATTTAAAATATAAAATAAGAAGTGAAACATCTGTTTAAGTGGACTTCTACACTAGAGGACGTTCTGCATTAGACCAATAATCTCAAATTTGACACAGATTATTGGTGCTTGTATGTTGCACTATGGCCTGAAAATGGCATTAAAAGTAGAGAGAGTTGGGAAACATAATAGATTAAATAAAATCAAATCCTGCAGTCCACTAATCCCTTTAACCTCTGCAGCTGATCATGCTTTTCCACGAACTTCATGGCACATCTGCTCAGCTCACACTTCTCTGGCTGGTCTGCTAAGTCTGTGCTACTTCTAACAAGCATCTGTTCCATGATGAACCTCTGTGCAGTCAGCATCCTTACAAAAAAAAAAAAAGACTATACATCTTAACTTTCCAAAACCTTGCACTCTTTTAATACAGTGAACAACAGTGATCTCCTGACCTAATTAACCTCATCTTTTGTTCCTCATCTAGAAAGGCAACAGCTCATAAACCTCTGTGCCAGATGTGCTGACTGACCTTGCTAAGCCATTAATGACATCCGGTCTGTAACCAATCTGTTTCTATTGAAATGCTATGTAGCGACTGGAAGACAAGCACAAACAACATTACATCATAACCAGTACGTTTGGGTTCCAAGTAATTCATATAGCTTAGAAGGCTTAATTGCATTGATGTAATTATTTAAACGTTTCTGAACAGGGTATTTAGGATTATGTATGGGTGTGGTACCCATGGAGTCAGTAGATAAAGATTTTTGACACTATTTCAAGATCACTAATCAAATAAGTACAAACCCCATTTCCAGAAGAATTGAGACATTTTGTAAAATGCAATAAAAACCACAATCTGTGATTTGTTAATTCTCTTGAACCTTTTTTTTTAACTGACAAAAGTACAAAGAAAATATTTCCATTGTTTTCAGTGACCAACATAATTGTATTTTGTGAATATAAACAAATTTTAATTTTGATGGCTGCAACACACTCCAAAAAAGTTGGGACAGAGGCAAAATAAAAGTGAAAAGATTATATAATATCCAAGTTACACTGTTTTAAAACAGTCCATAATAAGCAGGTGAATTAGTAATAAGTGAGGGTATCGTGCTTGGGTGTAAAAGAGCTTCTCAGTCTTTGCAAGAAAAGATGGGTCATGGCTCACCACTTTGTGCCAAATGTCATGAGAGAATTGTCAAATAATTCAAAAATAACATTTCTCAATGCAAGATTGCAAAGAATTTATGTTTTTCTCCATCTACCATACATAATATTGTAAAATAATTCAGGGAATCCAGTGAAATCTCAATCTGTATAGGGCAAGGTAGGACACCTCAGTTGAATGTGCATGACCTTTGAGCCCTCAGATGGCATTGCATTAGAAACTGTCATGCTACTGTGTCAAATACAGCCACATGGACTCGGGAGTACTTTGGAAAACAGCTGTCACTTAACAGTCTGACGCTGCATCAAGAAATGCAACTTGAATCTCTGTTACACAAGGAGAAAGCTACACATCTGCTGAGTTCTCTGGGCCCGAGCTCATCTCAGATGGTCAAAAAGACAGTGGAAATGTGTGCTATGGTCAGATGTTTTCAGCTCAAAACTGAAATCATCTAAGTCAATGTTTCAGCTTGTTTTTGGAAAAAACGAACATCGAGTTCTCAGTCCCAAAGACGACAGGGACCATCCAGACTTTCATTAGCAACAGGTGCAAAAGAAAACATCTGTCATGGTATGGGGGTGCATCAGTGACTTGCATTTGTGTGAAGGTACCTTTGACATGGAGGCATATATTTGGTTTGTACAGAGAAATATACTGCCATCAAGATGACATCTTTCCTGGGAAGCAAGACAAAGCCAGGCCTCATTCTGCACGTGATTCATCAGAGTGGTTTCTAGACACTCTACACCATAGAGTGGATGTGCCTGACTGCTTGCCTGCAGTCCAGATCTGTCTCTTATTAAAAATGTATGGCCCATCATGAAAAGGAGAATCAGACAAGGATGACCACAGACTGTTGTGCAGATGTCTTGTATCAGGCGAGATTGGATAAAAATTCCACTTGCAACAATTAGTATCCTCAATTCCCAAACGATTAAGAAGTGTAATTAAAAGGAAAAGTGATGTGACGCAGTGGTAAACATGCCTCTGTCCCAACTTTTTTGGAGTGTGTTGCAGCCATCAAAATCAAAATTTGTTCATACTTACAAAATACAATAAAGTTGTTCAGTGAAAATATGGAAATCTTTTCTTTGTACTTTTGTCAGTTAAATAGAGGTTTGAGAGAATTAACAAATCACAGATTCTTGATTTTACTGCTTTTTACAAAATGTCCCAACTTTTGTGGAAATGGGGTTTGTATAAGCATACATTTGTAACATTTGATGTGGAGTTAATTTAATATAATGTGTAATGAAACAAAATCTACTAAATTGCAAAATAATGCATAAAATTGCATAAAATAATGCAAATAGAAGCATTTTTACTAGAAGTCTAAGATCCAAATTTTTATTTATTTTTAGTATGTTATTAATATCGTATTTTGTGTGTTTTATATAACATTGTGCCTTAGGTTAGTTGTTAAAAAAAATTAAAGAAAATAATGATTATGTTGTGTACACTCACATTTATTCAAGGTGTAAAGAAAATATGTTTGTAGTCATTAAATCTAAACTTTTGTTTTTCAAAACCATATTAAAGGAGTATAAATACAAATATTACATTTATTATTATATATTACTATTTATAATGTTATATTTGGAATAGAAACTACATTTTTGAAAGATTTTCACCCTTATTAATATTTCCTAGCAAACCAAGTAAAGGAAGATATCATGGCCAAAGCTCAAACATTTTTATCACTGAAAAGTCCAAGATTTTATCTTTAAAAAAACACCAGGATGTAAAACTAACACGTATGATTTCGGAGTAAGTCACTACATAGATGACATATCAAATACATTATAAGACTAAAATGATGACGAATGTTATGGGTTGCCCTACATGGCTGAAGCAGAGGAAATGATAGACATGTAGTCAGAGCATGTCTCAGGGGGAATCCATGAAGATAAATTATGTAATGCTGACCTGTTTTTTTGTTTTGTTTTGGTTTGGTTTTTTTTAATAATTTATTTTTATTACTTAATCCCACTATATAGGCATTTTCTTTTCTCTGATGCTACATAATCCCTCACTTATCCATCACACTCTCCTTCTGTCTTCCACTTTTGTCTGCATTTAATCTAGTATTTAGGTATTTTAAGCAGGATGCTTTCCTTTCTTAAAATGCTTAAAATCTTGATGATATAACAGGTTTGCTGTTCTGCTAAGTCTCTTGACCTGTTAAACTCATGGCATGTGCAGTGTGTGGAGAGACTTTTAGAGTCACAATCGGATGAATTAAGTTTTTTTTTTCCCCTAAAATACCTCTCTACTTTGATTTTGCATTAAAATGCATCAAATGACAAATTCTCTCACAAACTGATTACTACTAAATTTTCTACCAATTTTACCAAACTATGCTGTGTAGTTTTACCAGCACAAACTGCTTTTAAAAAACAATCCTGAATATCAGAATGTGTCTGTTTTCTGACCAAGGAATTTCCACCTTTTTTTTGCCAGCCACGAGACACTTTGACATAAAAAAAATACATGATTTCCTTGCTAGCATTACATAAAATCATCTATTAACAAACATTATTACATTATGATAAATCTGTTATTAACCCATATTTTATTTTATTCTTTTGTCTCTTCCTAGTCCTCTCCTACTTTCATCCCTCGCTTTAAGCTCAACGAGTATTGACCTAGTTTGTCAATCAACTAGCTTACATTTTTCCCACGGTTTTATTATAAAAATTCCATCAAACCAATTAACATTAAAGAATTAATCAACAAGCTCACCTTTACATCCTTTACTGTTCTGTGTGACCATACTGACAGAAATATTTACATTTAATGATGGGTTTACGAGCAAACTAATCAATCGAATGTGACTTAAAGGAATAGTTCACCCAAAAAAGAAAATTCTGTCATCATTTACTCACCCTCAAGTTGTTCCAAACCTGTATACATTTTTCTTCTGCTGAACACAAAATAATATATTTTGAAGAATGTGAACAGAAGAAATAAATTCATACAACTTTTCCCTTACTCACACAACTCCATAGATACGAACTACACGAGGACCTGAAAAACGTCAGTACAAAACTCAACCTCAAGAGGACGCTGTTAATCACTGAGCGGGAAACGAGGTCATATACATTATTAAAACAACAGGAAAGTGTACTAGAAAAACAGAAGCATAATAAAACAAAATTCATTTCAATTAAGATATTAATTGGGCCTGTTACATGAATCTTGTTACTTTGAATACAGAGAAATGTATAAAACATAGCTTGTGATTTAAAAGGAACCTTGATATAAACTACAAATAACAGTGCAAAAGAACCAAGCAGCTCTTGGTAGTCAATGTTTTCTTTTATTTATTGTTTCAGTATTGTAAATTGAACTTCATTTTCCAAAAATTCAGACCATCCCCACCCGAACAGAGGGGTGTGGCCTGTAGCATGTCAGCCAAATGTGGGAGGGGTTTCAAGGCTCTTACACTCAGTTTAAAAATGAAACCGTATCAGTTCAATGCTCTCGACATCCACACTGCAATCAGTGCAGAACCGAACCAAACCAAAAGACCACCATAACTAAACAAGAAAACCGTTATGCTTTGAGCCTTTTTCCTTTAATCTCAGTTTCTTTAATCTGACACCAATGATCCTACCTCTTGAGGCATATACAAGTTCCCACAAGATTTCCTGAACAACATGACAGATTTAAAAGAATTAAGAAGTAAATTACTTAGTCATTTATTATGGTCAAAATACATGTAGTGAAATGTTTCCCCAGTCTCTCTGCGAAACAGGCTTGGGATTCGTTACTCCACTGGCGCACTCAGTAAAAAGCTGATGGTTGCAAAATGAACCAAAAACCATTAAACAGTTATAATACTTAATTAAAAAAAGAAATGCCGGCATCACTTAACATACCTTAAGTGAATCCAAAAAAATTTGGCAGCAAATGATGAGGTTTAAAGTCAGACTGCACAAACCACTGATACACATGCATACTCTGCTCATTCGCACAAAAGCATTCACACTCATGGTAATGGACATGTCCTGGGTAAAGGATGACAGTTTCCTGTTCGGAAGGGCTTCATGATGTGGCACGTTGTGACTGGCCATGAGGACTGGAGGAAGTAAAATAAAAAGTAGCCCCTATTTTGTTTCTTCTATTCTTTTGACGCTCCTTAGTCCTCGCCTGCTTTCATCCCTCGCACAGACCCTTGGCTACGCATCTGAAAAATAAAAACAGATTTTTAGTAATAATGATACAAGTAAGAACACTACCATTCAAAAGTTTGGGGTCGGTAAGGTTTTTTGTGGCCAGAACTACGTTGCATTGTTTATACAGAAACACATACTTGGTCCAGCTCCCTCTGTGTCTCTTCCTCCATCCTACGAATGTCATCCATACTAAGGTCCACCCAGCGGTCCAGCCAACAAAAGAGCTGCCGGTGGAAATTAGTGAAGAGCCTTTTTTCCTGCTACTCAGACAGAGAGAGATGAGGTTGATGTTACTGAAAGTACAACAAAGACTTATCAACACCTGACAGCAGTGGTCTAATCTTTGTGTAACGAAATATACCAAACCAGAATACATTTACATTACATTTATTTACATTTGCTTCGCAGCGTTCCAGAATTGTGAAGTACAAAAGTCGGTAATACACATCCGCATAAAGATTAAGGCAAGGGTTTTTTTCTGATAGAGTAAGTTGAGCCTGTTTTTTGTTGGTGATGAGGAACCATATAGCGGTGCTGATGGATCACCTTATGAATGAAGTTCTCCACACGTCCCTGCAGACCCCACCAGCGAAAATGAACTGTCACCAGCTTATATGCGGTCATATAGGGACAGTTACCATTATGAAGCTCTTTCTGCAAGAGACAGAGAGATGGATGCGTGAAGAACAGATATTGTAGATAATCACTATATTGGATAGTACAATAAATTATGGCATTTAAATTAAAGTAAACAGAAACTCTGCATAAAAGACTGAATGCAAATATCAATGACAGAGGCAACATTCTCTCTGTTTTCTAAAATAAATAAATAAATAAATCCAAGATTGCAGAGAAGGTGAGAAAAATTGATTTCGAATAAAAAATAAGACAAAAGCAATAAGATAGTAATAAAAAAAAAAATAATAAGAAAAAGGTAGTAGGCCTAATTAGAAAAAAATCTACTGAAATCAATAGAGCTGAGTCTCAAGTTTATGAATTGCTTCCAAACGTTTGAGTTTCTGTTTCAGTTAGGTAGTCACATTTACCAATGTCTGGCGAAACTTCAAGGATGAAATCCAGCCATTTCAATATATATCCATGCGATCAGGAATTTTGCATACGGGCAAAAGATTTCCCCACACTGACTTACAGCATTTTAAAAGATTTACCACGTTAACTATAAAGTGATCTATGTGTGAGCTGTGTTGCATACATCACTGCACCATTGACACAAGACAATAGACCTGTTTTGCCCATGAAATTTTGCCAATGTGACTGCACCTTTATAAGGCATGCTACAGAGACCCTAAAGGGACATTGTGGTGGAAAAAAGTTGGGATGGGAGGAAAAAATATTTTTCAAAGCTTTTGCGCTCTCTCGCAAAACCTATTGTGAGTTCAGACAAAGACTTCCTGTTTAATTTCCCTCTGGCAGTGGTTCAGATAGCTCCGTGCGTTAACAATGAAGCAGTTAATAGAGTTTTATTTTGAACTTAGACTTAAATATAAAATGTTCAGTGCTTAGTTCAGCGCGGTTTTGACGTAAGTGAAAGACACCTGAACTGAATAAGTTTGGTAAAGTTGGCAACATATTCACAGATTTGAATTGCCAAGAACAATAACTCTAGAGCTACAACCTAATTTCCCTCAAAACGAGCCTTCCTCCGCACTGGACAAAACACATTGATCTCTATGGCTATCTACAGGTGGCTGAAGGGACCGTCTGCAAAGTGCAAAACCTGAAAAAACTGTAACATGCTGTACTGTCACCAAATTCAGTTCACAACTCAATGAACCACTGCCAGAAGGATAATAAACAGGAAGTGTTTTTCTGAATTCGCAACAGGTGAGAGAACGCAAATTTTAATTTTTTTTTTCCCCCCATTCCAGTTTGTTCAGCACATCCCACAGATGCTCGATTGGATTGAGATCTGGGGAATTTGGAGGCCAAGTCAACACCCTTAAAATCGTTGTTGTGCTCCTCAAACCAGGGTGCATTATAATGCTAAAAGAGGCCACAGCCACCAGGGAATACATGAAAGGGTGTACTTAGTCTGCAACAATGCTTAGGTAGGTGGTACGTGTCAAAGTAACATCAGAAAACGTGATTCATCAGACCAGGCCACCTTTCAATCAGAACCAGCATTAACTTCTTGAGCAATTTGAGCTACAGTAGCTTGTCTGTTGGATCGGACCACACGGGCCAGCCTTCACTCTCCACATGCATCAGTGAGACTTGGCCGCCCATGACCCGGTCTCTGGTTCACCACTGTTCCTTCCTTGGACCACTTTTGATAGATACTGACCACTGCAGACCAGGAACACCCCACAAGAGCTGCAGTTTTGGAGATGCTCTGGCCCAGTCATCTAGCCATCACAATTTGGCCCTTGTGAAACTCACTCAAATCCTTGCGCTTGCCCATTTTTCCTGCTTCTAACACATCAACTTTGAGGACAAAATGTTCACTTGCTGTTTAATATATCCCACCCATTAAGAGGTGCAGGTATATGCGTGTTTGTGTACCTTCCATTCAGGTCCCAAAGGTCCTCTCCCAGTTTTCTCCGAGTGGTAGATAGCGGGGTCCTCTTCTGGTTTGTAGTCCTGAGAGAAGAAAGAAATTGTGATGAACGAATGAAGCAATGAGAGTGTATGAGGAAGGAAAAGGAGAAATATTAAAGCAAAATAGCGGATCAACAGATGATGTATGGATGCGAGTTAAATCTGCAGGATTTTAAGATAAGGAAGATAAAGTATAACACTGTATATCAGTAAAACAAATGCTAGACAATTTCACACAAAGACAGAAATGCACTTTTCTAATTCAACTCACCACATCATCCACCTGAGAGCGATCAGCTATATCGATCGGCACAATCTCAATGTCCTCCCATTCCTCAGGAGGAAGACCATGAGGCTGCATAAGAGGAAGATTGAAACATTAGAATGAAGACAGTTTTAGTGAGATTTACTGACAAATGAGACTTTCAAATTGCTGTGTTCATACAACAGGATCAAATAACATTTGTATGAACGAATAACTGAAGTCAAGCCACTTTTCTATTCTTGCATTAGCTGTGAATAATGCCTGTAACCATAGAGACAGTGGCTAAAAGTAATTAAGAGGGTGACACCCATTACAACGGAAAGTCTTATCAAAATTTATGTTATTTAATAAATAAATCTAATTGAGGCATAAGTTCATCCATCAAACTTCCATCTTAATTAACCAACAGCAGCTTTTTATTAATAATTTTTAACTGATTACATTGGCGTTGCACCCAGACCAATAAACTAGTGGAAGACGCTTTGGTTGAAAGACTCTTTAGCAGAGTTATTGGGCATCATGAAAAGGCACTGATGAACTGTGGACTAGCACTCACATTCTCAGTTGTTCCTATGTCTGGTTTATGCCAGGTTTCAATCTTAATGAAGAAATCATCTTTCATGTACTCATTCTGAAAGAGTAAAAAGCACAAGAGAGCATCACAAATGGAATCCGTTTGTATTTCATACACAGTGTTTAGATCATTTTAGACAACAGCGAGACATGCTGACTAAACTCTGATTCAGCAATAATGACCTGTGAGCAGTCTAAAATGATCTCAGAGCATGATTATTTAAAAAATACACTTACTGTAACAACTGCAGGTTTTCCATAATCAATGCAGTTGTGGGAAAGAAAAGAACAGATTTTTTTATAGATCAGTATTTTTCATTAAATGCAAAAGCAAAAAGGGATTGAATCATACAATCCCATTTGTATATAATCACTTATTCACACATGCAGAAAGCAATTGGTGTTTACTAACTAGTGCGACAGTATGGGTAGGCGTTCCAGGCTTTCTCATGAAAAACCAGGGCTCCTTCAGGGGCAAACATCTGAATAAAACCGGGAACCTTGCTGTAAAAGACAAATTAATATTCAAAATATTAGGTGAGTCTAAATGCATATCAATTATCAGAAGACCAATTACACAAATGCTTGTTTTCTCTAGCAGTGTTTTATGTTGGAATATTTTTGTGAAATGTATCCTTTAAACATGATATTTTTGTTTGATAAACAAGCGAACTAGTTCAAAACATTGAGACCAGGTTCAACTATTTAAAGAAGGTAGATTTTAATAGGGACAGATTTTATGAAATAATTTTATAAATTGTATTATAAGTTCTGTTCTAATGGATTAATAATTTTGTACATAACCTCTTACATTTTTTTTTGGCGGGGGGGCTGTTTCATAAACTGTTTTGCAATTCATGATTGTTTTGTTTAAATATTGCTGAAACTCGAGCCTCGAGGCTATTGTTTCACTTGAGCCTTGTCCATGTACTGTGAAAAATTTTCCTTTATGTTTTTCAAAAGTTTTGCATACAGACGACAATGTTTTCATAAAGATCCCTGTTCACATGGATCCGTGAAAATGCTGTATTATGCTGCCAGGCCAGTAGTTGGCGATGTCACTTTGTAAAGAAACACTATGCGCCCGTAGACTGAACACGTAATACGCATGCACATTTCTGTAGTTTACACTGAGACGATAATGGTATGGTTTTCAAAAACTAGCATTTTTACATTCGTTTTCAGGGCCCCAAAACACTGTTGTTGTGTAAATGAATGGTCAAAAAGCATAAAAAGTTTTCCGTTTTTAGTTGAAAACAGTGTTGTGTAAACACCCACTCAAACAAACTGTTTTTAGTTGAAAACGACCTATTTCTTCCCTAGGCAATATCCAAATGTTGTTGTTGTTGTTTTTAGCCAAGAAAGAAAGTGAAAAGCGTGACAACTAGCCCCAACCTCCCATGTACACTACTGTTCTAAAGTTTCCTGTAAGATTTTTAATTGTTTTTAAAAGAAGCCTCTTATGCTCACCATGTCACCAAGCCTGCATTTATATGAAAAACAGTAATATTGTGAAATATGACAATTTAAAATAACTATTTTGTATTTAATTATATTCTAAAATGTAATCTATTCTGGGCTGACTCTTCAGCATCATTACTCCAGTCTTCAGTGTCACATGATCCTTCAGAAATCATTCTAATATGATGATACGCTGCTCAAAAACATTTCCTATTATTATCAATGTTGTGCTGCTTAATATTTCTGTGGAAACCATGATTTTCTTTTCAGGATTTTTTTTTATGAATCTTTGCTCTGGCTCCCTGTCATGTATAGGATTGACTTCAAACTCTTATTATTTGTCTACAAAGCCCTCAATAACCTGGCACCTTAATACTTAACTGATTTATTGCTCCCATATCCACCTTATTTTTCAATGTGGAAGTAAGGCATTTTCTGTGACTTCCGGTTTATTAGCCGCTATAGGGAAATAATGAGAAGAATATCAAAGTGCAGTAAACTGTAAAACTGTTTGCCCTTAAAAACCAGCGTGTTTATAATTAAGACAATACGTTAAAGTAATATGGCAAGAAATAGCAGTTTGCAATATCAAACATCATAACGAGCTGTTTTGTACAGCTAAAAATAACTGGAAGCGAATGACACCAGAAGCCAGACATTCAATTGACAAATGGCCGCGCCCACTCTTACGTGAAAAAATAAGGTGGATACCCCTTCTAGAATCTCAAGATCTTGTGCCCTTGGCCTACTCACTGTCCATAGAGTTAAACTTTAAAAAATTGTGGTGATCGCAGTTTCGCTACTGCTGGACCGAAACGTTGGCATAGCCTTCCTCTTTACATTAGACATGCCCCATCTATCACTGCTTTTAAATCCTATCTTAAGACATATTTATTCTCCCTGGCTTTTAACATTCCTTAAAGCTGCAGTCCGTAAGTTCTGCCTCGTTGTCGCCATCTCTGTTTTAAACCTGCAATTTCAGTTATTAGCGGAATTATTTTCCACGTAACATCTTTACGTGGGTTGTGCATCGGCATGGTTCCTCAGCGCGGATGAATCTAATGTTTGCTGTCAGTCACCACACCGTTGTGGATACTGTACTTCAGAATCACAGATTGTAGTCTTAGAAGTATGATCAAAATAAGAATTTTCACCGGAAAACGTCATCTGAACAAGTAAGTAACAAGTCTGCCACTTTTTTTATGACCATGACTGAATATCCAGTTGTCACTGATGATTGTCATTTGAACCTTTCTGGATTACAATCCGCCATCAAAATGATGAGTTTAATTATTGCAGCTGCTGTGAGAAAAGGCTATAAATGATCCGCTACCAGCAGCATCCTCACATGATATAGTCTACTAGTTGAGACTCCTTCATGTAAACAGACGTGACGTAATGACGCAAAGACAGCGGCGGCATGCTTGAATTTCCTGCGGAAACCCACCAGTACCGCTCTTAATAGAAAACATTATTACAAGGTTACTGTTGTGAATTGGGCTACAGTAAGGAGATCGTTTTGAACACTGGCTGGTTATGTACTTGCTCAAAATTTGATTTTGGATCATTTTTAACCAAAAAAAGTTACTGACTGCAGCTTTAAGTATTTTATTTTGGGTCTTTCTTGAATATTGTTGATTGCTATTGTTTGTTCATTTTGTTTTTATTTCTCCATCTTGTTTCCTTTTAATCCATTATGATTCTTTTATTCGTTGGAAAGCAACCTCGGTTGTGTTTAAATGTGCTCTATAAACGGTGATTGATTGAACATTGATAGAAAGTTCAAAATAACAGCATTTACTTTGAACAGAATTTCTTGTAACAAATGTAAAAGTCTTCACTGTCACTTTTGATCAATTTAATGCATCCTTGCTGAATAAAAGCATTAATTTCTTTCATTTAAAAAAAGAAAGTCCACAAACTTTTGAACTGTAGTGTATATTTCACTACATAAAACTAGTATAGTAAGTGTAACTGCTAAAACAATTCTGCGATCACAGTCTTATCTTACTGATAAGGTGAAACCAGCATGGCTGTTAACACGTTCAAAGCCTTTACACATGCTCTCACCTGTGTATGTGGTAGATCTTGTGGGTGTACTGGCCTTTCTCGCCGTCCTTCTCATAAGGTTCATTTCGGAGGACCTCGATCCCTTCTCCTCCGCCTGTGTTGTTCTTACTGGCCTCTGCAACTGAGTACAGTTGGCCAACCTGGTACTGAGAGGGGGGGTTAGGAGTATTACATAAATAACTAATGGCAACTGTTCACCGCACAATAGAGACAAACAATGTAATGTAGAAGAGGTGCTGCTGACTCCATCAAAGTGAAGGGAGCTGTCTAAATATTTGCTTGAGCAATAACAGAAGCACAGATTCCCACTGATCACAGAAGACAGAGCAGCCGGTTATTTTAATAGCACTGACTCTTTCTCTTACCTCTTCTACTGAACATGGCAACAGCACCTGGCTGAAAAGAGAATTGAATAGAGGTTTAAAAAGAAAGCTAAGAATTATTTATTATCTCATATCATAGACACTGCATCGCGGAGCGATTGTATAACGGGCGTGTCGTTAGCTGGCCCTGCATTATTGTATGATAAACCAGCGTTTTATCAACCCGCGGAGTCTGAACTCAAAATACTACTCTTATTAAATGCCCATCCTATCATGTGTTTATGAATAGCGGCGCTGGTGGGGACGCGGTCCATAAAACACACTATAATGCTGTATCAGACAGGCTAAGCGGCTAGCGCCGACCAGCACATCCAAATCACGGGCTTAAAATGCACTATTCATTATGCCATATGGGAATATGCTTAAAAACGACAGGCGCGTGCTGTACGATATAACGCAACTGAATCTAGATAATGTATACTGTAAAAGCCACTCACTATTGCTTGACGAGTACCATCCCGAATCTGGACAGAACGGTACATTCAACAACAGATTGCGGTCGCCGGAAATGAGCCGCGCGCGTCATCAGTGGAGAGGGGCGTGAAGAGGACGCTCAGGGTCTGAGGACAGAGACCATGATGGGAAGGGAATTTCGTGGGATAGTCTCTCACTATCAGTATTTTCTTTCTTTCTTTCTTTCTTTTTCCTTTCTTTCTTTGTACAAATAAATTTACAATGGTTTAAGATGGTTAACAAACATGACCATGTGAAAATGGTCAAAAAAGAACAGCCAACATTTTACCAGGATGGCTTAATCTGTTATCATAGACACAAACCAAGGTTTAGAACAGCCTTAAAATGATATTAATGTTACACATTATGCATCTTTTTCATCTTTTAATTTCTAATTTGTTTAACTTTGTGTGCAATGACAAATTAATGTCTAATGATGATTAGTAATGGATAGTTCATCCAAAAATGAAATTGCTGTTCGTGTAGGCTACTTATCCTATCAAACCTATCAAATATATAAGTTTTGGTGATCACTGACTTTCATTCATTGTATGGAAAAGAAAGAAAAAAAAGAAAGAAAAAGAAAAATTATCAAAGACATTTCTGAAAATGTTCCATATGAGAAAGTCATACAGGTTTGGAATGACAAGCTACAGTTAATTTGTTTCCATTTGCTTTTTTTTTTATAACTACACTTTGGCATCAATAAAATGTTATTTTATCTTTGTTTTGTAAGCTGTTAATATATAGGTAACACTTTACAATAAGGTTTCATTTGTTAACATCAGTTCACTATAGTTAACATTACCTAAGAATGAACAAGACTTCTACAGCATTTATTAATCTTAGTTAATATTGATTTCAGTATTTGCTAATACATGTTTACCATCAAAAGTTGTATTTGTTAACATTAGTTAATGCTGTGTGAACTAACATGAACAACTGTGTTAAATAACAAATATATTGTTCACTGTTAGTTCATATTAGTTAATACATGAACTAATGTTATCAAAATGACTACCTTATTGTAAAGTGTAACCATTATATAAAGCCTTTATGTATTTCACTGTTGAGCAACTATAGTAACTATATATATCACTGATATTATTGGAAATAAAGTTAGCATAGGCCTACTATATATCAAATGTTCAGAGTCAATCCATTTTAGCCATGTATTTATATTTAAGAACTAAGTAAGAAACAAAAAAACAGTCTACCTGTAACAATTCTTTACATTTTTAATAGTTTATTGAACATGTTTGTAAACAAACCTTGAAATAAGGTTAACAGTCTCAATGAACTGTTTCATATGGAATATGGCACAACATTAATAAACACATTTCAACAGTCAGAATGTTGAACGCTTAAAGTTTCGATTCATTTCTTACCATGCAGACAAGACATTAAATAAAGTTAGCATTCTTATACATTAACATATACTTTTTTACAATCATCAAAATGAAATACTGGCAAAATTGTTACATATTCAACAATATATGGCACTCAAAAATATTTACTGAACAAAACATCATAAATGCAGCATACAGTACCACAGAAAATCAGTAGTGCTCCACAACAACGTCCAAATAAATGGTCCAAAAATGATGTAAACGGAATTACAAAGGAACTTGAGCAAAAACAATCATTCACAATGCCCATCTCACACCTAATCCACCTCTTCAATAGTGGGCCCCTGAGGACCGGCCCCTGAGCTGGCACGTGTCTGAGCCCCACAGCTTCCTGTTGGCATCCCTCCCTGGTACAGCTTAGTGATGATTGGGTTGCAGACTTTCTCCAGCTCCTTCAGCTGATGTTCATACTCCTCCTTATCAGCCAGCTGGTTGTTCTCTAGCCAGCTGATAGTCTGATTGCACTTCTCTATGACTTTCTTCTTGTCATCTTCGCTGATCTTGCCTTTCAGGTTCTCATCTTCCACACTGCTCTTCATGTTGAAGGCGTAAGACTCCAGGGAGTTTTTGGCAGCAATCTTCTCTCTTTGCTGATCATCTTCAGCTTTGTACTTATCTGCTTCCTGCACCATTCTCTCAATCTCCTCTTTGCTCAGTCTGCCCTTGTCATTGGTGATGGTGATCTTGTTCTCTTTTCCAGTGCTTTTGTCCACGGCGGACACATTTAGGATTCCGTTGGCGTCGATGTCAAAGGTCACTTCAATCTGCGGGACTCCACGTGGTGCAGGTGGAATTCCTGTGAGCTCAAATTTACCCAGCAGGTTGTTGTCTTTTGTCATGGCCCTCTCTCCCTCATACACCTGGATCAGGACACCGGGCTGGTTGTCAGAGTAGGTGGTGAAGGTCTGGGTCTGTTTGGTGGGGATGGTGGTGTTACGTTTGATGAGGCGTCATGACTCCACCTGCGGTTTCAATGCCCAGGGACAGTGGAGCAACATCCAGCAGCAGCAGGTCCTGGACATTTCCAGATGTGTCACCCATGAGGATGGCGGCTTGCACCGCTGCACCATAAGCCACTGCCTCATCTGGGTTGATGCTCTTGTTCAAGTCCCTGCCGTTGAAGAAATCCTGCAGAAGCTTCTGGATCTTTGGGATTCTTGTTGATCCACCAACCAGAACGATGTCATGGATCTGAGACTTGTCCATCTTGGCGTCTCTCAAGGCTTTCTCCACAGGCTCAAGTGTTCCCCTGAAGAGGTCTGAGCACATCTCTTCAAAGCGCGCTCTGGTGATGGACGTGTAGAAGTCGATGCCCTCGTACAGCGAGTCGATCTCAAGGCTGGCCTGAGAGCTGGAGGAGAGGGTTCTCTTGGCTCGCTCACACGCTGTACGCAGCCTCCTCAGTGCCCTCTTGTTCTGACTGATGTCCTTCTTGTGCTTCCTCTTGAATTCTTCTACAAAGTGATTCACCATGCGGTTGTCAAAGTCCTCACCACCCAGATGAGTGTCTCCAGCGGTGGCCTTCACCTCAAAGATGCCATCTTCAATGGTCAGGATGGACACGTCAAAGGTGCCTCCACCCAGGTCAAAGATCAGGACGTTGCGTTCTGCTGCTTTGCCTTTGTCAAGGCCGTAGGCGATGGCTGCAGCTGTGGGCTCGTTGATGATTCTGAGGACATTGAGCCCAGCGATTACTCCGGCGTCTTTAGTGGCTTGCCTCTGGGAGTCATTGAAATAGGCAGGAACTGTGATAACTGCATTTGTCACCTTCTGCCCCAGATAAGCTTCAGCAATCTCCTTCATCTTCACCAGGACCATTGAGGAAATTTCTTCAGGATAAAATGTCTTGTTTTCTCCTTTGTATTCGACTTGAACCTTTGGTTTTCCTCCATCACTGACGACTTTGAAGGACCAGTGCTTCATGTCAGACTGCACAACTGGGTCATCAAACTTCCTGCCAATCAGCCTCTTAGCATCAAACACAGTGTTGTTGGGGTTCATGGCCACCTGGTTTTTAGCTGCATCTCCAATGAGCCTCTCTGTGTCTGTGAAGGCAACATAGCTGGGTGTTGTTCTGTTCCCCTGGTCATTCGCGATGATCTCCACTTTTCCATGCTGAAACACCCCCACACAGGAGTAGGTGGTGCCCAGGTCAATCCCAACAGCAACTCCTTTTGCAGATGACATCTTTGTTTTCCCCCACAGGTAGTTAACAGATTACTATAAGAAAACAGAAATTATGTAAATTATTACATAAAACATTTAGAAATTGTACAAAAAAACAGCAAGCAAAATAAATTAATAGTAATATGAAACAGGAACGTCTCAGGAAACTTCTAGACTAAATAAACAAATATCTATGTAAACAAAAACTTTAATTATTTTATAATAACGTTAATTACTGTTAATTATGTTTACAGACTGTTACGAGTACCAATATTGGTAGTGGAAAGAGATTTAATTGATCTTTGAGACGAAACAGCAGGCACACAATTAATAGTAAGTGAAATAAAAACGAAACAAGAATAATAAAAGTATGCTTACTTTAAAATGCTGTAGTAGTGGAAGTACTGTAGCTTCTTAAAAAGATTTGAAAGCTGCTGTCACTTTCTTTCTTGTCGTCGTAACTGAAGTAAGTTCTGTAGAAATACTGATGCTCCAAGCTGCGCTGCTGTTTATATGCAGGAACCGCCGCACACTCACATGTTCTAAACAGTTCTCGAACGCTCGTGCTGCGCTGACCAATGAAAGGCGGGAAACACAGACAGTTCCGCCCATGGTTTTCTATGGGAGCCTATAGGAACCTTCATGCGCTTTCTGGAGCATTCGCTCAGTTTCTAGTAATTAAAAAACTTGTTTAAACATAAGTATTCGACTAGGCTATATTTTATTAACATTCAGTCATTGACTGTAACTAAAACCTAGTATGGATTTATTTTTGGGAGTCAATCCTACTACAACGATTTGTATAGTATAATAACATTGTATAATAAAAAATATAATACAGTGCCCATACCCTGCTCTATTTTCTGGATTTTCCAGCAAGGTATTATTTATATATCCTTATCATCCAGAATAAATGTTCATTGATATGCGACATCCATAAATCCCGGTGAAATATACTACTATTTTATACTATTTAAAGTAATTTTGTTATATAATGTTTTTCATGAGAACTGTTGTTTACCTAGTTTGTAATCTTATTCTTAAATGTTATGTTAAGCCGTAGTCAATAGAGGGCACTAAATGAAAGTGAAAGAGAGACAATGGTTTCTTTTGTCACAAAGGCAAAACATTATTTAAAACTTAAAACGCTTGAGTGATTATTTATCCATTACAAAATATGATTACTTGTAATTTCACGACTTATAATTGCACCCAAAGAGACAATTGCATTTTAAATTTGCAAAGGTTTTCTAAGACATTATCCCGTTTCAAATGCAAATTATATGATAAATGTTTTTCCAAAAGGAAAAAAAAAAAAGAAAAGAAATCATGCTCAGGTGGAGTAAAACAGGGTAAGGTCAGACACTTTTAAGTAACTGGTTAAAGGCTGTATTTATCAAGAATACAAACTTTTCAGTTCAGTTTATTAATTAAATCTGATGTTTTTTACGCTTGGAAAAGATTTAAAAAATCAATTAGGGGTTCTCATAAATTTTCTTGTCTGGCAACCTTATTATCATATTTCTCTGCCATAAATGTACTTCCTTGCACCCCCTTTTTTTTTTACATTGTCATTATTTAACTACTGCATCATTGTTATTTGAATTTTAATATGTATTTTTTATTACTAATATTATTATTTACTTTCATTATATTTTGTACTATTACTGTTTAATTAACATCCTCTAAGGCAGTCTGTTCTGGGTTGGTTTGGGAGGGATTGAAAATGTAAAAAATACAGTCTCTGTACAAACAATAGCATTTGTCTTTGGAATACAAATAAAGGGGGAAAAGATCTGATGGTTATTATTGCCATGGGGATGTTGTATTTTATGTATTAAGATTTAACTCAGCACCATACCAGAGTTAAAACAAATGAATTCATTTTTAATTGCAAAAAATCCTCATAACATCCAAGAGGATAAATGTTCTACTCAAGAGGATTTAAAACAGCTGTGCACGTTTGTTGCATGTAATTCCTGTTGTACTGTTCTGACCACTCTCATCTATCTGAATCTTTCTGGACCTCTGGTCATAACGAGACAAAGGCACAAATACTTGCAAACAGCATACAGATGAACAGTGATTATTAGCAGCCAGCTGCACATTTTCCAGACTGATCAAAAGTTTTGATTTGTAAATAATAATATATTATATTATTATTTGTAAATAATATATATATATATATACAACAAAAAAATCCTATAGGTTAAAAATAATTAACTGTTTACCAATGTAATTGTAGAATTGAACAATGATGCACTTACAGGTATAAATTAGGCAAAAATCAGTTTACTCGTTGAAACTAGTTGGGAGTTAAATCACAATAATATTATTGAATATTTCAAGAAAATGTCAGATGGTCCCATAATTTAAAAAAAAATAAAAATAATGCTATGGCCTAGATCATGATATAGTCAGTCATGATTATTGTCATGATGAGTCCTTTGTTACACAGTCACTGTAAAAAATTATTTTCATGATTTGTTATCACTACATTTTTTCTTTTGTCAAATCAACTTATATAATTAATGTAGTATTTGTAGATAATTAATGTAGTTAATGTAGATAACATAATATTTTGAGTTTCTGTTTATTAAACCAATCGCCTTCATTGTATGAACTCAAACTTTTAATTTCAATGAACTCAGAATTTTAAGTCACCTATACTCATTTTTTAATTTAAACCAACCATCCTTTTTTTCTAGTGTAGAAACCTTCTTTGATTGTCATTTAACATCGAATGTACAGCACAGTCACAGAGCCCTACTGATCTCTGATGATGATACACGCTCATCATCATAAACTATGCCTAAAGAATATGGTATTTTGAAGCAGTGGAAGCTTTTTGTGCTACTCAGCTGGGAGACTGCAGTGTTTACTGTGTGAGGAGAAGAAAGTATTCTTATAGGCTACTTAAATCTAATGAATGTTTATTTGTGCTTTATTACTCTTTGGAGCACAAATTCCTTGCCTCTTTGATGTAAACAAAAATAAACAGAATATTCTATTGACGTTTTCCTGCAAATTTTTTGGGTACACAGAAACACAGACTCTGAATACACAGCACGTGAAAGGGGGAGTGGAAGCAAACAGGCCCAAAATGTCTGTTGCAGGACAGTTACAACTAGGAAATTTTGGAGGAAAATAAAATTTGCACAGTCCTGTACTCCATCTAACGGGTTGACAGGCTGTTCAAACTTGATGCCATAGTTTCTCATAATTATGAGACCATCTATGACATTTTCTTGAAAGATTTATTGTGTTTCAACCCAATGAGTAGACTGACTTTGCTCAATTTATGTAAGTCCATCATTCTTAAGTGCTACAATTACATTGGTGAACAATTATTTTTTCGATCCCACCTAGGATTTTAATTATTATTATTATTTACAAGTCACTTTTGAACATTTTGGAAAATGTGCAGCTGGCTGTTTATAGTCATCGCTCATCTCTATGCTATTTGCAAGCAGTAGCTACTTGTGCCTTTCACTCGTACTGACCAGAGATTCAGGAAGATTCAGATAAGACAAGAACAGTGAAACAGGAATTACATGATCACAGCTGTTATAAATCATCTTGAATGTTATGAGGATTTTTTGCCGTTAAAAAATTCTATATATTTTTTAACTCACAACATGTACTTTATGAAAATATTATGGGCTCAAGTGTTATTATTTTATACATTTTTCACATAGCATTTCTCATTTCCAGTCCTCGGCTTTCAGTGAACACAGATTCTCCCACTAGAATAATCAAGAAACAACCTCAAGTTCAGTGTATTACAGCCTCCAAACATATGACTCAGCCATCAGCCAGAGCAACATCCATCCTTGTTTTACTTTTTTTCCACAACTATCCAATGTGGCTCCTCCAAAAAGTGCACATCCCTCTTCCTCAGATTTTTCCTCTCATTGAAAATCCCCCTTCTCCTACTCTCCCTGTCCCCCCAACCTACACCCTCTCCCACTATATCGCGAGAGACTGATTGGGACAGCAGGCAGAGAAATATTCATATACCTGCAACAAGAGCAGTTGCAAAGCCTTTATGAATAAATAGATACCATATGATTCATCAATAAGTTTAGCATCAACGGGGGACAGCAAGACGGAGAGGAATGAATGTTAGTGTTAACATTGGCAGACAAACTGCCTGCTTAGCAATACAGCCAGCTAGCTGACCAGCAGCTCAAACTTGATAATTTATTAGCAGTGCTGGGTTAGCTAGTTAGCACCAGGCTAGTTCAATATTTGCACTTAAACTTTTTCTAATTTCACTCACGCCAGCGAACAAATTGCGTCTTTTGTGCAAAAAGGTGAGTTAATGTAACATTTTATTTTCTATTGCATAAGATTGTTAGCAAATTAGCCAGCGTTTTTATGAGCTAAAGTTAACTGGCTAGCCCGAGTTAGCTTGGTGTGTTGACATTATCAGCGTGAGAGCGTATTATGACAAACTTGTGTCAGACAGCTAACTAGGCGAAACGTGTTGTTAGACCTTGTATGTTTCCCCATATCGCATAATTTTATTGTAGATACAACTGACAGGCCTTTACGCTTTATGTGTTTTTCTTTATAGCTAACTGCACCGGCTTCGAGTTACACACTGGCCTGAAGATGGTGAGTTATCATCGGGGGTTATGAGCATCATTTCTACATCTTCCGCTCATGTAAATCGTCTAAACCGGTTTCATATCAGTGGCTTGGTTTCGATTAGTTTGAGTTCAAATGCTCAAGAAGCTCCATTTCTTGCTTCTATATGGTTCAATAATAAAATAAATAAAAAAAAAATAGCGCTCAGCACGTTCTTCAGATTTCAGGTGGATTTTTAGGTCTCAACTCATAGGAAAACAACGCTTCCATTCATGCTTCATGCATGACAGTTAAAACTTATAAATGTCACAGTATAATGTATATTTAAAATCTCTCATCATTTATTCACTTTCTGATGTTTCCAAACCTGTATGATTTTCTTCCGTGGACTACAAAAAGAGATGTTAGGCAGAAAACAGCCTCGTTTTCTATTCACTTTTGACAAGAATGTTCAGTTTTGTAACACCATGAGAGTGGATAGAGGATGACAGAATTTCCATTTTTGGATAAACCATCCCTTTAACTACAATATTGTTACAATTCTATATTTGAATAGTTTGTTTTTGTTAAGACTGTATTGTAATTATTATTTATTATTACAATTTGTCGAAAATAACTTATTTTAAAAATAATTTGCCTATTTTTTCTCTATTCATTCATCATTTAGGTCACAAATCCCTACCGCAGGATCCTCGCAAAGCCTTAAAACTGGAGACCACCTGAGAACTAACATCAGCTCAGCCTGCTGCTTTTGACATGTTTTAGTGTTATTCATCATACATACATTTACACGTATTATTTTGTGTAGAATGTGAGCTATTTTAGAACGCCAAACGTTGACGTTACATAGTCAAATCTTTTTTTTTTTTAATGGAGGAAGACAATTACTAGTCATTGTCAGGCCACATTTTTCAGTCAGTTTTTCTGAATTCATGTCAATTGTAAAACCGTAGCCCGATGAACAGATTTCGCGTTCCCCATACACAAGTAGATCACAACGATCTTGACGTCTTTGACGATCGTTTGGTCTTTTGTTGCTCACTTATTACTCGGTCATGAACGGCTCCCTCTTAACCCCGCCCAGCCCACGGGCTGCAGCTAATTCATCTCCCCTTCCGCCGTCCCCGTCTCCATCTCCTTCTCCTCCATCTCCATCATTGTTGCCCCTCTCCACAAGACCCCCACCTTTGCCTCCTCCAGCTCCTGTCAGTCAGCCCTTGTCATCATTGTCTGACACACCCACACCATCTCCGTCTCCCTGCCTTAGTTGGACCGAGTTCTGTGAGCTCCATGCCCGGGTTGCTGCCGGTGACTTCGCCCGCCATTTCCGGGCCTTCCTGCAGGAGAACCCGCATTACTCCCCTGATTCAGCTGCTGCTTTTTGCCGCCGCTTCACTGACAGATTTGTTCGTCATTTCGAGAGCGAGCTCGAGGGGACAGGAGTCGGTAGGGAAGGAACGGTGAACTGGGTCGCCCAATCGGACATTATGTCGCTGGAGGAGGACGTAGCATCTCCGTCCTTGCTGCCACCAGAGGCCGCCACCCCCTGTCCGCCCACTCACACACGGGCTATGCCCAAACCGATCTTGTCCCAGGAGGGCCGCGGCATGGAGCGATTCCAGAATACAGGAGCGTTTCAGGATTTGTATGCCCATACGCAGATTCTCCCACCATCCTCTTCTTCATCGTGCTCTTCCTCTATGGGCGGGAATAATGGGCGGAGGGAGGAGAGGGGAAGTGTAGTCAAACACAATCCATCTGGCTACAATGACCTGGAGGAAGAGGAGGACAGCTGGGCGGGGCCCGTGGCTGGAGAGGAGGTGGAGACGGACGTAGTAGGAAGGGACGATGAGGGCGAGAGTGAGTTGACCTCGGAAAGAGCCGATCTCAGCCAGACTCTGACATGCCCCAACCCCTCTGGCACACCAGCAACTTCTGGTTCAAAAGGTAATGGGACACCCATTGGGGGTAACTCCAAAAATAAACTAAAAAAGCGGTTCTCTCTGCGCAGCGTGGGCCGCAGTGTCAGAGGTAGCGTGCGAGGCATCTTGCACTGGCGCAGCTCCTCCAGCGATTCCCCTCAGAACTGCAGCATGGGTAATGTCAACCCTCTTCCTTCCAGTTACAGCTACACTACAGGCCTTCAAGATGGCAAGAGGAACTCCGGCTCGCAGGGTGTTCCCACTTCTCTCCCTGTGTCTCTCTCCCTTCCCCTTTCCCTACCTCACTCATCATCCTCTTCGTTGCCCCCATCATCCTCCAGTAGCGCCACCTCCCTTTCGCTTTCCGAGGCCCGTGACTGGCGGAGGAGCAACGGCGATGGGGAAAAGGAGAAATGGAGTCATCGGTTGGAGAAACTGCGACTGTCTCGCTCACCGCCGCCGACTCTGTCCGCCGCAGCTCCACCTTCATCTGCCGTGTCCCCCTCGGCACTACCACCAAGCAGCATCAGCGCCCCCAGGAAGATGGGTAGGCTGGTACGGGAGGGTGGTGTGACCGTGTGCTCGTCTTCGGATGAGTTCGCCAGCACTCATGGTTTCCCAGGCTTTTCCTTTGGACTGCTGCACCACGGCACGGACAGCACACTGTCAGGGCATCCCACGGCCACCGGGGGAGCTGCAGGCGGACGAGGCATGCGTTGGCACAAGTGCCGTCTAGTTCTGAAAGAACGAGATAAGGATGGAGGGGATGGAGGGCTGGAGTATTTCCTGGAGTTTTACATCCCACCTAAAGTGAGTGACAGGATTTCTGCTAAATATAAATTGTGTGGAAATTTTTTATTGACGCATATTTTATATATGTGCTATCGTTCATAAGTTTGGGGTCGGTGAGATGTTTTTTAATGTTTTTGAAAGTCTGCTGTGCTCACCATTTATTTGATCAAAAATACAGTAAAACAGTCATTTTGAGAAATGTTTTTTCAATAAGTTTTCTGTTTGAATATATTTCAAAATGTAACTTATTCCTGTTGTTGCTGAATAAAAGTATTCTTTAAAAAAATATTACTAACCCAAAATTTTGAACGGTACTGTATATTCATTTATTTATTTGTATTAGTATTATTAGTCAAGAATATAATAAATAATAATGATAAATTATATTAAAGTACCAGCTGATTTTAAGTTATGTCAAAATATATAGATTATTTATATTTAATTTGAATACTTCCAGTCCTCCAAGCCCAGACTGACTGTCCCATGCGGCTCTATTGTTGACGTGAGGAGCACTACAGCTATAGAGGTGCCAGACAAAGAGAACACCTTCCTTCTACAGGTACATCAGGGCACCTCTATTTTTGTCTTTAGTAGTTAGTCAAATCTGTAATAAGGATGTAAGAACTTTACCCTAACTTTACTTACATATGTATCAAAGACATTGTTGCCACTGTCATCTGATGGCTCATTAATCAGTATGCATGCAATACTTGTAGAGCTTTGTTTTCCCTTCCTGATCTGTTATATAGATAAATTACAGAATGAAACAGATATCTTTTAAATGAATTAAAAACACACTTAATGAATCTCATGCATGAGAAATAGTCACAATTACTAAATAACTTTTTATATAAAGGTAATCTAATAAACAACTTTGGTGAATTTTAAAGAATTTATTCATAGCTGTGATTATAGTTCACTTTGCATCTAGTTACATCCTGTGTTGTTGCACACATCCAAAGATCCTAATCATTGAAAACTGTACACGTTGAACATCTGCACATTTGATCTGTTCTTGTTTTTCTCAGTTGGAAGGTCAGGCGCAGTACGTGATCGAGACCAGAGATGCGGTTCAGATGAGAGCTTGGCTCAGTGACATCAGAAACGCCATTTGTTTGAGGTAGGTCTTTATGTTTCGAATCATTAAAAAGAGAAAGCACTTTGTGTATGGAAAGGTTATTATGAGATCGTTTTTAGTAGCTTGCTTACGTGCAAGACACCATGTGACAATCAAAGCTCAGCAATGATCTCAAATGTACTCGTTGACCCTTCTCATCAGTGAGCAAGAGGATGTTGAGGGAGTGTGTGGCAGTGCTCTCACCGACCTCAGCGTAACGCCAGAATTCAGCGACCGCCTGTCTCAAGGTAAGCGTTTGGAGATGATGTCACCATGATGTGGTCAGCTGCATTCAGGACAGTATGTGTAATGGGACATGTGCTTACTTACATGATGTCTGTTAGAATGAGCCCACAAATCTCAAACTGGTGATTATGTGATTAACACAAGTATTAAAAACATCTGATCTGGAATTGAAATATTCATATTTTGCAGTGAACGAATGAATGAAAAATGAATATAGATATTTAACAGTAACTACAGATGGTGATGTTTCAGGTATTTGATGTGTTTTCACTATAGTTTGCTATGGTGGAGTTGGTGGTTCTCCCCAGCTGGAGCCTCTACCTCCTGAGTTACCACCCCGTGCCCCTCTTGACGAATCAGACAGTCGACTGCTTAGTGGGGGTGGAGCCGGTCTTGGCACACCTTTTGCTGAAACTCCTGATGCCACAGGTACCATATTACACTAAACACACACACATGACGTCTACATAAATCCTGTTAACATTTTAATGTTTTTTCAAACATTTAATGATTAAATAAGGGAAAAGAAGTCAGTGTTTCCATCCAAGTTGCTTATTTAATTGAAAAACTGGAATATTGAGGAAACAATTTGCAAATAAAGCAGAATTCCCATCCCATGTGTTCAGAAAACAAAATAATCACTTCCAGGAAGTTTTAGCCACTGGAAAAGCCACTATTTTATTAAAGTCTGCATGAAATGAAAATTCACCCCATCTATTTTTTAAATACATCTTTTTGCTCTTATTGTTAATGATTTATCTGTGCATATGTTTTCCTTTTTTTTTTTTTTCATAATCTTTCTTATAAGTAACTTAAAGGTACACTATGTTAAAAAAAACAAAACCGGATACATTTTGCAGAAGAACATTGTTTTGCTTGTGTTTCGGCTCTGCATGACTGCGGATGAATATGATTATCCCACTGCTCATAAAACATTCACTACTAGGCTTAAGATATATAACCAGTTTAGATGGAAAGGATCTCAAGCTGACTAGCTGAAGAGTCAAGACGTTACTGTAGCTATAATATACAAATTACAATACTATTGCAATATTTTAAGCATAGATGCAAACTCCTCACCTTTCAATGACAATTCACCTTTTTGAGATCAATATTGGTCACCTACGAGATTTGATGAGAAAGTGTTGGGGGGGGGGGAGCAGTCTTTGGACAGGGTCATGAGAATCACTCCTTTTCAGTTGTCCAAAATAAAAAAAATCTCCGACCTCCACCACGTGCAACGCTCCTGGGAAGTGTGAATTCACGACTGAAGAGAGCCATCTCTGCTAGCTCTGCCCGCTTGCCTTAACGTAAGAATCTCGTAAAGTAGCGTTATGATAACTTTAATTTAATTGGCATAAGTATCGATATGTAAAGCTTGGGACTGTTAATAAGCCTGGCATGGCTGCCTTGCTTTGATTTTAACTTTGTTAGTGTTATTTCCACCGAATCAAACATACTTTTCAAAATAAAACTTGTATAATGCTACTAACATTACCATTTTGCAAACGAATACAACTTTAGTCGAGCTCTACTAAACTACATTGTCATAACCACAACGTAATTAAACAGTTTGCTTTTACACACACAAGATGTTCTGTGCAATTTCATAATGACAGAGTTTGAAATGAACACCTGTAAAATGGGGGTAAAAATCAATTGTGGAGGGTAACAATGTCAAATCATTAGGCAATTTGGTGGGTCATGTTTCACAACAATTTGCTGGCGAAGTTTATGTAATCTGCGCAGATTTAGTGAACATACTCAACTCATAAGTCAATATAAATATTATATATAGCCGAACTTAGCAGCACCTGCACATTTTTGGCTTACTTTAACACAAACGTCACTAAGCAACAAATAAAGGCGCTGGTTTGTTTGCTTTGAAGGGAATATCGCAGACCCAAGAAACATAATAATGTGGGGTAAACAACCCCAGTGTAAAACGGAAAGAACCACCTTGCAACAATGATGCACATCTGCCCAATTTTAGCAGACCCTGGCCAGATATAAACACTGATTTTGCAGCAGCGATCAAAATGAGCAAATGACCTTTGAAACTAATGTTACGCTTCAAATAAAGGTTGTATTACATTGTTATGCCAGTAGGTGGCGACCAGTGACTTTTAATAATGTATTTTAAAAAATCCAGATTATCCAGAATCATAAATTAAGCTTTAAAGAATATATAATATATTTTGGCATCTAACTTATACTATTAGCACTGTTACTGATATTAAAATGTACAATCTTAAAGACTAGGATGAAGCCTTTATGCACATTAACAAGGCTTGGGGACAATCAGGATGAATAATAATCCAGGATTCTGAAATGTTTTCTTATTTTAAAGACTTGGCATTTTGCAAACCACTTTAGGTATTCCTCTCTAAAACGCTTTGAATAATCATACTACTAAAACTAAATGTAATATGGTGATTCAAATGATGTTTGCGCTTTCACTTTGAGGACTGCCATTCCAGTGTGTATGTGCTTCAGATGATCAGTGCAATAAATCACAGTTCTAATTGAAAACATGTAAAAATGTGCCCAAAAGTCAATTTGGGTGAACTAACCCTTTAAACAAAACAACTTGATCTTCCGGTCAAATGACAGACTTCTCTCTCGTGGCGTATGCCGGAACTTCTCCAATCATTTAGTCAATTTAAACCCTGTCCCTTTCTTACAGTCGACTGCAAGCTCACATTCAGATCTGCCACCATCCAATCAACAACTGGTGGAACCAAGCGTCCTCCCTATATTTTGTTTTCGATAATCTGTTTCATTTAGATGTACATCAAATATACATGGAAGAAAAGATCATTTCATTGCGATGTTAAAGGTGCAGTGTGTAAATTTTAGAGACATCTTGCAGTGAGGTTGCGAATTGCAACCAACGGCTCAGCGCCGTGCTTACCCCTCCTATACTTTAGAGAAGCTACGGTGGCTGACACAAAGACAAAGATGTCGTTGTCTGAGACTGCAGAGTAGCAAGTCAAGCAATGAGGTTTCTTCTTACTTCTAACAAAGAACGGTCTGCTTCTAATAAACCAGACGACAACTACTACTACTACTTCTTTGTGCGTATTCAACATAGTGATGATGCAACAACAACGAACACTGCTCTGTAGAGCAGTTTGACGGTTTAGGGTTACTGTAGAAACATGCCGGAGCAAAATGATGACTTGACATGGAGGGGGGACCCGCGGTGTATGTAGATAGAAACGGCTCATTCTAATGTAATAAAAACATAACGGTTCATTAGGTAAGGTCTTTATGCTACATAGTTATGTATATTATATTGCATTTCTGTCAGTAGATCATCCTAAATTTTTACACACTGCACCTTTAAGTAAATAGAGATGCTGTGCGATGATACTGTTCCAACACATTATTATTTAGTAACATGACTTTTTTGCACACTTTTTATAATCGTTTTGGACATTTTATTTGCATCTTTGTGTGTGCATTCATCTTTTTTTATCCAGTATCCCAAAATTCAGGTAAAAATATGTGGATGGAATCTCTTACACTTATGATAGATCAATTAATGTTTTTTCCTGGTTTTTCTCAGGGTCGTTCCTGTTCTCTGAGGGTTCTGTGTCAGAGACTGTTGAACATCCTCTGAGTGAGTGTCAGTGGTTCCACGGCACACTCTCTCGTCTTAAGGCGGCCCAGCTGGTGCTGGCGGGTGGCATGGCCAGCCATGGAGTGTTCCTTGTGCGGCAGAGTGAGACACGGCGCGGGGAGTATGTCCTCACCTTCAACTTCCAGGGCAAAGCAAAGGTAAATGTGTGTGGGAATGCTTATTTAACATACAGAAGATTTGGGGTTGGTAAGATTTCTCTTATTTACAGAGCCCCTAAAGAGACGAAAAACTATACTGTATGTCAATGCTTTTGCATTCTCTCGCAAATATTTTTCGTTTCCCCAAGGAACTTTGCATTCGCTCACAAAACTTTTGAGCTCTTTGCGAGGGAACACAAAGTTTCTCTGGGGAACGCAAAAGCTGTGTGAGCAAAGGCAGAAGTTTTGAAATATATATTTTTTTCTCCCATCTCATATTTTTTCAATCACCATGTCCCTTTAGGTGCTCCGTACTTATGCTCATTAGTGCTGCAATTATATGATTAATATTTTAAATATATTTTAACATGTAATTTATTTCTGTGATGCAAAGCAGTCATTACTGAAAAGTCAGTGTCACATGATCCTTCAAAAATCATTCTATTATGCTGATTTGATGCTCAAGAAACATTTCTTATTATTATCAATGTTAAAAACAGTTGTGTGGTTTAATTTTTTGGTGAAAACAACTGCTGTTTTTTTAGGATTCTTTGAATAATAAATAGTTCAAAAGAACAGCATTTATTTGAAACAGAAATCTTTTGGAATATAATTGTCTTTACTGTCACTTGTGATCAGTTTATTGCTTCCCTGTTGAATAAAAGTATAAATTTATTTTTATTTTTCTTAAATGTCCAGGATTCTTGATGAATAGAAATAAATACCTCTTCCTTCTGCTCTGGCATTTTCCTCAAAGCACTTGCGTCTCTCCCTGAACGAGGATGGACAGTGTCGTGTGCAGCATCTCTGGTTCCAGTCCATTTTTGACATGCTGGAGCATTTCCGTGTGCACCCCATTCCCCTGGAATCTGGGGGCGCCTCTGATGTCACCCTCATCAGCTTTGTGGGGGCCACGAATGTCCGGCAACCAGGTATGGAAGGTTTGGGCTCAGCTTTAAGGTGTGAAAGTTTACAACAGAGCGTAGATAACAGGGAAATTCAGCATTTTTAGATGACGAGCCGGTAAGTGATCAGAGGTGCCACTTGCATCTCCCTCAGAACAGCTGATTGGGTTAAAAAAATGAATATAAATACACTGACTATATATCTAAGACTTTAGAAAAATACTTAATCATAGACATATTACAGCAGCAGCATGGGGGCCAACCCAGTTTTCATTTTACTTCATATTTTGAAAGCAAAATGTTCTCATCCTGATGTTAAAATTGTTTGAATTGGGTATCCACAGTTCTGGTGAACCTGTCTTTTCAAACAAATATAGAAGATAAAAAAATATTACATTGTACTACATCAGTATTTATTGATATTTTATAGACTGGATTACACATTGGGTTTTCATATTTAACTGTTGCGAGTAAATGTTTAACAGTTAATTTTTTAACTTTTGTTATTAACATTTACATAATTTGACTTATTTTATTCATATTGTTCTGAGTGATTTTTAAAAACTGCTTGAAATTTTAAAGCTAATTGAAACAGATTTGAACTCCAAGTCATTATCCACCTTATTTTGCACTGCAGAAGAAAACTGTTTTCTGTGAATGTTTGAGACTTCTGATTCATTTACAGCTATAGGTGAATAACTAGAAGGATAACGAAGTGCAGTAAATGGTGAAACTATTTGCGTTACAAACCAGTTGGTTAATAATTACAATACAAAAAAAAATTGGGTAATAAAAATAGCAGTTTGCAATATCAAGCAGCATAACAAGCTGTTTTCTACAGCTAAAAATAACTGGAAACAGATGAGACCGGAAGCCAGACATATTCAATTTAGAAATGGTTTCCCCCACTCATGAAAAATAAGGTGGATAGCAGAGACCAAGACCCTCTCTATAGGTCATTTATTTATAAATGAAATCCAGATGACATATTTTGCAAATGTAAAGTCATTTTCATTTGTAGTATAGTGAAATACAATTATCATTGATTCTCAATAAGTGAAATATCACCCATGATTGAATCACATAGAAATGTTAATACGTACACCAGTCTGCACCTTCACAAATGTGACATCACATCCATGAAGTGTTTCAAGTTGTTTTATTATTAAATGATATCATATTTTATCATATGTTTGCATTTCTTGTGCATTTTCATACCATTTGAGAATTACACTCGTTTTTTGTAAGTGAGAATAATGTGACTGTATTAACAATGATAAAATATTTTAATCAATTGACAGCCCTAATAAAGACATAAATGTTAAGTTAAACAGCTGTTTTGGGGGAGATCCTGGTGGGCCCACGAAGAGAAAAAAAGAAGAAAGATTTCTTAGAAGGCATTTAGCTTCTGTCAGTTAGATTCTTGAATACTGAGTTGATTTTAGCGACGCACACGGTCTTTGGCACCGAGCTTGTGTGTGTCATGTGAGTGGGATGAATCTGGAGAGTGATCGTATGTGTATTTGTGTATGTGTGTGTATTCATAAACAACATGGCCACTGCATGAGTTGTTTGCACCTGTCACAGAGAAATGACTAAATGTGGGATCACCCCGTGTGAGATCACTTCCTGTCACGGCATGCTTTTGAAAGGATACTTTGTGCAAGCATCTGCTACGACTACTCGCGCACACAGATCCATCGCTGCTGCCAGAGACTGCTGTGCATGGCTTTGCTTTTGTTTGTTTTTTGACAATGATTGTCTCCTAATGTGATTTCTGTGTGCTTGACATGACATATGACCCCCCCCCCCCTCCAAACTCCTCCTGAAATGTTCAAAACATTCACCTTACCTACTATTTCCTCATAATGATCCATCTTAGATCTCCTCTAGACACTTCATCTATTCTTTTCTATCACTGCATCTTTTCTACTATTCTTCTACTATCCTCCATACTTCTTTCAGACAAATCGATTTCCCTTCCATCAGCACTGCCTTCCTTCATTTTGATTTTCAGTCACACACTAATTCATACTGTACTCTCCCTCCTGTTGCCCTGCTTCATCCTCTGGCCTTTCCCATATTGCATATCAGAGCTCTGATTGGCTGTTTTTGTTGTTGTTTGTCGTTGGGTCATCTTCGCAGGCCGGGAAAGGGCAGGCAGCCGCCCCACAGTCTGTGATGTCATCACCACGCGCCACCCCGACTCTCCATCAACCCCCATCTCTGACTGTGTGTAAGTGAGACCAGATTCAACAGAGAGAGATAGACAGAGAAGGTCTGAAAGAAGGAAATATGGTCATGCCGGTACATGGGCGTTAGCTAATTATAACAAAGGTCATTTACACATAAAAACATTAAAGGTACAATACCAAAAACAGCTTGTTTGACTCTAAGTGTCAGAAAAAGGAAGAAAACTGTCATGTAAAACTTGTAAAGTTACAACCCATTTAACTTTCGGTTAATTACTGTACCGTTCAAAAGTTTGGGGACGGTAAGATGTTTTTGATAGAAGTCTCTTCTGCTCACCAAGGCTGCATTTATTGATCAAAAATACTGTAAAAAGAGTAATATTGTGAAATACTATAATGTTCTATTTCTATTGGAATATATTTTAAAATGTAATTTATTCCTGTGATGTCAAAGTTGAATTTTCAGCATCATTACTCCAGTCTTCAGTGTCACATGATCCTTCAGAAATCATTATAATATGATGATTTGATCAAACATCTTATTATTATCAATTTTGAAAACAGTTGTGCTGCTTAAAGGATTAGTTCACTTCTGAATGAAAATTTCCTGATAATTTACTCACCCCCATGTCATCCAAGATGTTCATGACTTTCTTTCTTTAGTCGAAAAGAAATGAAGGTTTTTGATGAAAACATTCCAGGATTATTCTCCTTGTAATGGACTTCAATGGGCTCCAAACGGTTGAAGGTCAAAATGACAGTTTCAGTGCAGCTTCAAAGGGCTTTAAACCATACCAGACGAGGAATAAGGGTCTTATTTAGCGAACGATCTGTCATTTTCTTAAAAAAAATACAAATGTATATGCTTTATAAACACAAATGATCGCCTTGCACGTGCTTCCGCTTTCCGTATTCTTCAAAAAGCTTACGCTGTATGTCCTACGCCTTCCCTATTCAACTTACGGAAAAAACGAAACTGGTGCTGTGTTCGTTCCGTAAGTAGAATAGGAAAGGCGTAGGACACAGCATAAGCTTTTTGAAGAATACGGAAAGCGGAAGCACGTGCAAGGCGATCATTTGTGTTTATAAAGCATATACATTTGTATTTTTTTAGAAAATGACCGATTGTTTCGCTAGATAAGACCCTTATTCCTCGTCTGGTATCATTTAAAGCCCTTTGAAGCTGCACTGAAACTGTCATTTTGACCTTCAACCGTTTGGAGACCGTTGAAGTCCACTATAAGGAGAATAATCCTGGAATGTTTTCATCAAAAACCTTAATTTCTTTTCGACTGAAGAAAGAAAGGCATGAGCATCTTGGATGACATGGGGGTGTGTAAATTATCAGGAAAATTTTATTTGAAAGTGGACTAATCCTTTAACAATTTTATGGAAACTTTTTTTTTTTCTGTGATGAATGGAAAGTTCAAAAGAATAGCGTTCATTTGAAATCTTTTGTAACATGACAAATGTCTTTCCTGTTACTTTTGATCAATTTAATGCGCCTTTGCTGAATAAAAGTATTAGTGTCTTTTTTTAAATCTTACTGACCCCAAACTTTTGGTATTAGTGTATATATTTCCAGTGAAATGGTATATTCAAATGAGGAAAATGTAGGGCGTGACTGGATGACTGGATCATCAAAGTGTGTCATCAGGCAAATCATTCCTGAGGTACAGAGCTACTTCGTTTTCCCAAATTATGCAAATATAGAAAACATTCAGATTTTTACATTTGCTGCATAAGACCATGAAACTGTATTACGAATGTAAATAGGGTCCATTTTGATTTGATGGGGACTGGGACAGCAGATGAAAGAGTAAATTGTGGGAAACATTTTGAGGAATACAGGATGCTTGTTAGAATAAGACAGAAAAAGAGTAGCGACAGGTCATCCGTTCACTTCAGTGCACATCTGTCTGCTTAACTTCCTCATTCACAGCTGGGTTTCAGTTGCACACATCCATCCTGAAATGTGTGTCTCAGGGTAACACTTTCATTGAACATTTGCTCACTATAGCCGGCGTTAATCGTAATCTTTATTGAATGTCACACATTTATAGACAGTGAGCTCTGTCTCCATATAAACATGATTCATGTTTCAAAGAGTCCGTATGTAACGAATGAGCAGCGATTTATCAATCGATGACTCTTTACTGCTGTTTAGTGGAGGCAGGGTGTAAACAGTCTGTGCAATGTATTGACCAATTCCATTACTAGCATGCGTCATAGCTGTCAAACTTTGTGTATCTGGCATCTTAATGTCATTACTCTCATTATTTTTTTGTCACATTTAATTCTCATCCCTCTCTCCTCCTGTACTGGTTCTCCTCTCTATCGCTGTTCTCAGACTTGACCAGCAGACCCCGTAGTCCTCCTCAGCCGCCTCCTCCCCCTCTGCCTCCCGGACGCCCTCCGCCCCCGACCCCGCCGCAGGAACGAGGGAGCGAATCGGAGGCCGCCGGAGGAGGCGGAGCAAGCAGCGGGGCAGAAGAGTGCGAGGAACGCGAGCGGGAGCCGCCGCTCCTCCAGCTGGAAGGGGTGGAGGGCGAGGAGAGGGAAGGAGGGAGGGCGAGAGCCATCGACAACCAGTACTCCTTCTTCTAAAAGGGGAAAACCACGAGGTGGGATAGAGGAGGAAGAGGAGAGCCCTTCACAATCAGTATTTTCAGTATTCTCCAGCGGAAGAACTGAGGGGTCACACGACTGAGTTATTAACACTATTAAACATGAGCTTTCGCGTTGTGAGAGAGAGATGGAGAGAAAGAGAGAGAGAGAGACACCCAAACGAATAAGCATATATGATACTGACGGTACATCTTTAAAACACTAAGTAACGGTACTACACTAAATTGGAGGTGCATTGTAAAAATGTTGGTCAGCTTTTACTAATTGGTTCTCCAGTGTTTGTCAGTGCGAAGGTTCCTCCTCTGGTGCTGCTGCTGCTGCAAAGGAAGGTACGACAGTGTCAGCGCCACCACTGAGCTGGTGTCGTGTTTTTAGCAACTTATTTCTTGAAGAGTCCTTTGAGTCATTACATTCATTCAGATGTCTAGTATTTGACCCTTCGCACTTATACAAAAAGAGGTTTTTTCCCCTCAGGTGAGCGGATATTTTTACTTTTTAAGAGATTGTTACCCACCAGCACTCTTGTTGTTGTTGTTATTATTATTATTATTATTATTATTACTGGAACGTTTTTAGTTGTTTTGTTTTCTTTTTGTTCTGCCACTGACAAACTACGAATGTCGAAAAGTACTTTTCTTCTTTCCTGTTCATTTCAATTGTACTGATTTTGGTAGTTCAGTAGAAGGCATTGCCTTGGGCTTAACAATGTCCAGTTTTGCCAAAAAAAAGCAAGCCCAGTCCTCTGAAGTCCATTAGTATTACTTCTTAAGGTTAATTATCATATTAAACATCTCCATAGACTCCATTATTACCTCAGAGTCCTGATCTGTCACCCAGCTCCTCTGCTCTCCCTCTCTCTCGCTCTCTGTCTTTACATCCTACCCTTCCTTTTAGCTTTACAATCTTTGTTAAATTTATTTTATTGTGCATTTATTTCAAAGCTAGAGTCCAGAGGAGGGAGAGAGAATGTCTTTCATTTAAAGAAAAAATGTTATTAAGTATGAAAATGATAATAATAACTGACGATGATGATAATAATGAATTTAATAATTGTCCAAATAATAGTATTATTATTATTTTTCAAAATGCCTTTATTTTTGTTGTTTACTATATGAACACATAATATTTGTTCTCCAAAATCTGTTTTTCTGTTTCTAATTTTTTGTGCCTTTTTATATCTCTTCTAATCTCACTCTATCCCACTGCTGTCACCTTCAAACTTTCCACAGATTTCAGGCAAACTTTTGAAAAGGAAAAAAAAAGATAAAGAGACCCCTTCTTCTTGTGCCTTTTCGTGTTGTTAATTGTCATTCCCTATTGTTTTGTGCCAGTCATTTCTTGATTTTGTGCCTCAATCAGTCTTTTTGCAGTGTCTGCCATCCAGTTCAGTGCCTGCATCTGTCTTGTTTTTGTTTCATTTCTCCTATCCTGTCTCAGCTATTTCGGTTGTTGTCTTGATCCTACAGATCATTCAGTATGATTTGTTCTCTGTCCATTTGCCCTGTGCTCCTCCCTTTTACCCTTTATTTAAACCTCTTATTGTGCCTTCTCTCTCTTTTCTCTTCTCTTTCTGTCTGTCTGTGCTGGGACCGTGTGTTAAGGTGGACACTGTTGCCCACTCTGTGTAATTAGTTTCAGGTACTGCATTGAATTAAATGATGATGACGATGATGATGATGATGATATGATAATAATATAATTATACTGAAACAATATGTCTGAGTTGTGTTTGTGTAATTATGATTAGATAGATAGAATGTGATTTAATTGCACTATTCTTCACAAAAGTATAAGCGATTCTTTTACGAAGCACGCTTTACGTGTGGCTGTGTACGTGATACGGGTCTTGTGCGCCATTGCGTCATCACGCTACGTTATCCAATGACAATCAAGGGTTTTTGAAAAAACAGCCTTCGCGTTTATCGCTGGCTAATTCACGAGACGTGGTGCCGGTAATATTTAATAGAATCATAAGGCTCATTATCTCTTCGTGTTCGTTCGTAACAGAATATCGGACTGAACTGGATTTCGGGCTATAACGGAGATCGCGCTCGTGCGGATCTGAGAACGCTGCGGAAAACAATAAAAATAACACCGCAGGCAGGCTAGTCCACCTAGCTTGTCATCGGCAACAAGGGGAATTTAGCGGGCAACTCGGTTAGCGGCTAATATGTCTTTTCGCCGACAGAACGTGAGTACCACATCTAAAAATTGCAATCAGTTTGTATAATTTATACAATCTTCAATCGAGAATATTAAAACTCATAATAGCTTTTATGGTCCAATTATTGTCGTTTTCCCTTAAGCTTCCACACTTTCATTTTTAACGTAACATGCTAGTAAACCTGTTAGCCTTCATTTTAATATACGTTAATGTGATTAATACTTAATTTTTTGTCAGTATTTAACAATCGTTATGCATTTTAACAGCAGCCTGGACCCGGTGGCCGCAAAACATCCAATGGAACTTCAGGGTCAATGGCTTCATCAGTTCCAGGGAGTAACTCTAACAGACCCACCCCGGGAAGGTAACGCACACGTTGGACTGCCACGCTCAAGAAAGTCCGCGGATTGTCATTTTAACACGAGGCCTACCGGTCAAAGTGGGCGTGCCCAAAGCGCATATTTAATACAGTCCATTGAACACCAATCGTTTCGAGCCTTATTAAATTAGCAGCAGCACTAGCCAATCGCCGCGAAGCGTGTTTGATTGACACAATTTTGGGCCAATGATTGATAGGATTGTCGTAACCTGTACACATCCGCCCATAAAGAATATTGTCAACCAATGGAATTTAGGTTTTAATTGATTGCCATCTTTTTCAGCTTATGACTGCTCTCGGAGGCGGGTCATGGGAAGGGATCAGCAGTGTTTTGTTGTTGTTTTTCGATACCATATGATTCGGTATTGTGTTCGACTTTCAACTTGAGCCATTTTACCGACGCCTTCAAAGAAGAGCCGGGATGCATATGACAAAAAAGTACAAACACTCGTATTTTATAAGCGGTTTGATCGATTGTGACGAGGGGCACGAAATGTGTACATTTGCGCACGTTAATGTCAAGCTGTTTGTCTTGTCTTCGATTCGGCATTTGCTTGTGTTGTTAGCCAGGTCCGCTAGCCCGCTTTGCGGTCTGTCGTAATTAAAACACGCGCCTTGTTTGCCATTGTTTACACATTCGCTTTGCTAAATAATATTTTGACATGATGCGCAGTCCGATTCAATCCGATCGTTATTTTGTTACTCGTGTATGATTGTCCTTTTGTTTTACCACGCGCTTCGCGGTGTTGTGTTGTCCACACATGTAACAGAAGAGCAACGCCTGCAATACCGGGGCTGTTTCACGTCCTGGGCTGCATGGAAAGACAGCAAATTTGGGCGCGTTCACGAACATTTGATACAGCTCAAGTGTACAGTAAATATTTAATATCCCGAATTGAGTTATTGTCATGTTTATTCGTTTTTTTTGTTTGTTTGTTTTTTTTTTTTTGGTTCCTAATGATTTGCATGGTAAAAAAACAAAATGTTGAAATCTTTGTTTGTGGATCAAATGATCTATTAATATTCTGTCGATTATTATTTAGATGCACACTTTATTTATATTCATTAAATATTTGTTTTTATTCAATTCTGTTTGTCAATTGTTGTTTGTCTGTTAATATTTACTAACGACTTTCTCTTTTTTCTTAAGAAACAGAAACTCTGTGAAGACTCCCTCACAGTCACCACCTGTACGTAAATTCTTATGCATTTTTTTTTAACCATAATTTCCCATTTCAAGATTACAAAATCAAAATGTCTTGGTCAGTATTCTCTGAATATTGCGCAGCATTTTTCTGACCACCAAATGACCACATAAATATTTTTATGTACTATTTTTAGGTGTTTGAGGGTGTGTACAACAACTCCAGGATGCTCCACTTTCTCACAGCTGTGGTGGTGAGTTTTGGCATGAAATAAATGGTTTATTCTTTGGCTTTGAAAACACCCTTCTTTGATAATGTTCTTGACCTTTTTGATGCTAAAGGTTCCAAAGAATATTCAACAACATTGACTTCTCCAGTTGTTGTTTTTTTTTTTTTTTTAGATAATTTTTCTTACTAAGTTTCTACTTGATAAAATATTTTAGAGCTTGGCATAACTGTAAAATGTGTGTGTGTTATAAAAATGCTCATGGAGTTGTACAATTTCATTAATCTACGTGATTTTTTTTTTTTTTATGTCTAGAAATCACACTTTTAAACTTAGGCTATCCAAATTTTTCTAGACAGTGGGAACCTTGGTTCTTCAAAGAAAAATAAAACAGTTGTTGAGGGGGTGAATTGAATTTCTTTTTTTTTTTTTTTTTTGCTTATGATGATTGTTTTGGATCATTGGAAATACTTTTAAGTAATTTTGAGGCTTCCTAGTTGGCCCCAGCCCACTTTTCAGCATTAAAGGTTTAGTTCCCTCAAAAATGAAAATTCTGAAAATTAAGCAACAATTTAAATACTTGACATGCATATGCAATCTTTCCCTCAGGGCTCCAGATGTGATGTTATGGTGAAGAACGGCAGTGTATATGAGGGGATCTTCAAGACATTAAGCTCACGTGTAAGTCTGTCTCTCCAAATCCTCTGACGGACACATCTGCTTTCTGAATCTTGCGCTTTAAGTTGCTGTTTTTAACTGTTATTTGACAGCCTGAATTATAGAATCTCAGGCTTTATTCACCCAGTTCAGATTTTGATTTTATTTATTTTAGGGCTGCATGATTTATCTTGATTATACCGCATGTGATTTGGCAACGGCTGCGATTATTTTATGCGCAGCTTGTCAGAGCTGTACGGCTCTGTGATCAGTAGTAAATCCTTCTCCATCTGAAAGCCAGAGGGTGCTCTTGCGTAGAAACTCCAAATATGCCCTGTGTTACGTCCCTCGTTAGTTAGATGTTTAGGAATATTATTAGACACAACAAAATAGTCGCACGTGTGTAATGGCAGTAACGGAAAGGCAAAAGAAAAAGGACAGACAACAAGCGAGCAATCTCATTGCAAAGTTTTAATTGCATTAATTATAAGAAAGTGAAGTATTAAAGTAATACATTGGATATTTACAATATATACAACTTAACAAGAATAAACAATCAACAAACAATCTAGTGGAGAGGATGGAGCAAGAGAGTGGAGCTTAAATCAAAAAAACTAAATATAACAAAAAACTTAAGGAACTAAACTAACTAACAACCGAATGTAGAAAGAAACATCTTTAGTGTGCAGGACGATATAAATAAACTCTACTACCTAACAAAACAAAACATACATAATTAGCACCACTCTTAACACTAGTGTGTCTAATACATACCATTATGCTACATGTGTAAATGTAGGTCACGACCTGCTTACCTGACTCACAACCTCTCCCGCCAGGCTACATAGCTTTGAACCGGGACATAAGATGAAGGTTTCACGGGTACAACGGTCGTAAACATTCAGCATTTCAAATCAAGCATGTATCAAGCACACGAGAGCAAACGCAAGCACAACCAACAAAACAAGAGAGAACTGATCCGACTGCAAGATAATTAAAGCAGTGAACCCCCAGACACTGATCAGTCTCTCAGATTGATCTCTCAAATGAGAAAACCGTCCTCATAGAGCGTGTTCTCTCCCTAACCCAGAATCTGTTTTTGACCTGACGCCATTGAAGTTTGAGCCGTTCATAAGCTGCTCCTTGACCAGGGTTTGGTGGCGTGATACCTGACGTCAGAACCTTACACCAGCAGATTGACAGGCGGATTGTCTAATTCACACCTGAAACAAAGTACACACAGACACGCACACATATGCAGCAACATATGAAGAAAAAAAAAAAAAAATTACATAGCACAGCGTACGTAACACCCTGCCGCAGAAGATAACAGGCATCACATCGCTGTAGCTGAATAAACAGAAGATTGAAATGTTTTGATTGATTAAACATGACTAATAAACACACGACTGCCTTATTCTGTGTAAGAAGCCACATTGTCGTTATGAAGTGAGTTTGGAGTAAAAACATGTTATTAAATGTTGTCTCTTGTTGGACAAGATGTTAAATGCTACTCATGTCTGGAAAGATGTTTTGACGCGTTGCTTTTGCAAATGTACATTATAAGCGACTCAGACTCTGCTTTCAGATGGATTAGCATTTGGAGCCATACTTCATTGACAAGCTGTGCATAAAAAAATAATCGCAGCCTTTGCGATTTCATAATCGCACTATGAATCGTGTTTAAGCGTGATTTTCAATGTTACTTTTCGTATCGTGCAGCCCTAATTTTATTTTTTTTGTGGCAAAGGAGTATTTTTCTAAACAAGGCCTCATTATATGTAACATTGCTCAAGTCCCACTCAATGTCTGTGTGTGTTTAGTGTGAGCTGGCAGTGGATGCGGTGCACAAGGTGAAAAATGAGGAAGGAGATGGAGGCGGTGGTGGCGGCACACCTGTCCATCCCAGGAGAGAAGAGATCACAGACACCATGATCTTTGGCCCTGGTGACCTCGTCACTATGATCTGCAAAGATGTGGATCTCAACTACGCTATCCGAGGTGTGTACACAGAGGTACGCTTGTGTGGCGTTGTAAGAAATGGAAATATATTTAAAATGCTTTGTCTCTTTGTGTTTTCAGACACTTTTACAGATTCTGCAATCGGCTCAACAAGAGTAAACGGTGACCACAAAGAGAAGGTCCTTCAAAGGTGGGATGGAGGCGATAGCAACGGAGAAAATTTTGACCTAGATGCAGATGCAGTGAGTTCCACCCACATGCTTGTGTATATACAATCAAATATGATCACAAATTAGTGTATTCTTGGTGGAGGTTTTACATGATTGAAGCTCCTTTTCTCACTTTCAGTCTAATGGCTGGGATGCCAGCGAGATGTTCCGCTTTAATGAGGAGACCTATGGGGTGAAGTCCACCTACGACGCCAGTCTCTCCATGTACACGTACGTTGATGTCCTGTCAGCTTTAGGTGTTTTTGTTTTGTTTTTTTTCTATGACCTTTAAAGTCGGAAGTGGAAAAGCCTTCTGTCCTTTAAACAGGATTCCCACGCTTTCCTGAAGTCTAAATGTCTTAAATTCAGTTTGATCACATTTAAGTCCATAAAGTCTTGCCTCTTAAAATAATTTTGTAAAACAATAATTCACTTAAAATATTTAATGATTTTTGTTATACCTTTTAAGTTCTCTTAAATTTGGGGATCGGGAAAAAAAAAACAGGAATATTAATAAATCTTCAACAGGATATGATTTAATTAAATAAATGTGAGCACTGTGTAGGGGAATTTTACAGTTAAAGATCCAAAGACCACATGTGATGAATGAAGACCCAGAGTCAGTTTAAAAAAATAAACAGAATTTTACTGAAGAATAGTTTGCAGAAGTTTCTTCAGCATCAGTTTGTAGGTTGCTCTGCACTAACTACATTATTACTTCAGGTTAAACCATTATGATTGGCTAAAAAAAAGTAGACAAAATTAGTAATTTTCCACACATGGACTGATAGTCAGAAGTGTATCTCCATCCATCACGATTCTGACACTCGGACCCTGGATTTAGGTACATGGTGACCTTCTAAGTCGTGAAAAGGCACCGGCAGGTCTCAAGTAGAATGCCAGTTGTCCATCAGTACCAATACAAGACCTGTGTACATACAAAGATACACATGATTCGCAACTTCTTCAAGGTTGAAGTTCGCCCAAGCTTTAACTATATACAGGAAAGATTCCCAAAACACACTGATAAGTTGTACTTTTCTCTCAGTGAGAAGTACAGACATCATTATTCTGTAGTGTTTGAAGAGGAAAAGGAAAATAAATGCTGTAACATTTAGAAGAATATATATTGATTAATAACTTTGATTATAAATCACTCAAAAGACATATTGAAGCGGCAGTGGATTCCAGAATCCACCCCCTTCAAATGCACATTTAAAGACAAAAGCAGCGCTGTTTTACATTCTACAGGCTCCTGATTTCTGGTACCTTTCTCTGATAGGGTTCCTCTGGAGCGGGGCAGCTCTGAGGGCTTCAGGCAGCGAGAAGCTCGAGCCGCCCGATTGGCCAATGAGATTGAAGCTAGTTCACAGTATCGTCACCGGGTAGCCCTGGAGAATGATGAAGGACGAACCGAGGAAGACAAATACAGCGCTGTGGTCCGAGACAGGGACCGTGATGGAGGAGAACGAGAAAGAGGAAGGGATAGCCCTGGGTTCTCCAGTGCTGGGAGCAGGTTTGACACAGTTTCTTCTTCCTTTCCCACACTGTTAACTTATGTAGTCTTTCTCCATAGTATACTGATGATCATTGCTGTCTTTATTTTAGGGAGGGCAAGTACATTCCTCTACCCCAGAGAGCAAGAGAACGAGAAATGGGAGTTTCTGGAAGGGGCGAAAGAGCTGTATCCACTCTGCCTAATCGAACAAATAGACCTGGCCCCTCAAGCTCCTCCCCTAGACCCCTCCCCTCTGGTAGTGGTCCCATTCCTCCCACTGATAGGAGCAGCCCTCTGTCTGTCAGAGGAGGATTCTCTACACACCAATCACAGAGCAGCCCACCTACTCAGCCCCGCCCCTCAGAGCCAGGTCACTCTAGCCCTCCTTCCCCACACACACTCCCACATTCGCTCTCACACCCACAGTCTCTCTCAGACTCTGCTCGGCCTGTCAATGGAGGTAAGTTTTGTGTACCTATCGCTTTGAATGTTTTTAGATGGTTACTGCCCTCTGTGTTACTGATGAACATTGCATTAATCTCTCATAGTGTCATCTAGAATGTCACCCAAGTCTCAAAGGCCTGGGCAGAACAACAGAAACCTGCGTACCTCAAACTCTCACTCCTCCCCTACAGGTTAATATGCATACATATGCACACCCACCCACACACTAGCTTATGACATCCAGCCGAGCTTTATGGGCTTTTGACATTTGAAATTGTTAACCCAATGTCATCTTTAAACCTGGGTTAATGTTATTCTGGGTTGTTTTGTTCATTATTTGCATACTTCATATTTTACACTGGCTTAGTAATGGGTACATATTTATCAACTGCAATAATACAAACTTTTTTAACATATTACTTTACTAATGCAAATTTAGTAAAGCATCTTCAAGTGTTTGTTTATAGGTTTGCAGTGTTTTATTACATTTAATTAAATTACACTTGTTTCAGTTATTTACAACACAAAGAAAATCTAAATGCATTAGTCCAATTATTACAGGCCATAAATATGAAATGATCTACATAGGTCTGGGGCAGGTGCGTTAAATGCATTAATAATTTTAACACGTTAATTTATTAGTTATGGAAAAAAAAATAACACTTTAAAATATGTGTGTGTGTATATATATATGCGTGTGTGTGTGTGTGTGTGTGTGTGTGTGTTTTATATACATTTAAGTTTGTGGTTCAGTAAGATTTTTCTTTTATGTTCATTAAGGATGAATTTATTTGATCAAACGTAGTAAAAATGTGAAAAATTGTGAAATATTATTACAATGTAAAAGAACTTTTCTATTTTAAAATGTAGTTCTATTCCTGTGATGTCAAAGCTGAATTTTCAGCATCGTTACTCCAGTCTTCAGTGTCGCATGATCCTTCAGAAATCATTCTGATATGATTTATTGCTCAAGAAACTCTTTGTCCCTGTTTTCACCTGGTATTAAAATGCGTTTTGGTCGATTTGATCACAAGTAGACGAGAGGGACGCATACCCGTTTACACCTGGAAATGTTTTTGACCTGTTTACACCTGTATTTAGCGCAGTCCACTTGTGATCTGATCGACCAAAACACCTTTCTTCCTCCTTCTTTTCTTCTTCCTCTTTCCTTCTTATCAATGAAGAAAAAAAAACTGTTGTGCTATGGTTATTTATTTATACTTTTTTTCTTTCAAAAAAAAAAAAACTTTTGAGCAGTATGTATGAATTTCTATCCTGTTTCCTTGTTGTTGTTGTTGTTGTTGTTGTTGTTTTTTAATTAATTTGACCTTTTTTTTTTTTTTTTTCTCTCTGTCTCTCTCTCCAGTCTCGTTCCCCCAAACCAGATGCTCCTTCCCAGGACTCTTCTCTTGCTACTCCCTACATGGATACCTCTTCAGTTACCATGGTGACCCCAAAACCCACTGGCCCCACCCCTCTGTTCCCTGTAGATGGTGAGCTGTTGTTATAAATTTGAGTGGTTACACACTTCATTCATACATGTGTCTGACAATCTAACTCTTCTTTTCACTTCAGTGAACGAAATTCTGTCTAAGGAAAGGACAGAGAATCCATCTAGTCCACAGGAGGGAAAAAGCAGCAAAGGTAAACCTGTAGTTGTGTTACTCTTGTTAACTTCATTACCTGCACTTGTCATTTAGCCAATAAATGTTCTTCTCTCTCTTCATAGCCTCTCAAGGCCAGAGATCACAACTCGAGGAGCTTCGCAGGTTTGGTAATGATTTTAGGGTGAGTGTGTCATAGGCTGCATCTGAAATCAAATACTCTAGTAGGTACTTATTTTGAATACGTAAATACAACCTCATTTCTGGAAGAGTTGGGACATTTTGTAAAATCCAATACAATTAAGAATCTGGTTTGTTAATTCTGTTTTAACCTTTATTTAACTGACATGTTTTTCCTAACCAACTGAAGTGTATTTTGTAAATATAAACAAATTTTGATTTTGATGGCTGAGACAAGTTTACCACATCACCTTTCTTTTTTTAACTACACTTTTTAATCGTTTGGGAATCGAAGATAGTAACTAGGAGTGGGACAAAATATCGATATGGCGATATATCGTCGTCCTTCTCTGTGCGATATGAGAATCGATACGCTGGTGCCAAATATCGATATTTTAATTGATAAAATAAGGTGCTATAAATTTCCCTGCTCCCAGCGTCCCTACTTCAAGACGGCGCTCAACACATGAATGAGGGAAACGTGAACATAAGTTAACTAGCATAAGAAAAATAGGTTTTTAACGGGATGGCAGACAATAGTGTGAGTAAAATAACAGATGCCACATTTAAGTTCCAAATCTGGATGCACATAGGCTTTTATACCATTGATGTGACAAACGTAGACATCTTTGACGTTCTTCACCGAGCGCTTACACACTTGAGCTAAATGTGTCAGTTTACACGCAAAGAAAAGTATAAGCATAAAATGTTTAATTTACTTAAAATGTTAAACTTAATTTACAGACTGAAAAACTTTTTGTGTTGTTTTCTAACAGTTTGGACTTTAATAAAGAGAGAGAACCTGCACTTAACCTTTTTCATTGGCATTTTGTTTTCATAGGTAGACAGATATCGTGATGTATCATTATAGGATTGTCTAGCAATATATCGATTATCACAGAATTGCCGTATCATGATATCGTTATCATGAGCCATGTATCGTGATCGTATCGTGAGGTACCCTGTGATTCCCACCCCTAATAGTAACTGGTTGCAGTCTTGCAAGTGGAATTTTTGCCCAATCTCGCCTGAGACAAGACATCTGCTCAACAGTCTGTGGTCATCATTGTCTGATTCTCCTTTTCATGATGGACCATACATTTTCAGTAAGAGACAGATCTGGACTGCAGGCAGGCAGTCAAGCACATCCTCTCTACAGTGTAGAGTGTCTAGAAACCACTCTGTTGTAGAACGTGCAGAATGAAGCCTAGATGTCTTGCTTCCCAGGAAAGATGTCATCTTGATGGAAGTATGTCTCTGTACGATCCCAATATATGCTTCCATGTCAATGGTACCTTCACACATTTTCACTGATGCACCCCATACCATGACAGGTGTTTGCTTTTGCACCTGTCGCTGATGAAAGTCTGGATGGTCCCTTTCGTCTTTGGGACTGAGAACTTGGTGCCTGTTTTTCCCAAAAACATGCTAAAAGGTGGACTCATCTGACCACAACACTCATTTCCACTGTCTTTTGGACAATGAGATGATCAATTCACCTGCTTATTGTGGACTGTTTCAAAACAGTTTAACTTTAATATTCTATAATATTCTATTTATTCACAAAATAGTTATTTTAGTCAGTAGAGACATTGTAAATTTGTACTTTGGTCAGTAAAATTTTAAAGAGAATTAGCAAATCATGGATTCTTGGTTTTATTGCATTTTACAAAATGTCACAACTTTTCTGTAAATGGGGTTGTATTTAACTACCTGTAAAAAGTATGTTAAATATAGCATGATTGTAATCCAGACATGCTGCATTGGCCATGTTTTTATTTGTCAACTTTTTTGCCCATGGGCAAGCATAACTATAAGGAAAACCATAGTAATTTTTTTTTTTTTAACACATTTTTCCCTTTCTGATTTTTAGCTTCCATCTAGTTCTAGTTCCAGCCCCAAACCTTTGGCCACTGACTCTCCTCAAACAAACCCCACCCACAATACACAAACAGACTCCACCCCTTCTACAGAAGTTAAAACAGCCCCGCCCACAACTCTGAATGCAGAGCTTGCAGCAGAGGAGAGAAGTAGAGAGACAAATGCAGAGGGGGCGGCGACCACCACCCCTCCACCAACCACACCCATCTCTGCACCCTCTGCCCTGTCTGGCACTGCCATGCAAAACCCAACTGCAGAAGGGCAAACGGCTGGGACGCCCCAACCCGCAAGGACCCCAGGCAGCGAGGAGGGCAAACCAGAGGCCGGTGAGAGATCAGAGGGCATGACTGAGTAAGTAGAACGTTTCAGAATATTGGGCTTAATTGATTTACTAATCACATTTGACAACTACTTGTAATACTATATAAAGTCTATTAATGCATTTCAAAATGCTTTCCAATTCAGTCAGGTGAAGAAATCTACACTCAACCCCAACGCCAAAGAGTTCAACCCCACCAAGGCTCCTCTCAGCATGGTGAGAGCATTAATTTTAACTGTTTAGTTTCTTTTATACAGTTGTTGAAAAGCTAAATGTGCCAAGCCAGTGTGTCATGTCCATTTTGCAGGTGAAGCCCTCGGCCACTCCCACCCCGCCACGGCCAACTCCGCCCAGCCCCACAGTGGTGTTGCAGCCCCCACCAGGCCAGGGAGCCATTTACAACACCCAGTACCTGAGCTATGTCTCACCCATCCAGATACAGGGTCACTCTGTACAGGTGTCTACCCCTGCTTCTAATGGATAATTTTGGAAAATATTCTAAAACTTTTTGTTTGGAACACAGATTGATATGTGTTTTTTTTTTTTTTGGTTTGTTTTTTTTCCCTCTCCTTTCTAGGCACCTCAGATGTACCCGTATCCCATGACAACTGTCGGTCAAGGGAAGTACCCAAGAACAAAAGGTAATGCTTACATTAACTCATCATTGATTGTACTAATACTGTATTAATATTAATTGATATAACTTTCCTATTATTATTTGTAGTAGCAGTATTAATAATTGCTTTTACTGGCCGATACATTTGTGCTTTATTATTATTATTATTATTATTATTATTATTATTATTATTATTATTATTATAAAAATATCAACCATAATATGGTCTTTTTTTAAATTACTTTAAAGGTTTTTAAACTCTTAATTTAAATGTATTCTTATTAATAATATTAATAACAAAAATAGGGCCTAAAACTGTTATTTTGAATGTTGTATTTTAAAAACAATATTTCATATTGTATTGTAATATATTGTAATATTACAATATATTATCAATAATAAAGTGGTAACACTTTACAATAAGGTTCATTAGTTAACATTAGTTAACTACGTTAGTTAACATGAACTTATACAGCATGTATTAATCTTTATTAATGTTAATTTCAACATTTACTAGTACATTATTAAAATCTTGTTAACATTAGTTAATGCACTGTGAACTAACATGAACAAACAATGAACAACTGTTTTCATTAACTAACGTTAACGAAGATTGGTAAATACAGTAACAAATGTATTGCTCGTGGTTAGTTCATGTTAGTTAATACATTAACTAATGTTTAACTAATGAACCTTATTGTAAAGTGTTACCAATAAAGTTAAAATAAGAGTTTCAGGCTCTATTTTGCACTCTACTCATGGAAAGTGTTGCATACTATTACTCAAGTATTACTTCCACCTCCTGTCTCTCAGGTTCTGTAGTGACTCCTCGTCCTGACCACAGCTCTTCAGCACCCCCTATGCTCCAGGCCGCGGCATCAGCAGCAGGACCTCCTCTGGTGGCGTCTCCTTACCCTCCCTCATATCTGCAGTGCAACCAGTTCATATCAGCAATGCCCCACTACCCTGGACAGGTACCAGCCTTCACGTTTCCGGTAGACCAAATACTTCTAGTATTTCAATCAAACAAGATGATTTGGTTTTGAATGCGATTTGTATTGTAGGTGGTCACCTTTGTTTAAACCCCCTCCCCCCCCTGTTATTTCTTTCTCTCTCTGTCTTAGGTGTACTCTATGCTCCAGGGTGGACCACGAATGCTCGGATCAGGAGGTCACCCACAGACACTGGGTCCCCCAGGCCCACAGTACCCTGGTCAGAATGAAGGACCGCCAGCCCCTCAGCAGGGGATGTATGGTAAGCATTTAAAAAAAAAAAAAATTTTGGAATGGATTGATTTAGTTACTTGTGTGTTTGTTGTTTTTTTTTTTTTTTTTTTTTTTTTTTTTTTTGTTAAACGTTGTCAACTATATACATTTTTCTTTTTTCTTTGTTTCAGCTCCGCAGTCATTCTCTCATCACTCTGGTTCCATCCATCATCCTCAGCCCTCCAGCACCCCCACAGGCAGCCAGCCACCCCCTCAACACCCCGCCCCCAGTCCAGGACAGGTACATCCACCTGCCAATCAATAGCAACCACACACCTATTCCACAATCTTTTGTTACAAAGATCTTTCATACAAAAGTACCCCATAAGTTTCCAATGCCTTTGGTAATTATACTAAATATGTTCTGTTTTGACTGTTTGTCTTTTTCTAGTCCGGTCAGTCTGGTCCTCAGCCTCAGTCTTTGTACCACTCTGGGCCGCTGTCAGCCCCCACACCCCCTAACCTGCCTCCAGGACACAGCTCCCCACAGGCCTCCTACTCCCTTCAGGGCTACAGCCTGCCGGGACACCAGCCCCTGCCTCACCCGTACTCCTCTCTAGGACAGCTGACACAGGTGATGACCATATGCACACACAAAACACTTCCACATCCGTAGTCGCATTTCTCAACAGTGCATGTCTGCTTTGTATGAATTTTAGTCACCTAATTTTTTTTTGTTTATCCCATAATCAATATGAGGATTAAACATTAAGCGATGAAGATTAAATGTTCATTAATCATTTTATAAAAAAAATAAATTTAATTCTAAAAAAGAAAGGGAAAAAAATAAATATTTATATACACTACCAGTCAAAAGTTTAGTTTTTAAAAGTCTTGTGATCAGCAAGGCTGTCCGTCAGAGCTCGAGCACCCAATTCAGTTTTCCTGCGCTTTACTGATCAAATGCGCACACTTGTATGTCAGTGCCCGACTTGAGTATTCACAGAAACGCAGTCGGTTATGTCTTAAGTGAACGTAAACTGTTGGGAGAAAACTGGATGCACATCAGTCATTATATTGGATCTGTGCATTCAGTCTTAAAGTGACGGCAGCCTAATAATCCTGCTGCTGTCTGTCATTGTAATCAAACACCAAAAGACAAAGAGAGAATCACTCACTGCTCTCAACTGAAATGCTTTTGTAGCATATTTAATTCATACAGTGAAAACTATTCTATATATATATATATATATATATATATATATATATATATATATATATATATATATATATATATATATATATATATATATATATATATATGTGTGTGTGTGTGTGTGTGTGTGTGTGTGTGTGGTTTTTTTTTGTTTTTTTATTTATATATATATATATATATATATATATATATATATATATATATATATATATATATATATATATATATATATATATATATATATATATATTATACACATATATACACATATACACACACACACACACACACACACACACACACACACACACACACACACACACACACACACACACAAAAACTATACATTGTGTTACAGTACCCTGGCATTAATTAGTCAAAAAATAAATAAAAAATGTGCTGGAAGTTGATGGAAGTGATGTGCAGGTCTTTATTTTTTTTTGACACTTAAGTAATAATGCTAAAAATTCAGCTTTGCATCACTGGAATAAATAGATTGATATATTATAAAAGTTATTTTTTTTTATATGTATGTAGAATTGTATTCGTTTTCAGCAATTAATTTGATTTTTTTTATTACATTTATTATTATTATTATTATTATTATTATTATTGTAATTTTTGCTTCTCATTCTTTCAGGCCCATGTTCAAGGTGCGCTCTCAGGTCCTCACCACTCTGGAGGTCACGGCCCACCACCTGTGATGTTGCTTCATGCCCCGCCACCTCCCCCTCAGCAGGGTTCTGGCCCCCAGCATGGACCTCCCCCACCTCAACAGGGGCCCCACCAGCACTACACCTACATTGGACCACCTCAGGGTGAGTTTCCTGCACGAGAGTGTGCTTTGTGACATTTTAGATTTGCAATGAAATCTACCTGTGTTTTCCATTACAGAAATCAGCTAATTATACAAATTTGATGTTTAATATAAGGCTGTGTGCTGACACGTTTACCAAGATTTTTTAGCTTTATTTATTTATTTTTTTTTTTTTTTAATGATTGATTTGTTTTTTTTTCCCTCTGCTCTCATCAGTGGCTCATCCTCCACAGCAGATTCCATTCCATCCTCCTGGAAACTGACAGTGACTTTTGAAACTGAGTCTGAGCAGTGCGCCCCCATCTGATCCTCCTGTGGGATCGCACATATGTATATACCCTCCACCTGCTCCAAGAATGGAAAAAAAAGATTTTGTTTTTATTCACCTCTGGCAAGACTGAATGTGCTTGTTTTATTATCATTTTTTTTTTTTTTTTTCCCTCTTTTTGCTATTTTTAATTTGAGCGGACGGGGACACATAGTGTCTAAATCAGAAAGAGGAAATGAGTGAGTGTGCAAGACAAAAAAAAAAAAAGGAATGAGGGACATTTTTATAAAAATACAGTGACCTCTCCCTTTGTCCTCAACCCCCTTATTAAATAAGCAAATAATAAATGGTTAAAAAAAGAACAAAAAAATACAAAAAAAGTGTATAAAAATAAATTTTTAAACTCTCCTCATGTGTTTTGTCTCATGATTTGTTTTAAATGTAATTTTTTTTTTTTTTTTTTTTTTTTTTTTTTTTTTTTTAATAAAAGCTGTTTTTATTTTTTTAACTGCTGCATTCAGTGACCATAAAATGCATTTCAAAATTCTTACATACTTAAATTTTCTATCCATATTGTAGCACCAGACACAATGTAAATTAGTAAAACTTTTATTTCCCAATTTACAAGCCAATAACTAAAGTTTATAAACATTTATGACTGTATATTAAAAGCTGTATATTACATGGAGTCAAAGAAATTTCTCTGGTGCGCTCATATTTTTGTAAGCAAAAGTCAGGATGCATTATGTCGTAAACAGCAAATGTTTAAAAAAAATAATTCTCAGGTATCGTCAGAAGATTGTCATAAGGATTGAGGGAGGAAGTGAAGTTTTCTGTGAGGTGACGGTAGTTCAGTGCTTTCTCGATGGTGCTCCACTTCAAAATTCAAAGCATGGGTACAGCTGGAGACTCAGGATGATTTTTAGGCCTCTAATCAACATCACTTGATAAAAGGATCCTGGAGAAAAGATTTTTTTTTTTTTGGTTTTCTTCCATTTTTAAAATCCAAAAATGTGTCAGTTAAATACAGTAAATTAGAGAATTGTTTAGTACCTTGATTATTATGATGATTTAAGCTGTGTTGACATATTCAGAGCTGCCTTGGTCATCATCACTGCTCACACTTCCACGGGACAGACCTGTTGGCGAGGAGGAACATAATATTTAATTTCATGAAAATGATATTAATTATTAGGCATGTTGAGCATATATATTTTTTAAAAAAGGTTTGATAAATAATAAATCAGTACATTTTACATATTGACACTTTTGTAATACATTTTGCTATTCATGACTGTAAAATTAAGTTCATGTGAACCAAAGTATAGGGCTAAAAATAACTAAGTGATGCGATTAAATCATTTTGTCTCCTTGTGAGGGGTGAGAAAGCAAAAAATCCACTAATTATCCATGTACAAAAAAAAAAAAAAAAAACGTATTGCTTAGTGGAAGCTAATTTTTTTTAACAATCACACTTACAAGCAGGTTGGTTATGGAAGTCTGAAGAATTTTTGAAATTTTCATAATCGTGACTGTCTGTAAAAAAAAAAAAACACATTCACAGGATAAAGTTACGATATATATTGCAGCAGTGCATTATCATTATTAATTTTCAGCATGTAGTACCTGAGATGGAGTCATCCTCAGAGCCACTTAATTCATTGATGTAATTATTTGTATTATCTACAAAATTAGAGGTCATAAAATCAGAAGAAGATTCTATTTGACCATTTTTTTTATTTATCAATAAACAAACGTAAATACATTTCTATACTTGTTTAATCTCAGATTGTTTACCTGAACTCTGGGATGAAGGCTGTTTGCCTGGGGAATTTGGGGGATCTGGAATCACAGTTCTGGGTGGAATAATAATATATTTTCAGTTTCATACGGAAAATTATTCAGCTTTAGCCTGACTAGTAGTTTGGGACAACTTGTGAAGATTTGGGATCAGGAATGAGTGCTCTTACATGTAGTCACCTGGAAGCTGAACATCCCGCTCATCTTCACTTTCTAGAGAGGAATTCACATATATTTACCAGTCAATCTCATGCACACACATTTGTTCACTCACAAAGAGTTTCCATGTAACCCATAATAACACAATAACAATACACTCCATAACTACTCAAAAATGTGTCAATTGATGTCAGACCATGGTCATCGACATGAATGTTGCTTCCCTCCTCACCGTTTTGATTCACATAACTGGCTTGACTTCCAGCTGCAGAGACAAAAATTGAAATATGTGCCATAATAATAATACCACTCATCGTTTGCTTACATAGCAACTTTTATATATAAAGTGTAGTTCAAAGTGCTTCATGGGTCACATTATATACACAGTGCTCAGCGTAAATGAGTACACCCCCTTTGAAAAGTAACATTTTAAACAATATCTCAATGAACACAAAAACAATTTCCAAAATGTTGACAAGACTAAGTTTTATATAACATCTGTTTAACTTATAACATGAAAGTAGGCTAATAATATAACTTTCATGTTATAAGAACAAAATTTCCAGTTTTACTCAAATTAGGGTGATGCTAAAATGAGTACACCCCACTGAAAGTCTCTGGAGCAAAGCTACATTTTAGACTACAAATGTCTAATTTAACAAGAATTCAACCACAGGTGAGTCTAATTATTCATTACACAGGTGTCCAGCAGACAGTTGACTATAAAAGGGTGTTAAAACCCCTTCTCATTTCATGCTGTCAGCAATGGCACCACATGGAAGAGAAATGTCACAAGACCCGAGAAAGAAAATAATTTCTTTTCACCAGAAAGATGAAGCCTACAAGAAGATCAGCAAAGCTTTACTTATCAGTCAGAATACTGTAGCAAAAGTGGTACAAAAATTTTGATGGAAAAAAGATGGAACTGCAACCATCTCACAGAGACGTCCAGGTCGTCCACGGAAGTTAACACCTCGACAGGAGTGTCTTCTGATGAGAAGGTTGAAGAAAATTGGCACGCAAGTTCACTGCAGTTATCTAAAGAAGTAGAAAGCCAAACTAGGGGGACTATTTCCCGTGACACAATACAGCGTACACTGCAGAGGAATGGCATGCATGGGTGCCGTCCACGAAAGAAGCCTCTCCAGGCACAAAAAAGCCCGGCTAGAGTTTGCCAGGGTCCATGCTGACAAAGATGAAGACTACTGGGACTCTATACTCTAGAGTGATGAGACCAAGATAAATGTTTTTGGAACTGATGACTTCAAAACTGTATGGCGTCGCAAAGGTGAGGAATACAAAGAAAAATGCATGGTGCCTTCAGTGAAACATGGTGGTGTCAGTGTCCTTATGTGGGGCTGCATGAGTGCTGCTGCTGTCGGGGAGCTGCATTTCATTGATGGCATCATGAATTCACAGATGTACTGCTCTATACTGAAAGAGAAGATGCTACCATCACTCCGTGCCCTTGGTCGTCATGCACTTTTCCAACATGACAATGATCCTAAACACACATCTAAGGCCACTGTTGGATTTCTGAAGAAGAACAGGGTGAAAGTGATTCAGTGGCTCCTGATCTGAACCCAATCGAACACCTATGGGGAATTCTGAAGAGACAAGTTGAGCATCACTCTCCATCCAGCATCCAGTCTCTAAAAGAGGTCATTCTTGAAGAATGGAAAAAGATCGATGTTGCAAAATGTCGCCAACTTGTTCATTCCATGACTAGAAGACTTGGTGCTGTGATAAGAATCATGGAGGCCATACAAAGTACTAGATGTAGTAGTTTTTGTTGTGGGGTGTACTCATTTTTGCATCACCCTAATTTGAGTAAAACTGAAAAATGTGTAATCTAAGTTATATTATTAACCTTACTTAAATGTTATAAGATAAACACGTTATATTAAACTTAGTCTTGTCAGCATTTTGGAAATTTGTGTTCATTGAGATATTGTTTAAAATGTTACTTTTCAAAGGGGGTGTACTCATTTACACTGAGCACTGTCTGTGTGTATATATATATATATATATATATATATATATATATATATATATATATATACACACACACTACCAGTCAAAAGTTTGGACACGGTAAGATTTTTAATGTTTTTAAAAGTTTAATGTTTTATTTATTTAATTAAAAATACAGTAAAAACAGTAATATTGTGAAATATTATTACAATTTAAAATAACTGTTTTCTGTTTGAATATATTTTATAAAGTAATTTATTCTTGTGATCAAAGTTGAATTTTCAGGATCATTACTCCAGTCTTCAGTGTCACATGATCCTTCAGAAATCATAATAATATGATGATCTGCTGCTCAAGAAACATTTATTGTGTACAATTGTACAAAATATTTGTGTACAATATTTTTTCTCAGGATTCTTTGATGAATAGAAAGTTCAAAAGAACAGCATTTATTTGAAATATAATCTTTTGTAACATTATAAATGTCTTTACTGTCACTTTTGATCGATTTAATGCGTCCTTGCTGAATAAAAGTATTAATTTCTTTAATTTCTTTTCAAAAAAATACAAATTCTTACTGACCCCAAACTTTTGAACGGTAGTGTATAATGTTACAAAAGCTTTGTATTTCAGATAAATGCTGTTCTTTTGAACTTTCTATTCATCAAGGAATCCTGAAAAAAAAGTACACAACTGTTTTCAACATTGATAATAATCATAAATGTTTCTTGAGCAGCAGATCATCATATTAGAATGATTTCTGAAGGATCATGTGACACTGAAGACTGGAGTAATGATGCTGAAAATTCAGCTTTGATCACAGGAATAAATTACTTTATAAAATATTTTCAAACAGAGCACAGTTATTTTAAATTGTAATAATATTTCATGATATTACTGTTTTTACTGTATTTTTAATTAAATAAATGCAGCCTTGGTGAGCAGACGAAACTTCTTTTAAAAACATTAAAAATCTTACGGTGTCCAAACTTTTGACTGGTAGTGTATATAAAAGGTATGCAAAGAAAAATAAAACAATTAAAAACGTTAATGAAATTTATTAAATGAAAAGGAACAAGAAAAAGAAAGAAAAAAGATAACTAAAGAAACTCAAAATATAAAAGCTAACTTTAAATATATATATCTTCAGAAACTAAACATCTTTTCTTTCATACAGGTTTGTATTGTGGTAATAAAGCAGTAAACAATGACAAACATCGTAAACAGTAAAGAAAATACCACAGTGCTGTTTTTTTTATTACACTTGAGCTGTTAGATTATTATATTCTCCCAAAGGCCATGATGATTACTCACTTTCTGAGGGAGGACAGGAGGGCACCTTTGTGACAGTAATAGATGGTGAACTGAGTGAACTGAGGGAAGAGAGGTTATTAAGACAGTGAAGCACAACAGTCTGTGACTGTGTTTATCTGTGTTTGTGTGTCAACTCACTTGGGTAGTGGGTAAGGTACATTGATAATTCTGTGAGGGTCTGGATGGGGTGCATCTGAATAATAAGGAAGGATACAAGCATTTATGTATTAATATGAACACTGCAGATTATAGAATAACTTATGTTTTGTTGTGCGTTAGAAGAAAGGACAATTTATTTACATGTCGACTGGGGATGCCAAACCACAAATCTGTATGAAGAGAGATAATGTTGAGCACACACACACACACACACACAGGGTATACAGCTTCAAACACAAACACAACTTTAAACCAAAACATACTGTATATATGATAATTATGACTGATACAATAGTGTAGCAGACAAGATCCTTTTATTTGGCAAAATTTGTAAGACAGAGGCGAGATTTTATTTCTTACGCTGAGTTGTATTCTGGACTAGAGTCACTGGACCTCTGAGGGATGGATGCTGTAAAATAAATAAAATATACCCAATAAACAAACTAAATCATGTCACAATACTTTTACAATAGACATTAATCATCACATTTGCCTTAAAATTTTGATTCTTTTTTACGAAGTCGGGCTAACAGTTAGATAATAATGTAACTATTGCTCGGCTTCAACTAACTAGTAAACATCAAATGTTTCAAGCATTAAATATGCATTATGCTGCCTTCACGTGCTCTCTGAATTATCGTAAATATACGGAGCCCCACACATGACATGCAAGAAAAAAAATTAAATCGTGCGTACGATTTACTAATTCGTTCCCTCGATTTACTAAAATGTGCGCACGATTTACTATTTTGTTCCTTTAATTTACTAAAACGTGCGCATGATTTAAATAGTAAATCGTGAGCACATTTTAGTAAATCGAGGGAACGAATTAGTAAATCGTGCATACGATTTAGCTTACTATTTTTTTCCTGCATGTCATGTCCGGGGCTCCGTATTAATACGAGTTTCCTAGGTAAAAAAAAAAAATTGCACATGAACACCCTCCTCATAATCACGACTTCAGAAGTCGGCTATAATACGAGCATGCGCAGAACGCCGAGTCTGACTAAAATCTGGCCTTGTCTTTCTGCGCATTTTCAGGAAAGATATAGGTGATGCAAGATCCGTATTCAATCCTTGAAATATTTGATTGCGCAAATACTAGCACAGGAGGATGATTACTGTAGCTCGACTACACAAAAAACCTGTTGTAGCTCGATTATAACGTCGCGCATAAACGTAATGTTAGTGAAAGTGCGAAACTGTCATTATAACTCTTTCTTAATAGGGTCATTGTCAGAGTTGTGCAAAGTCATGTTGTACAAATTGAAAAACATCCCTTTTTACCATGAAGTTTTGATGAGAAAAAAAAAAAAATCATTTTATTTTGTAGATGGAGTTAGTAGGTCTTACTTGGCTGTTTGTGCCGCCAGCAGTATGTACAAAGACTGGTTACAAGGATGATTGACAGGAGGAGAGCCCCGCTTACCACAGACAGCAGTGTAGTGGAGTCCATAACTGAGAAGACAATGTGAGAACATCGATTTATGGTAGTATTAGGCCACAAAAGAGAGCAACAAACTTCTTCTGAATCTGTGGTTTTAGGTTAGTTTGACTAACCCTGGGAAATGTTCACTCATTTTGCATAAATGAAGCAGCAGCGTATGAAAAGTTTGGTCAACTCATTTCATTTGGTTTATACGAAACTGACCTCTTTTAAGAATTTTAAGAAACGGCTGAAGATACAGATCTTCCATGAGCTCTTTTAAACATTTCTCATAATTTATTATTTAGCAATTAATAAATTCTTAAATTTGATTTGATAATTTCCACCATGCACATTTAAGTACCTTAACTAGCTTGCATCTTTCTGAATACTTTGTAACTTTGTCTTTCAAAACTTCTGTTGATAAGTAATAATTGTTTGCTTGTAGACTGCAAAAATCATATTCTTAATCAGTATAATCTTGTTTTCCAGTAAAAACATCTCAACTTTTATAAAACAACACAACTTTGAGTGGCCAAAATCCCTTTCAAGGTATGTACAATTCTATATACAGTCTCTGTTTTAGCCCTGTGATCTTTCAGAAAAACAAAAATTAGTTTGACTATTGACAATGTCAAATAGTGCATACACAATGATCATATACAAAATTATCACTTGTACCATTTCTATTGCATCTCAAATTATGTATTGTGCTTGATCTGAATTATGTAGTGTTTTGATCTGCCTGCATTGACACCACTGTATGCGAACTGAACTGAGCTGGATGATAACATCACTGTTTACTCCAGTGCTGATATAGATAAATTAATTAAATTAATAACTATTGATTCTTACAACGGAATGAATCAATACTGAATTTACTTAAGATGGATAATGACACCATTTTCTTTAAGAGCTGCTGTGCAGCCAAAATTATATACCAGTTTTCACTGTAAAGCTGCTTTGACACAATCTGCATTGTAAAAAGCGCTATATAAATAAAGGTGAATTGACTTGATAGTGTCCCTGCCAAAGATACTTTTATCGCTAGCATTTATAAATATGTTCACACTTTGCAAAATTTGACCAAATTTAAAGCTAATTTGGAAATTACACATTATTTATTCACGTTACATGTCTGATTTTTATCTCAAGCTTCACTGATGTTGCCTTCACAATTAACAAATACACTAATTTTAGGGGGGAAGAAATCACTATTTGTGTTTTAATTAAGATTGTTATAGTTTTAAATGTGTAATTCTCAAATTTTTATTATGTATTTTTTCATGTTTTAAGACTGAAAGTCTTGGTCTGGACAAGAGTAAAAAATAAAATTTAAATTCTACACACACAAAAAAATCTACGATAAAGTTTTCAAGACAATTTTAATGTGACCTTCATATAACCCAAAAAAAGTTAGTACTCTGTATGTTAGTTTTAATAGAAATCTGGGACATAAAAGCACAGAAGTTGAAGAAAACCTGTAAGGGTATTTTATTTTTATTGTAAGGTTTTTTCCCACTTGAGTATAAACACCATTATATATATATATATATATATATATATATATATATATATATATATATATATATATATATAAATTCTTATTTCCTAACAGCAGTGCACACTTTACTTGCTTTAGATAAAAGCTGTCAGCTTAACACCATTACGTATAACACTCAAACAGAAAACAAACTCCTAATTACCTCAGCATGAATCATTGTGTGCATTTTAGTAGAGACAGGCTCTTCTTCTCTGTAACATTTCTAAAAATCTTTGAGTGGTCAGCTTTTTTCAGATGAATCATTTTGCTGGTTTTAATATGTAAATTCTCAATCTGCTAAATTTCACTCGGCATCACCTGCCTTGCAAGTTTTACACACCTCTATATATGTGAGTGTGTGGCTGTCTGTGGTTGCATTCAGTGCCAGGAAACGGATTTCCTGTATTTTGCAGTTAGATGAGAAAAAAAAAGAAAAGAAAAAAAAAACGACATCATGAGAGGTTTGGGCCTCTCTTAATCCTAGAGCTGTCAAGTTATAGAAAACTACTACCTAGAATCCCAAATAGCATACATTCTCTTAATTTAAGCACATGAAAATTTGGCATGTTCTTTGGCACCCAATACTATATTATTGTCGATTCGAAAAATCAAATCATGAACAAATCATCCAACACAACAGCACTACTCATTTATATGCATAGAATTATTAAATGTATTTGTCCAATGCATGCTTTACTGAGAAAAGGTGTGAGGAAAAATAACTAAGAACATGAATGTAATTGGCTTGACAGGAAATTGAGTGTAATAATGAGGTTTCATTTGTGGTTTAAAATGTCTTGACCCTTCGATCTTTATCTTTACATTACAGCCACATACTGTAACAAGCCAGCATTACTCAATTACACAGAGTGATTGAGCTAGTAAATAGAACTTCTAAATAAATCTTTTGTGTAAAAAATTAATGTTTGCTGACTTGCAGAGAATACTGATCGTGTTTAGAAACATTTATTTTCTTAATATAAAGCCCACACCCAAAATTAAGGAAAATTAACCTTTCAAATTAATTTTTGTGGCAATTTGAAATATATTGTATCGCCTGATAAATGTTTCTAAGCCCTTCTGTCAATCGCATCAACCACGTTGGTGGTAAATAGCATGTTACTCGCACAGAAGAAAACCAAAGGTGTGGACAGTAAAGTCTGGACTGCAAAGTTCCTCATCTTCACTAATCGAGAGCGGTGGATCGAATAATGCAGGATTTCTTGGCAGTTTGTAGAAATTAGATGTAAATTCGCATTATTGTACTCAAGCTCTGTATCGTATCACAGAAAACTTCGAGAGTATTCCACACATAATTATGCCACAGTTTTATGAAGAGATGAAGAGTAAAAAGCTTACCCTATCAGTAGCAGCAGTCAAGTCAAATCAAGACACCACACGTTCTGCTCAGCAGAATCCTGCAACCAAACTGGAGACCAGTTCACACGCACGCTGCAGATTGTACAAATCACACCTAACTCGCAGCTCACAATGAAGGTGCCACCATTTTTTTATTCTTCCTCCCACACAGATCACTCCTTGTTCCTCTGTTTTCTAAATGACCTCCCAACCCAAGCTTGAACAATCCCAGTAGTCAGTTTTTTAATACGCTCATATCTGCTGAAGTTAATTCCTTAAGTTTTATTAACTCATACGAGTTGTTGAGGTGTGTCCTGATCTACAGGGCCTTTGCTGCAAAGAACTTTACTTTTAGGTTTCTCTCTTCGCTGCACTTGCTCTCTGCCTTCTCATAGGCTCATTGAAAGCACCCTTCCATCACTTGCACCAGTCAGCATCTTTTTTCCTGCTTTTCATCTCTGTAACTGGCTGCTCTCTCGCTCATTTCACCTCCCTTCCTTATCTCATCTTATATCTGAAGGTTCGGTTTCTTGCTCGGTTCTCTGTTGTCATGCAGATTTGATTACTTGTTTTAGTTTTCTTCATTTTCAGCATTTGTCAGATATTAGAGAACACCAAAACAAAGGTCATTAAATGAGCGTACGTAAAAGATGAAGGCACGATTTTCTGTAAAACCTGTTTTCGAATGTTATAGATTATGAAAAGGGCTTTTTAAAATGACAAGACTGAGTTACATTAGGCTGAGAATTTGACCACATTAGAACAAAATCATATTTTTGCGCTGTCCTGTTAAGATTTAATGTCGATAAACGATAATAATTGGTCATGTTAAAAGACAATAATCAACAAGAGAGTCATGTTTTATAATGTTCTATGATAAAGTGACACAGAAAACAAGTGTTTCCCCTGCAGGTTAATGAGAAATTGAGAGTGTTCTAAATATGTAAAAAAAAAAAAAAAACCTTAAAAAAAACTTGTCTGTTTAGAGCTGTAAGAGTTAACTCTGCGCTTCATTATGGCGGGCAGTGAGTCATAATTTCTCAATCTTGCCTCCCACTCCTGTGGCATTTTGTGGTGTTCTTGTAGCCTACACAAACAATTGACAGGAATGACATATAGGTACAAGTATATTCTCACAGGCACAACAACATCCACCAAATGTTCCACTGCACAGACAATGCATGTTTCGATTCAGGTTCTTCAGTTTTCATAATTCATTCACGAGAATAATTTTCACAGCAAATTTACCAAACAGGCTTGCATCTCTATATCCCACCTACAAACAGGAAACCACAGCAACTGAAAAACCTTATGATCATCGTTGTTGCCACTGCAGAGAGAAAGAAGAGAAGGCAAACATGCAAGAGACGGAGAGAAAGATATAAAGAAGTAAAAAGACTCGCCATTATTAAGACATGTTGTAAGGAGAAATAAAGAGGGTAACTGATTTATAGCAAGTTTTAAGACACAAAAATTCAAAAAGACACAAATAAGATTAAGTTTCTAATTTAATATTAAAAAAAGTTACAAAACAAGATTAGCAAGCAAGTTTGCAAATTATGTCAAACGTATTGCCTGGAAAACAACCACGGCAGAGGGAATGCGCTAAAAACTGCCTTCATTTAAAAACAAAAAATAATTACAGTTTAAGACAGTTAAAATAGCACATTAAAACATGCCATGAACCAGGCCATCGCAACAAATATATGTAACAATATTATTTAAAAAAAAAAAATCATCAAATTAATTAATATCTGAATCATGCCATTGTAGTGTTAGTTTGTTTTCTGTGTCCCTCGTAAAAGCTGTAGAATGGAAGAAACATATTAAAACGACAGGAAAGACTGAAGTTTGTAAAGGCAGATCACAGACAGGCTCAGTCTGATTCTGCTAGTTTTTAGTCACAGTCCAGTTTTGATAAAAACAAATACAACAGCTGTTTGGGAATACCTTGGTTTTAGCTAAATGACCTAGACAACTATTTGAAAAATCAATTCAGATGGCCTCCAATAAAAAGGTCTAAAATGTAATTTACATGACTTGAAAAGTAAAACACAGCTCGATGAGCTTTAATCAAAGGTAAAGAAACATCCCAACATATAACTTCTTTCCATGTCCCACGTGTTACCCGTGTGCCTCTCTCTCATCCCACAGGACTCCTCTGGACAGAGGGCAGAACTGTCGATGGCACACAGTACTTCCAAGTAAGATGTTCCTGATTTTTTTGTTAGTTCATAATGTTCCCAAATCAATATTGGTGTTAAGGATATAAACAAAAAAATATAAGCTTAATAAATTACTATAAAACTCCATATTGTGGAGATAGTCCAATCAGAGATTACTTTTCTCATACTGCTCCAGGATTGGCAGCTGATGACACTGGCTCTCTCTGCCAAAGCCAATCAGAATGTTGTTCCCAGGGTTGAAAAGCATCCAAATCCTTGCGTCATCTCAAATTAAAACACTTGACACTGTTACTTTAGTGGACCTGCCTCTCTTTGGAACAACAATTGGTGCGTCATCTGGAAAACAAAGAGACACATCAGTATATTAGATTTTTAAAGTGCCTGTAATAATGACCCCGAAAAATCAGCATGTGAATAAGAATTAATAACATATAAAAGAAAAACAGAAAAATGGACTTGAAAGTAAACAACCAATCAGCATTTAGTCCAATAAAGAGGGGGAAAAAATATTTACAGCTTGATGTTTGTGGACTGCATTTGTGTTGCCAATAGTTAACTAAAACCATTAAAAAAAAGTTGTTACCTGAAATAAAATAAATGCTAATTGAACTAAAATAAAATATTAAAATACTATTAAAAAGCTAGTTGCTTTTTATTTAGTATAACTAAATACTCATTTAGGTGTACATTTTCATTTAGTATAATACTAGAATAAATAAAACTACAATAAAAACTATATAGATATATTTTGAAGTCAAAAAATACAAAATTAAACAACACTTAATTGAAATTAAAATGGAAAATATAAATACATAAAAACTAATTCCAACTATTCATAAAAATAATAGCATCTCAGTGATACTGAAACAACAATGCTGTCAGATAACTGACTCACTGACTGACACCTAATTAAAACAATAATACTAAATGTTAATGCTAAAAGGTAAAAAAAAACACTTTATTTTCCAGAGGAACTTTGTGTACAGAGGTATGCCAGGACAATCATCCACAACCTCAAATAAAAGGACTCTACATAAAGTATCTGATCAGAGAACATGGAAGTTGAAGGAAAATATTCAGTGGTTGAAAACTGCTAAAACAACTTTTACTGTGCATACAAATGAAAATCTGAACAAATTATAATGTATACAAAATGCTAGCAGGTACTGTGCCGAATTCTGTCACCTACCGAATTATGCGTAGCAGGTGCTGTATTGAGCTAATGCTAATCCTAATCCTAACCCTACCATCACTACATTATGTGTACGGTCACATAATTCAATATAACACCAGCTCCAGGAGAGAGTGAGACAGAGAAACATACCATGTATCATATCGTACAAGGTTTAAAGTATTTAAATAGACATATCAAATAGTAGAAAATGTGTATGATGCACTACTTTACTCTCATTCACTTCACAGACTCATTATCATGTAGTTATTTTAGAGGTTTTTGCAGCCATATTCCTTGGCTCACCTGTTATACAGCAAACACATTGAGTGACTGTGTCTGCTGAATATTTTTTCCATTATTCGGTAGAATTTGTTATTTGTTTTGGCTTCAGGCACATCCCTAGTATTTAACCAGGAAAGTTCCTTTGAAAACGGCTTCCTTTAAATGTAGAATAATAATGATGTATTATTAATGATGTAACAATTGACAAATCAAATCACCCCTTTTGAAAATACACAGAATAAATAAATAAATAATATATTTCTAAATAAATACACAGAATGAATAAATTAAAAATCAAAAATAAAATTAATAATTTGGATAAGAATATCCTGAAAATACCAAATTCACTGGAAATAGGAAAGGCCTTTAATCTAAGAGAAGACTGTGATGTCACCAGTGATATCACTCACCAGACGGGACATAGTTCTCAGCCAGTTGGCGGTCTTTCTCAATAAAGACGGCCGTAGCAAGGAAGAAAGCTCCGCCCCCCACGGCCACAAAGGAGCACAGCAGGAGTGACATCTGAAGCGAACGAAACTCCCACATGTATGAGTCCGACTGCTTTATCGAGTCTGACACCTAATGGGGGAAAAAACAGACCACATGCAACCTTAAATGTCTTTTTAAAAGAACTTTGAAAGTTTCTGTGCATTTGTAAGATTGACGTACCACTCCTATGAGGTAAGGGCTAATAGCGTCGCCCAGCAAGTGCGAGAGCACAATCTGAAATGCCTCTGCGGTGGAGCGACGTGTGGGGATCACGACATACTGAAAGAAAGAGAGAAATAAGGACATCAAGAAAGAGACCTCACGTTATTCCCACACATATTTCAAAGAAAATAATAGTTACTGATAGGGATTTTTTTTTTTTTTTGGTATTTTCAGGATTTTAATCCCACTGTATTAGAAGACTTTGAATATAGTGCCTTTTTAAAGTTCGATAGTCTGTGGACATTATGAACAATATGTCATTGAATGGCAATAACTGTGTAACGTTTCTTCAAACAAGTCTTAACTTTGTGTTTCATAGAAGAAAAGAAAAAAAAACAACAACAGTATCCAAGTTTGCAAAGACCTGAGGGTGAGTGAATAATGTAATAAATGGGAGGAAGGGAAACTCACCAGTAGGATATCTGCAACAATGGCCCAATTCATAGACAGGAATGTTTCACCCAGGAAGATAAAGACCTGATGAGAACACAAAATAGTCAACCACCATTATGGTCAGCATAAAACTGCCCTACATTCAACAACAGCACTGCGGTCAATAAAAAAACTGAAAACATTTCCTGGAAAAAAACAAGCTTTCAGATAAAACTGGGTCAGAGGAGAGGTCAAATGAGTGACTTACATATGTAGCTGCAGTGCTAGCCTGGGCAAACATGATGGACAGGTAGAGAAAGGGAGCAGCAAGGAGGAGTCCAGCAGCACAGACTAGTGGATCAGCTCGAGGGGTTCTCGTCCTCAGCTTCTTGCTGGCCTGCACTCCACTCGCTACGCCCAGGATGCCTGTCACAACTGTGATGCCACCAAACATCAGACTGCAGAGCAGAAGAGTTCACAAGAACATTACTAATGTATGTTCTTAACAGAAGAATATTTACAATACAGCATGTGCAAATGCAGTACTCTAAATGGTATCGTTAAAACAGTACCATAATACTACAGAGACATCATCTTTAGAGAGTGAGATGTTGTGTGTATGACGGTCTGCTACCTGTCAGAGTTGTCACAGGGATCTTTTAAACACGGCTGTTTCACTCCAGTGAAGACGCCCGCTCTGAATAAAAAGGCAGGGGCCCACAGGGCCAGTGATCCTGTCACAAAGGCCACAGCCGTGAAACCAAACGTGGACAGAACAAAACTTGGACTGAAAAAAAGAAAAAAGAAAAATCAAGAGGGAGATGGAGAAAGACATTTAGTTCAGGAAAGAAACAAGCAGTCAATGCAAATCACACAACAAGTAGCTCAAGAATCACATACATCACTTTTTCGACTTCTTTATATATTATATATATTTATATTCACTATGTGGACTCAGTGGAGCTAAAATATTTGAATGAAAAAAAAAAAACTATCAGTGTTTTTTTCTTTCTTTTTTGGGGCAGCTTTCACACTGGCAGTTTAGTTCTAAAAGGGGCACGGTTTGCATGACAAATCACTAATGTGAAAGCTGTCGTGTGAATCCGGGTGCGCACCGGGGTACCGAACCCGAGACTACCCGAAGGAGGTGGTCTGAATTCGGTCGCACTCAAACTGTGGCGCAGTTCGCGTGAATATGAAAGCAACTCGGACTCAGGTGCGCACTTGTTCAGGAAGTAAAGTAACCTGCGCATGTGTTTTAGCCGATTATAATGTATTTACTTCAATAAAACATGATAGTGTTGATGATTTACTTTGGATTTTAGCAGGAGCGAGCTTGCAGTGTATTCATGTTTTGCGAGGACAATCAGAGCGGCAAATAAATGGCAATCAGCTGTATCCTCAAGATGGTTTTCCGCTGCTTGCAAACAGACTGTCTACATGCGACGCACACACAGTAAACCCAAGTGTCGTTTACTCTGCTGCACATAATGGCACCAAATTAATAAAAAACACAATTTACTGACCCGCGTTCTGTTTTGTCTGACGTAAGATGAACGCAAACTCACCAGGGTTCAATAGAATCTAGTTTAGTGTGAAACCAGACCAACGCTGCGGGGGGCACCGGGAACAATCCCGGGCTCGGACCGCAGCAAACAAGCCCAGTGTGAAAACCCCCTTTGTGTATGCACAATGAAAATCAATGGGGCCCAAAGTTGTTGTTTCAGGCTCCACTGACTTTCAAGCTATTGGCAAAAATAACAATGGCAGTCACCGAGAGCAATGCTAAAGCTATAGCTTTATAATAAAAATTACCCTGACATCTGAAAAAAACTGCTTGAGATTGCAGGCGATTAGATATTTTATAACTAATCATATCAGAGGCTGCAGTGGTGTCAGCAATAATTAATAACTGAAGAAAAAACCCTCAGTAGGGTCAAGATATCAGATATTAAAAAATTCCCTACGTGACATCTAAAGCAAAAATCATGACTTATAAATGATGCTTTAAGGCAACATGAGCTCTCAGTGACTCACTTCCTGCAGAGTGCTTTCATGTCCGTTATCCAGCTGGTTCTCTGCAGCGTGTGCTCCGGACGAGCTTCAATCGCACCTCGCTTCGGTTCCTGAACCACAAACAACAAGAGGATCACAGCCAATAGCCCCAGACCAGGGGTCACCTAAGAAAGAGAAACAAATGAAAAAAAGCAAACAAAAAAGACAGAGAGAGAAAGAAAGCGAGAATAAGGAGAAGAAAATTACAGAGAACTGTTATCATATTTAATCTCAAAGTGTGATTTTGTGGTGAAAGCAACAAGCATGTATTTTGTAAACCACCCACAGACAGATAAACAGTAAATGGGTTGGTGCTGCAGACATACCCGAAGAGCCCAGTGCCAATCCTCAGCCACACGATCCACCTGTGAGCCCACGATATAACCCAGACCACTGAGGAAAGAAAGGCCAGCAGATTTTAATGAGAAGTGGTAAGTCTGGTCCACACTGCAGCTTATGCTGGCAGAAAACTGCTCATTTAGACAGGAAGTGGATGTCTGATTGACATATAAAGTAAGTAACCAAACACAGTTAGATCTAAGATGATGTTTAGGGCCATGTAAATGTGCAATCAGACATACTCTAATGTTCAAAAGTTTGGGGCCAGTAAGATTTTTTTTTTTTAAGAATTTAATAATTTTATTCAGGAAAGACATTAAATTGATCAAAAGTAGCAGTAATCACATTTATAATTTTACCAAAAAAAAAAAAAAAAAAAAAAAAAAATCAAGTAAGATTTTAATAAGAATTGTTTCTTGAGCATCAAATCATCATATTAGAATGATTACTGAAGTGTCATATGACACTGAAAATTCAGCTTTGCATCACAGGATTAAAAAACATTTCAAAATATATTAAAATAGAAAACAGTTATTTTAAATTGTAATAATATTTCACAACATTACTGCTTAAAAATAATTGCTGAATTTAAATTAAAACTTATTTTAATAAATATTTACACAAAAAACAAGCCTGTCTGTAGATGTTGTAAATATTTTAGCGATATATCAATATATTTAAAGTTGAAAATTTTAAATAAAGTGGAATTAGCGACAGGTTTTTCTTCTGTGATGTACATCCGTGTACAATGGAAAAATTGGGGAAAAAAATGCAGGAGGGGCTTGGTTCAAATTCACCAGTTGTTGACTGGATGGAGGCACATTTGAATTTGAGCTTGCAGTCAATCGAAAGAAAGGTTTAAGCAGACTAAATGATTGGAGAAGTCCAACATACGTCATCAGAGAGTCTGTCGTTTCACCAGAAGATTAAGTTATGGCATTTTGATTAAAAATCAACATAAAAATGAAACATGCATGGATTAATTATTTATAGAAAGATCAATAAAATGCATTTAGAAAATAGATGAATGTTCATTTCATGCCGACTTTAATAATTTAACAAATCCAGCTGACTCGTTCGTCCTCAGAAGTGCTCAAATGTAGCAGCCTGGAAGCTTATAAATGCAACTTCATTTCCAGGTGTGAAAGACACTGATAATGCAACTGTGTGTGACAGAGTGTGAGAATGTAACCATGCTGTGAATGTGCATAGAGCTCAAGTGTGAATAACCTAAACACCAGCATTTCGATTGGCAGTTCTGTGTCTGTGTGTTCTTGTATACATGGTTCGAAGACACAAATGTGTGTAATGACATGGGTATTACAACATAAACATGGTTGTGAGCGTATTTCCTGTGTCCTCGTAAACCAAATGGCTTAAAAAAACAAACAAACATACTAAACGGTGTTTTTTAAAATTCAAAAAATACAGACAGTTTCGTGCGATGGGTAGGTTTAGGGGTAGGGGTAGTGTAGGGGGATAGAATATACACAGTTTGTACATTATAAAAACCATTACGTCTATGGAGAGTCCCGTAAACCACATATACAAGTATGTGTGTGCGTGTGCGTGTGTGTGCGTGTGTGTGCGCGCGGTCACACCTGCCCACTGGGATTGCAAAGTAAAACACAGACAGCATGTTGGTCCTCTTCTCTTTGACAAACAGATCAGCGATGATGGTAGGAGCAATGGTGGAGTAACTGGCCTCTCCAACTCCCACTAGCCCTCGCGTCAACAGCAACGCCCAGAAATACTGAGAGAAGATTTATTCTATTAGTTTACTCTACAAATCACACTTTAAAACATATATACTCTTCAGTATATGAGACACATAGTCAGAGATTGAAAGGTACTGCTTTGAAACAAAGTCTTTAAGTAAAATGATATTCAAATACAAGGGTGAGGTTTAACACATCTGGAAAGTGTTTCGTGTTAGACTTACGTCTTTGCCAATGAAGGAGCTGGCAAGTGTCACTAGGCACCAGAAGAAAATACCCACACTCATGATCAGCTTCCTGTTATACCTGTCGCCCAGGTATCCGAACACAGGAGCCAAGACCATGTAGCTGCAGATGAAGACTGAAGGGCAACAAAGAATCAAACAAAGCAAATGAAAAACATAATATAATAAAATAATAAAATGACATGATTTGACATGGTATGAATCAGCTCACCTGTCTGAAGTAGCCCTGATTTTCCATCACTAATGCTGAAGAAACGTTCAATGTCTGGAAGTACACCTGTAAGAGAGGAAAGGTTATTATCACAGCTTTATTATTGACCAATTCACATGATATGTTTTGCAGAATAAAACAATGAAGTCTTTACAGTTATTTATAAATCAAACAGTCATTGGCAACAAGAAATATTTTTGCTTTCCAACAAGGCCTCTATTACTAATAGCAAAACCATGTTTATTAACCTCATAAGAGCAGTGTTATTGTTAAACAAAACTATTAAAAATCGTTTTCATTAATTGAAATAAAGTTAAAATAAAATAATCATGTGAAAAGTGATGAAGGGAGAAAAATTGCAAAAACAAACAAAAATACTTAGACTATGGGCATTGAAATGTATGTGTGTCATGCACAATTTTGATAAATAATATATGAATGTAAATGTTTAGGTTTGATTTAAACAGTAATTAAGAATTTCTCCATATTAATAAATGAAAATTAGTGCACAAAACCTAAGCAACTTATTTACAGGACTGACAACTAACCTTAAGTACTAAAATTACTAAATAAATAAATTTAATTAAATGTATTTATTTATTAATTAAATTAAATAAGTTTAATTTAATTAAAACTAAACAGAAATATTAAAAAAAGCCACAATTGCATAACAAAATCACTAAAACTTGAAAAATAAAAAAAACTAGAATTAAAATATAAAAATAAATTAAATGAAAAAAATAAATACTATAATAGTTTATAAATAATACTAAAATAACTGAATATGAATTAGTGATATGATTTAGAAGTTATCGGATTCAAAAAGAACAACTCAGACTAGTATAATCGTACATCGTGAACATAAAGCGCATTATCATGGCGTATATGGGTGTTAGTACTTCGTGTCTTTGTCTTGTGCATTTGATCTGGATGAAAAGGGAGCCAGCATTGTCTAGCAGCACTGATGCGCTGAAATCCAATAGCACTGGTTACCTGCCACAGTGAATCTGTCCATATAGTTCAGCAGGTTGATGTAGCAGAGTACAATCACAGTCAGTATAGCTCTCTTATCAGACACTCCACTAGCAGGCTCCTCCTCCTCCTCATGCTTAGGTGAACCCACCCCATTGTCAGAAAGCCCCTCCCCCTCATAATCATCTGAGAAGAAGGGTGTGGTGTCTGCAGAAACATCTGTCCGTGACATCACTGCTGCAGAAAAAAAAAAAAGATAACAAAAAGCAAAAGTGCCGCTACAAATCAAAGTCTTAGCAATAATATTGCAAATATTCAAACTTCCCTAAAACACGGTTGGTTTGGTCTACCACAATCACTTCCTGACAGGAAGCAAAACCATTAAAAGAAGCCTACTCTGTTAAATGCTCAAGAGCAAAAAGACCAAAGTCTACTACTGATTACACACAAAGATTATTGATCACATTCTAATCTCAACCTCACATGAAGGATGTACAGTGGGCTTCAAAAGGCTTGTGAAAATGCTTCTAATTTGCCTTAAAATGATTTTTTTTTTTAATAAATGATATTATTAGCCAAAAAAAATATGAATGAATGAAAAGTTGCTGACATTAAAAGTGTGTATTTGCGTATTACTGACCACGAAATAGTGCAGAATCTGATTTTTTTTCCACTTTCTGAAAATGTTTCCATTTTTGTTATCTTTTTTTAATTTACAAAATTATATAATGATTTACATCTGGATTTAAATTACATTTTAAACGTGGACTTAGACTTTTGATCCCCACTGTTAGTTTTGTGTGAGATAATCCATTTAAAATATAGACACAAGATGAGGAATACTGCCAAAGAGCTCTTTGTTTAAAGCCCTGAAGCCTTTTTTCTAGAACATATTCGACTGAGAAAGAAGTCAAGAATTATATTTATAATCTTGTTTGTCAGGAGTGTAGTTTAGATACACAAGGAAGACACATGGAGAGGGAAGTAGGCACAAGCTCGTGATGCGAATTAATCTCACCACAATGTCATGTGAATACAATGAAGAAGAGAAAAAAAATGCTGCAAGAAAATATTAGCAAGAAAACGCTATAGGCATATAGAGCTTTGCATGCGTGCATGATTTTGATTTTGAGTAATATATAAACGTAAATGTTTAGGTTTAAATCTCTCTATGTTTAGGTTTAGCTGTTTAAAATGATAAATAAATGAAATTCAGTGCCCAAACTGAAATAACTTCATGTTATCCCACACAATGTATATACTTTCAGCAGATTTTCAGCTTAATCAAACCAAAGCTGAACCGGTTTTTGCTGACTGATGATATCTGATGCCTGGTGTTGACCAATACTAGTTCATATGTACAGACATGAAGCTGGTTAAGCAACATATTCCACTGACAGCAACAAAAAAACACACACACAAACAGGGTATTTCATTTGGTTATTATAGAAAAGGCACAGAAAACTCTCACGGTGGGGTATTCGTTTAAAACACACCCGGAGTTTCCACAACATTGGAAAAAAACATTCAATCACAAAAACATTCAAGCAAACATTCAATCACAAAAATAAGAAACAACCTTTCATTCAACATTGTTGACATGCAAATCACAAAACCTATATAAAAGAGCGATATGAACTGTCTCCCATCTGATCCATCCGAGACTTTGTTTACTGATTGGTAAACACTGTTGTTTACCTGGAAAATGCAAAGCGACGTCAGAAGCGTCCTCGACGTACTTCTTCTGGACGCTGTTGGGCTCCTTCCGAGTTGTCAAGAAGTTTCAGGATCTTTACCTCACCTCTTGTGTGAACATTTTTGAGAGTCTCGAAGCGAACTGTACGGCTGACAGACTTACAGTTTGATTCTGATCTACAAGCTCAGCGCGACGCCATATTGGAATGACGCAGTACTTCCGCTGCACAGTCATGTGAGCGCTTCCCCCCTCCTGCGACTGCTGTTAATGTTAACACATCATTTTCACCCTCCCTGTACTATTTTGAAAGATTAAAAATAAATATAACAAATATAAAATAAATATTAAAAACAAGTAAATATATTTAAAATAAGGATATTCTGATTTGTGCACTAGCACTTTAATTCATTTGATGTATTTGTAATTCTGTGACTGTGAATAGATAATGATTTATAAATGATTAAACAAAAACTTATTCTTCCGCACTTTATGCAAATTACTTTAAGACAAAAGATGTTAACAAAATCACTAGTGAATCTGAGTATTTCATTAGTCTCTACTTTTTGTTCTAATGAATGCTGGTGCTTTATCAGCACAAACAAATGTAAAGCAGTGAATAATTGTTTGAGCTGATCAATGACCCGAGATAACGAGTTCACATGAGTGGGAAGTTAACATTTGCTGCATTTAATTCAGCTTGTAGCTGGGTCATAAATCGTCTGTGTAAAATGATAAAATACCCCACATATCCCTGTAGTTAATTCCTAATCTTCTTCATCAAATATTTGATATATTCACAAACTCAGAGGCAAATATTGGCCTATTTACAGCTACCTTTGCATTTGACGTTGACTTCATTTTTATAGTTAACAGCTATAATTGTTTAAGTGGATAATCTCTTTCAAATTATTAATTAAATGTAAGTATTTGACATAAATCGGTGTGATTTTGTGTTTTACACGTTTTTATTAAATAGTATGCTTTTATAAAAAAGTAAAAAGCCCCCGAAAACCAATTCCAGTGACACAAGTACTGCTTACAACAGAAACTTCTTACAAATTTGTTATTTTATTATATTCCTTTCAATCAGGTAAATTCTTTTCATTAAAAAAATCAATTTTTAAATAAATCTGGTGTATATACACAATGTAAAATGGATTTTATATTATTTTTGCATGTCCTCAAACATAAGTCAAATGTATGCTGTTCATGAAACCTAAAAAAATATATTTGTCTGTGGTCTGTTATTCAGCACAAGTGATGAGGTTTAAACAAACATCTGACATCCTTTACAAATCTTTTTCTTCCTCCTTGCATACAAAACATGGCGCTGTAAAAGTACAAAACTCCCAACAACATCAATAGTTGCCGACGTTCAGGACCAGACTTCAATGACGTCACCATCCTCCATCTCTAGTTCAGCTGGAGTCTGATCATGTGTGACCCTTGACCCATCAAAGAGGAATTTAGCCTTCCATCTAGCACTGGCAGCCAAACCAGAGACATACTGAGACAGGATGGACCCTAGAGGAGCATCCTTTAAAAAAAAAAAAAAAAAAAAAAATAGTTGAGCACCATTTCCTTTACAGAAACTCAAGGTGCACAAAGCGCAAGAAGAACATCCAAAAAGACATAGACCTTTTGTATGGAATACTCTTGCACAGATGCTTTCTCTTTGCCTTGCAGGCGCACAGTAATGACATCACGTTTGTCACTCTCTTCTTGTTTATTCTCTGTTACTACACAATCTGGAAGAGACAAAAGGGACAAAAAGGAGTTGCATGAAAGTTGCAGGACGTGCCATTTATAGAATGTTTTCATTTAAAACATTCAAAAGGATCCATTACAAAACAATGGAATAAATGCACCGTAATGCAAGCTAATGAATTCAGCTCAAAATTCCCACTGTTTTCCATTACCAATAATGTCAGCTATGCCGAGACCCAGCTCACTGGCGGACGAGTGAATAGGAAGATCGATATCTTTCTTTAATAACAGAATTTGGCTGGGTGTGACATTGAGTTTGATGGCCAGCTGTTCCACAGCTTTTCTCAAAGGAGCCGTCTGCAATCGAAAAACACATACATTTAATGATAGTCCAAGTCAAATTTGAAAACATTAATTTGCCAGCTTAAATAAAAAGGTAACTGTATTCATATACGTTTTATATAACAAACAAATATGCCTCAAATAACTTTCGAAGTAAACAAACGTGTTTATTCCACCTACAGAGAGTATCGGGATTTTGTACAACTCTGTTCGGCAGCGGAATTTTAGTGAAATTTCTCGTGCGGAGTCTCTGCCTTCAGTATTCAGGGGACGTCTTCTTTTCTGTTTGCTGCCAGAAGAAATGATGATGATATCATCATCGTCATCATAGTCATTGACAGGAGATGGAGAGTTTCTGTATTCAGTGACAGGTTCTTGAGGCTCAGGGGACAGACACACAAGAGAGCCGATCGCATCCAGTTTCCTGTTGATTTCTCTAGGACAGAGATGGAGAACGAGAGAATCTCACTCATCTCTGGCCTTACTAGGTGTTCATTTCATTACTTCTAATATTGTTATTCATTTGATGTCACTCACCGAATTTTTTGATTTGTTTGTCTGCTCCGTTTCACTGGAGGAATGCATGGTGGTGGGGGTGGAGAGGGAGAACGAAGGATTTCCCTAAAGGTGTGGAAGATGATAGTTAGATGAAAGGACACAGCTTAGAGTAGGCTAATCAATCAGCTGATTAATTGACCTGGCTATAGATACATTCACCTCATGTGGTAATTACTGTAATTATGAGATTCTAACTTGTAAAAAGCATCCACGTCCGTGTAGAACTCATAATTACAACTTGTAAACTGGGAATTTTCTGAGAGCTCCGACTTGAACCGCTGCAGATTAATTTAGGCGTTAATAGTGTTGCCATAGAAACACATACTGTAACTCCGAGTCCAACAGCTCAGAGTAGAATGTCATGTGCTGTCATCTCAAAATTACGATTAATTTAAAATTACGGTAATTACGACATGGCGTGAATGCAGCATATGATTCATTCTGATGTCAACAGCTGTCACAAAAACAAATAACATTTATCTTGAGTGCATAATGACCCTTTTTATTTCCCGAGGTAAACACTAAAGTCAGTCTGTGTACTTACTGAGCTTCACTCTGTTCTGGCTCCTCCTCTGAGCCACTCAGATCAATGCTGATTGGCTGTTTCTCTGCACGCGGTGGGGAAGGAGACCAAAGAGGACCACCCTTTTCCTCATCTAGTATGGTAAAAAAAAAACAGTGAGGATGCCATTGGATTACTTCTACTAACAAAATGATAAATATCCATTGTAAAGAGTCTACAAGTAAGAGTTTGGGGTTGGTAAGATTTTTTTAATGTTATTGAAAGTAGTCTCTTATGATCATTAACACTGCATTTATTTGATCAAAAAATACAGTAAAAACAGTAATATTGTGAAATATTATTACATTTTAAAAGAACTGTTTTCTATTTGAATATATTTTGAAATGTATTTTATTCCTGTGATCAAAGCTGAATTTTCAGCATCATTACTCCAGTCTTCAGTGTCACATGATCCTTCAGAAATCACTCTAATATGATGAACTGGTGCCATTTCTTTCAATATCATTGCTGAGAACAGTTGTGCTGCTTGATTTTGTTTTTAATAGTGATACTTCTTTCAGGATTCTTTGATCAATAGAAAGTTAAAAAATAAAACTCAACCCAAATTTTTGAACGTTAGTGTATAAAATGTGATTTCCTCAAATACATTAGCACCATTAACAGTGGTCTGTAAGTTGTGATACCTGTGAGAGTGGTGTTTTTGAAGGTTGTTGGATTCAGATTTAAGGAGCGGTTAACCTAAAACACAATAATATAACGTGTGAATCACCTTTTGCACCTTGCACCACATCTAGATTACAGCCGCATTTTGAAAACGTGGTAAAGGTCGTGAACTATATTATTTCCAGTAATCAATGACTTTGACAGTAAGCAGGCAAGATACACCCACCTTGTTGGAGTAAACAGGCACGTTGGTGATGGATGAGGCATCGATGATGCGTCGGCGTTTGGGAGGATGTTGTTTTGGAGGGTCTGATACAGGAACACTCACATCCCCGTCACTGTCTGATAACGTTACCTGGAATAAGGAGAACAAGGCAACATGTTTCCCATATTATCTCATTTTCGGTCTCAGTAGGAGTTATAAGAGTAAAACAGGTTATAGTTAATCTATATAGCTTATAGGTTATAGTTAATCGTAACATCAGCGAAATAACAAATGTGTTTGTTCTTGCACTGACTTGTGTAACAGCTACAAATATCGAAACTGTTCGGTAAATCTGATAACACAATGCTTAAAGGACCTGAGCATTATTAATAACTCCAAATGAGGCTGAGGTAAGTGAATTTAGCGGTTTGCAAATGTAAATATGAACTGTATACAATCTAAAACCAGTGCTAAATAATGTTGTTGTAACTTCTCTGTAAGTACAGCAAACTTGAGGCTAAAACTTGCAGATTTACTTGAATAAAAACACTTAGTTTGTTGTTGTACATTCATCAATATGACAACTGATTAGCCAGCGTGCTATTGCACAACAGGACAGTTATAGAGAGATAAATAATAAGATAGTTTTCTGATAATAACTGTTCAAACGTTGTCTCCATGTAAAAAGTACAGAGTAGCAATAAATTTTTAAATGTAATCCGGAATAAATGTTATACAAGAGATCTTATCTTACCATTTCAGCCATAGCCCGTTTCCGCGCGCTCATTCCCGACCGTGCGCGTTCTAGGCGAGTCGGCGTGACGTCACATAGCCAGGCTGGGTTACTCACTGCGTAGTGTGTATTTTATTCTATTCAATTGATATTCTCACTCATTTGAACGCTTCGTTCTTATATTGAAGAGGTGAATATTTAAAATTTAGTAGGGTAAGGTGATTTATGTAACTATTTCAAACAGAAAATAAGACGGAAATTACTTAATTGCAATAACAGAGAAAAAGTCTACTCTAGAAGAAAATCTAATGCATCACGAGAACAAGGATGTAAATAAAAAACAAAAAAACGAAAACATGTATATATGATTTGCAGCCCTGGATGTGTGGCATTATAGCCCTTTTCAAGATCCATTTTTAACATTTAAAAACATGCATCACTCTGCCTTTATAAATGACAGACAATAGATTTGTGTGCCTTTCACTCACATGTTAAGGGTTTATTACTTTAGCATAATTCACTTGCAGTTGGTCTCTTTGCATCCAGATCCACAAAAACATCATACAAAAGATGCAGTATAAAACATACCAACAGTATATACATGGTAACAGAAAAAGTGTGGGAAAAGCACATAAAAACAGAATGAATGCTCAATATCCTGTTTTTAATCACAACAATCATGCAGGGTGTTTTTGCAAATAATGTCCCATTATTGCATATTTCTGTCACTTCTTTTTGTTCTCTTTGCAGGCCACTACATATCGCTGGGCGACGTTGAGAGGTGGAGAATAGCCATCGGCGTAAGATGTATCCTCAAACAGAACGGAGTAGTCATCCTGGGGCTGGAAAAGAAGTGAGAATTATTCTTCTACTCATATATAAGTGATGCCATAAAACCCATAATAAAGAAATATATTCTAACAGACTAACAACATTAAAATCCCATGAGGGTTTAGAGAAGCATCTTTACAAATAATGATACCATCTTCAACATAAGCATCTCTGAAGCCTCTTCTCCTACACTTCAATCAACTCTTTTCATTCTTGTTTCTGCTCACCCGATGTGGCGGCGTGTGGATCAGAGCTCTGTAAAAGCAAGTGGTCTGTGGATAGAGGGCTAGCACCAGCTGATCTTTACTGAACAGAGCCTCCGGGTCGGTCTCTGGGTTTGCTTTCCACTGTGGGAGAGGAATTATTCTTCTCCGACTCAACGTGTGTCTCCTGAATAAAAGAGAAAATGAAACCATGAAAAAATGAGGAACAACAAACAGGTCGCAGTTTATTTTAAAGCACTCCTGGAATTACAATACTGTTCAAAAGATTGGGTTTGGTTTAATTTTTTTATGTTTTTGAAAAAAAGTCTCTTATGCTTACCAAGACTGCATTTATTTGATCAAACATTCAGTAAAAACAGTGAAATATTATTACAATTTAAAATAATTGTTTGATATTTGAAAATGTAATTTATTCCTGTGATGGCAAAGCTGAACTTTCAGCATCATTACTCCAGTCTTCAGTGTCACATGATCCTTCAGAAATCAGTCTAATATGCTGATTTGGTGCTCAAAAAAAAAAAAACATTTATTATTATCAATGTTGAAAACAGATGTGCGGCTTAATTTTTTTGTGGACACCATAGTGCATTTTTTTAGGACTCTTAGATGAATAGAAAGTTCAAAAGAACAGCATTTATTTGAATTAGAAATCTTTTGTAACATTATAAAATGTCTCTGCTGTTACTTTTGATAATTAATGTGTACTTGTTGAATAAAAGAATTGACTTAAAAAAAAAAACTTGAACAGTAATGTATCAATTTAGATGTGGGTGAAAATTATTGAAAAATGGCACTGTACTTACTCTTTACCCTCTTCATCAATGTCATCCACTTCATACCTGATAAAAGATAACATTATAATGCTATAATAACGTATAATAACGTTATCATTTCACACAATCATGTTTTAAAGCTACAGGTGAATATAAATAAACAGATCAACTGGAGATCAACTGGTAGATGATTACTTGTTGGTGGAGTGATTGTAGCTGACGACTTCCGCAAGAATCCACTGTTCATCACCATCCACGGCCTTCACACGTGCCGCCACCTTGTCCCCCTGCTTAGCCACATAGTCACTGCTTGCTGGTATAGCGCCACACAGTGGCGGTGGACTGAAGGAGTAAGACAGGAATTAATTAATCATTTCGACTCAATATTCACTGAATAAATGACCATTTCTAAAACAAAGAGAACATAAGAGATAAAGGAGGAGACTCTGAATGGTACCTCTCGCCAGGTTTGCCAATCCACAGAGGAAGGGTCATGGCCGACTGTTGTAACAGGGTCATCAGGACACCTCTGCGCATGGTCTTTCTCGGTGGGTCGGTGTCACTGTACACTCCTGCCATCCTGGCAGCTGCAGAAAGAGAGGGGGTCGATTAGCTTCAACAACTGTCCAAATGCATGCAGATGCACAAGTTTACAATCTAACATCTTACAAACTTACCAATCCGTCTCTCCTCCAAAAGTGATTTAATTTCGGCAATCTTGTCAAGTGCCAGACGAAGTATACTGTGGGATGGATGCAGATAAATCTAATCATTTAACCCTGTAAAGCTTGACATATAAAATAATATCTTGAAATAGAACCTTTAGAAATTTTTTTTTTTTTTTTTTTTTGGAGCATCATATTTGATACAGCAGGTATGAAATATGATATGAGAATATGGAGCTCATACTTGAGGAGAAAAAAAAAAACCACTTTATTTTTTTTTTATTTTTTTATTCAGAGGCCCAAACTGAGCAAAAAATATGCAATTATGGATATTTATATGACCAAAAAGATGAAATTCTACTAGCTTGTTATGTAAATCAATGAGATCTACTTACATTAAAAATTATATAAATATTATTTGTCACTCTACATCTTTCAATAATATGTCTTAATAAAGGTAAATTATTATTAAATTATTTAAGGTAAATTTAAATGCTTAGTTTTATGATCAAAGCTCTGTAGTTTTTATTGTAGGGGCAAAATATATAATGCAATGCAATACAGTGATGATTGACAGATGTACAAATAAACATTCCTCAAAATCCTTATGTATCATATTCAATACTCACATTTTAACATGATCTTTCAATTATTCAACAGTATGAATAATTAAGTAAACCCAAGTTGCTTCAGTGTTCATATTACTAACAATACTAACAAAATATCTGCAAATATTTCACAGCAAAAAAGACATGTCAGCAAAATGCTTGTAGTAGATTGTGTACAACAGGTTCTTTAGCAAAGTTTTGATTATGCTGATAAATGTCTTTAGAAATTTGAGTATCAAATATGATACTATAAGATTTGTAGGGTTAATAATGTTCAAAAAGTCTGTCATTCCAGTCAGCAGACATTTAAAAGCTTTGGGCAAAATTACCACAAGATGGGGCTATATAACCAGTAACCACAAGATGTTTCTGTTTAAATGAAAAACAAATAGTCAACACTGAAAAACAATTTCAGGAACAGATCATCCGATGAATCATCTTGTGATCATTTAGTAATTCTTACAGTGAAAATGCATCCTTTGCATTAAAGTGAAGTGGTGCAACAAGGAAACCAAATGCAGCAACGTTTATTCACGTCAACTTACCCACATTCAGCCTCTGCATCAGCTTTAGCTGTAGTGTAAAGACCCCTCAGCTTTGTCCTATAATATGGAGAAGCTGAGGAGGAAGATATAAGTAGTTTTAATATGGAACAGAGATAGCAGACAAGAAATAAGAAATAAAATTCAAATATACAAATATAAAGTTAAAAAGTCCTCATTTTAGACAATGCAATAGGAAATCAGGCCTTACTCTTATTTTCTGTCTGCATCCTTTCGTGTGTTTTCTGGATGTTGAGAAGGTTGTGCTCACTTCTTGATCGCTCTTCCTGTGTATTTAAGAAAGATAAAGAGAGAGAAGAGTATAAACACTGGGTGCAGGCAGTGTGTACAAAAATAGAGTGTTTCCCAAAGCATATAAACCCAAAGTACAGGGATCATGCATGAGAAACAGTTCTAGTGCTTACCTGAGTTTGCTTTATGAGCTGATGCAGCTCATTCAGCAACTCTGCGATTTTGGTATCTGCTGACACTAAAGCCATTGTATCTGCAAAAAAAAAAAAAAAAAAAGTTATTTCAGTTAGAATTATGTGTGTGTGTGTATTTATGTGTGTTTTTCATTGTTTCACAAAATCACGTTTTTACAGTTTAATTAAAACAGTTATATTATACAGCACCACCACGCACAATGCTCAAAGCATAGATAATGTTGCTATAATGCAATAATTCTAATAATAATGCATTTAGGTTTGATTAATATGTTTTTATTTAGCTCAAATCCACATACATAATAGAGCGCCATGGATTGGATGGATCTCAGATCACACCCTCCGCGCGCACACAGATAAACAAGAAAAGCGTGAATCTCACCTTCAAACACAACGTTTTGCGATGCTCTCTGGATTCACTTTGTGTGCTAGTACACGAACTATGATCGAAAAACATTTATTTGTTAAACTTTTGCTTTCCTTAACGAATTTTAGGGTTTGTTTTCGCTTTGCATTGATTGGTTAGCTCTGTAGCTAGGCCTCGTACGGACACATTGAAGGGACAAACTTCATGGCATGTTTTCAAAACGCCTTATTGAAAAAGAACTACTGTGGACTTTGTAAATGTTTTAGAGTGATAAATAATTAGTCTACTAATAATGGTTAATCATATTGATAAATTATGCAAATATTTCTAAAATATATACTGTTACTTCAATATATTGCCACTATTATGGAATTTAGTGCACATTACATAGCCTAAGATAATGTGCCACAAAAGATAGGATATCATCATGAGTTATCTTCATCATTATCATCACATTAACCTACATATTTGGCTAGTTAGGTTTAACTAAGTTTAAGTTTAAATGTAGAATTTTCACTGTTTGATCAACAGGTTGTCTTTGGGGTTGTTCTTAAAATGTTTTTTTTTTTTTTTACATTTTATATAAAAACATTTTTATATACACTACCGGTCAAAAGTTTGGACACGGTAAGATTTTTAATGTTTTTAAAAGAAGCTTCGTCTGCTCACCAAGGCTGCATTTATTTAATTAAAAATACAGTAAAAACAGTGATATTGTGAAATATTATTACAATTTAAAATAACTGTTTTCTGTTTGAATACATTTTAAAAAGTAATTTATTCCTGTGATCAAAGCTGAATTATCAGCATCATTACTCCAGTCTTCAGTGTCACATGATCCTTCAGAAATCATTCTGATATGATGATCTGCTGCTCAAAAACATTTATTATTATTATCAATGTTGAAAACAGTTGTGTACTTTTTTTTTCAGGATTCCTTGATGAATAGAAAGTTCAAAAGAACAGCATTTATCTGAAACACAAAGCTTTTGTAACATTATACACTACCGTTCAAAAGTTTGGGCTCAGTAAGAATTTTTATTTTTATTTTTTTAAAAGAAATTAAAGAAATTAATACTTTTATTCAGCAAGGATGCATTAAATCGATCAAAAGTGACAGTAAAGACATTTATAATGTTACAAAAGATTATATTTGCTGTTCTTTTGAACTTTCTATTCATCAAAGAATCCTGAGAAAAAAAAAATATTGTACACAAATATTTTGTACAATTGTACACAATAAATGTTTTTTGAGCAGCAGATCATCATATCAGAATGATTTCTGAAGGATCATGTGACACTGAAGACTGGAGTAATGATGCTGAAAATTCAGCTTTGATCACAGGAATAAATTACTTTATAAAATATATTCAAACAGAAAACAGTTATTTTAAATTGTAATAATATTTCACAATATTACTGTTTTTACTGTATTTTTAATTAAATAAATGCAGCCTTGGTGAGCAGACGAAACTTCTTTTAAAAACATTAAAAATCTTACCGTGTCCAAACTTTTGACTGGTAGTGTATATTCAATGTTTTATTATTGCTGTAGCTGGACAATGACACCATTTTCTTCTAGAGCTGCTGTGCAGCCAAAATTATATACCAGTTATCACTGTAAAGCTGCTTTGACACAATCTGAATTGTAAAAAGCGCTATATAAATAAAGGTGACTTGACTGTATTTTTTTTATTTTACACAATTAATTATTGTTATCTTGGTTTTATGTTTAAAAGGATGGAAAGAGATCCATATGGGAGAAAAGCAACTGTCAAAGATGAAATAAAAGAGACAAATCATTTAGAAAGTAATAAGCCTTCATATATCTGACCTGAACTTTACTGTGTCCAAAGGCTGTGAACGATGAGATAATATGGAGTTAATTTTCAACAGACACTTTAAAGGCAGGGTGAAAAACAAAACAGACGGACAGCGATAAGTGCTGGTTTATCTGGCACAAAAATCCTGATCTGGGCAAGAAGGAAGAAGAAAAGTAGAGAGATTTGTTATGTTGTCATAGCTGAATTCATGTTGGCTCAGCCAATAACTTTGTAAATATTTACTGTACAGAACACTGCACTCTCACATGATATTAATTTAAGAGCCAAGGCAAACAAGGCAAGGCAAAATAGGAAAGAGAAGAATGTGTACTGAAAGAGCAAAAAATTAAAAAGATTAGGGAGAAAAAAAGGTTTTGTTTTATGAGAGAAAACATAGAATCAACTCTGATGATGAAGAACTAACACTATGGTTAGAGAGAAAAAAAGAGAAAAACACACTGTAGTACATTGTGTTTTACTCACTATTGTTTATGGCTTTGGAAGACGAAATAAATTGTGTAATCTTTTGCAAAGTATTCACTTCCCTCCTTTCTCACGTAGCTCATGCACTCACGTAACTAAAGACTATGTCTTGGAACATTTGAGCACAGTAGAAAAACTGAATCTGTTGCACTCGTACTCTGTCATTACAACAGCACAGAACCACAGGAGTTTTACTGTAAATGAACGTCGACATTGCCCAAAAATATCCACAGCACTCAGCCACAAAACAGACCTCTGCCAAATTCCACTGGAATGACTAAAAACCTTTATGTGCTTGAACAATGGAGTGCAAAAACAGAGCATATATCAGAAAAAAGTAAAACAATAAATACATTATGCATAGACTTCATATTAATAGACAACAGACCATAAATAAGCTGAATGACTAAAAAAGTTTATCTTTATTTTTATTATAAATTCTAATCTTTTATTTGATTAAAAATTCAGTCTTTTATTACAGTTATTAAAACTGTGAACTGTTTTTAAATTTTAATATATTTCAAAATGTAATATATTCCTGTGTTGCTGTCCTTACTCCAGTCTTCAGTGTCACATGATCCTTCAAAAATCATTCTAATTTGATGCTCAAGAAACATTTCTGATCATTATCAATGTTGAAAACAGTTGTGCTGTTCGGTATTTTTGTGGAAACCTTATTTATTCATTTATTCAGGCATTTATCGCATTTATTCAAAAGTATTAACTTATTTTTCCTTTTTGAACAGCTGTTATGCCCTCTGAATCTTGTTTATGACATCTACCATCAGGGACTAGGCCATGCTAACCAGCAGAAAACCTTGAACATGTCCTATAAAAGTGTTATTTAGTCTATGAACTGCAGTGGGTTGGAATATTTAGTCTGCTAGTCTTTGCTTTGACGGTGCAATAACGCTTGCCTGAAGGCAAGGAACAAAACAGCTTGTGGCCGGACTGCAAAGAATCTTGAAAGATGGATTAGGCTTTGCTTTGCCAGTGGAGGATGTGGATTTTGCCAAGTGTGGCAGATTGCATCCTATGATGTTCGGTGCTGATGACAGAACCCACTGTATGCAGTTTGTTATGCCTGGTTACACACACGTTCAGTGCGTCTGTATAGCTATTAGGCACACAAGCACCACTGACACAGAGAATAAACTAAATTAGAGAGGATAGGACACTGTGAATCTAGCCAAAATCACACTACAATGAAGACAAAAGACATTTCTTCTGCTGTTTTTACCAGCAAGTGCAATACAAAGACAATTTTCCCATACAGTCAGTCAAATTACATAATAGGCTACACTGTTTTGACAATCTGGAGTAGATCTCCAGCAATGAATAAGCAAACTAAAAGAAAACGTAAATAGACATTCACACAAAAGGCTATTGAAATGAGCTTCGCATACTCCCTAAAGACAAATGTGCAAAATATTTCCTTGAAAACAGAGAAGCGGGTTAATGGGTCACAGTCCACAGAGGGACGTGGGAAGTCTGAACACAAAGCCAGGTGTAAATAACAGAGAGAGACAAACATTAACTGAATTAATCTAATCTTTCTAATCTTTATCAGATATTAGCAAATACACTCAGAGAGATGGAGAAAGTTTAATGAAAATAGGGATGTTAGACGAGGCCTAACCGAAAATTTAAAAAATGTGTTATTTTGACTTCCTGAAATAAAAGAAGAGCATAAGCAGTCTAAGTTTTGAGAAATTTATCAAGTAAAAATATAAAACAAAAGTAGAAGTCAAAACAAAAACAATGTCATCTGCTCTGAAGGACATCCTGTCTGGCAGTAGGCGAGGTCTGCTGATCAAACATTAACTCACATCTGATGCAACTTTCCTTCTGGTCATGTTGACCCCATCCGCAGGCGGGGAGCTGAAGGAAACGAAGGCGGAGCGACGTCTTTAAAAACGGGCGACTTACAGGCTTGTAAACAACCGAGGACAAGAAAGAAGACTTCGAGACAGTTCTATAACTGAGCTTCGCATATTTTCTAGCTTTTCAGAGCTAAACTTCTGTTCGTCTTTTTCCACTGTTGCTCTAGAAGTTCGAGTTTCGCTCTTCACTGTCAAAATGAGTAACCACGTTGACGTGAAAAACATTGAACCGACCACCTTTGAGGACCGCTACTTCGATGAATATGAATATTATAACTTAACAGACCGTTACACCGGTAGGTTTTCAAATAGCTTTATTGTTATTGTTGTTGTTAGTAGCAGCAGCAGTAGTCATTATTATCCTATTAAACTTTTTTACATCAAGTTTTTTTATTTACATTTTTGAGAGTCGTGTCCAGTGTCGCCATGGCTGCTTTTGGGTCTCTGGCGTTCGTTCATGCTCGACTTTCTTCATAATGTCTGTTGGTTCTCAGTTAAAACTCATCCTTGTTCACTGACTTGTCTTCTGTCTGTGTTTACTACAGAGTGCACTAGTCGCAAAGGCAGGACGAAGAAGGAGGCGAGTTGCAACACGAACAGACAGAACCCCGCGGGACACGAGCGCAAAATAGTGTTGAAACTCCAGAACGCTGAGAAGAAATCCAAAGAGTGACGCTGAAGAGGTGCGTGTAAACATCTCTTTCCACGATAACATTGAAAGGTAAAAAAATATATATTAATTGAATAATCATATTTGTCTTGTAGATTCTATCGGACGGCTATAACTGGCAACCGACCACAGGTGTCTCTGCGGGAAACGGGCGCTGGGCTGCAGAAGGAGTGACTTCATGAACCTCCGCCTCCGGATCAGATGAGCGGGAGGAGGCTGAGTGAAGCTCCCGGTCCAGGGACTCGTGAAGCGGAGAGTTTTGTCAGGCACACTGCTCTCGTGTAGTATGTGGTGGGCCCTGCAGAACGAGCACCTGTTCAGAGGAACCGATATGCTTGTGATGGTGAATTTTAAATTGTAGCTTTGACCAAGTGTTGACTTTGATCTGTTTGGTGTGGGTTTTTTTTTTTTTTTTTGTTGGTTTGTTTTTTAAAATGGTACATCTTAAAAGGTCTTTTAATAAAGAGCACTTTTTCCATCAAACTTGAGATTTGTTTGTTACCTGCCGCCTCTATGACCATTCAAGTGATGATAGAAATGCAGCTACCTTCCACCAAAAGGGTACAAAATGGGGCCTGAAACTTACAAAGTAACTTTTCCAAATAAATAGTGTGTAAACACCAAAAAATGTGTCAAACCACATATGAGCAATTTAATTCATTTTCTATGAAAGCTGAAAAATGTCTAAATATGGTTTTAAATCATAATTTAATTGACATCATTAGCCTTTTTTTTTTTTTTTTTTTTTAAAGCAATATTCTATAAATTAAATGGACAACATTTATCCTATTATAAAATGAAGTAAAAAAAAAAAACAGATTGGGTTTCCTTTAGCTTTAAACAAATTCAGCCTGTTTTGTGGTGTTGTAGTCAAGACCACCTAATCTGAGACCAAGACCACACCAGCACTCCTTAAATTCATAAAGATCCACATTACCGCCTGAGAAATGACTTATTTTTAATCAATGAATAAATGGAAAAATACACTATACAGAGCGGTTTACCAATCAAATGAAATCATTAAAAACAAAATTCATCTTTGCACTGCAGAGGTGGTAGAAGATGCATTTTGGTTACAAATGCATAAATGAGAATTTTTTTTTTTTTTTTTTATTGAATGTTTATATAAAAGCAATATCATGTTTGCAGTCATGCTCAAGTTTGTGAAGACAGTCCTTTTTTGATATTGCTTAATTATATCACCTTATAATACAAAAATCCAGATCTCATACAAGTACTTTTTTGCAACAATATCTTGAAATTTGTGAGCATTTGTATTAATTTTGGTGGCATTTTTGACACAATCCCTCATTCATTTCTGAACCGGCACAATAAATAAATCATATTAGAAATAATTTATTGATTGCATCTGAAGCAGTAAGTTTTACATCCAGTCACATTAATGATGTTAATAAATAAATCAGACAATGCACCGGCAATTTAGTAATATCCCAGCAGTTGTGGTCTTGAAACAAAATCCCGAGTCCTCTTAGTCTGAGACCAAGACAAGATAGAATACAAGTGTGGTTGAGACCTTCAAAAAATGGTCTTAAAGGGTTAGTTCACCCAAAAATAATGTCATTAAGTACTCACCCTCATGTCATTCCACACCCGTAAGACCTTCGTTCATCTTTGGAACACAAATTAAGATATTGTTGATGAAATCCGATGGCTCAGTGAGGTCTCGATTGAGAGCAAAACCATTCAAACTCTCAAGGTCCATAAAGGTACTAAAAACATATTTGAAACAGTTCATGCAAGTTCAGTGGTTCTATCTTAATATTATAAAGCGACAAGAAAACTTTTTGTGTGCCAAAAAAACAAAATAACGACTTTTCAACAATATATATATGGGTCGATTTCAAAACACTGCTTCATGAAGCTTCTGAGCTTTATAAATCTTTTGTTTCGAATGAGTGATTCGGATCTCCTATCAAATGGCTAAACTGCTGAAATCACGTGACTTTGGCGCTTCGATTCACTGATTCGATTTGTAAAGCTCTGAAGCAGTGAAACTAGATATTGTTGAAAAGTCGTCATTTTGGGTTTTTTTGGTGCACAAAAAGTATTCTTGTTGCTTTATAATATTAAGATAGAACCACTGAACTCACATGAACTGCTTCAAATATGTTTTTAGTACCTTTATGGACCTTGAGAGTTTGAATGGCTTTGCTTTCAATAGAGGCCTCACTGAGCCATCGGATTTCATCAACAATATCTTAATTTGTGTTCTGAAGATGAACGAAGGTCTTACAGGTGTGGAACGACATGAGGGTGAGTAATAAATTACATTATTTCCATTTTTGGGTGAACTAACCCTTTAAGACTGGTCTTGAGTACTACAACACTACTGTTTTGCATATTTGTGCACAATAACATAAGTGCAACCCCAAATTTTTACTAAATATTCTGCCTTACCTCCTACTTAAGAATTTCCTGCATTAAAGTGCATATGAAGTGCTCCAACTGAGCCAGCATACTGCTAAATCTATTTAACCTGTCATGTATCTCTTGACACAATGCCACAATGTATACTTACAGCATCGTAAAATCCTCGCAGAGCAATATCTCATCTCGAGACAGATAGAGGGCAGTAGTGAAGCAGTATAAAGATGTGGAGCTGAAAATGAGACGTGGAAATGAATTTTGCACAGAGGATTATCTAGAAGCACCATGTATCTCATTTAAGAGCGTTTTGAAAAGCATGTGAGTATAGGGAGCAGTTCAAAGCACATATGACAGTTTCTATTAGTAGCCTTTTCAACAGAAGCGAGAAGTGGAATAAACAAATGGAACCACTACACCCGCACAACTCCTTATGCAGACATTGTGAGCTCTTTGTATGTGCTATACTTCATAACATGTTTCATAAATCATATTCTTCATATCAAATAAAGTATTCAGTAATTGAAAATTAAGCTAACACTGAAAATAACAGTTAAATAAACTCGCAGGATGAACAGTTGTGGCCAAAATCACAAAATCTGTTCAATAAACATGAATTGAATAAGGAACCAAAAAAATACGAAATTTAAAACAAATTTTGCTTAGGGTGAGTTATGTTGACTTTTAAATGGAGTCCATAAATGTTGAAAGATTTATATTAGGCTAATTCAACACGTAGAGATATGCACACAGAAGAAGCAAAGCATTAGATTAAAACTTAATCAGTCAGTAGGCCACAGGAATCTCTCTAGGTTGATCAGTTTTTAACTCCTTTTCTTTTTCCAAACGTGTACTGAATGTTATCAGCACATGAGGGTCAAGAGTAAAGAGCTCAACTGCAGTCTAAAGGCACATAGAGGTTTACTGCTGCCTGGGGAAGGATGTAGACAACCTGGTAAAACAACAACAACAACAACAACAACAACCGAACAACAATGCAAAATAAAGAAAAAGAAAAAAAAGATTATTATGCAACATACTCAAAATGTTGGAATATCTTGTGTCTCACAGCAAAATGACACATTTGAAGTATCACTAGATAAAATTCAAAACTGTCTGAAATATACAAAATTTAAATTAAATTTGAGAGGGATGCAAATTATATTCATTATAACAAATTTATATTCATCCTGATACATACACACTGAAAAAACCTCCTCCTTGCACTTTGCTTGTACCGTTAACACAAGATAATCCATTTATGTCATTCTCCCACAGGCAGCGCAATCTTTTTTTTTCTTCCTTTCCCATAATCTCCGGAACAAATGTGTACACATGGTTAGAAGATTTCATGGAAAAATCTTAATATGCAAATGAAGTCTTGTTCTGTGAGTGCACAAAGTTTCCAAAAAGTCTATTAATCCAGCTGAATTACTCAAATTTAGGCCTATTTTACTTAATAAATGCAGCACTGGACTTCATTTCCAAATGGCAAATGGATGAATTAAAATAAATGAACTGTATTAAAAATAGATGCAAAAGTAACAGGATATCAGTAACTTTGTGGAGCAGTTTTAAAAATACATTTAAAGTACTGTGTTCACCCCCTCCATCTCTCAATCCATTTCCATCCTATCGCTACGGGTAGAGAAGCTCCTCTTGTTGCCTAGCAACAAGCCTTTGGAAATTCCAAAAGAGACCACAGAGACCATAGACCACCTCTCCTCATGGTGCATGTGTGTGTTTGTGTGTGTGTAGGTGAAGACGGATGGGTGCAAAGAGTGTGCGTAAAGTCAGAAACTCTGCTCCACATGTCAGGCATGCAGGTGCGCAAGTGTGTGTTCCTCTGCGTGTTTGTGCATTTGTATGAATGTCTCTTCAGTTTGAACATCTGGAGGGCCCCTGCTGTTGCAGTAAGAATGTGCAGTGGGGACGGTGCAAGTGTCAACTGGTGTGAGAGTGTGTTTGTATGTATTCATGCATGAGACTACTTGGGTCAGCACTCATGTGTGAGTGTGTGTGTGCAAGTAGGTGTTTAGATATTCATAGCACACTTTGACATGATCCCTCTCTATCTGCACACATGGTCAGTGTGCTAATGTGCCTGTCACCATATTTCTCATTATATTGTCATGTCAGTTAGTCTTCCTTTATGCGTGTGTGGCGACTCACATATGAAAGAGTGTGTTCATTCCTTAGGGTGGGTCTGTCTATCTATCTATCTCTACAATTATATATATATATATATACACTCCCTGGTCAGAATTATTGGCACCTTTGGTAAATCTGAATAAAGAAACCTTTGAAAATAAAAAAAAACTGTTAAACCTTTTAATCTTTTATTTAAAATGTATGAAAAATCTCTTTATGAAACAAATGTTTTTCTCCAAAACACATTGGCCACAATTAATGGCAGCCTTTTATTCAATACTTTTTGCAACCGCCTTTTGCCAAGATAACAGCTCTGAGTCTTCACCTATAGTGCCTGATGAGTTTGGAGAACACCTGACAAGAGATCAGAGAGCATTCCTTCAGAATCTCTTCAGATCCTTCAAATTCCCAGCTCCATGTTGGTGCTTCTTCTCTTCAGTTCACTCCACTCATTTTCTATAGGGTTCAGGTCAGGGGACTGTGACGGCACTAGCAGAAGCTTCATTTTGTGCTCAGTGACACATTTTTGTGTTGATTTTGATGTTTGTTTTGGATCATTGTCCTGATGGAAGATACAACAACTGCCCATTATAAGATTTATAGCAGAAGCGGTCAGATTTTGATTTTTTTTTTTATCTGTATTTGATAGAATCAATGATGCCATGTCCTGGACCTTCGGCAGAAAAATAGGCCCACAACATTAAAGATCCAGAACCACAGAACCAGGTCCCATTCGAAGTTCCAGTCATATCCGACAACTGAATATGCTGGAGTTTGTTTTTGGAGGAGAGCAGAGGATTTTTTCCTGAAACCCTCCCAAACAACATGTGGTAATGTAGGTGCTGTTTGATATTTTTTTTAGAGCCTAAAGAGACTCAACTATTTTCTGCAATTCTCCAGCTGTGATCCTTGGAGAGTCTTTGGCCACTTAAACTCTGCATTAAGACAATATAGACACATGTCCTCTTGCAGGCAGAAACATCTTTAGTTGATTGGAACTTCCTAATTATTCTCCTGATAGTGGAAATTGGAATTTTCAGTGCTTTAGCTTTTTTCTTACAGCCATTTTTTATTTTGTGAAGCTCAACAATCTTTTGTAATCTTTGATTTTACCCCTTGTGATGGATGATTAAGGGAATTTAAGGGCCTTTGTGTTTCCTCATATTTATACTCCTGTGAAACAGTAAGTCATGGAGGGAAAATTTTATGTTCCTAGTCACCCTGCTAATAATAGTGTCCAACGTGTTTTGGAGAAAACCTTTTTTTTTTTTTTTTTCATAATGTGAATTATGAAGGTTACATTTTTTTTTTGCAAATTTTTAGAATGTAAGATCAAAAGGATCAATGTGTTATTTATTTTCACAGCCTTCTTTGATCATATTTACCTATAGGATGCCAATAATTCTGACCAGGACTGTGTGTGTACAATAATGTAATAATGTATATATATACTGAAATAACTTTTTTTGGCTTTAGTGTCAGCAGACACCAAATATATTTAGATATTATCTATACATATATATTTTTAAAATGTGATGATAAATTTTGATTTTACTAGGATTTTATACTTTTAACGCACTTCAAAATACACTTTACATGCATACTGAACATGTTGTTCATGACTATAGCTCATGCTAATATATTTGCAGCCAACACTGATATTAAAAAAAAAACATGCACAAGTAATATGTGTTTATTTTTTGTGCTTTAATGCCACTTAGTCATTCCAATCTGCTTGCTGTTTTCTGTTCACCTTCTGCCTCTGCTCTTCCCATACCTTACTTCTCTCCTCCTGGTGCTCTTACTTATATTTTATTTGTATCAAACCAATTATCCATCAATTTTTCTTTCACTCTCTTCGTCATCACCTGTAACTTATTTTCTTTCAGCTCGGTTTGCAGCTGGTTAACAGTGCTAGGCTGAATAATGAGACTTGGCCCTATTAGTCTCTAATGGTCATTAATTAATTGAGAGGATAACAATCCAGTTTTAATTTCATACACATTAATGTGCACGGCTCTTAGACTCTTCTGGCTTCTCCTTCTCTCTTCCCCCATCAATAATACCCACCCTCCACCCTTTCCCTGAACCTTTGAAGGTGCTTTTCTCTCTTCTGCTCTCTGACAAGACAGGAATTCAGATGTCCAGAGTCCAATTAAATCTCAATTTGAGTTTTGTTTGACTAAAAGAGAAATGTGATAAAGTGAAGAGAATGGCATGTATTCTATTGCACTTCAACAACAATTGGATTGTTGTGCAGCAACTCATTACCATGGTGACAGCGAGGTCGACTTTAGGGGATATGACATCATTGCTTTGATGTCTGTTAGTGTCAGTGTCACTGTCACTCAAAAGAAACAGCAGCTCTCCTTTATAGCTCTCTTCTGATCTTTCTTTATTTTCATTTGTACAACACTGAAAGCTTAAATTCACTCCTCTTTTATTTTCATTAAGTCACTTACACATTGAAAAGAAAAACAGTTAAGAAAATCAACCATATGTATCGAGTGTTTGAGAATCTCCTGTTTTGTTTTGACGCAATGGAACGTTTGTCTCTGGAAAAATGTGTTGCACTTGAGAGCTCATAAAGAAAACTAATTTGAATTTGAAAGGATTAGGTGTTAAATTATCACAGAAATTCTTTGTGCAGTAAATTTATTTTCAGTTCATTTCTCTCCTCAAATTGAAACATGGTTAAGATTAAGGGACACCAGAGAGTATGTTAACAATCTGTTTAAATGTCTGTGTTCTGAAGATGAACGAAGGTCTTGAGGGTGACATGAGGGTGAGTATTTAATGACATTCATTTTTGGGTAAACTAACCCTTTAATATGTTATATATAAAATTAAACTTGCTGATTCAAATAGTACCAGATATGTAATTTAACATCTGTTAACATAATTGCAAATTATTATTTGCAATTACTATAAATATTATCATAAACCAGGTGTGAAATTTTAGTTTATACCTTAAAGTTGTCTTACAACTCCTCCTGTCACCTCAGGAGGTTGGTGCTCCATACGCTTATTTCTAATTAGTTAAACAACAATTCCTGGTCTCTTTTACATAAAAACAATTTCTACAATGGCATATGCTTTGCATAATATAAGGCAGTCAAACTAGTTATCTATAAATGTCAGGGACCTCCTGGGACCCAGCAAAAGTTCAAAATGGGTGTTTTCAGCCTTTTATATAATTTTCGTTAATTATTACCACTAAGTCCTGTTTTAATGTGTTTTTGGGCAACTTGGAACACAAAATAACTTGGCAACTCTTTATATATATTGGTCCCACTTTATATTAGGAGTCTTTAGCTAATATGTACTAACATTTAAATTAATCATTTGATACAATGCACTTATATGTTTTTATATTGTATTTATATTTAAAAAACCTGCATGTAAGTACACCTGTAATTAATTTCTGTAATTGCATGTATAATTGCACTGTTGAGCCTTCCTTTACACCTTAAACCTACCCTACCACCAAACTAGACCTTTACCCATATCGCACCTCAATAGCAGCAAAAGTGTTTTACAATACAATATTAACACAATAAGTACATTGTACTTATTTTTTGATGTAAGTACATAGTAGTTAGGGCCACCTAATATAAAGTGGGACCAATATATTAAATTAATCAATTGTAATGTCACCCAAAAGGTGAAAATAAACATTAATACCCAAAGTCCCTAGAAAGGGAATTGAAATCAGTAGCTTTATAGTACAAGAAAGGTTTCCATTGTTACATTTCAGTATTTTTGAAAATGATCACACTCAAACCCACAAATATTTAGCATTTCTGAAAAGCCCAGGTCCTTTAAACATGCACCATGACTAAAAATCTGTATTAGATGAACCTATACCTAAGACAAAAATCAATGGATGGTTCTCAGGAAGATGAAAATTTGCCCTGAAATCTAGGCCTCTTTCGTTCAGTGTCTACAGAAATACAAGCCAAATCCCTATTTTAAGTCCAAAATGTGAGGCATCAGCAAAATACAGCCATATCACAACAGCTCCTAAAGAAGCAACAACATGTTGTTTAATGTTTAGTGCAGTGTTTTTATGATGACACTGAAAGATAAAGTCTTCTATCCTGCGATAGCGATCATGTAATATCCGCATTCTGCAGGTTATAAAATATGAATCATGACCACCACAACAAAACCAGTCCCATGCAGCCAACATCGCTGGCTTTTGAACTCCTAACTTGTTTGATTCTTCCTAATAGCAACTCCAGTCCTCCACAATCAGAAACTGCCCCAGGCATTTTCTGATCGAGTGCCACTTGACCTCTACGCCTTACATTAAAGGAATAGAACCTAATTAGAGCGGTTCAATTAGACATTGATCTGAGTATGTTAATAACAGCGTGTTCTCAGACCAAAAAGATCACGTACTGAGGCTGAGGGGCTGATCGGTAGCATGAGGCTGGTTAATTGGGACGGCGGGCCTGTGCGGTAACAGGAGGCTTTCTTCAATGTGTGCTATCTCTGCTGCTATCTGCCAGACGCTTCGCTTTCATTACATCTGGACCGCAGAGCCTCTGATCAGCGTGATAGCATCCTAAAAAGAGTTGTATTAAAAGAGGGGCACAACACGGATGATTTCATAAGCAGCCAATATAATATGCCACACACCTGTGAAAGAGGCGGACGAGCCAACATAATACACAAAAGAAAGAGACGGAACATAACGCACATTCGTTCCATCTCAATCGCACACATGTGTATATTTAAGCATGCCAGAGGAAGAGACAAAAATCCTCTGGGAGGAGATGGAAAGAATAGGGGGGAGAAACAGGAGTGGGAGTGAGTAGGAAGAGAAAGGGTGAAATGCATAGAAAAAAAAGGGGATCAAGCCAAGGGAGATTTTTAATGAGGAAAAACAAAGAAATGAGCGACTGCTCATGCTACAGACCATCTTTAATCCCCCTGTCTTGAGAGTTAGAAAGAGAGTTGAGGCGGAATAAGATCAGTGAGTCCTCTTCAAAAAAAAAAAAAAAAAAACAATCTTTGTGAAAGTGTGTGTTCTGATTTTACAATGTGTGTTCTGATATTGTATTGTGCAAGTGTGTGTGTATGTAGGAGAGTGTGTTCTCACGCATGTATCATTAGGCATCATTAGAGCAAATTATATGGAGGGAGAGAGACAGATGCTTTCCTTGGCACATGTAACTGTAGTGAGAACCCTCACACCAACACACTGCAAGGCCAGCAACTAAGACAAAAGAAACATAAAATGCATATAAAGCATGCTTAAATCATTTATACTGTATTGAAACAGTAGTGCAATACTTACAAACCAGGATAAAGGGATAATTCTCGCTTTGTGTCATACTGTGAGATGTGTATGCAATATTATTTTAGTCTACATGAATTAATTTGCACTGTCAACATTAATAAGCAGGGAGTCTTTATCAGTGACTGCATGAAGGATTTAGTTTCCTCTTAAAGGGATAGTTCACCTAAAAATGAACATTTTGTCATCATTTACTTTTTACTCTCATGTCGTTCCAAACCTGTACATCTGTGGAACACAAAAGAAGATATTTCAAAAAATGTCTCCACAAACGAAGATATTTTTTGTCCACACAATAAATGTCCAATATTGTTTTTCATGAGCTGTTTGGAATGACATGAAAGTGAGTAAATGATGACAGGATTTTCATTTTTAGATCAACTTTCCCTTTAAGAAGAATCTAAATCCTTCAGTCACTGATAAAGGAGCCCTGCTTATTAATGTTGACAGTGTAAATTAAGGTATAAAATAATATTGCAAAAACATTGCACAGTAGGTATGACAGAAAAAGAGAGTGAGAGACTATGACAATAAACCAAAAACATGCCTACAAGAAATGGAATTAGCCGTCATGCAAGTGAAATTGTAGCACATGTGGCTCAGTCCAAACACAGTTTCTCTTTCCCAATCCATCCATCCCACCGTTTCTCCAGCCACAAATATCTCCTCCCATCTTTCCCTCCCTTTCTCCCAAATCCTTCATCCTCCTGTTCTTCTTCACATTTCTGCATGTGTAATCCTATAGATTCTTTGATGTTATGCTACACACTCACTCCTCACTATCTCTGTTTCTCCTCCTCTCTCTCCCTCTCTGTCTCTCCCTCCCCCTCCTCTTCTTTCTCCCTCTCTCTTTCTCTCTCTCTCTCTCCCCTTCTCTATCTCTTTCTCTTGCACCACCTGTTAGTGCAGACCCCTGTGCTTAGGAATTCACTTGTTTATGAGGGAGTCTTTCACACTCACACAATCAAAGGTAAGAGAAAATCCTGCTTATTTGTCTTTGCCTTTAACTTCCTAGCATCTGTTATGTAATTCCATCTCCCGGCATTTCCTTGTTTATTCCTTTTTTTGTTTGTCCCTCTCTTTGCAAACCCCTCCCTCCCTTTCTGTCTCTCCGGTAATTAGTCAATTCATTGTTAACCCCTTCTTGCTGTGTTAATGTGTTGATATCTTTGGAAATGAAATTATCATAAAGTCCGTTCTGTCCATTTACCGCTGGTCCCCTTAACCTCTCTTTCTGTCCTTGTCCGTGCGCCCCCACAACCTGCACTCATTCTGCGTTAAGTATTAATGTACTCATGTATGCGTGCACGTTAACCTTTTCACTCTCTTCCTGTTTCTCTCTCACCTCACCTCCACCCCTCAACTCTTATTTGAGGTTTTGTTTTTGCATAATCTTAACTTTAGATGGAGAGAATATACTTCATTCTGGCATAGAGAAGGAAGATATGTGAATAATCTGACACACGGGGATACTGTAATATGAGATACTGTGCGTGCAGTGTTTTTTTTTTTAAAGCTCTTTTGGAAAGCGTGCAATGCAGACCGCTCTCTCACTCTGGTAATCCATCAGTGTCTGAGTGACTGACTGTGAAATGGTGATGTGCTTCTCATCAGGACCACTGATCTTGTGTGAATAAAAGAGAACATGATACCACTGATGAGACGCTTGAGAAAGTTTAGAGAGAGACAGACAGACAGATATTTAAGAAAAAAGAAAAAATATTTTAATAAAGATTAATAAAAATAAATAGCTTTAAATAAAGAGGGTGGTGGGGGAGTTGGGGGGTTATATAAATATCTATAAATACATTTGTACAGTCAAACCAAAAATTATTCAGACATTTTTGATATATTTTTACTAGTGGGTGCAGGACACTATAGTTAATTTATGTAAGTGAGGATAACAAAATAAAGTAAACTGTGACATATTATACCCAAAAATTCTTCATACAGTGGACTACCAGTAAAACTGATACAAATTTGGAACCAAAAATTATTCAGACACTTTGACCTGACCATGTTTTGCTTAAGTGTTATAATCTGACATAATTAAGATTAACACAGTTTAACTCTGAGATCTTGTCATATTTTATTACCATTTTTTCAAACTATAGTGAATAAACTGTATTAATGAATGAAATGTTCAAGGTGTCTGAATAAATTTAGGTTTGACTGTATATAGTTTTAAAACATATTTTCACTGGACAAAGAAAATGACTATTTCATAGATAAAATTAAAAATAGAACAATAGCTGGAGAGATAGAATGACAGATATATAGGGGTGGGCGATCAGCAGGAGTAGATCTACCCTCCAGGCAGAAGCAGTGGAGAACTGAACAAGAATTTTAAACACAGAATGAGACAAAAGACAGAGAAAAACAGTGAAACGGGTGTGTATAACCAGATACATGTGTCAGTTGCACAATTAAAGTATTGTGCAGCTTAGTCAGCTAGATTGTACAGCTAGAGAGTATGTTGACAGCAGTCCAAATTCCATCTAGCCATTGTGTTTGGCTTTAAGTGCCAACAGTGTCATAATGTACTGTGACAACCCACTGCCAAACATTTCAGTAATTTACAGTACTGGAATATCTCTCTTCATTACTTCCTCTCACTCTCACATCCCACGGTCCCACCCCCCACTCCGAGGAGTTTTCTCAACAGCCTCTTCATGTCTTGCTGTGATCCAATCTCAAGCACTGACATTCATTCATTTTGTGACTGCACTCACAGAGTTAGCGGGTTATTGCGCAATGCGCACAGTTCACAATGCAAAGCAGTGGGCAAGAGAGTCTGCACACTGCCACGACACATTGCAGAGCGTGCAAGTTACTGCAAGTTTGTTTTTCTTTTTTTTTATTGATGACATAAAAGCAATAGTGCCAACATGACAGCTGATTTAATTCTAGATTGACCTAACTAGCATTGCGCTAGCCATTTGGGTTGTTAAAGAACTTCTTAAAAAAGAGATTTCCAAAGATTGCACCACGAATGAGGTCTACAGTTGCCCACCAGGAGAAGCACACATAAAGTCTATGTAAATTAGATTACATTGGAATCTGCCGCTGGCTTGGTAGCACTTTTGAATTGAAATGAGCCCACACAGTTACATCTGAAGAAATAGTCTCAGAAGATGAAAAAATATATAAGATACAATCACATTTAGTTGATAAAAATTATATTATTTTTCAGATTTGTTCTAGTGCGCAAGTATCATTTCTTCCAAAATCTCATTTTGTCGATTTTAGATGCAAATTGACATTTCCCTCAGTCTGAGGGTTGAAAAACAATCCTTCGATTTCGGCCCTCGCCACTGAATTGCAAATCATTGAAAATGTTTAAATAAATAATCAAATAAACAGGTTTCATAAACCATCACGGACACGTATTATTATGTACAGCAGGTGGTGGGAAGAGATTTGATTTGAAGTCTGGAAAAAAAAACTCTGCTTGGCGTGAGATACTGTGCTAATCGCTAATCTTGTTAGCGTCCATGTGTCATGATCTCATTAGCTGTGCTGCACCAATGCCATTATGACAACTTACCTGCCACCACCGTGGAGATAGCCATGATGCCTGTCAAAACAGTAGATGCCCTGATGGATTGACAAGTAGAAATCGCTGCAATGGCATGTAATGATATGCTTTTGGCCAAATGGGCCAAAATTACCTTAAAGGTCAGCTATGTATGAGTATGTGTCCTATTCCTGCATTCTTCCTTCTCTTGAAACTATGGATACAAGTGTCTCCCTTGGCAAGATTTTAAAATGTTTTTGAAAAAAGTCTCTTATGTTCACCAAGGCTGCATTTATTTGATCAAAAAATACAGTAAAAACAATAATATTGTGAAATATTATTACAATTTAAAATAACTGTTTGTAATATATATTTTAAAATGTAATTTATTCCTGTGATCAAAGCTGAATTTTCAGCATCCTTCAGTGTCACGTGATCCTACAGAAATCATTCTAATGTTGATTTGATGCTCAGAAAATATTTCATGTTATTATCAGTGTTGAAAACAATGTTGTGCTGCTTAATATTTTTATGGAAGCTATGATAAATTTGTTTCAGGATTATTTTATATATATAAAGTTGAAAAGAACAGCATTTATTTGAAAGAATCTATTATATATTATAAATGTTTATAATATAATAAAACATGTATTATATTTATAACATAATAAATGTTTGATCAATTTAATGCATCCTTTCTGAATAAAAGTATTAATTTCTTTAAAAGAAAATATTATTGACCACTAAACTTTTGTATGGTAGTGTATAATAAATAACAAAATATTATAGTTTGAATATTAATGTTAAAATTAAAGCTGCAAGCAGCAATGAAAGGGCCCTTGCACCCGGGCTCACTGCCTTAGGATAACAGTGAACAGTGGGCGACATGCATGTAAGCGAGTAAATACAGGAGAATTATGGCAAAGTCATTTCAAAATGCCACAATTCCTGATGCGAACAGGTGGCGCCGCTTTGACTGTAACTGAATTTTGCCATGTAGATGTCTTCAGGCCAGGACTATTATCAAACATGTGAAGTTTGGAGCAGATCGGGCATTATATGCCTGAGTTACAACAACTTCCTGTGTTGTGGCATTAATCGCAAACATTAGCACTTAGCCAAGTGTTGCATGATTTAATGTGTTTCTAGTATGTTTGGCACTTCATGGCATATTCAAATGTGTTTTTGGGAGTGAATTATAATGTAAAGCATGTCATTTCCTGTTGCCAGCAGGTGGCGCTATGGCTAACTGAATATTGGCATATAGATGTCTTTAGGCCAGGACTCTACTCACACATGTGAAGTTTGGGGCAGATCGGACATTGTATGCCTGAGTTACAGCAGCTTCCTCTTTCATGGCGAAACATCAGACTTCATCAGACGCCCTTCAGCAAAACCTCAAGATCTTTGATATTTATCATCGCTAAGGCCTTAAAATTAGACTGACAACATATGGTGTTTATCTGGTTAAATCTCTATGAGGAGTTAATCACAGTGTAAAACAAGTTGTTTTGGCACTTCATGACAGTCATAGCGCCACCTGCGGGCAACAGGAAATTACATGTTTTACACTGTGATTAACTGCTCATAGACATTTAACCAGCAACTACATCATATATGGTCAGTCTAATTTTAAGGCCTTAGCGATGTTAAATTGCAAAGATCTAGAGTTTTCTCTGAAGGGTGTGTCCATGGTGGCCTGACAAAGACTGATGTTTCGCCATGAAAGAGGAAGCTGTTGTAACTCAGGCATACAGTGTTAGATCTGCCCCAAACTTCACATGTTTGATGAGAGTTCAGTTATAGTCAAAGCGCCACCTGCTGGCAGCAGGAACTGTGGTGCATCAAAATGACTTTTGCTATATTTCTTCTCTATTTATCCGCTTTAATGAATATCGCCCACTGTTCACAGTTTTCCTAAGGCCACCGGGTGGCGGTGAGCCCGGGTGCGAGGGCCCTTTCATCGCTGCTTGCAGCTTTAATTTTTTTAATATTTTATTATAAATAAAAGTATTATACATGATTATATATAGCTGCTTTTGTATTTCAAGGTTGTCCTACCTTAACAATGATGCTGACTGTACCGTACATTTTCTCTTTAAAATTATCTTCCATGATTGAAATTCTTCATTATTTCTGCTGGGATTAGCTGCAAATGCCCTGAAACATTCTCAGGGGAGCTTTTGCATATCAAGCGTGCCTATAGAACCAAGACGTTGTGGCTAGAACCACGAATAAAGTCAAAAGTGCATTCTCACTTCTTATCAAATTACACACTAATTTTCTCTCCTTCTCTAAACCCATTTCCCATCCCCTCCTTGTTCTAGCACAGTAACTCTTAAAACTAATATTATGTGGTCTGAAGCTTGTGGGTCTCAGAGGTGCTTTAAGCAAAGCGCTTGGTGAAGTTGACAAACCTTAACTGCTGTCCTGTTCTCCAGCTCGGCTCACGTTGAGGGTGAGAAGAGCAGGTCGAAATTGAAAGTGTGCTGTGGCACTCAGGTCCGGCAGCTCAGAATCAGGTTTTGACAAGCCAGGTCAATTCATCTCAGTCTCTGGAGGTATTACAGATCAAGTGTGTATCTGACAGTATGTCAAAACAAAGAACAACAAACAAGGCTCTTTAGAGGTCTCTGGAAGAAGGTCTTTAATTTAGAAAGGAAGACACAAAGGCTTACCAGTGATTTCCATTTACATAGAATAAAACTGAGCAAGCCTGCAGGGAAGAGGAAATCGGCCAAGCACTGCTTCTGGCTTCAAGCATAGATTTTTGCTCACGACTTCTAAATAAATCTGAGCAGGGCTTAGATGGCGAGTTCTTAAAGCTAGAGCTCAGCACAAACTTCTTAAGCCGCAGCATCCAAACGCCCACTCTCCTCCAACTCTGAACCTCCAGCCGCACTCTTTCCTCACTTCACTTTGTACCTACTCATACTCTCAGCCTCTAGCCTATTGCTCTTGTGCTGTAGTTTGCAGCTCTACACAGCAACTAAGTTGTAACTCTCATGCATATTTATATCCGTTTAACGTATAAAGCATTTCAAGTAGAACTCAACAAAGAAACTTTTGGTTTTGGTCTCTAACACAGGTCTTTAGATCCAGTATAATGTCTACAACTCCTTTATCTTACATTTCCTTGATCTCTCAAGAAGAGCTCTTCGGTTCAAATTCAATGGCCTCAACATCCAAAAAAGAATCTATGACTAAATGCATTTCTGTGAAACCAAGTGCCCTTAAGATCTGCGTAGTGAATTTCTGACATGCTAGGGTGGACTACATGAACATCTGTGCTCATAAAACTGCTTTGAATCTGCTTTTGAAATTATGGGAAGTTTGATGGTTATGGATTTTTGATGTTAACACTAACTCCACAGGTCTATTCCCTAGATTATCACCACATGCCTTCGAGTAAAGGCACTTAGGCTATGTTCAGACTGTCAGTCCAAATCTGATTTTTGTGCATATCTAATTTAAATCTGATCAGATTTAGCAAGTGTGAATGGCAAAACTGTTTCGGGCTGCATTCATTTGTGGTTTGAAATCCTATTCAAATCCCATTTCTGGAAAACCGTTTGAGTCTGACTGCTCTGGTCAGATTTCCCATGGTTTTTGTGACTTTCTCATGCCACGTAAAATGTAAACATCAGATGTTGTTATGGGAAACATGCCGAAAGTCGCTGCAGAAACAAGGTTGTGTTGTTGCAAAGTGCCGAATGAGCAGAACATGACAATATAACAGTGGTCCATATAAGCTGCGAATGCTCTGCATACCCAAGCCATTCGTGGACTCAGCAATTAATAATAACATTATAAATTACTATTAAATCACTTGTTTGAGGTGTACAATAAAGCCTACATGATTGGTAATGCGTAAATGTCAGTAATTTATTTATTTGGCAAACAACGGTAATTTTCTTTAAATCTGCCAGTTACGGAGACTTCCGGGTAAGCTGATCTACAGCAGCTTTTGCACCTTCGCGCTCTTGTTATGGAGCGTCATCACTGTAGCACGTTCTCACTGGTTTGCTGGCCTATGGCGGATTACATGGCAGGATAAGCTGTGAGCAGATCGCTCGCCCAAGAAGAAAAATGAGCTGCTGCCAGATCTCGATCACCAAAAATCACATTGTATTTGATACAAAACTAGCTAGACTTAACCAAATGGGGAAAAAAATCATAACTAAAACTATTTTCATAGTATTTCATTTTCTCCATAGGGATTTTTTTTTTATGAAAACTTAAAAATTGTTTAAGATTAACTAGGCCTATCAGTGGATGTTAATCGATAGTCTGTGCGTTTGTTAAAGTCATCAGTTTGCATACTTTCAACTTATTTTTTAAAGAATACTGATATTTTTATTTATTATAGCCTACTTATATTTATTATAATAACATTTTATTTTTTAATAGGCTGCTAATACTAATTATGTTATACTTATTTTTAATTATTAATTTAAAAAGTACTTTGGCATACATTTAAATTGAGGTGTTTTTTATTTGCCGTGTCTGATTTAGATCTGTGTCCTAAACTGATACACATTTAAAGGTGAAGTATGTTGTTTCTGTGACACTATACTTCACTTAGCGGATTACAAAAATACAGCATATTTTGCAAATGCACCTTTCGCAGGTTGCTCCTCCGTCGACTCAAACATCACAAAAGCTCTTACAGGTGCTTGTAAAGGCATGTCTCAACAGGTAAATATATATCGGCTACTCTTAATAAAAAGGTCCAACATATTAGAAATACTTTTCACTGTGTTTCTATTTGTCATGAGCAAGCAAATGAGTAAACTAACACTGAGAACGTGAGCGTCTCGCATATTGGCAATAAACCCATTTAACGTAACTGCATCGGCCACATTAATTTACATGACGCACCACCCAGCATACCCGGTTAAAAAAGTCACCGCTCGTCACTGACATGTTTTGAGATCAGCGGAGACAACAGACAATAAAGCCACACATACCAGCCTCCGGTTCTGCCGCTGCCTCAGAAGATGCAGTAGTCCAGCGTGACGTTGAAAATAAAACAATATCTGTATTGCAAACCCCTCCATGTTGCAGTTGTTGTTGTTGTTTTTGGCATATAACTACAAACGCACAAATAGGATCTGAATAGTTGTGATACTCAGTGTGGACATCAATAATTTAGATCAGATTCCAATCGGATACACAAATAATCAGATTTGGACTGACAGTGTGAACGTAGCCTTAGGCTTCATTCAGACTGCAGGCAAAAGTGGCCCAAATTTTTTGCTCATATGTAACTCAGATCTGTTTTTTTTTTGTGAACAGCACATTGAATCTGATCTTTCTGATTCTGATTTGTACCACTTCCATATGTGATATTAAACCAGATACAACCTCAGTCTGAACAGTTATATCAGAATTTGAGACACCACATTCGTCACAATTCTGTGCTGACGGGAGTCACTGCAAACATTTTGCATACCGGTAGTAAGTACCGGTTCTTTGGTCACTCGGTTAATGTGGAGGATGGCTGCGAAGGTAGTCAGTGCTGGGACAGCAAGGCATTACAACTCATATGCATTATGGTGACAGCCCTATTTCAGGAGCAAGCAAAATTTCAGGAGAAATTATACGAGCTCTCTTTCTCCTTATCCTCATCTTCATTCTCCTTGTCACCTGCTCACAAATTCACTAGCTTCTGCGGCACATCACCTTTTCCAAATGTGTAATCTGAACAGCAAATCAGATTACAAGGTTTGCAGTGAATGTAGCTGGGATAGTTCAAGCAAAAATGAAAATTCTGTCATTATTTATTTACTCACCCTCATGTCATTCCAAACATGTATGACTTTCTTTCTTCTGATGCACAAAAGAAGATATTCTGAAAAATGTCAATTCAGTGAAAGTCCATTCTTCTCCAGAAGAATGAAAGTCATACAGGATTGGAATGACATGAGGGTGAATAAATGATGACAGAATTTTCATTTGAACTATCCCTGTAATCACTGGTAGCTCTGATGGTATCATCTTTGTACTTTATGTTGCTTTGGATGAAGCTCATCTAAGTGAATAAGTGTCAAAATAACTCTCTTTCTCTCTGCTTTAGCTCTATGACGGTGCGTAAGGGAAAAAAGCTCACCATCTCCATCCAGGAACACATGGCCATAGACGTCTGTCCTGGCCCCATACGCCCAATTAGACAGATCTCTGCCTATTTCCCTCGACTCTCCCCGACCGCTGAGCCCAACTCTCCTAACCCTGCTTCTCCATTGGCTCTCAATCCAGGGGTTGGGACCTCTGGAGGAACAAGTGGAAGTCTCTTGTCCCCTCTGCAGGCAGGGGCGAGGGGAGGGGGTGGGACTCTGTCAGCAGCAAGCAGCATTGAGACATCGGTGGACATCTGCAGTTCAGACAGCGATGACAGTAGTAAGTTTTGACACTGAGTGCTTAAATCCCAGAACATGCGCACATCCATTTAGTCACACATCAACACACAACTGTAACAGTAAGGTATCATGAAAGTATAATCATGTTACATAAGTTGTACAGTGGCCTCTAAGCATATAAACAGTCTGAGATCACATGTGAGTCACATGTGAGTGCATCATGGGAGTTTTGAGAAACCATGCATCTCAGAGAGGTGACTGACAAATGAGGATGTGTTTTATTAGTCCTAGGACAACATAGTTTGGAAATTATAGGTTGATACGAGAATGGTGTTCAAACTCTGAGTAGTTGTTCCAGATATCCAAATATTTTCAGCTGTGATAAATTATAAAAATTATATTAAATTATATTTTTTAATTATATAGGCTATAGGACTTTGTTGCAGGCAAACAAAGATCGTCAAAGGAGCGTAAAAAAAAAATCGCTGTTTGTGTCACGCGCTGTCATTTCGATTCGAATGTCGCATTGAGCCGTTGGTGGAGAAAAGCGATTACAAGATTTCTTTTTTTATTGTTATTATTTATTTTTTTAGTTTTTTTCTAACAAACTCACAGCTTTAATATCTTAGTTTCATTGCGAAATCCAAACAACAATGTCGTTTTGGCGCTCTTGACTTTCATGTGATGTCACGTGACAGATCACGGAGGGCTAACGTTAGCGGTTCGATAATCTCTTCCTCCTTACTGCTAGTTAGGCTATAGCACGATAAAAATATGAATAATTATCAGAACGTATGTTAAAAAGATTCAGTAAAACTTACTGTAATGTATCTTTTCTCAAGTAATCGCACAATTAACGTTTCAATCGTGGAAAGACACCAAAACAATGTTACCTGACCTTACATTACTTCAGGCAAGTTGGTCGTTAGTTTGCTAGAAAAAAAAGAAAGAACTTTAGAGAGAGAGAGAGAGAGAGAGAGAGAAACAAATCGTAAAATCATAAATGCATTGTTAAATGTATAGGGCCTACATTATATTAAAATTATATTTTTATTTAACCTGTTATCGATATGTGGTGTAGCCATGGGTGTAACCTATGTTTACATATCCTAGTTATGTCAAAAAATGTCTAAATGTCAAAAATGTCTAACCTTGTTTAAAAAAAAATGTTTGAAAAGGACTCTTTAGTGACAGTTCTACTTTAAATTTGGAATAGAAACATATTTATATCATTAGAAATTAGAGACTTTCCCTTTTTAGTTAACGTTAGTTCATATAACTAAAAATGCGTTTTTGAGACAAGAATATGGAGCTGTTCCCATTCATTTTGGCAGTGGGCCTATATGTATAATCAAATATAATTTATTGTTTTATTAAATATATATATGGATAATATATTTTCCATGGTAATGTCAGTCCGCAAAAGGCACCCTACCTGCTATATGCCCTGCAGAAATACATAGCTATATAGTACACAGCAAATTATTATGTTGATCATGTATTACATTATTTTAAGTTTTGTTGGTGTTTCCATAGAGTGCCTGGCAAAAATGAAACGTGAATTATTATGTTAATAATTCTGCAGTATTAAGCTTGTACTTTGCGTTGGCAATATGCATAGTACAGGCTTAATATTCCAATTTGCAGTGTTGCTATCCATCTTACCTTCTGTCAGATATGCACAGCTCCTAATTGTGTTCCAGAATGGATCGTTAAATCTGCTGCTTGTCAGGTATTATGGTATATGGTAGTGATGTTATTAATATTTACACTATTCCTATGATTGTGTAGCTGCACTGGGGACGTTAGAATTTGAACTGAGGTATGAGAGAGCAACCAGTTCACTCCACTGTAACATCATCAGAGCCAAGGTAACGTCCAACTCACACCTCTGCAGTTCACTACACACTCACACCTATCCATGACTCACACTGCAAAAACCTGCAGGTGATGTACCCTTTAGCAGTTTGTTCTTCTTCAACAGGGCTCCATACCTTTGTTTATTTATATATTTTTTTATTTAGCATTCCTGTCCATGTAAATGGCTTGTTTTTTGTTTAGGGTCTGAAACCCATGGATTTTAATGGCCTGTCAGATCCTTATGTCAAACTTCATCTTCTACCAGGAGCCTGCAAGGTGAGATCCTGTTTGGAGTAATTAAACCTTTTATGCATGAAGTTCACTATAGTGGAAAGATTTTTATAAGGCATTTTAACCATTTAGGGCAGGGGTGTAGTTTGCAGGGGGTTGGGGTGGGGGTAGGGGGTTCTAGCAAGTACAACCTCCCCAGTATTTATACCATGGTTACTGGAAACATATATAATTATTAATCAGTTATATGCACTTTGTATTCAGAGCTTTATCGATTCATTAATTGTTAATTTAAACAATGATAGATTATGGGAATGTATGTAAATTGACATACCTAGTTGAAACCAAATCTATGCCCTTGATTTGGGGTGTTATGTATCATCCAAACTACCATGACCTCTGAGCTAAACAAGCTAATTATTTATCATTGTAGTCTTTACACACTATATGGCCAAAAATACAAGGACACCGAACACCAACAAACCCATATATGCTTGTTGAATATTTAGGGCCCTATCATACAACTGGCACAATGCGACGTCAGGGGCAACGCAAGTGTTTTTTGCTAGTTTCAGCCCGACACAGTTATCATTTTCATGTCCAGTGCCACATTGTTTAAATAGCAAATGCACTCGTGCCCATGGGCATGCTGGTCTGAAAGAGGTGTGTTCAGGCGCATTGTTGGCACGTTGCTATTTTGAGGCAACTGAAAACAACTGCACCATTGACCAACAAAAACCTGGTCTAAAGTCAATGGGACAATATTTTTTTTGTTATTTAAAGTAATATGCGCCTATAGGTGGGTGCGCAACTCGCGTACACTCTGCTTGTTACACACACAGTGACGTGCAGCAGCACACAAACATTTTTAAATATTAAAAATAAAAGGATTCCTCTCTGGAGAAGTGTTCAGTTTTTCCACTTGCAAATTCCGCCATGTAAATAGTGAATCCGCCATGGTGTAAGCACAACTGGCTTTTAAAGGGAACAGGAAATGAAACTCTGCTTGGTTTATTGCACATTATGCCCAAAACACATCCATGACTCATTAAGAGACTAGGTACAACCCTTTTGGACCATACTCCTGGCGCGCCGACGATTTTTTCCATCATTAAACTAGCAAAAGAGGATTCGGACATGCCCTAAGTGCACCTGCGCCATGTGCTTCAGACCATGTGCTTAGATCGTTAAAATAGGGCCCTTAATCTCAAAACTGTGGGAAATAATAAAGAGTTGATCTTCCCTAACAGCTTCCCCTTTTCTAGGAAGACTTTCTATTAGATGTTAGAGCAGGTATGCAATGATTTGTTCCCATTCAGACACAAGAGCATCAGAGAGGCATTGATGTTGGGTGATGGGGCCTGACTCACAGTCGGAGTTCCAATTCATCCCAGTAGTGTTCAATGGGATTCAGGTTTAGGCTTTGTGCCTGTCACGTTTTTCTACACCGTTTCATTATAGATCTTGCTTTGTGCACAGTATCATCATGCTGGAACAGAAAAGCACGTTCCTCAGACCGTTCTAAAAATTATCTTCAGTGGAATTAAGGAGTCTAGCCAAAAAAATAAATTAGAAGGGGATGGCAAAATATTTTTGGCCATATTGTGTGTTTTATTGATGAAAATACAAATTCAAAATGATAAAACCTGACAAGTTCCTCTGGAATATCTACTACTATTAATCCAGAAACAACTATTACTAAAAATGTTTAATAGCATTCAAATTTGGTGTTAGTAAGATGTTTTTGAAAGAAGTCTCTTATGCTCACCAAGGCTGCATTTATTTAATCAAAAACAGTAAAAACAGTAACATTATTAAAAAAAAAAAAAAAAAAATATATATATATATATATATATATATATATATTAAAATGTAGCCTAATTTATTCCTGTGATGTCAAAGTTGACATTTCTTATTATTAACAATGTTTTGCGCTGCAGTTAATATATTTGTGGAACCATGATACAAAATTTTTCAGTATTATTTGATTAATAGAAAGTTCAAAAGAACACCATTTATTTGAAATCTTTTAGAATATTATAAATGTCTTTACTGTGACTTTTGATCAATATGTAAATATGCATCAAAAAATTACAGTGTTCCAAAATTTTCACTCTTTTAATATCATTTTATTTATTTATTATTTGTATAAATAATGTGACAGCAGTTAAAATGTTTTATACCCACAGGCAAATAAACTGAAAACCAAAACTGTACGTAATTCTCTAAATCCTGTTTGGAATGAGACTCTTACTTACATTGGCATCACGGAGGAGGATATGCACAGGAAGACTCTGAGGTTAGTGAAGACATCTGTGCAACCTTGAATCCCTCTTACTTTATCGGCGACTCCAAGCAGGCTGTAAATCTATTCTGGATATGTCTTAAAAATTCTTCTCTCTGAGAGCAGTGATTTGACAGTAGCCTGCATATCTTGCTTCGACAGTAGGTGTGTAGGTGTGTGACAGAGAGTGCGACTGCTTAGCAGACCTTCCTTTCGCTTATGAACCTTCAGGAATGATCTAGTTTCTTGGTACAACTACTGTTGTGCACATCTTGGAAATTCAGCATATATTTATCCTGAATATTTTTGCAGTGCTCTTCCTAACTACTGTAGCACTCAGGTTTATCCTGTGATTATCCACAGAAAATTACCTGTGTGCTCATATTATAAATGAACAGTATCACCTGGCAATATTGGACTGGCACTGCTGGTGTTTTCAGACTTGCCCTTTTTTCAGTGGCGGGGTGACAATAGTCAGAGAAAAGGCATTTAGCCGTTTATCTCCAAGGGAGAGTACAGGAGCAGAGGAGAGTGTCGGTTCCACAAAAACGCAAGCAAACCTTTGAAAAAAAAAAAAAGAGCAGGCGCTTACTTCCGACCAAACTGCGAAGCCAGAAATATCACCCTAATCCCATTCATAAATATACATTTCTGTCTGAGCCATTTCCAGCTCTTGCTGCTCTGCGGATGGTATTTTTATAGCCTTTTTTTTATCAGTTTCGCCCATACTACATTTACAGCTTTAATGTTTATCTTTGCTCTCCTTCCAGTATAATTGAATAACTCTCTCACTCTCTTTGTTGTTGTTGTTGTTTTTCTTAGGTTATCGGTGTGCGATGAGGATAAACTGACTCATAATGAGTTTATTGGAGAGTCTCGTGTGGCCCTACGACGTGTGAAACCAGACCAGACAAAACGTTTCTACACCTGTTTAGAACATCCACCACCTGTAAGACACACATACACACATTGTCAGCTTGAGTCTGTGAGAACAGTGCTGATCTAAATGTCACGTCATTGTGATCATTGCCTGATCTAAATCTAATTAATATAAGCTTGTTCTAGCTAATCAAAAGAACTTTTCTTAACCAGTAAGTGTTGTAGACAGATAGACTGATTGATTGATTGATTCAGTACATTCCAAATTATACATTGAGAGGAAAACAATTCTTCACTTCCGAAATTTGCTTAATCCTGTTGAAAACAGAGAAAAGGCAATGTCTAATTTGAACATTTAAATCTTTTATAACATTTAAATCTTGAGGGATCTTCCACAACAACACCAACAACAAATACTAATCCAACAATAAGAGGAGATTCCAAAGATTTCTAGTTCTAGTTCTTTCCATCAGAGCTGCTTCCATCAGTTTTTGCAGTCAGGGTGCAACCCAAATGCTACGCTGTACACTTAGCTAAAAATAAAATGCATTCCAAGTTGCTGTTGGTTAATTTAGAATTGATGGATTAACTTGCACCTCGACTGGACATGTTTATTAAGTCACTTGTCAATTGTGATAAGACCTTCCTCAGTTATAAATGTTGCCATCTTTGGTGTTTACTTTAATCAGTGTTAGGAAGTCAAAGCTAGGGTTGCCAACCAAAATCGTCCCATATTTAAGGCATCAATGAAGCGTTTCGTATGAAAGGCATCCGGAACGCAGTTTGTCTCGAATTCTCAGGCATACACTCTAAATTGAGAATTAATCATTCCTTTGACTTTGAGACAAATTTGTGAACATAGCCGTTCGCTGAAGGCTTTAAGACCAAGCAGACTCCTCTGCCAGCTGGTCGCTCAGGCTTCACAGCTAGCGGGTCTCGCGCTAATGGCAAATCCCTTTCACTGTTTCCGTTTTGATTTCAGCAACATTCAGCCATGCAAGAAAACATACAATCTCCCTGAGGGAAGACGTGATCAAAAAGGGAAGTCTTTCACTATTGCTAATGTTGTTAAATAGAGAAAAAACATGTTACACTCATTTAAGTAGCCTAACTTGTAGCATAGGCTATTCTTGGACCTCATTATTGAGTCTCAAGCACCAAAAGCAGCCCATACTAGGCTAAGCCTCTAAGTTCTCTACTTCTCTTTAATTGAAAAACATGCATTTTCATTTATTCATACATGGTTGCAACCACATTTAGTTCAAACTTTTAAACGCCATTGTTTAAAAAAATGCTTTATTGGCTGAAATTTCAAAGATGTTCAGTTATTATGCTTTCAAATTTTATGCCATCTATGTAGGCCTATCTTCCTGACAGTTTTTATTTATTTATTTATTTATTTATTTATTTTTTATAGTTTTGCAGAGAGGTTGATGTTTAATATCTGTTGGTGTAGCTATATATATAGAAAATGGGTAAAATTCAACAATTTGAACATGGAGCCACATTATATCAACGGGATTGAACCATATTCAAGGCCTTTAAAATGAAGATTACAAAAGAAGTTTATTAAGAATGAGAATATAGATGGATATTGAGATATCTTTGATACTTTTAGAATTACAGGCACACAAACTTTGGAAAAATACTATTTATGGCACTCAGACAGGAATGTTCAATTGTGTTGATAGAAAAAAACAAGTTACATTGCTAGTTTCAATTATTTGTTCTTCAGAAAAATGTGCGACCATTGAAAATGTGTACCAATTTATTCATGGAGGCACACTGAAATCCCTATCTCTGGAAATTAACCATATTGGGCCTTAAAAATTAAGGAAAGAAAAGTTTGTTAAGAATTAGAATCTAAAAGGATATTAAGATATCTGTAATATGAGTTACAGAAATGCAAACTTTGGGTGAAAAACACAAGAAGTTATTTTTGCCATTTTTGAACAAAGATATGATGCAACAAAGATTGCTAATGTCAACAGATTTAACTAACAGGCCTACCAATCTCTGTGTAAAAATAAAATAATGATGTTGTTCTGAAGTAAACAACATCAGGTGAAAATTGTAATTCTGTCCCCCTTCTACAAAATATTGGATTTCTCAGTAAACATACATCCATTACATTTAATAGTTTGGCTTTCTTCTTCATTTATGTTTGTCAGAAAAAAAAGAAAGAAAATCAAACATTTTCTGAAATTTGGTTGATTTTAATAACACAAAAGTACCCAAATGTGTTTATGTCTGAGAACCTTTTATACATCTTTTATACACACACTTAACGGCAGATACTGAAATGACATACACTGTGTGGTACAGTAGAAATATTTTGAGTGTCCCTTATTCTGTCCTTTATTTTCCTACAAAGAACCATGATTGTCCCTTATTTTCCTTTCCAGAAGTTGGCAACTCTAGTCACAGCTTTACGAGATTAGAAAAGGAGCTTGATTTTCACATCGGTTATCAATCCCAAACATTAGCTGCGTTTAAATGGATCCTAAAAATCCATTTGTAATCGGACTTGTAGCACAGTCGGAATAATAAAGTCACAAGTAACCACGTCAATCAGAATGAATTTGCCAAATCCAATTAAAATTTCATTCGGATTATAAGAGGTGGTTTAAACCTTTTCTAATCCAATCGAGGGGACATGTAAACGCTTGATCAGTTTGAAAACCGAAACTGGAAAGTACTGCGCGTGTGCAATCACGTACAAATGGCGTATGATGCACAGAATGAGCTGTTGTTGTTGAATGTCATAAATGATCGTGTCATTCTAAAAATTTCCTTCCACTCATCGTCTGTGAAGTGGAGCAACATCACATCAGTCCTTGTTTCGGACTCTCATCCACAGACACCTTGTTTTGGGCGGGAAGGGCCGTTTTTACTGCTTGATATATATAAGCAGCACGGCACAAAGTTTCATGTGCTTATCGTTTCCTAAATTAGGACCCTAAATAGATAAATATAAATAATACTTTAAAACAAAGAAAACAAGCAATGTAGGAGAATGGTTAGTATGGGGAAACAGTGGGAAACTGTGTATTTCTGCAGTGTGATTCAAAGCTTGTGACATATAAATCCGCACATCAACCTGATCGCTTTATTTAGCGGTCACATTTGGATTCATCAATCGGAATGAATTCTTTCTGATTGAAACAAAAGGTGTCCATGTAAACATAGCTACTGTCTGTTTGAATGTAGCAAATGACAAGTACATACAGACACTCTGCTCACCTCACCTCATCTCTGTCTCCTTTCTGTCTGTGTCTGCCAGCTTCCCTCTCCTACAGCCATGGGAGCAGCACTGCGAGGGATTTCCTGTTACCTACGAGAGGTACTTTACCCCAAAAACACCTGTTTTCTCTCCGTCTCACTAACAGCGAAAAAGACAATTAACAAAACACTGACATTTCCAGATGTGAGTTCACGATGACGTTTTAAATAATGCCTGCTGATTAATGCTCTCACACTCAAATGTTTTCACATTGGGATCTAATTTGCATTTCAATAAGAACATTGAGCACATTATAATAAGTGGGACGGAAGAAATCGATTAGCATTTTCATTACCATCCAAAATTGTTCTCAACATGCTAGGCACCCCACGATGAGAGATACCAGAAAGTAAAAAGGACACAGGGAGGATGAGGACGGGGTCAGCTAAGGAAAGGGCAGGCACGTGGATGTACTATCTGCCCATTTCCTTGTTTAAAGCTAATCCCTGCTCTTTCTGTCAACAAGAACGAATGTGGCATTCATAAATGACAGATAAGATTAGCTAAACAGCATTGTGGCCCCCAGAGAGATGTGATACAATTCATTCTATTTAACTTGCTGTTGTAGAGCACTTATGTTGCCAATGCCCAGTGTTGACAATTTCACAACAAGTGGCTGAACAGTGAGCCAGAGAGAGCGAAAATTCAGATCTATTTCTTTTGATTTAACCAGGGACGTAGAAACAATCTGGAAAATGGGAGGGGAAGGGGGTAGACATTAAAGATCTTATCAGCCTGGCCCATGAATATTAATTAGGTGACATAACAGTACTAAAAGCATGTAAATGGACACTAGCCATATAAGGGTTACTGTTTACCCATGATTGCGCGTACATTCATTTGATTTTTGCTCAAACCGCTTATTTTATATTCATCCCTCGCTCTGTTTCTCAGTTCTGTCATTAATAAACCGATAAAAGATAAATTTGAAAGGACAGAGGCAGCAGAACACTTTGCTTCCCACCTGAAAGCATTAGACATTTCTGGAGACCAGAATAATAACATTTTCAAAGGAAGGGGAGTGATTATGTGAAAAAAGACATGGAGAAAGCCATAGACGGCATAGACAGAGAAGATGAAGAAAGAGGGAGCAAGAGGTTACAGGGTTATGAATGGACAGAGGGTGCCGGATGAGTGACAGACCACACACTCACAGGTCTCTGGAGGAAGAGAACAAGAACTGACAGGGGAAAACTGCTGAACTGCTTAGAGGGATCACAGAGACAGTGATGGTTCGGGGGGGTGGGTTGCCAAAAGAAATGATGTTAAAGGGACAGTTCACCCAAAAATAAAATTATTTTATAGCAAATAATATCATTTCCTTATGCCTTTCCAAATCTGACTTTCTTTCTTCTGTAGAGAACAAAAGGAGATGTTAGGCAAGATTTTAATGCAAGTGATGCCATCTGAAGACATTCAACAACTTTATTTAGGGAACAGACTGAAACTTAAGTCATTATTCCTGAAAATCTTCAGCGTGACAGGCCCCGCCCCTATGAAAAAGAAGTACACTTTAGCATACTTTTACAAAAAAAAGAGTACTTATTACAGAAATAATAATCTTAAAAGAAGTGACTTGAGTGCAATAAGTACATGTTAATTGCAAACAAATACAAACAAATAACAGTGTATTATAGTTTAAATGTATATTAAATGAAATTAGCTGAACTTTAGAGTGCTTTTTTACCCACTTAAGTAGGAGTTGAGTACATATTAAGTAGGACTTAAAGGGTTAGTTCACCCAAAAATAAAATTTCTGTCAATACTCAACCTCATGTTGTTCCACACCCGTAAGACCTTCGTTCATCTTCAGAACACAAATTAAGATATTTTTGATAAAATCCGATGGCTCAGTGAGGCCTGCATTGACAGCAAGTTAATTAACACTTTCAATGCCCAGAAAGCTACTAAAGACATATTTAAAACAGTTCATGTGAGCGACAAGAATACTTTTTGTGCGCCAAAAAACCCCAAAATAATGACTTTATTCAACAATATCTAGTGATGGGCGCCCCCCATTGAAATTTCGAAACACTTATGATGTAATGAAGCCTCATTTACTGAAATCACGTGACTTTGGCAGTTTGATACACACTCCGAACCACTGATTCAAAACAAAAGATTGTAAAGCTTCGAAGCTTCATGAAGCAGTGTTTTGAAATCGCCCATCACTAGATATTGTTAAATAAAGTCGTTATTTTGTTTTTTAGTGCACAAAAAGTATTCTTGTCGCTTCATAACTTTGAGGTTGAACCACTGTAGTCACATGAACTGTTTTAAATATGTCTTTAGTAGCTTTCTGGACATCTGAAAGTGTTAATTATCTTGCTGTCAATGCAGGCCTCACTGAGCCATTGGATTTTATGAAAAATATCTTAATTTGTGTTCCGAAGATAAATGAAGGTCTTACAAGTGTGGAACGACATGAGGGTGAGTAATTAATGACAGATTTAAAATTTAAGTTTAAGTTCATAATTACATCTGTTATCTAAAAATGATTATATATGGCTATATATAAAAATATATGTACTGACAAATGTACTGACAAGTATGTATAGTAAATTAAAATAAACTTTAATTTCAACTCTTTTAAAATGTGTCATGTATTTAAATTTATTTGTAATTCCACATTTGTAATGGTGAAGTTGCAATTTAGTACATTTATATTAACTTTAAATGAAGAATCAAACAACACACCACAGTTAAAATCATAATCAAGTACTTCACATGCACTTTAGTATATCAGTCAATAAGAAAACACATCAAAATAAGTGAACTTCTTTAAAGCACAACAAAATATTATTCCAACGTGATTTAAAGATAAAACCTTTAATTTGACATTATTAAAAAGTGCACTTTTTAAAAGTGTACTTAAGTGTGTTAAGAAACATAGTCATGAAAGTGTACTCTCTTTAAGTTCACCTAAGTGGCCTTTTTTTTTTTTTCATTAATATTGCAAATTTAATACAATTAAGCATAGTTCTTTTTCACAAGGGTGGTTACCATTCAATTTCATTGTACTGAAAAGAGCAGCATTCTGCTAAACCTTTCCTTTAGTGTTCTAACAAAAGACAATCTTACAGCTTGGAAAGCCATGATGGAGAGTACATTGACAGACTTTTCAATTTTAGATGAACTATTCCTTTCAAAAAAAGGGAGAGTTGAATACAACTGAGAGTTGGAAATGTAATAAAAGAAAAAAGATAGAGGAAGAGATCAAACTCCAGACACGAAAGAAGGATCACAAAGTCACAGACAGAGTTTATGGCATAACAGTCACTATGTTTATTTAAAGCTCTTGATTTGGTGTCATGACTGGCACACATACAGATTCTGGTGGAGGCTGATGACTGGTGCCACGCCATCTGCCTGCTAATCACGCAAATCTGAATATGAAAGCTGTGCGAGTGCGCATACATGTGTGTGCGTGTGCCCAACCTCGCTGCGCACCTGTTTACCTGCTGGATACACCCCCTCATTATCATTAGTGAGTCTGCATGATAGAGGTCATTAGTTTGAAACCTTATGGAGCACCACAGCCAAAAGCCCAAGCTACAACATTTAAACCATGCTAAATTAATTTATCCCATTCAGAAATGCCATTGGCATTTTAATTAGTCGAAGAAACTTGCACTGTCAGAGGAAAGCCACTGCTATGCCACCATCTGCTTCTTTGTGACTAATTTGCCTCAAAGATTTTCTAGCAAAAACATATAATTTTATTGTATTATGTTTCCATTTTATTGTAGCGAGCTAATTGATTATACTAAAACGTTGCTATGATACCTATGTTTGATATTCATGCAAATACTGAAAACAAAATCAAAGTATGCATTTTTATCTTAACATTGCATATTTTTGTGTGCCCTCGTGTACAAATACATGAGTGGAAGCTGCAACAATTGCAACTAACCGCAAACGTCTAAGTGGTGTTTCTTAGTGTAGTTGACCTCTTGAGGCAGGGAATTATATGCACGGCTATTTTGTCTGTCTCTTGAGCATTAGACAGCTGGGCTGCTCTCCTCGCTGTTTGCAATATGAGTTGTCTGTTTATAGCGCAGGGGTCGCCCCTCATTCTGCCCACTATTTGTATGTGTCTCCTCACTGTTAAATTAATGAAGGTCTGGCAAAGCAACTTTCACTCACTCCAGCTCTGTCTCGCTCACACACGCACATACTATCTGTATCTATCCCCGCACAATTACATTAATGAAACATCACACTTGCCAGCAAACAGGTTTGGCTTGGCATGCTTCTCACTAATGGGCATATACACCCTCAACCCCGGCACAAACACACACACATACACACGCACACACAATGTGGCAGACAGGGCTGTAAGGGGAATTTCAAAGTGCAAGGTAAAGAACTAGAAATAACAAGGTTCTTTTTAGAAAAACAAACAGAGGGAGCGAGACACTGTGATTATTACCCTATTGATCCTGTTCTTTTGCTGGTTACTGTGGGTGCGGTTGGGAGAGAGAAAAAGAGAGAGAGACAAAGACAGCTTAAAACAAAGCACGGGAGGAAAAGAGTATGAAAGACAGCTTACTGCTCTCTTTGTGAATTTTCATATGCAAAGATATTACACTTTCCTCATAAATGCATGGGAAATTATTTCCATTGTTATGTCAGAATGAAAATGTTGAATGTGAAATCCCATCCGCTTAAATATATATTGGTCATTACCAGGGCTTGACATTAACACCCGCCAACCCGCCAAATGCAGGTAGATTTCAGCTGTGGCGGGTAAGACAGCCACTCCCACTAGCCACTTTGAATATAATTTCAGCCTACAGCCTAATCAAAGGTAGCCAAGCTTGTAGCACAAAATTACAATTCAATCACAATTCGTTATCGATGAACGGATAGGCGGAATAGCACTGAATGACACAACAGAAGTGCTCTCTCACGTGCGCGCTCGCTCTCTGTCGCGAGCCCGATCAGTTCTCCTTGCGCCTGAATAGTCAAATACACGCACACACAGATGTCAAAATGTTCATCGTGTGGAGTATCTCGCGTGAATACAGTCGGTTATGGCTTAAGTGGAGGTAAACAAGTGGGTAAAAACTGGATATGTGTCAGTATATTGCATCCATGCATTCAGCAGCCCAATTAAATATCTGTATGTCATTAATGTTAATCAAACATTTAAATAAATGTATACATGTTAATAAACCTACTGTATCTGAAAAAAAAAAAAAATAGTTTATTTAGTTTACTATTGTAATTATTAACTTTATAAAAAATAAAATTATAAAATTTCTCATATTATGGTCATATTGCCCACCCACCCATACCAGCTGATATACCATGTAGTTTTGATAAGGGTGGTCAATCTGCATCTGAAAGATTGAAAGCATTTTAAATCTAGCTAAATCAAGTAAAATTACTCAAAATCAAGTAATTTTAGCATACCAAAGTCAACTTTAATCGTATAAAATGTAATTTCCCAATCAGCAAAATTGTGGCCAGTGAAAGTGCTGAGTGGCTAGTAACTTTGGAAAACCACTAGCCACAGTGGCTGGTGAACGAAAAAGTTAATGTCAAGCCCTGGTCATTACTGTTATGAAGTACTTTTTAGTTCTTTAACTTTTAAAATATTAATATGCCTATGTTTAAAGTAGGACTGCACGATTTATCGCCATTAAACCGCACACGATTTGGCAAAGATTGCGATTATTTAATGCGCAGCTTGTCAGAGCTGTACTGCTCTGTGATCAGTAGAAAATGCTTCTTCATCATGAAAGCCAGAGGGCGCTCTTGTGCAGAAACTCCAAATATGCCCTGCCGCAGAAGAAGATAATAGGCATCATATTGCTATAGCTTAATAAACATAAGATTGAAACGCTTTGATTGATTAAACATGACTAATAAACACACGACTGCCTTATTCTGTGTAAGAAGCCACATCATCTCACAGAAGGATGCTCAACTGATGTTATGAAGTGAGTTTGGAGTAAAAACATGTTATTAAATGTTGTTTTTTGTTAGACAAGATGTTAATAAATGCTTCTCATGTCTGGAAAGATGTTTGACGTGTGTTGCTTTTTCAAATGTACATTACAAGCTATTCAAACTCGCAGTGCTTTCAGATAGATTAGCATTTGGAGCCATACCTCATTGACAGGCTGCACATAAAAAAAATAATCGCAGCCTTTTGCGATTTCATAATCGCACTAAGAATTGCGTTTAAATTCAGTGTTTCGTATCGTGAGATAAATCGTGCAGCCCTAGTTTAAAGAAGTATTTCTAAAAAGAAGTGGTACACAAGACTAACAGAATCTCAATTCAATTTTATTAATTACGCCTTGATTACTTACACAACATCAAGAAAAAGAACAGGATGGAAACTAACAGATTGGACACGTAGATTAATTATTGCTTAGTTGGAGATTGAGAGTTACATTGTTGGTAATTTCACTATTTGTATTATATCATGCTAGTCTCTTTAATTTTATCAGAAAAGATGACAAATCAAGTTTTACCACAAAACAAAACAGAAGTAATCAAATCATTATTAGTCCTTACTTATGTTTGTGCTGTTGTTTTCACACAACAGTGATGTCACATCCTGTAGGATGATGTTGTTAAGAGAAGATAAAAAGGAACTATGATTTACATCTTAAAAAAATGTTTAATACATTTATACATGCAGACATAAAACTACTTTATAACAGAAATGATGTGCACAGGGATGTGCTTTTTTATTGTGTTTACTCAATATCTCTGCATCAGTCTAAACTTTGATCTTCCCCATTACAATCCTTTATAGCTCCTGACCCAGACAACTGCAATAAAAATAAATGTTTTTAATCCATACAGAAGGTTTATCGAATATTTCATGTAAATATTGTTGCTCTTGCGGTGTAAGTGTTACATATTCAGAGTCACACTTGAGCTTTTCCTGCATGCATTATTAATGTGCATTCAAATAAGCTTCTTTCAAGCCTTAGTAATGTGTGTGTGCAAGCGTTGCACCAAATCACACAATTATGTCTCATTAAGTCTCCATATCTCAAAATCCTGAAGAAACTGTGCTTAGATCTTCCCGCTTCCCCCTTTGGAATCCATTGAAGCTGAGCTGAGCCTAAACAGACCAAGAAGAGAGAATGATAAATGACTGTCTGCATGTGGTAAAGGATGAGTATGAATACATACAAGTCATCATAGAGCATTTACAGAAGACTACAAGAGTTTAAATGGTTAATTTCCGTGTTAAGACAGATTAAACATGATCTTGCATTAGAATCAATATTAGTATTTTATTTATGGAGATTTTAATATCATCATTTTAATAATTTTCCAAAACAACAGATTGCTATGATTTAAAAATGAGCCTAGTGCATAGATGTCACATTACACTAACATCTTGACATGCCATAACCAGCTGTTTAAAATTATTCTACATGTTGAACATGCTCAGATTTTACCCAGAGGGAGCCCTTGTCATTGGTTCGGTTGTATGCCATGTACTGAGTCTCCTACTCCGTCACTTTTAATATAGATGATTTATTACAATGCTTGCAAGACAGAGCTGTATTGATATTCCTGTTTAGGGTTTGTTCTAAACCTCTAATCTTACGTATTAAAAATTTAGCATGAACCAATTAACATATAAACATTGTTTTGTAGATAATTTCAGTCTTGGTTTAGCTAATCTAATTTGTTTTTTTGTGCACTTAATCATGTAACAAATTTAAGGGTGTGTCTTAATCAGCTCCCTGCAACTCTGATTGGCTTTCCACCACACAGTGACTGTGTTGATTCTTGTGTAACTGATAAACAAGGCATTTGTGTGGCATTTCATATGCACATCATTTAAGCCTTAAAGGGTTAGTTCACCCAAAAATGAAATTTCTGTCATTAATTACTCACCATCTTGTCGTTCCACACCCATAAGACCTTCGTTCAGCTTCGAACACAAATTAAGATATTTTTCTTAAAATCTGATGGCTCAGTGAGGCCTCCATTGACAGCAAGATAATTAACACTTTCAGTGCCCAGAAAGATACAAAATCTTTTTTAAAATCAGTTCATGTGAGTACAGTGGTTTACCTTAATGTTATGAAGCGGCGATAATACTTTTTGTGCGCCAAAAAAAACAAAATAACGACTTTATTGAACAATATCTAGTGATGGGCGATTTCAAAACACTGCTTCATGAAGCTTCGAAGCTTTACGAATCTTTTGTTTCGAATCAGTAGTTCGGAGCATGTATCAAACTGCCAAAGTCACGCCCCCTAGTGGTGAACCATTGAAATTTCAAAACACTTATGATGTGACGAAGCCTCGTTAACTGAAATAACGTGACTTTGGCAGTTTGATACGCGCTCCGAATCACTGATTCGAAACAAAAAATTCGTAAAGCTTCGAAGCTTCATGAAGCTGTGTTTTAAAATCGCCCATCACTGGGCACTGAAAGTGTTAATTGTCTTGCTGGCATTGCAGTCCAAACTGAGCCATGATTTTATCAAAAATATCTTAATTTGTGTTCGGAAGATGAACAAAGGTCTTACTGGTGTGGAACGACATGAGGGTGAGTAATTAATGACAGAATTTTCATTTTTGGGTGAACTAACCCTTTAAACCTCAACAGTACTTATGCTGCTTTGCAACCACTGATATTTCCTTCAGGAAATGATTAATATAGATCCTTCAATCAAAAACGCATACTTTAAGAAATTTAAGGGTGCATCTCAGTCAGCTCCCTAGTCCAGTAGCAAGTACTGCAGTGAGTCATCCATTTTTATGGCTGTCCCATAGTCAAAATTGTTCCCAAGGCACCAAAATGCACAAAAAGTCCTACAAAATGAATCATTCGATTTATACAAGCAATCTATACCAGATGGATATCAGCCCTCCCATAATGTAGTTATGTTGTCCTTAAATAGCTACCTTTTACATTTGAAACCATATGCTGCAGAAAACTGAATCATCAGTATCCCGTTGTTTAGTAGATCAAGGCCCTTGCTAGTGCGAATTTACATTCATGATATACTGATTCACAAGTCACAAGCTCACTCGTGTGCTTATTGAGACAGCTCAAGATTAAAGTTTGAAAATCTTCCATTGTCTTACGTTCATAGAATGTTGAAATGCAACCAACAGCGATGGTGTCATGATAATATTTGCATACTGAACTGCGATTTGTCTTCTTTCTTACATTTATTTGCATACAGAATTCTGACTGCTTTCATCTTCCTTTCATACAACATAGTATACAGCATTTCATATGTGGATCATTTAAGCCTTAAACCTAAGCCCACCTAAAACCGAGAACATTATTCTTTTGCTGCCTTGCAACCACTGGTATTTCCTTTAGGAAATGCCTAATCTAGTTACATTTTTGGATCTAACACACATTTATTCTTTTTCTGCAGTGGGAGAATGAACAAATGACCAGTTTGGAAGAGAGGGGCCGCCTGTTGCTCTCACTGCAGTTCCTCCCCCCGCCTGCAGAGGGCGAAGGAGAAGGCCGACGAGGTGGCTTGTATGTCGGAGTGCTGCGCTGTGCCCATCTGGCCGCCATGGATGTCAACGGCTTCTCAGATCCCTATGTGAAAATGTGAGATTACTGCAACAACACTGAGAAAGCACAAACATGCAGCGAAAAGACACTTGCTTTGAATCACGGCTCCTCATGAGAAACAGAAAAAATAAAAAGGGCAAAGGAAAACCAACACCGATTTGGAAGGGAGGTGACATAAACAGTTTTCAGAGGTGGAGAGGGATTAGGAGAAACTGTAAAAAATAGAGACAGAGAGAGAGTAAAAGAGAGAGATAGTATAATACGTCAAAAAAAAAAAAATCTCTCTATGTCCTGTGTCTTTCCTCTGATGTGTCGCTGCATCTCACTCTCTCATTTGTGGCCCCCTCTAATCTCTCATTATTTTTCTCACATCATGTATTAAAATAAACGCTCCCAAACAGTTCTTCCTCCCCAGGCAAAATGGCATAAGAACAGACAGGTCCCCCACCCACGCTCACGTCCCTTCTAGTCACTCTCTCTTTCTCGCTCTCTCTCTCTCCTCCATTCCTTTTACAAACACACACGTACTCATTCTCTCTTTTCCTCAGGATCAAAGCCATATTCTAACTATGTGTCTTGGGGGAGGGGGGGGCTGAGAGTTAACAGCAGTACATAAAGCAAATAAAATTTTTATGGAAGCCAGTGGGATGTCACAGCAAAAGCCGAAATGCAAACAGCTTGGCACGATTGTGTCCGGAGTCCGTTCCGTATTCGCGCGGTTTTAATCTCCTGCTCTCCCACCTCCCTGCTCTTCCTACAGCCCTCACTTTGTTCTTCTATGTGCCTTTCTCTTTCCAGATACCTGAAGCCAGATGTGAAGAAGAAATCCAAACACAAAACGGCAGTGATTAAAAAGACCCTTAACCCAGAATTCAATGAGGTATGGATGTATTTGATAAATTGGCAGGGAGTGTTTTGAGTGTTAATGAGATGTCTGGTCCAATATTTTTTTGTGCTGCGTCTTTGCTCACTTCACTTCCCAGAAGCCCTTCACCTAAACGCACTTTTGTTTTTCATGTTGTACATTTCATTTCCATCATGTCCCTGGTTTTTATTTTCTCCCTCTCCTCCTTCCCGTCTGTCTCACGCTCTCTCTGTCATGTGGGCGGCTGGCGGTTGCCAGTAAGGCTAAGTGTTTTATTTCCATTCACTCAGAAGTAATACACACCCAGATTGGCCGTATAATTACTCCTTGGCTCAGATGCAGGCTGCTCGCTGCAATCTCACACACCTCTATCTGCTTAAAAGCAGGTCTGCCCTCTGCTCCACGGGAGCCCTCTCAGCAAAACCATAATATCACATCATATCAAAACTGTTCATGAGGGTGATGAAAATTCCTGGGAGGAATAAGAGGCAGAAGCAACATATTATATTTAGAAAATGTTCCAATTTCAATTTTATGAACTGTTTTTATGAACTATGAACATGTGTGTCTGCCTTTGGCTCAGGAGAGAGGGATGGGTAGGTCAGAAGAGGAAGGTCCAGTGGTTTGATCCCAGCATGATTTGAATCGGATACCCTGGATATGTTGCTATAAAGCAGCCTCCATTTAGAATGTATTGCTTTCAGTTGCATAAATGTTTATTCCAGCTCACGCCAGGCTTCAGTCAGTGCGTGCGATATCCCAGATGGGAACATCTGTTTGGCTGAACTACCAAATGTCATTTGTTTCTCAAAATTTGTTTTGTGAAGCAACTTTTCATGGGGTTTTATTTTGATCATTACCCAGGTGGCTTCTGAGCTGTCAGGATGATGCATATGAGATCCTTCAGTGTTTAAAAATGTCCTTTAATATGAATTAGGGAAAAAATTAAAAGTGGCAGTGAATAAATAACATTTTGGGGATCAGCCAAATGGTTGATAAAATGAGAAACAGAGGCATTGTCTTTCAAACCAATAATGTAATGTAATGAAACGATTGAAATACTGAAATAATCCACATCATATTTTACCACCTACAGGAGTTTTTCTATGAGATCTCTCTATCTGAACTGGTTCATAAAACACTGGAGGTCACAGTATGGGACTATGACCTGGGAAGATCTAATGATTTCATAGGTAAGAGCAAGCAATTATGATCTGTTCAAATCTGTGCTGCTTTTTCATTCTTTTTCTATGTAAACGTGCTAGACGGACATATTTGAGCGTTGAAGTATTGCAGAGAGCTGTGTAATAATAGATATTATTGTTGATTGTTTATAATAACGTTATTAATCATGCTTAAATTTCAGGTTTGAAACAAGTTATAATACCAATATATTCTTCACTGATATACACCTAGAAATTAATTTCATTGGCCTGTTAAAGTAAATTTATAATCCTTATTATATGTGCCTTTGAAGAACAAGGCATCACCTCTGTTTGGAATAGCATATTATCATATCATACTACTCATATTACTATTTCTGAAGTATATAGTATATATTGGATATGGCAAATTGAGTGTGAATGTGTCCCAACACTCTTAGTGCAAGGTTGCATCAGGAAGGGCATCCGGTGTAAAACCTGTGCCAAATCAATGTGTGTGTGCGGATAATTGCGATGAAGCGGACCCTGTAAATGAGCGAGACTAATGCTAGGAAAATATATATATAGTATGTATACTGTGCACAGCATGCTAATTTTCTGTATGAACATAATACCCAGATGACCTACTGCAGTGCTAAATTATGCAGTATAAAACAGAGCACACTGCATGAAATACTATATCCTATAATGCAATACACTAAATTAGAAATTCCAGTGTAATGAATGGAGCAATAGTAAAATTATCTGTAATTTTTAACTTGTTTTTCTTGATTCATAATTTGATAGGACTGGCAAGACAATAAATTGGTAGGGAAGCAACAATGTTAAAACTAATAAGCTGATATTTATTTTCATGCTATGGCTGATGAATTTTACACTATATACATAATACATTATACATAATCTACAGTTTGAAAATATATATTCATTTTGAGATTGATATCAAATTATTATTTTTATTATTTTATTTTATTAAAAGATTAAGCATGACAGCTAAATGTAAAAATGAGCAAAAAAAATAGGCTGATTTATATTTAATAAATTTAAAAAATCTTTAATAACAGCTGACAACTGGTACCGATAAGATGTGCATCCCCTTAAAAAGATGAATGACTACTGGATACACTTGCTGATTTAAACATGCAAAACTGTTTGAAATGCATCATGTATAATGTTCTGTTTCACATTCTATTTTTAAAGAGTAGTAGGCAGTATTCAGCATATACTCTAGTATTCCATTCTGAACATAGCCATCATCCTTGATATTAAAGGGTTAGTTCACCCAAAAATGAAATTTCTGTCATTAATTACTCACCCTCATGACGTTTCACATCCATAAGACATTCGTTCATCTTCAGAACACAAATTAAGATATTTTTGATGAAATTCAAGGGTTTCTGAACCACACAGGCAGCAATGTCATTGCACCTTTTGAGGTCCAGAAAGGTATATAAGATATCATTAAAATAGTCCATGTGACTACAGTGGTTCAACCTTAATGTTATGAAGCGACAAGAATACTTTGTTGTGCACAAAAACAAAACAAAAATAATGATTTTATTCAACTATTTCTTCTCTTCTATGTCATTCTCCTACGCTGTTTATGTTGTAAACACAGTGCAGCACTTCTGTGTTTACATCAGAACGCCAGCTCAGTATTGGCCAGCTCCTGCGTCAGCATCACACACATGCGTCCTGCTGCTCACGTGAACAGCATCGGCCAATACTGAGCTGGCGTTCGGATGTAAACACAGTAGCGCTGCGCTGCGTTCACTACGTCAACAGGGTAGGAGACTGATATGGAAGAAATTGTTGAATAAAGTTGTTATTTTTATTTTGTTTTTGCACACAAAAAAATATTCTCGTCGCTTCATAACATTAAGTTTGAACCTCTGCAGTCACATGGACTATTTTAACAATGTTTTTACTACCTTTCTGGACCTCGAAAGGTGCAATGACATTGCTGCCTGTGTGGTTCAGAAACCCTCAGATTTCATTAAAAATATCTTAATTTGTGTTCTGAAGATGAACAAAGGTCTTAAGGGTTTGGGATGACATGAAAGTGAGTAATTAATGACAGAAATTTCATTTTTGGGTGAACTAACCCTAAGACATGTACTTACACAACACAAAATATATTCTTGAATGGTAGGTGGCGTGTGCCTGAGCTGTCACGTCCAAGGAGATGCTCTTCGCCATTGGATGGACTGCTTGAGGAACAAGGGTCAGAGGGTGGAGCGCTGGCATATTCTGGCTAATGAGCTGCCTCAGACCACCTGCCATGATTGAGGAAGAATCCTGTCAGGAACAAGGAAATCAGTCATGATAGGTTATTGGATTTGATTGATTTGAGGTGGACATGAAGATAATTATATGAGCTAACTAGGGACCAAGATGTTGGAAGTAAATTACACACTTTGTGCTGTTTAAAAGGAGGGTGGAGGATGGGCCACCAGTCGTCTTCTGACTTGGTGTCACTCAAAGCGAGTCCCCACCCCTTTCACCCACTTCTCTCTCTCTCTTTCGCTCGCTCATTGCTGCACGTTTTCTACACATTTTGTAACGTTGAAGTGAATTTTACTCTTATGAAATCTTGTGTAGCACAATTCTCTTTTTGACTAACCGATTATAATGTATTTCAATGTTCAGTGCTTTCGTAATGCTTGCAGACAAAGCTAAGACGCATCTTTAACAAAACACGGAGGTGCATGTAAACTGCCTGGTGTAAACGTATCAAAATGATATACACATATGGTATCACCATGTCAACATGGGAAGGTCCTTAAAGGCCAGTCTTCACAATGTTGTCAGTCATATTTGAAACGACTAGAATTTCATGAAGAGCAGGTTTATGTGTACAACTAACAAATAGACTATCCATTTTGTAGCATGATGCAATGTTTACATTTTTTTACTTTGCACCAACTGTGTTTTCCAAGGTCTCAGATTTGGCGGTTTTCAATCTCCAGTTGTTACTTTTCTTTAAAAAAGGGTTTTATGGACATGCTACAATTTGATATCGCATACATTAATTACTTGATATATTTTTGGAATCAAATGTTTATATGTGCCGTATTCTAGGAGTATCTGGAGTGCGTCTGCATGCGTACGCGTGTGTGTCGTCTGGTTGTTTTGTACCAAAAAAAGTGCTGTATTCTTGAGGGTTTGTGGTTTACATTTATATGAAGTGCTTATGTACAAATTGGAAATACATTTGAAATGCATTGCTCTTTAAGATGTGCATCATTTCCCTGCATCCTCTTGAAGCAAGCTTCGAAACCTACCAAGAATTACAATTTGTAATTGCTCTGGCAAGCAGAACATCTATTATGGTGCAACACTTAATATAAGCACTATATAAGCACACTTCACCTAAATGATCTCATTCGCAAAGGCTTCATTCTGGGAGTGATTGCAGTATTGCTTTAGCAACTGTTGATTTGTGTATCTTTACACCAGTAAGCAATAAGATATTCACTAAATGGGATTCCAAAACAAGATATCAGCTTTTCCTTCTGTGAAAAACTACTGCACTGATTCTGTGGTTCTTCAAGATGCATCTGGTTGATTATGTGTTCAATGAGTAAATGGTAATTAGACGGCCACTTAACAGCACACCACACTGAGGTAAAAGTGTCAGTGTCACTGTATCTGGCCCAGGCCACTGACACCAACAGTACACATTTTAGAGGAAGCTGATGAGTAGATTCAGGCTTCAATCAGGTGTTTGATTAGAAAAAAGGGGGTTTTAAAAATAATTTCTACCTGATAAGGTATATTAGAGCTTGGCATAACTAGAAAAATGTATATTCATTATAAAAATGCCCAAAATGACACTTTTAAAATTAGGCTTCGTCATACTGTACAAGTTTTTCAAGACAGTGGAAACTCTGGTCCTTAAAAGGAAAAACGGGGGTGTTGAGTGGGTGGATTAAAGTAGTTGTTTTGGCTTATTTTAAACCACTGAGCCCTAAAACTATCATTATGGATACTTCAAAATTAACATTAAATTAACATTATCCCTTAAGTCATGTTGATTGTAAAAGAGAACAGAAAACGTTTTACATATAAAGGGTTAGTTCACCTCAAAATTAGCATTCCTTAATCATTTACTTCAACTTGTGTCATTCCTAACCTTTATAACATTGTTTCTTATGTGGAGATATTTAGCAGAATCTTTAAGCTGCTCTTGGCCATGCATGTAGACAGAGATCAGGGGCTGTGGAGCTCTAAAAATAACAAACAAGCACCACAAAAGTATCCTATATATCTTATATGCTATATTGCAAGTCTTTTGATGCCTTATTCGCTTTGAGTGAAGAGCAGACCAAAATTTAAAGCATTCACTGAAATTATCACCTTAAAAATCATACTTGACATTCATAGTCACCATCCGTGTTCATTCTATGAACTTTCTGCTAGGCTCAGGATTAACTTCCAAGATAAGGATGAAATGAAATAATTTAAAATAGTCTAAAACAACTACAAAAAAAAAAAAAATCCCCCCTCAACATCCATTTCCTTTGAAGATCCAAGGCTCCCACGGTCTCAGAAAACCTGTGTAAGAGGCTACCTAATTGTAAAAGTCATTTCTAGACCTGTTAATTACAAACAGGAAAAGGCATGTAAATTAATTGGTTTAAAAAAAAAAAAAAAAAAAAAAGAATAGGATCCCTGAAGAATACTCAGCTCTTAAAAAATATAATTTTTAAACTTAATTATTTTCATTTTATCTATAATTATTTTAGTTATTTGAATTTATGGACGCTCCTAATTTCTGTAAATTATTCAGATATTGTTATATAAATCAATGGAGTCTAAAAGGTTGAGAAACGTTGGTAATAGATTAAACTTGTCATTTAAAAAAAGTAGTTTCATCGAAGTGTTCAAATTAGCTATGTGAAATTAGTACTGACATTTTCTGTTAAAAAAAAAAGGACGAACAAATGCTACTAGCTCATTTCAACTAATCGGATAATGTATAAATTAACTTTAAGGGAAAAAAAGGTACAAAAGCTGTCACTGGGATGGTTCTAATGTGTACCATTTAGGTACTAATATGTACACTTTTGTTACCAATATGTACCTTTAAGGTACTAATATGCAATCTTTAGGTACAAAGGTGCACCTTTTGAAAGGGTACCTCCCAGTGACAGCTTTTGTACATTTTTTTTCGAGCGTATAGTTACGAAGTAACACCCTACACTTAAAATGTTTTGGGTCACGTTCTAAAAATGCTCAACATCGCCACCTGGTGGGAACTAATGGGACCATTCCTTTTTTTAAGCATATATAATGACCACCTTCTCACAGAGTTTGGTTAAACCCTGCCTAAAATGTTCAAGTGACCCTGAAGATCTTGATACACCTGTTCAGGTCTTTAAATGGATGGTCCACCCAAAAATTAAAATTGTCATCATTTACACACCCATGTTGTATAATAGATATTTTGACGAATGTTGGTAATCAGACAGCTTTGGTTCCTATTGACTTCTATCCTATTATTTTGTCTATACAATTGAAGTCGATGGGAACTAAAACGGTTTGATTACCAACATTCTTCAAAATATCATCTATTATGTTCTACAAAAAAAAGAAAGTCAAGCAGGTTTGGAACAGCATGAGGGTGTGTAAATGATGACAGCATTTTAATTTTTGGGTGGACTATCCCTTTAAGTACAGTTGAAACAATGTTTTTAGAAGGTGGGGCCTTTGTTCAAATAATTTTACACAAACTTCTAAAACATTTTTTAGACCTCAGTCTGATGATAATTGAGGAATCCGAAAGAGGAAACACTCAATAAAATCTATAAATCAAACCATTTAATTTAGCATATTAAAAGAAGCAGAAAACAGCTGACAATACAGGCACTTGTTTGTTGCATCCTACTAGTCTGATGGCAGATCACACAACAAGGAACATGAAATAAATTTCAACAACACCATCAATCACTGTACTTAAAAGGTTTTCCGAGGACATCATCATGTGACTTATATTCTACTCAGTCCTGTCCATTGGGGTCTCCCAGCATGGCACATTTTAATTGTCTCTATTATCTAGAACAGCTAATTCGACTCTGATGTTCAGTGATCAGGAGCAGGAAAACTGTGACTGCACGTCACAACGAACAGGGAATCCATCCCATGAGTCTTTCATATAGTTTCAGTTCTTTTTAATTTGCCTGCTGAGGCAAATAAAGCAGCATTGCCTCACCTATTATGAACACGCATGTGATTTCGACAGGTGTAGGCATCCTTAAAGCTACGCGCACACACCGGACAGTCAAACAGACGTAGCTGCAGATGCACTCGGCTGTGGTTCCTCAGAGTCCCATCGTTGTTGAAGCGTTTCCCGCACTGGGCGCAAGCGTACGGCTTCTCCCCTGTATGAATGAGCATGTGCACCTTTAGGCGTGAGTGATGAGGGAATAGTTTTCCACACTGCGGGCAAACATGTGTCCCAGAACCTTTGCCTCTTCCTCGTCCTCTTGCCCTACACTGCCTGATTTCTCTGCTGAACGCTGCGTGACGTAGGGGATTGACCGCAACGTTAGCTATACCGAGATGACCATTGCTGTTGATAGTGTCATTACTGACTGATCCTAAGTCTGTGTTTTGATGAGCGCTGTTGTAGTTGACATGAGCTATGCCTGATTCAGGACAAGTGGTCTTTGACACATTTGGGGTTATTTTACTGATGGACTTTTGCAAGTTTTTAGGCTTTAGCTTCATACGTTTAGCTGATTCTAGTTCAGAGGAATTCGATGTATTGAAAACTTTAAGATCAGACTTGTGAGTAACATCGGTAGTAGCAGAGTAATGAGGTAACGGACTGTAGACGGATGTGTTAGCACGGGTGGATTGTGAATTGAGGCTTTCAAAAGGCTCAGTTTTTACACCACAAGGAAATTCATTTAAAGTGGATGTTTCAAAGTCTTCATCTGTTTGAGCCAGTGTGTTTGGTATTGGTGGACAAGGTAAACCGATGTCTGATTCGGTCACCAGAAGCGCATGGCTGGAGAACTCTTCCACTTTCGTGCTGGTGGGCTGTTCGCTTTGTACCTGGTTCTGGTTTTGATAGATCTCTGTTGGCAATGTTTCTGTTTCAACGTTAGAAGTCCAGTTTAGATGTGGAGGTGGAGATGATGGTGCAGGATTTGAGACGGCTGGACCTGTAAAAGATGAAGGGTCTGAGAAGATCAGGTGGAAACATAGTATCTAAGACACTAACTCATTTAGGTCAGTCGGAGTTGACCGATTTCATGGAAAATCGTGTAGTTTATGATGTTCACAGACTGATTCCATCCAGTCGGATGATATCAAACATGTTTGATATTTTGATCTGATCTTAGAACACATATTGTTTTCATTTGTCACACATATAGCAACGAGGAACGTGTTTCTGTGTGACTTTGTTTTGTCGGACCAACTTGAAAGGTTGTGTCGGTGTGTGATCCTCAGCCCAGTTTTTCTCTCTGAAATCATATACAAAGTAGGAAAATATATGATGCCTAGTGATTTAAAATTTGTTTAGATTTTAAAAGTTGTGTAGTGTATTCTAGCCTTGACTCAACTAATGTTTGGCTCATCACACTACAGGAGTTTTAGGCCGATTTATCCCCGGTTTTCCCCTCCCGAGAATCGAAGAAAAAATCTTTTCGAGGACCTCGATCGGTTAAGTGAATGTATGTTTTTAAAGACCTTTGATTTAAGAGCTTTAATATGTCTCACAGATTATACATTTTAATATTTTCCAATTGTAGATACACAGAGAAATTTGTTTTCTTTCACGAGCAAATGGTTTCATGTACAAATATTTTCATAACAGGCCCTTTAAGGGTTAGTTCACCCAAAAATGAAAATAATGTCATTTATTACTCACCCTCATGCCGTTCCACACCCGTAAGACCTTCATTAATCTTCAGAACACAAATTAAGATATTTTTGTTGAAATCCGATGGCTCAGTGAGGCCTACATAGCCAGCAATGACATTTCCTCTCTCAAGATCCATTAATGTAATGAAAACATATTTAAATCAGTTCATGTGAGTACAGTGGTTCAATATTAATATTATAAAGCGACGAGAATATTTAAAAAAACAAACAAAATAACGACTTATATAGAATCATGATTCGACACGCTGATTCATTATGCTCCGAAGCTTCATGAATCAGTGTTTTGAAATTGGCCATCACTATGTAAGTCGTTATTTTGTTTTTTTTTGGTGCACCAAAAATATTCTCGTCGCTTTATAATATTAATATTGAACCACTGTACTCACATGAACTGATTTAAATATGTTTTTAGTACATTAATGGATCTTGAGAGAGGAAATGTTATTGCTGGCGATGCAGGCCTCACTGAGCCATCGGATTTCAACAAAAATATCTTAATTTGTGTTCTGAAAATGAACAAAGATCTTACGGGTGTGGAACGGCATGAGGGTGAATAATAAATTACATTATTTTCATTTTTGGGTGAACTAACCCTTTACAGTTAAATATTTCTAGACATGAGTGGTTTTGGGCCCTTATTTACACCGATAAAAATTAAGGATTCTATTAAATGAGTCTTGATTTTAAAATATAATCATTGAGTGTCCAATTTCATATGATCATGAGCAAAATCTGAGATATCATCATTTTAGTTGGCTATGATACAATATTTTTATACAATATTTTTTATCTACAATATTTAGTACATTATTTTGCTCATTTTAAGGCACTGCTTTGACAATACTGGCTATCCAAGAGAATCCTGAAAAGTTGTATGGACATAAGTCTATAATGTTCCCTACATTAAAATAATAAATAAACAAATAAACATTACAATCATTTAAACATGTAAATGATAATTTTTACTAGATAAGTTTAACTATATAGTGAAGAAAAGCAGTCAACAGGTAACCAGCATGCATGGGAAATGTGTAGAATAGAAATCTAGACAACTTTGAAAAAGTAAAAACTGTTTTGTTTTGTTTTTTTTTTTTGAATCACTACACCATTACCATACTTTCCTCTGTGTTAATTCATATTTTTGAGTTCTTATATTGTTCTGACATAAAAGAGAAATGTATACAAAAGAACTAGAAGTTGTGTCCAAACTGGTAATTTATATTGATTGTGCGTAAAATGGATGTACGTGATTAATCTGACGTGAGTATTGGTTTATACATATTGTTATACAACAATATAAATACTATTTATATTAAATATTTGTTTGTTTATTCGTTTACAGCTGCCCTCACAACAAACAACAGTAAATAATGGTCTTACAAAACCTTACCATTACATTGTAACCATCGTTTCCGCAAAATTACTATCGTTACTACTGTAAACTATAACGCATTTATATGAGATCTCATTCAAACTGTACAGGAAGCTTGCAGACTTTCTGTCATTGTGCTTAACTTTTTAATGATATGAGTGGCTTATATTTTTTACTGTTGCTATGGTATTTTGGCGGAAACTATGGTTTCCATGGTAATTTGTGTAAGGAAGGTAAATAAACCGCTGTCTTCGGCAGAACACTTTTTTTTTTTTTTAAATGAAAGGTCTGTGTACCGATTGACTCGACGATTTTCTCAATCTCCTTCAGTCTCCGTCTCAGATACTCGTTGTCCTTCTGCACGCTGTCCAGCTCTTTCTCATACTGCAGGACAGTCCCGCCGACCATGTCCATGATTTCATTGAGCGCCGCCATCAAGCGCTCCGTCAGAAACGTGTTGATGACCTGCAGCTTCGTCATTGTGCTGTCGGTTCGCAGTAAATGCAGTTATTTTATTTTTGGCGTAAAGTAAGACAGAATGTAAACACTCTTCTCTGTTGTCATATGACCACGTACATGTTCCTCTTTAACCACAGAAATAAACCGATTCAGCGCCTACCAACGGAGAGGAGTGGTAAGTACAGAAAGTGCTGTTCATTTCCTACAAAACACTAGGCTACTGTTACCACGTTACTAGCGTAAAATCATAATCATAAACAAATCAGGGATTTTCTTCAAACCGAATAACATTTCAGAACGTGCAAATATTTTTATTTGTAACTGACCGGCGTGACCATGATGTTTCAGTGAAATATTATTAGGCCTATAGTTTCCATGGTAAATTTTTGTTAAGTTGGTCTGAAGGTGGAATCCTTTATAATTATGTATGGAAGCTCGGTGCTGCCTCAGATGAGTAAAATATATGATTCTGTAAGTCATAATGAGAAACTCTCACATGATGACTTATCTCATAATGAAGTCAAACTTCCCCATGAAAATGACTTAACACCTCATAATAATGAGAAACATTCTTTTTTTAATCATCTTGTTATATTTATTATCTCATTATGAGAAAGCTTTCTGTTATTATGAGAAACTAAGTCATTATTATGAGAAAGTTTCTCATTAGTTTGAAAAACAAAGTCATTTTGAGAAGATTTCTCGATATTATAGGAAATAAGTCATTATGAGAATTCAAGTCATTATGATAACGTTTCTCATTATTTTGAAAAACAAAGTCCTTATTATAAGAAAGTTTCTCGTTATTTTGAGAAATTTTCAGAAAAGCTCATACATTTTGGCTGTTCATTTACATAGGGTTTTGGGGAGTTTCAAAGTACAAGTTTTTGAAAACAATAGCATTATCGTCTCTGTGTAAACTACAAAAAAGTGAATTTGTGAAAACAGTGACAAAGGAAACTTTTTAATTTTTAACAGTACTTTGTTGTCGTGTAAACAGAGTCATTATTATAAGAAATTATAAGAAAGTTTTTGTTATGAGAATGGGAAGCTAAGTCATTATTATGAGAAAACGTTTTCATGAAAAACGAAGTCATTATTTCGAGAAAGTTTCTCATTATAATGACATTTTTTTGCCCATTTCTGCCCAAATTCTGCCCATTTCCGCAGTTGTGAAAATATGGTTTTGTAAGTCAAAATAAAAATAAACATTCTCATAATAATGACTAAGCATATCATGAGAAACTTTCTCATAATCAAGTTAATGTTGTAAAATTTAGTGGAAAAATCGAATAATTATGACTCATAACGAGAAACTCACATCTCATAATAACGAGAAATGTTTTTATACTAATGACTTCACATCTCATAATGAAAAACTTTCTCATAATATTGACTTCAAATCTCATAATAATCAGAAACTAAGTCATTATTACAAGAACTTGATTGTAATAACGCTTGCGATTTGTTTACTCGTACATAAACCTCTTTTATTCATGTTCTTATTTCTATAAATCCTAGATTTGTAATCTCAGCTGAACAAGCATTATTTTTAGGAGGTACACACTGAAACAAAAAACAACAAACAATATTCTCAAAATGTTGTAAAATCAGAATTAATTTATTGTAAAAATCAGTATAAAAGATGAAATCAGTTCAAAACTTCAAACATCTTACATTTCAGTGGGGTGGTAAAATATTCTGTAAATGTCCCTAAAATTATCTTTATTACAGTTTTCTTTAATATGAATCATGCCTTAGCTAGAATTTCAATTAAATAACATCCAATTGTTTTGTTTTTTTAATACAATGATGAAACCAAACATCCATTCACCAGCTACTTACAGGCTGAAGATTGTTACAGTTTTTCCAAGCCGTAGAATTTTACGTTTCGTCTGTAACCATAATCAAAAGGCTTGGATGACCAACTGCATATGCATACATAATTTATCTCAACACACTCCATATGATTTAAAAACAAACCAAAAGACTGAATGTTACACAACCACTGTGGTTCACTCAGCGGTTCGCCATGACGCACAAATAGCCAGTGTCCATACTGACTGAGAGCGGTTTAGTGGTTTTCACACAGTTTTTCTCGTAATTTCTTTCATTCGTCTCTTCTCAGCACTGCCAAAGATTAGCACATTTCCTGCAGGAATAACACAAAGATGATGTCTTGCTTTCTTCACATTTATCCTATTATGCAAGCATCATTAATAAGGAAGTTGAACAGACTGAGCAGAAAATGCTACAGCAAATATATATGTATATATAAAAATCAGAACAAATGATAATGTCATGATAACGTCAACATTTACCATGTTTCATCCGAAGGTGCTTTAGAAGGGCAGACGTTGTGTACTCTTTGCGACCACGAGATATGACGGCCCTACACATAATGCACACTGCTTTGCTACAGTCTCCTTCTTTTAGAGAGAAATACTTCCACACAGGGCTTGATTTGGCTATTGTCCTCTTTTGCATTTCACAGCATTTACTGCTACAGTAGGACCTGTTGGTGCATAAAATGTTGTGATATGAAACATGATTAGCATCATAAGATGAACTGCTGTGCTGGGATACTGTGGGAGGAGCTTCACTGCTAGTGTATGCCGGCTGGTTTGGGTGTTGTGATCTACAGGGGTCTGACGTCCCTAAAGGCAAGTCTGGACTGCGTGGTGACCAGCTCTGATATACGTCTTCACTGCTCCCCATTGCATCGCCTGAACACAAGTTAGAATTCATGAATTCAACTTTGATTTTAGTTGGGAAATGACAGTTTGACATCTCATCCTCAACAGGATTTGTGTTCTGTTCGGTGTGATCAGCACACATGTGTGAGCCCAAATTGTTGTTGGCTTCTGATGGCAAAGCTACAGATTCAGGGTAAGCGTCAGCAGAGTACTCAGGCTTTTCCGGTTTTATGAGTGGATGTTGTTCGCCATGTCTCTGGCATCGGTCCTGCTGGATCTCATCAAAGGTTTCTGGCCCCTCATTCTGGCTGCAGATCCATCCAGGTTGCACAGGGGAGATGGGCTGATAAGACTGCACAGGAGCTAAAAAAAAAAAAAAAACCATAAAAACATAAAATGACAACATTTACTTCAGATAAAAAGATCCATGTGAACCTGTAATGTGACTACAGCTCCAATAACCGATGGATGTTTTATTAAACAGGCCTTGATGACAGACTTAAAGGCACAATATGTACAATTTAAATATCCAAAAACCACTAGAACAATGTTATATATTTTGTTGACTTGTGTACTTACATTATCCTAAATGTTTCCAAGAATGTTTAAATCCAGAGAAATAAGCTATTTTAACCAGGACACGCACCCTCGGTTTCCGGTTTTATCTTGTAGAAACCATGGAAACACCAAAGACACTTTAATATATAATGTGTTTTATTAGACAGGTGAGCAACTGTTTGGTTACATTCATCGACAGAAAACTAATCATTGTTATAAAGCTCAACACAGTAAGTCTTATTGTTTAAATCTCTTTTTCTTGATTTATGGTGAGTACCATGTTTTACCATGCCTAATATCGATCTACCTTACTGCATTAAGTGTCTCATAGTAGCCACCGAGCAAACACAGAGTAGCATTATAACAACTTTCAACACACAAATGTACCTAATGTGATAAAACAGCGCTGCTTTACCCCACATACGCGGAAGCGGCGACTGCAGCATACTAAAAGTTCCGCTGCTCTCAAGCCGTGTGTCGCGCTCGTCTCTCATTAGCAATCACTCTAGCGGCCTCGTTCAACTCTCACAGCACTCGGCCCTGCTCTGCTTCATACTACAGTAACGTTAATAATCTCATTCATGAACGTGATTTCTGCCCGAGTCCCATCCCGATTCTTTTCCACCAGCTGTAGATGTGAAGACAACACCTTCCATAATTCTGTAAAATCAAGGCGTCATCCTTTGTTTTGAATAAGCGACCTCTAGCGGCAAAAAATTACATATTGTGCCTTTAAAGATGCACAGATGTTGTTCCTGTGTTGATTTATTTCCAATTAAAAAGAGGTGCACTCCAGTCTTCACCTTTTTAATATAATGGCCACAATAAACATAAGTATCAATATATCTTTTCTTCCATATTGTGACATACATCTGAGTGTAATGGGTTATCGAAAAAGAAAACAATGTAGGGCAAGTGCACGATGATTGATTAAGTTTTTTGGTCCGTTTTTCAGAAAGATAAAAATTCGCATGTTTAATAAAAGATAAGTTGTCAACTTTTAGTAGTACACTAACATAAGTTTTAAGTAAAAAAAAAAATTGGCCTATATATATATATATATATATATATATATATTATATCGTTCACATCCTTCAACATATAATATCCTCAACATCCTTCATAATATTATTCATACATCCTCGAATTACATGTAATCAAGAAATAGATTCATTTATGAATAATCCCGTGGCTACGATTTAAACATGAACTCGTGACCACAACCAAAACACGCACACAAAATGACAACAAAACCAGGATTTTCTGATGAAAGCCACACTCCAGATCCAGTTAAAATGTTATGATAGATCAATGGTCATTAACTCTTTTAAACATAATGGAAAAACATTCACCGTGATATTTTATGGAGTTTAATCGTCTTACCAGCATTTGCGCGTTCAGTGAAGCACCCTGAGTCTCGTAACATTTCTTTCAGTCTCTCGTTTTCGCTCCTGATTCGCTCCGTTTCCTCCTCATACTCCCGAACCGTTCTGCCGACTGTGAAGATGATCTCCTTCACAGCAGCCATCAAGCGCTCGGTCATGAAAGTATTCAGACGATCAAGTTTAGTCATTTTACTGTATTTAGAGAGCTGTATTTAAATGATAAATACAGACAATACAGGTAGCGATAACAACAGAGACGAGCGCGTGAAAGTTCCCCCTTTAAAATCAAACCACTAACACATAAGGTTGCTGTGCTAACTGAAGTGTCTCTAGCACCCTTTACAGGACAGGAGGAGGCAGTACAGCTTTTACTGTACAGCTCTAAGCCAAATAACGTCATCATTCATATTATTTACACCGATGAGCAAAAACATTATGACCGCCTGTCTAATATGCTGTTGGTCCTCCGCTTTCTGCCAGCGCTGACGCTGACCCACCAAGGCATGGACTATACAAGACCCCTGAAGGTGTCCTGTGGCATCCGCCAGGGCAACACCTTGAACTCTTCACCATGTTCCTCAAACCATTCCTGAACAGTTTGGTAGGGAGCATTATTCTGGTGTAAGAGGCCACTTCCACCAGGGAACACCATTGTCATGAAGAGGTGTACCTGGTCTGCAACAATGTTTAGGCAGGTGGCACATGTCAAAGATATGTCCACATGAATGGCTGGACTCAGGGTTTCCCAGCAGCCTTCATTGCCCTTGTGCATCGATGAGCCTTGGGGCGCCCAACACCCTGTTGCTGGTTTGTCCCTTCTCGGGCCACTGTTGGTAAATTCTCACCACTACTGACCGAGAGTGATGAAATATTTTATATATCCTATAGAAAACAATAGAATTAGTTTGCTTACTATAAAAGCTAGAAGTGTTTTGAGGCCTCATGGCCTACGTGACTGTGATTACACAGATGAATCTACAAAAGCAGTTTTTTTCAGGGGTTAAGTCAGGGGATTTCCAGTAAACAACAGATGGCTGTGAAAGACTAAGACCATTATTAAGAGGTGTGAAATAAATGTCACTTGGAGACTTCTTGCCTCTGAGAATGGGTTGACTGTCCTTGTTACTATGTTAAATTTTGCCCATGAGAAAGGGTTGACCATCAATTAGCAGAATTCCACAATTAGGGAGTAAGGCAAAAGATGTAGAACTTAGCTGTAGGAAAACCAGAGGGGTGAATCTTACCAGAGAATTATGTCACTTTGTTGCAAAATAACACATAAGAAAACTGTATAAGAACTGGCCAGAGACAAATTTAGATGAACAGCTGGCATCTCACTTTGTTGCTTGTCAATGAAGTTAAAACTCCTGCGTCCTGGAAATTTGACTCTGGGAGCTTTCTTTGTGACCAGAACTGAAGCGACACTGAGACATCGAATTTGCCAAGACAAGGAGCAACCCACAAACCTTGCCTTTTCAGAGATACTCTGACCCAGTCACCTTACCAGAACAATTTGGCCCTTGTCAAAGTCGCTCAGATCTTTATTCCAGCCCACTTCTCCTGCATCCAAAAGATTGATTACAATAACTGATTGTTTGCTTACAATCTAATGTACCCTGACCATAATATGTGGCCTTGTTAGGAGATGATCAATGATATTTGCTTCACCTGTGACTGGTCATAATGTTCTGGCTCATCAGTGTGTACTCTGTCATAACTTCACAATCATACACAGCAAGTTTAATGAGAAATAGAGACATTTTAATAAACATACTTTTATTATTTTTTTGCTTTGGCTCTGTGGTCACAATGCAGCTGGAGTCAGACACCTCTTTATTATGAACACTCTTATGACATAACAAAACCAGTTCTCTGTGGGGAAATTATCCATTTTAAATTATATTGCATTTTAAGTCAAAGTATAGATGCTGTACAAAGTATCTAGCCAAACGAGTGAAAATAAAAATGTTCCAGAAAAATGCATCTAAATGTGCTTAAATATTTAAAAGTTTAAAGAATAACATGCACAAAAGTTTGGGGTCAGTATGATTTTTTTTTTTTTTTTATAGTCATTAATACATTTAATTCCAATTGATCAAAAGTGACAGCAAAAAAATAAAATAAAAAAAATGACTTCATTCATCAAGAATCCTGAAAAAATATATCACAGTTTCCACAAAATTATTAACATTGATGATAAGAAATATTTCTTGAGGACCAAATCAGCATATTAGAATGATTTATGAAGGCTCATGTGACACTGAAGACTGGAGACACAATTTAACTGTTTTTACTGTATTTTTTATCAAATAAATGCAGCCTTGGCGAGCATAAGAGACTTCTTTATAAGTATTTAAAAACCCTTATCAACCCCAAAATTTTGAATGGTAGTGTATAATAATGAACAATTAAACAATTTCTCAAAAAATAATTAATTCATTGTTGTCTAATGTCTCAACTTTGGAATGAGACATTTATGAGCTTGTACTGAAACAGATGTTTTAAGTTGCATTTCAGACTGAGGGATATGCCCCCCCCCACACACACACACACACACACACACACACACACACACACACACACACACAAAATCACCAATACACCCTTAGGTTTCTCTATCCTTTGTTTTTATTCTCAATCTGGAGTTAATAAACATATGCTATGATCTGTATAATACAACAGGCCGAAATGAACCATTCCATAAAAGTATTTAACATTATCAGGTTCAGACAACTCCGTAAAACATATTTACAAAACAAATAAAACATATGCTGTAACTTATAAAAAACAACACTAAGATGTAAACAATAACTTCTAGCAATTTGTGTCTTTGACTTTGCTGTGTCCTTCTTCTTCCCAGTGGAACTCTCTCGTCTCTATGCCTGAAACAAAAGCATCTTCAGTCAGGTAAAAAAGAAAAAAAGTTACAAGCTTCAAAGAATGAGCAAAAAATACTTGTATTTTTATACTCTGTATAAAAATATAATCTAGGGTTGCTGCAATTAAAAAAAAACAACAAAGACCTTTTTAAGACCTTTTAAGACCTGAAGATACAATAATTAATACTGTACTCTAGGGGTATGCGATATTTACAGAAATGTCTATATTTTCTGGAATCTTGTCATTAACAATTAGATGATATTGTGTCTGTTTTAGGCCTGTCGCAGACAGCTGACTCTAGAAGATTTTAATATTCTTCATATTCTGTGCGGTGGTCAGTTCACAGCAGTGACATAAATGAACTTTTCCATTAGGGGGCAATTATTAAACCTTATTAGAGGTCAATGAGTCATTTATTCAACAGCTGATTTGTTCAAATGCATTCAAACGCTGATTCATGAAGCAAGTGACTGTGTCTTCCTTAATGACAGTCATTGAATCACTCATTCAGTAACAAAGCACAGCTATCTATCGTCCCACAATGGTTCTGCTGTGGTTTTATTTAGAATTTTTGGTTGAAATTAATAAATATGATGAGAACTGGGGGAAAAAATAAAATGCCCCTGCATACCTTGAGTTTTGGAGGCATTCTTACTGCAGAAATAATATCACACAGTGAATAATACATGCACTCTCAATGCATGTTTTTGCAAAGTGAGTGGCATATCGGATAAAGTCAGCATATCGCTTAAACAACAATTACGATATTGTAGATGACATATTGCATACCCCTACTGTACGCACAAAGACAAAGTTCATAATACATCATGTTACACACCCTCCACCTTCACCTCTGGTGAAGAATGCAAAATGTCAAAAAATGTAAACAAGACTGCGTAACAATATCGATTTGTGACTCAGCCTAACCAGCTATATTTTTTTAATCCGATTAAAGACCTTATCTCAAAATTGAATGCCTGGCAGATTACACTTATTTAAGAAATTTTAATGGCCTTAAAATCAGGAGATTCAATTTCTTTTTAATGACCCCTGGGAACCCTGTTATGGTTGGGTCTTTTGATGCTTTTTAGGGATTTATGAAAAAACAAGTACCTTGCTTTGTGGCTGCAACATTTTCCTCAGTTTCATCATTAACAGGGCTCTTTGCTGATGGCTGTCAATAAAAAAAAAGAATGTTAACTCTGTTCTCTTATAAGGATAAAGCTTCTTGTTTTTTTAGGGAAAAAAATCACTTTACCTCAAGGCCAGCTTCATCCTTCACTGATGTCTCTCCACCTTGTATTCTTCTCTTCGGCCTTTTTGGTTTTTCCTGGTCTGTGTTAGTTGACATGTCCCCTTGAAGACATGAAAAAAAAAAAAAAAAAACATGAACAGTTCATACAAATCTCTCATTTTGATGAAGTACATAAAACTGGGTTTCTGCAGGTTTTATGAAGGAAAATTTAAGACTTTTTAAAGACCTTTTAAGACCAAGTAAATAAAAAGTAAGGAATAAATTGACGGGAACACAATATGTCAATATGTTCTCTAAATGTAAATGTCTAGGGAGAAACACAATGGCCCTCATTTCCACGTTTCTATGAAAAACTTGCCATTTATCAATATGGACGTGAGCGGTGGCTACAATCAAATCTCACATCAGGTTTCAAGTCGTATGCGGAAGTTTTAGAGTTTGCGTGCAGCATTGTAAATCTGGCAAAGAATTGTTATGAGAGCATTTTGGCTGTAATGAAAATATATGAAGACAGTATAGCCACATATTCATCCTTATGTGATGAATGTGTTATGTGAATGTGTTTCCAATAGTAAAATATTCTATTGACAGTGTGTTATGTAGCCTATCCATAACATTATTATTTCTTATATTAAATAATTTTATAACAATTTACTTGTTTGCAATTTTGAGGCTAACAGGCGTTTTTGGTGTAAGATCAATTTCTCTTTCGTGAGATTACTTCCTCTTCTTGGCCAGGTTACATTTCTCCATGTCGCAAACTCTAGGGGCGAGGCTTCTAAAACGTAAATTTATATGGGTGTGATATTTAAATAACAATTGTTTTCAGCCGCCACATTTATTAGCATCCAATCATTCAGACAATGGGATTGGCGGTCTATAAATTTTTCATAAATCACACTTGAACCCTGTCGTAAGATGATTTCTGCACTCGGATCTGCGCTCGTTTCTACGTTAGATTGATAAAAGATTCTTAAATCAAGGTGTATTTACTGGATATACAAAAATAACATATGAGTTCTTGTTTTCTGTGAAATTCATCAAAATGAAGTGAGTTTATGATTAAAACAAGAAAAAAGAAAAAAAAAAAATCAAGAAAAAAAAATTGTGCTCAAAAAAAAAAAATCGATGTAATTTAAAGGGAAGTTTTCATAACTCATTGACAGATACTTGTTTTTGTTTTAAGCATAAACTCACTTAATTTTGTTCAGTTTTTCAAGATTTAATTTTACATTTGCATCTCAAGCAAATGTATCTTGATTTAAAGATGTTTAGATATTTGTATTGGAAAAGAGGACAAAAAAAAAAAAATCATTTTTTGCAATGCATGCAACATTTAAAGCCAAAACTTTATGAATTTAAGACTTTCTAGATCTTTTTTAAGGCCTTGACTTGTGTAAGGGCAAATTAAGACTTTTTAAGACCTTTTCAGAAACCCTGATGCAAGTAAAATAAAATATAGTAACAATTAAAACAACAACTAATAAATTCACCATGGTATGCAAATGTGTGCTTTAAAAGGCGATACTTCTGGATGAATCCCACATTACAGTGATGACACCAGAATGGCCTCTCACCTGTGTGGAAATTAAAAAACAGGCATGAGAATGAGCATAAATAATGATCCTGGCTCTTGTCTGTGACTAGCTTGCTTTGAGTTGCAATGTTTTGCACACTGACCTGTGTGAGTGTATTCATGTCTGCGCAGCGTGTAGGAGCTGCAGAAAGTTGCCCTGCAGTGCTGGCAGACATGTATTTTTGAACTAGGCATCTCTCCTTCACCTAGCAAGTCATCATCCATGATCAGTGACTATACAAATGAGAGGAAAAAACAGAACACCACTGCTTAGACTTTGTTCATCGAAAGTACTGCTATAGACATTTCATTAGCAATAAATTTACATTCAGACAAGAGGAAGTAGAGTTAAGGTAATCTCAGAAGGGACTGACTGACAGTTCACAGCAATTTACAGCATTTTAAGTCCTGTGTAGAATTAATACCTGTTGCACTATCTAGGTGTACCGCACATCTGAGACTAAATCTTAGGCCTAGTCAAAGGTATGAGTAATGTGAAAAATCATGACTTGTTCGGAAAAGATTTATATTTCACGTAACATCGATATTTTAGAATCGACAGGCCTATAACATCGATTGATGTGTCTACTGCACATGACCGACACAGGTAACTGACCTAACACAAAATGTAGGAATTGTAAATATTAAACATGAACATATCTAGGATTATTAGCAGAAATTTTATACCATGCATCATCTTGCTTTGAGGGACAGCATAAAAGCTTGGAAATAAAATTGCACGGTTTTTAAGTCCATTCACAGCAAGCGATTTTTAGCCAGCAAATCATAAAGGATTTGTTCACTTTAAAATGAAAATTACCACAAGCTTTACTCACCCTCAAGCAATCCTAGATGAATATATCTTTCTTCTTTCTGATGAACACAATCTGAGTTATATTAATAAATATCCTGACGCATCCGAGATTTATAATGGCAGTGAACGGGACCAACAAGTATTAAGCTCAAGAAAGTGCATCCGTCCATCATAAACATATTCCACACGGCTCCGGGGGTTAATAAAGGCCTTCTGAAGCGAAGCAATGCGTTTGTGTTATTATAAAGTAAAATATCTAGCTTCCGCCAGACCGCCTTCTGTATTCAAGTTATGAAGAAATTGTAATGCCTCTCGCAGTTCAAAACGCTTATGCTATGTCCTTCTGTGTTCAACTTACAACTTGGCCCCATTTACTGCCATTATAATTCAGTGGCTTCATTTGTTTTGATGTCATGAGCAAATTCAGTTCTTCATTATTAGCAAATTTAAGTTTGTAACTATAGCGTAAATTGCATCTCGGCTAGCATTGTGGTAGAATGTGTCTATGCTGGGTGTAGTTCCGCCTGGATGTAGTTTTAGTTGGTGCAACAGTTGTAAATATTTATGGGAAGGCTGGATGTAGCAAAGTCCAGAGTAGAGGTTGAACCCAACTTTTTTACATCCAGCTGGTGCAACCGGCCCCTGGAGGTTTTTACATACCAGTATTAAACCCCCCAAAAAGTGAGTATGTAAACATGTGAACAACTTTAAAGAGATTTATAATATCCTTTAAATGTAAAGAATCTAATAATAGGGAGTCCTGAAGAACAAATTTAAGAATGTGACATTCAACAATAATATTTACCTCATTTTGGATACGTAAGCGCCTCTTCCTCATCCTCTTCCTTCCTTTTCCATGGGTTTTGGCTTTCACACTTTCATTTGACACAGTTCGGTTGCTGTGAGGTGGACTGAAATCATCAAACGTATTTCTGAGAAGGCTGTATTCTGGGTGAGCTTTGATGGAGCAGGTGTCTGATGTTGCCGTCACTGTCCTTTCTTGATCAACATCACACTTTGGGAGACTTATTTCTTCATTTTTACAGTTTGTTGATTCTTGACCAGTGCTTAGATATGGAAAACTAACCGACATAAAATCATAGCTGACTTCATTTTCAAGAGAATGTTTGAATTGTAAATTAGCACCCTCTGTCTGCCCATCATTTCTAACCCCCTCATTTGGACTTGAGACATCTGGTTGCCCTACACTGCATGTGACATCTTGATGGGAAGAACTTCCTTGTTCATTATCCAAATTTAGCTGCTCTGTTCCATAGGTGGTATTTAGCCAATGAAAACCCGATGGTTTTAGATTTGCATCAATCTCTTCCGGACTCCAGGGGGAAGTAAGTGTGGGAGTTGGAGGAACAGGCCCAGCATTGAGAAGAATTTCACCACAGCTAGCCTCAGCGCTGTCAGTTGATTTGCCCTTGCACTGCTCTAAATGTGTAGCAAAAGACTTCTTGTTAAATAACCCTAAACAGTAGATGCAATAAACACTATCATCAAATGAGCAGTCTGGTGCAAAGCTCATAAATGTTTTTAAATCTTGTTTACTACTTTGAACCACATTTGTGCTGTGTAAAACATTTCCCTTAGTTTGAAGGAGGTTCAAGAGATGTTTCCTTTCTTGTGAGCTCTTTTCAAAGGTAAGAGCGTTTGCCACCTCTTGCTCATTAGGATGAACTGACTGAAGATGATCCATCATTCTATAATGTGGTTGCTTGCAGTAATAGCAGTGATGTATCTTCAACAAGTCTTCCATGGAACTGCTTTGGCCTTCAGGACCCTGTTGATGCAAAGAAGCAATAATTAATAAATGCATTCAGAAATGTAATAAATTAAATAATTCAAACTTAGGGGTGTAACAGTACATGTATTCGTCCCAAACCGTACGGTACGGATGTCACGGTTCGGTGCATACAGCAAGACGACGAATACAGTCAGTCACAGGCGATCCACACTCCAATCCAGAAGGGGGCACGTGCGGTAATGCATTGTAGCTTAACCACTTTTAAACACCATTAACTAACAATAATCACAATAAGCTCTGTGTTTTGTTACTTTCGATAAGAAACAAATGTTATCTTTCAAATTCTATTTTATTACGAAATTCAAACAATAAATGCCGTTTTGACGCTGCTATAAGTGAACGCGATCATCCCTTCCTCTTCACTACTAGTTACTAGTTGTATAAATAAACATCTGCAGGTATGTTGAAAGAAACAGTACAACTTACTAAACATATCTTGTGTAATCGCTCAATCAGTGTTTCAACCACAGAAAGATGTCAATAAAACACGCCTGTAAACAATGTCACGTAGCATTCATGTACCTCAGAAAAGCCATTCAGTGTCTGCAACATGTTAGTTCGCTAAAGAAATGAACTCTTCATTAAATATATGCACTATCATATTATTAGCCTATATATTAATTATGTTTTACTTTACCTGTTAGTGATGTCTTAATTATTTAATGTATGTTTAAATTAATCTGCCATGAAAACAAGATATGAGTCACTGAATTGGAGAAACAATTTTACAATTAGATTAGCATTATGTGCAATTTTTTATTATTTGAGTGTTGATTATTATATATAAAAATAAATAAATGGCAACTGAATTTAATAGTTTGGGCTGTTGTTAATTGTAACCTTTAATATTATAGTAATGTGCAAGTAAGGGCTCCCTATATAGTTTACAGCATTAGTAGAGATAGATGTTTTTATCCTTAAGAAAATTTTAATTATAATTGAATGAATTTAAAGACAGACACAATTTGTTCAATAAACCACTGTTTAATAATAATAATAATAATAAAAAAGTTTAGTTTTCGAACCGTGACTTCAAAACTGAGGTACGTTACACCCCTATTCAAAATGCTTTGTATGGTCAGTCTTTGAATATTAACACTAAAAGACATGTTACTTTTTGTTACATGTAAAATATATTGCAGAAAATCAAAAGCAGCAACAACAAAATACTATTCAATAAATAAAAAAATAAAAATAAAAAAAAACAACCTGTGAATGAGAACTTGGACAACTTTTCTTTGACTCTTCTTTTAGACGGCTGATCTCGTAGTCTTGTTTGATGGCTGATCTGGTAGTCTTCCTTGTTGCAAGATCATTTTGAGCTGTGCTGCTGTCAATTTGAGAGACAAGAGGCCCCTCCAATTTAGGATAATTGTTTTCGGGGCAGCGCTCTGGCAAGAGGCAAGATTAGGAGGGCTTGAGTGTTCCTGATCACAAATCTGCTTGGCTTTCTTTTTAATGTCGAAAGTATTCAATAACTTTCCTTCAATACTTTCCTTCAATAACTTTTACCACTTCGGCTTCTCTTGTGTGATCACAGTTCATGCCTTCCCACAAAACTGACAATATAGTGATTGCTTTACTTCTTTTGTGCAGTCTTACCACTACTGTCAGAAATTTGACGGGTTGTGGAAGAGTTTGAGAGCACTCCGAATTCTTCAGAACTTTTCACAAATAACGCATTGGTTTTCACATTTTGTACAGAAGGTTCATTTTTCCCTGAGATTTCAGAGTTGTCAGTTAAATAATCCAGAACAGATTCTGACATCTGACATTAAGGAACATTTTAAAGAAAACAGTATAATTAAATAGAAAGTAAGATTTCTCTGTTCATGTATTTACATATCTCTTTACATTTCCACAGATTGATTAGGAGTGGATTTACTTCTGAGTCTCTATTGTACTTTCCAATCTGCTGCTATTGCATACCTGGTTGTTCACACCCATATTCATATTTTTTCTCTCATCATCATTGACAATCTCCATGTCTGGCGGTTTCTTATCAGCATTAACTTCTGTCTGAGATGCCTGATTAGCAAATACCATATCAGATGTTTGACATGATATCTCCTCCATCGAACTCATGGGGCTGTCCTCTGTTTGTCTGATGGTGATAGAAGCAATCTGGTCTCTGGTGAGTGGATCATTTGAGATACTCTGATCATTTCTTTCACTTGTTACAACCTCAACATCAGTATGTTTTGAGGCACCGTCAACAGATTTGGCATGAATACATGTGGACTCATTCTTGATGATGGATTCAGTTGCATCTGGAGCTGAAAAATTGGAGTTGCTGGAAGGATTTTCACCAGGTTTGCTCCACACATCTAATTGTTTGTTTTGAATTCTAGGCACTAAGGCAATTTTCTTTGGCTTCAACACATCTTCATCAACATTGTCTTCAACATCTGAGAGGACCACACAAACTAATTCTGAGTCTATTTTCTTCTGCATGGAACCAGAACTAGTTTCCTTGAACAAAGACTCTAAATCGCTAGTCTGTGGCATGACAGTTAATTTCATAGCAGAAATGGTATTACAATCACACTTCAAATCACACTTCGTTTTTCCACATTCAGACGGAGAATGTTCAGCAGCAGTTCTTGCATTTGACTGCTCTAGTTCGTCATCAATTATTATTAGCGGTAACTGGTCTATGGCTGTTTTCTCTGAAACACCAAGAAAATAACAGTCATGGTCCTCTTTTTGTTGACACTCTTTGTTATTTAACTCAGAGGATTCATCAGCCAGTGGGCCCCCAAACTTATCAAGCTCTACTTCTGATTGAGAATAACATTGTGGAGATCCAACCTCTACAGAGACTATTTCTGTCTCAGGAACAACATTGTGGCATATTTCAGACTTGTTCTGGATGCCATGTCCAGAGCTTTCCACTGGCATTATGCAAAGATTGGAACCCACAATTTCATCTTCAACAGCATCTACCAATACTGAGCTTGAGGTTTGTTCATGATCAAAGCCACTTCTTTCAGAACGACCTGACTTTGAGCCTCCAGACATTGAGCTCCAGTACTTGCAATCAGACGTAATTGGCTCTAGAACAATCCTTGGCTGCAAATTGAAGTGGCTCATGACGTCACTGAATAACTCGGGTTTGGTTCTTTTATTACTCTTATTGCAGGTGGTAGGCTGCTCAATCACTGTCTGAGGTAGAAGGCCAAGGCCGTCAGTGTAGTCCTCCAGTACAGTGGCCTCAGAACTGCTTGCGAGAGCTCCAGACGCTGCATGGGTTGTACCGCTGCTCAGATGTGCAGATCCGTCCTCATTCATCGTTTCTTCACCCACAGATTCTTCAGACTTGTCACTGTTGTTCCCCGGAGGCTGTATTGGGGGAAACGGACAATCAACCATTCTCATAATGACTTGAACAACAGCCCTTTGGGTCAACATGACCTAGGATTCATTGCACAAACAATTCCTCTAGCAGTCAAAATGATTAATCGCATAGTCTCTCCTACCTCCTGATTATGGATTTTCGGGAGTTGGCCCCTTTTCAGGTCACCATAAAAACGTGTCTGGCGCTGCCGATAGGAGTATGGTTTCTCACCACAATGAATCTGCATATGCATCATTAGCCGCATTTCCCAAGCAAAAACTTTGCCACAAAATGGGCAGGGTAGTGGCCCTTGACCTCTGGTTTTGCCTTTCTGTAATAACTCTTTGTTTGGGGATCCTTGAGGTGTCTGTTGAAGGGGTACGGAAAAAAATTCATTTTAATACATATTTGTGCAGGGGATAATCTATTATTTCTAAAATAGGAAAATAAGAGTTCCTTCAGAAAGACATTATTAGCCTTGCAGGAGCTTATTAGGTTCCTGAATGTTCTGAATGTCTTCTGATTCCATTGATTGCTAAAGATTTTAAGGATCCTTAGGCATTAGACAAAAATGCATATCTGATATGCTTGAGTGAATTAAAACTATGAAATTAAAAAACGGATTTGGATCATTCTTCAGGTTTTTGTAAAAGACACATACCGTTTTTAGGTTGTGATTACTTGTTGACGTCTTGTCATTGTCGTCCTTCTCCTCCCTTATCATTCCTGCTTGTTCCAAAATCTCATTTTCCCTTAGAGCTTGCTCTCTTTTCCTTTTCTTTTCATCCTGCAACCTACGTCCTATGTGTTTCCTTGAGTGCCTCTTTAACTTCTTTTCCCGAACAAACTCTTTGCCACATACTTTGCACGGAAACATCCTCTTCAGTTTTGTAGTTACTGATGTTCCTCTGTCAGAGTCTGACGTGTCCTCCTTTGATTGCTCAGGAGTGCACTTAGATTCATCTGGTCCCCTTTTAGGAAGATCTGCACTTTGTTCTGCCTCATCTGTAGTGGTTTTTGGCACATCAGCAACCAGGTTAGATTCATCAGTTGATGGACTTGGTTTATCGTTGACCTTTTTTGATTCTTCATTTTTTTGTTTAGACTCCTCAGTGACTCCCTGTTTCTCAGTTGCGCGCTTACGCAATTGCTTATCAATCAATAAAAAAGGAGTGCGAGTTATTAATATTATACAGAAATAAAAGTTAAAAAATGATTAGTGTCTCAGCAAGTATATAGTAACATCTTCATATTCAATTACAAATCTGAAAACCAACCTGAGTATAACCAGCAACAACTAGATTGGACTCATCTCTTGATTGGCTTGGTTTATCTCTGACCTTTTTTGATTCTTCATTTTTTTGTTTAGACTCCTCAGTGACTCCCTGATTCTCAGTTCTGCGCTTACGCAAATGCTTATCAATCAATAAAAAAAAAAAAAAAATGAGTGTGAGTTATTATACAGTAATAAAAGTTCAAAATGATGAGTGTCTTAGAAAGTATGTAAGAACATCTTCATATTCAATTACAAATCTGAAAACCAACCTGTGTATAACCAGCAACAACTAGATTGGACTCATCTCTTGATTGACTTGGTTTAGAGCTGACCTTTTTTGATTCTTCATTTTTTTGTTTAGACTCCTCGGTGACTGTCGGTTTCTCAATTCTGCACTTACGCAATTGCTTATAAATCAGTACAAAGAAGTGTGGGTTATTATACAGAAATAAAAGTTAAAAAATGATCAGTGTCTTAGAAAGTGTATAGTAACATCTACATATTTACAAATCTGAAAACCAACCTGGGAGTAAGGCAGTTGTGATCTTGTCCGGCCACTGTGATGGAAAAGGTCAAACTGTCCTGTTCTGTTCTTTACTTTCCTGTGTTGAGTGCGAATGTGCGGCTCCAGCCATCCTTCACGGATAAACACTTTATCACAATGTGGGCAGGCATACGTTTTCTTTAGCTCTTGCAAATTCTGTACTTCTGTAGTTTCAGGTACTACCTCCATAGTTTCTTCTTTACGTGGCTATGAGAAATATAAATATCAAAACTTAATAGGAAAACATTCATTGAAATGATGCATATCCAGATGAAAATTATCCATCGTGTGAGCAGGTACCTCAGTCCGGATTGGCATCTTAAGAGATTTGCGTAATAATGCCTTTTCAGCCTTATGGGACTTCATGTGGATACGCAACCTGGTTTTAAAAGCGAAGACTCTGTCACACTTTGGACAACGGAACTCACTTTTGCCAGCAACTTTGGCCTTCTTCACTGCAGCATTTTTTCTTTGCTTCTGAAAGAAATGCAAGTCCAATTGACAATGAGAGAAGCAAGAACATATGCAATGAGCTCCAAGTGTAATATGCCCAGGATGTAAAAGTAAATGAATAATGTCTGTATGTTTTAACAGAAGTCATACAAGGTTAACAGCATATTTGCACATTGTCTTCAACAATGAACTTGAAAGCATCAAACTTAGTGCACTGATACTGTAGGACTACAAGGGGCATTTCAAATCTACAGTACATTTTTCCCCAAGATGTCATGCATGGCATTTCAATGAAAAATAAAGTAGTATAGTAAACCACCAAACCACCCACAGAAATGACTGAAAAACAATTCATTTCAAACAAATTTTTATTAAAACCACTGCATTATAACTGCACTGTATATATACACAAATTGTACATTTGTAAAAAAAGAAAGGAAGAAAAAAGAAAGTTGAAATTTTCTATTTTTATATACATAAAATAAAAAAGGTTGGGGTTTTCTGTTTTGTATATACATATTTACAAATTTCCATTGGATGGTTCTTCTGGTTTCAAGACCTTCATTATCCCACTTTCTCCTTCTGCAAAGCGTTCTTCTGGTATCAAGACCTTCATTATCCCACTTTCTCCTTCTGCAAAGCGTTCTTCTGGTATCAAGACCTTCATTATCCCACTTTCTCCTTCTGCAAAGCGTTCTTCTGGCTCAAAATGCTCTAATTTAATCGGAGTTGAATTGATCAGAAAATTGACTGGTCGGCTGTACCCTTTCGCCTCTAAATAGGCATGTTGGTGGTTTATTCTTAAATGAGACCACAAATTAGAGGTGTTCTTCTGAGAAGCCTTGCTGGACCCCTGGCTAACTCTGGCTGAACACTGATGGCAGAAGACTTCACCATATGCATCTTTTGAGAAGTAGTCCCAAACCTTGCTAAAACAGCGCTTTGATAAAAATGCCACCTGTGAAGCAATGAGAAAAACATGCATAAGCTTTGTATTACACTTTAGCTGTGATACTTATATCATAAAACATATGGAATGCATTCAGTTGTAGACATTGCTTTAATGACAGGGAAGCAGACCTACAAAATGAACAATCCAAACATTTAATAATAATTGATTAAATAGTAACAACAAGAATTTAATGATACAACTTTCCAACAGTATTTTAAAGGCACAATATGTAATACTAGTTTTAATGCTTTAAAGCAAGGGTTTTCAACCAAAGGTCCCTGAGCCACTGTAAAACATATTTTTCATTAACATTTCATAACCATTTTCTCATTAATGGTCTTTTACGCATAGTATGATGTAAAAGTTATGTAATGTCCTAAATGAAAGTTATGAACTTGTTATTATAAAAAAATCTGGCATTTTTTTATTCTGGAGGACCCTGTGTTGTCTGAGAGCCTGGGTGGGGGTCCCTACCTGTTTATTTCTACAAACTGCAAATACAGGCTAGCCTGTACTGAATTTCACTTCAGTATATAAAAACCTCCCTCAGTATTTCCTTGTTTTCATGTGGTGGACTACTAGCAATGAAGTAGCAGCAGCTGATAAAAATGGTACAATTACAGTACATTATCCTTGTTCTTCAATTCAGCTTTAGATAAACCCATTATCCACTCTTCAAGCTTCTTACATAAAATACATGATCTGACTGAAAAACGAACATAGATTATCTAGCTATAGCTGATATTCCCAGGTTAATCTTATGCACAAAGGCTGCATTCATCTTATAAAAAAAAATGTTGGTGCTATCCCAGATCAAATAACATCTCAGGTAACATAGCAGATGCAGATGTGTTTGAATGAACAGCGTGTTTCGAGCCACATACCAGCTCTTGTTTTCATAACTGTCGTTTTTGGCCTCAGACTCACCGTTTAAACTCCATCCGCTTCAGTAGTTGCTTTCTTGTTCTCTTCGTAGATTGGCTGTAGCTGTACAAATGTGTTCAGTTCATCCTAAGATAAGTGCTTACTATCTTAGGATTCATTGAACTACTATGAAGAGGTCATTTTTGCATACACTTTGTTGCCAATTTCAGACAATAAAAATCGATGAACTCCTCACTTCATAATAGCAGAAATGGATATATTGGCCAGACAAATCTATCGGCCAGTATATGGCTATTTTGAGATAACAGGCATCTGCCAATAACCATGAAGCGCTTATTTCCCCACAAATACTGCTTGCTTTGTCAATGTATAGTCAACAACCAATGTTTACATTTTTGTGTGCGTGTGTGAATTTTAAGTAAATGCTGTGTAAAACAAGTTTTTTTTTTTTTTTCAATTTAGCAAGTTCGTGCACATTTGCTATCACTGAATATCAGCCACCCTACTTTCTAGGTATCAGCATCGGCCATTGAAAAACCATTTTGGTCAACCACTACCTTTGAAATATGCGGTGTGTGATCTCTGGCTGTGCTTGGGAGTTTTATTGTAGTTCTTATTGTATCAAATAATGCATTTTACAGCAGTCAGTGATCAGTCACACAGGGTTTACAAAGCCCAAAGCTGTAATCACACATTACCCTAAATATTCAGAATAGTGTTTGATTGATGGCTTTTTGTCTGATTCATTTTCCTCTCATATTTGTTTGCATCCTTGATATGGCTTATGTGTGAAGGAAAGAAAATCTCTATGTATTCATATCTAAACACACTATTTCTTACACTAGAGAACATGAAGTGCAATACCTTGTGTGATTTCATCTTCGCATCTATTATCTCATCAGTTCCTGATTGTGCTTGGTTGGGAAGGTTCACAAGAGCCGGGTGGGTCTTCATGTGCATGGCTAGCTGACAGGGCCGAGCGAACACCCGATCAGGGCAATGAGGGCAATGACACGGCATCGGTTTTTCTCCTTTTTTTTTCTTGTGTTGATGACGCACATGGGTGGTAGTTCTGTTTTCTGGTTCTTTATCACTGCTACTGTGGTCACTCTCAGTAGACAGGCCACCTGGCTCTTCTTCTTGGTCTCGTGAAGTAATTGCTAGCTGTTCGGGTGATGCGCTACTCCTGTTGGTCTGCTCAGAGCAATCTGACAGATCATCCACAATTTCTCTTGATAGCTGCGTGAGAGAGAAAAACATTATGGTATATGACTAATCTACCATGTTAGTACCGCTTCATTTTACAATTACAAAACTTAATTTTAAAGGCACAATCTGTATTTTTCGCCACTAGGGGTCGCTAACCTCTTCAAAAACAATAACAAAGGCGTAGATTGATGACGCAGTCATCTTGTCATCATGCCAATTTGATCTAATAATGTATATGGGGAAATAATGTTTAAGGATGAGTGAATGCATTCATGTTTTTAACATGACTGTGGTATGAAGCAGGGCATGGCCAAGAATCGCGGGCGCGATTGCTAATGAGAGACAGATATCAGTGCCACGAGCGAGTCCCGGGGGATATAAAGGAATGAGGACATTTCATTCTACCGAACTACTCGCAAAGCTGAAATACTACTAATAAAGGTAAGTTTATTTGACAAATTAAAATTGTGAGGTAATGCAGCACTGTTTCACTTGGTCTCACGTTACACTATCATACTAAACTGCATTTGAGTGTGTTGAAAGTTGTAATGTTATTCTATGTATTAGTTTGTTGGCTGTATGAGACTTAACCGTAAGCTAGATCAACATTAGAATATCATACTGATGATATTCTAACATTTCATTGTGTTGAGTTATATATAACATTGATTCGTCTTATGTACATTTGCTTACCTGTTTAATAAGGTGCTAGAGCGTCTCTGTTAAGTTGAAGTTTGTCACAAGGCTCTCGCCATCTCGAAAACGCCACGCCGATATTGATCCATCATTTTATTTCTCCTTTTGTCCCAAAGTTTGCTTGCCATGGTCCATAATGTTTGAATAAAACAACAACAGCGTGCCGCTGCCATGGTTGCCATGGTTACTATGTAGTACAAGCAGAAACCAGGGATAACGCAGATATTACGTCATTGACAGGCGACAAGTAACGGGCACTATTTAAAATTGTGAATTACTCTGAATTTACAAATTCTTGGAAGCATTTAGGATAATGTAAGTACACAATTGAACTAAATATATAACTGTGTAAGAGGTTTTTTTGGATATTTTGATATAAAAATTGTACATATTGTGCCTTTAAGATATTTCAAAATTCTATATTAAATAAAATCTGATATTAAAATTCCATACTATTTTGTCAAAATAAGTTCAAGTAAAATCACTAAAAACTAAAATGAACTAAATGAATTTAAGCATCACAACAACATAATGCGCAGTATGAAAAGTGGAGATTAATTTTTGTATTTGCTAAAATTACATTTAACAGTGTTATTAAATTAGTTTTTTTAGATTAACTTTATGTGAAAATTAGAAGATAAGGTAATCTACAGTAAATGTAAATATAGGGGAAATGAGCATGTACAGTTAAATATACAATGTCGGCTGATACGGATGTCTAATAATAAAATTCTTATAAGATCGTCTAACCGATATGGTCCTGTTATATTGTACCCTAGTGAATTTATTTTGAAGGATTAGTTCACTCAAAAATTAAATTTCTGTCATTAAAGGGATAGTTCACCCAAAAATGAATTTTCCCCCTTTATGTCGTTCCACATCCATAAGACCTTCGTTCATCTTTGGAACACAACTCAAGATATTTTTGATGAAATCCGAGAGGTATATGACTCGTCCATAGACCGTAATTTAACCACTGATTTCAAGGTCCAGAAAGGTACTAAAGTCATCGTTAAAACAGTCGACGTGACTGCAGTGGTTCAACCTTAATTTTATGAAGCAACGAGAATACTTTTTGTGTGCAAAAACAAAACAAAAATAATGACTTTATTCAACAATATCTTCTCTTCTGTGTCATTCTCATGTGCTGTTTACGTTCAGCACTTCCTGGTTCTGCGTCAGAACGCCGACTCATTATTGGCCAGCTCCTGCGTCAGCATCACACGCATGTGTCATGCTGCTCACGTGAACAGCCTCTGTCAATAATGAGTCGGCGTTCGGACGTAAACACGGAAGCACTGCACTATCTCTACAATGTAAACAGCATAGGAGACTGACAGGGGAGAGAAGAAAATTGTTAAATAAAGTCATTATTTTTGTTTTTGCGCACAAAAAGTGTTCTCATCAATTCATAACATTAAGGTTGAACCACTGTAGTCACGTTGACTATTTTAATGATGTTTTTACTACTTTTCTGGACCTTGAATGTGGTAATTTCGTTGCTTTCTATGGAGGATAGCCTCTTAGATTTAATCAAAAATATCTTAATTTGTGATCCGAAGATGAATAAAGGTCTTACGGGTGTGGAACGACATGAGGGTGAGTAATTAATGACAGAATTTTCATTTTTGGGTGAACTAACCCTTAAATGTCAATGTCAAATGCCATTTGCAAGACATTTTACCACTAAAAATGACATACTTCAAAGTGAATCAGTATATTCAATGTGAAAAAATGAAGCGTGGGGCTTAATTTCATAACAGAATGCTTCTGTATAACATGCACCACAATAAGACCAAAAATGTGCATTAAAAAGGTAAAAAAAAAAGGTCCATTTTGATGTCACATTGATGTTAACCCTGCTAATGTTTACCTGAGAGAGGCCATGCAGTTTCCTCTTCTTCTTATTGTCACCGTAGAAGAACGCCTTGCGGCGGCGGTACTTATACGGCCTCTCAGTTGAATGGATGCGCATATGAATCATCAACCTCTGTTCCCTTCCAAAGACTTTACCACAGTCTGGACAGGCAAAGGACATCCTCTGCCTTCTGTTCCGCCCTCTCCAGTGCCTGACCCTGGTGTTACCTGAAGTTGGATCAAAGTCCAGAGGGGCCATGTAACTTTGGGCAGAGTCCCAGGTCATACCACCAGCAAAGCTATAGGCAATACCAGTGCTTGTCCCAGCAGCGTCAGATCCCTGATCAACGCTTTGAGGTAATGTGGTGCCGCTGTACAGGGGTGATCAGTAGTCTCTGTTTTGATTACAAGTGCTTCCGACTCCTGTCCCAATCCAAAGTTGACAGCAGACTCATCTTGCCGGGATGTATTGGACTCGTCTGGGGTGGAAAGCGTAATGGGTTCTGATGGGCCTGAGAATTTAAAGAAACCAAACAGCGACCATTTGATGAGATCAAGTGCGATTTCTGTTTTCAACGTATGAAGCCAAGTAGCTGTAGGTGAAATGTGCTGATTTAAACCAAAAGGCAATTTAAGTTAATAGTATTTTGTCTCGTATTTTGTCTTTTGTGACTGGAGATGTTTTTCCTGTGGTCTCTAGAGGGGGCAGCTCTGTTCTGCGCGCCCCCTGAACATTTTGGAGCGAAAACAACATCGAAAAACTAATTCAACGTTTACTTCGGCCTAATGCAGCTGAAAGTAATCTTTTATGGTTCTGATGGCAAATATTTACACTTCCTGAATAATGATCATGCATTGCTGTGAAAGACTACAAGCTGAATGCATGCAGATGATCTCACCAAAATAAAGTCCACGGTAGTGCATAGGCTGAAGAGCACAAAACTATGTAGCAACTAGCAACCACGTACATGTTTCCCTATCACAGCTACATTAAAACTACAGAACTAACGTTACATTAATCCCGGCCTGTCGTCCTACCTGGCCAGTCCGCTGGATTTGCCCCCTCCATCCATCGGAGCCTCCGTCTCAGAACCTCATTTTCTTTCCGTGCCCGGATCGTCTCTTCCTCGTACTCCAGCACCGTACCGCCGACCATCTCCATGATCTGCTCCACCGCAGCCATCAGACGCTCGTTCAGTGCGCGGTGCAGAAGCTGCAGCTTTGTCATTATGATTGTTTTATCTTTGCAATTCAGCAGCAAAGAGAAAACAGTGAAACGGCCAACTATCCCCGTAGCCTGAACAGTTTGCCTTTCGCCTCCGAAGAAAGGTAGCAGGAAACAACTGACTGCCACCTACTGCACAGGAGAAATCCTAAAGTTCATCTGATCCTGCAGAGCAAAAGCAACACTGCAAATTATTGATGGGAGGGTCTGGGAGCAAACCTGGCCGAAAGGAAGTCAACACAAAACCGTAGTAAACGTTGTTCTTTTTATATACAAGAATAAGCACGGTTTTTAAACATCTAAGTATTGAGAGTACAAGAAGTTAGAGTTTGTTGACAAACTTGGTCACAAATCACGTTGGGAGGATGTCAGTGTTTTTGGAACTGTGGTCTGAGGTTCTCAAGGGGGTGCACGAAAGAGTTCAGTTGTTATAAATATGAAAATAGGTTATTATATTTTATTATATAATAAAATAAGTTAGAGAATTTGACATTGTTGCATTTTTCTAATGACTGGTCTTTGAAGGGTTAGTTCACCCAAAAATGAAAATAATGTCATTTATTACTCACCCTCATGCCATTCCACACCCGTAAGACCTTCGTTAATCTTCGGAAAGCATATAAGATATTTTTGTTGAAATCCGATGGCTCAGTGAGGCCTGCATAACCAGCAATGACATTTCCTCTCTCAAGATCCATTAATGTACTAAAAACATATTTAAATCAGTTCATGTGAGTACAGTGGTTCAATATATTATAAAGCGACAAGAATATTTTTGGTGCGCCAAAAAAACCCAGAATAACGACTTATATAGTGATGGCCGATTTCAAAACACTGATTCATGAAGCTTCGGAGCGTTATGAATCTTTTGCGTCGAATCAGCGGTTCGGAGCGCCAAAGTCACATGATTTCAGCAGTTTGGCGGTTTGACACGTGATCCGAATCATGATTCGACACGCTGATTCATAATGCTCCGAAGCTTCATGATTACAAAAAACTTTAGTGTTTTGTTTAAAGTATTTTAGATAATAGAGCTAGCTGTGGTGGTGGTGCCACTGCGCAAAACAGACCTCCACAGATTGTGCCCCCAAAATGATCTTCACAATTATAATTTAGCAGAATTTTTTTTTTTTTTTTTTTAAAGAAAAAAAGAAAAATCTGTATAACATAGTTATAACATAGAGAGCCTTATTGGGGTCCCATCATCACAAGGCCCAACCTGAGACAACATGTCTGGGTTGACACACACCGATGACAGCCCTGCAAAAATAAACCATCATGATAACCAGTTTCCACTTACAGACTGTACAGCCATGGCCAAAAGTTTTGAGGATGACACAAATATTAATTTTCACAAAGTCTGCTGCTTAATGTTTTTAGATCATCTTGTCAGATGTTACTATGGTATAGCCTACTGAAGTATAATTCCAAGCATTTCATAAGTGTCAAAGGCTTTTATTGAGTTTATGCAAAGAGTCAATATTTGCAGTGTTGATCCTTCTTTTTCCAAGACCTCTGCAATTCGCCCTGGCATGCTGTCAATCAACTTCTGGGCCACATCCTGACTGATAGCAACCCATTATTGCATAATCAATGCATGGAGTTTGTCAGAATTTGTGGGTTTTTTGTTTGTCCACCCGCCTCTTGAGGATTGACAAGTTCTCAATGGGATTAAGGTCTGGGGAGTTTCCTGGCTATTGACCCAAAATTTCAATGTTTTGTTCCCCGAGCCACTTAGTTATCACTTTTGCCTTGTGGCAAGGTGCTCCATCATGCTGGAAAAGGCATTGTTCGTCACCAATCTGTTCTTGGATGGTTGGGAAAAGTTGCTCTCGGAGGATGTTTTTGTACCATTCTTTATTCAAGGCTGTGTTCTTAGGCAAAATTGTGAGTGGGCCCACTCCCTTGGCTAAGAAGCACACATGAATGGTCTCAGGATGCTTTACTGTTGGCATGACACAGGACTGATGGTAGCGCTCACCTTTTCTTTTCTGGACAAGCTTTTTTCCAGATGCCCCAAACAATCGGAAAGGGGGTTCATCAGAGAAAATGACTTTACCCCAGTCCTCAGCAGTCCAATTCCTGTACCTTTTGCAGAATATCAGTCTGTCCTGATGTTTTTCCTGGAGAGAAGTGGCTTCTTTGCTGCCCTTCTTGACACCAGGCCATCCTCCAAAAGTCTTCACCTCAGTGTGTGTGCAGATGCACTCATACATGCCTGCTGCCATTCCTGAGCAAGCTCTGCACTGGTGGTGCCCCAATCCCATGGGTAGGAGACGGTCCTGGCGCTTGCTGGACTTTCTTGGGTGCCCTGAAGCCTTCTTCACAACAACTGAACCTTCAACAATTGAAGTTCTTTATTATCAAATAAATGGTTGATTAAGGTGCAATTCATCTGATCACTCTTCATAACATTCTGGAGTATATGCAAACTGTCATCATAAAAACTGAGGCAGCAGACTTTGTGAAAATTAATATTTGTGTCATTCTCAAAACTTTTGACCATGGCTGTAGTAACTGGAATTATTGTTACTGCTTTAAATATGTGGAGACTTTGTATTAGTCATTACTGCAGTCAAAAATAAATAAATAAATTAATTAATTAATTAATTAACAGACATATTCTGAAAGCTTCTTACACTGTTTGAACAACATTAATTTAATACAGTTTTACAATAGTAACAATTACTCTAGTAACTATGGTATCTACATGATTAACTGTTTAGAGGAAATTTACATTAATGGACCATTTGCAAAATTATGGAAGAAAGCCCATTGAGCTTGGGAGAAATCTAGGGGAACAGCCTACAACACAGGGACAGAAAGACAAGACAGTGAAAGATGAATTGGATAAACAATACAAATACAGTACAATAAAACTGAATACACTAACACACTAAGAATGCTAAATGCAGTATGACAATTAAAAGATTCATTATAAATGCATTTAATGCAGTGTTAGTAACTGTTGATTCAGTGCTTGAACTGACATGTTCGGGTAAACAATATGTGTTAAATGACGAGAATGTAAAATATTTCCAAGATAAGGCAACATTAATTGTGTATCCCTAGTTATGCACACACACACACACACACACAGTCAGTATCCTCACAATGGCAACATTAACATTTTCCTCAGATACAATAACTGATGTCAAATTAAATTTCATCTAGTTTATTCAAGTGTTTGTTGTTACATACGACAAAGTTCCTCATTTACACCTGTTTGACAGTCATGATCTTTTTAAATTACATGATTTTCTTCTGACAATTCTGCAGTAAGTAAATGTTACGGTTCATTCTACCACATTGATTCATATCCTTATGTACTATTTTATATTTAACTTGTCCTCTCAGTGATTCCCGCAGTCACTGAAAACCTGGAATTTAAAAATCATGATGTGTAGGCCTGGAAAAATAATGGTAAATTAATAAAATAATAAAAGTCATTCCTTTCTAGTTAATATACATTTGTATAGTTATGCACTGCCTAAAAATATTTCAGGCAAGATACTGCTGTCAACATCAGTCTGGAAGTATGGTAATTCATGGTACTCAGTACAAAACACAAAGTGGTCTTCCTCAAAGGGGAAAAGCAAAGCACTGGAGACATTTGTGCACACATATTGACTGGAAAGGTCATAGAAATGTTAGTCAAACAGCATATCGGCCTTCTGTATTTTTATGTAACATGGAAGCTTCTAACATACTTGATAAAATAATAAATATTCCAATATATCTAATGAAAATCAAGCTCTCTATGACAACAACAGGTTCTTTCTCGTGGTGTGCCTGCAGCGATCTGGCAACAATGATGCACTTGTCACTCGGTGGACAGCTGTTGGTCGTCTTCTAGCGTATGCGCTGCTGGTTCTTCATTGAATCTCTGGCACGTGCGCTCATGTCTCCTCATGTTCCCGCTCTGGCTGAAGGTCTTTGAGCACCAGTTGCAGCGGTAAGGCCGTTCTCCGGTGTGTGTGCGCATATGCATCCGAAGGTAGTCGAACTTGGAGAAGTTTCTGCCGCACCAGTGACAGATGAAGGACCTATCGTGCAATTTCTTGTGGAGCTGCAGCTTTGCTAAGTCCTTTAACTGCCTTCCACATTTATTACACTTATATAGCCCATCTTGATCCTGATCTTTTGCTGATGCTCTCCTAGGTTTGGTGAACCGTGTACGAAGGCGATCCTTTCGCTGCGGTCTTCTCAACACGTCGCTGGCTGTTCTCAGCTGGTGAGCGGGTTCTGAGTCCTGACACGGACCGGCATGGGCAGGGGTAGTAGTAACTGAAGATGTTATTGTGATGATGGTGTCCTCAGGCTCAATCTTAATCCTCGGTGTCGAAACAGTGGGCAAGGTCACATCCCACGTCTCATCTGTACTCGAGCTGTCAAACTGAGGAAAGAGTCGTTGTTCGCCTGCATTTTTTTGATGCACTAGCTCCCTGTCCTCTGCCTCTGTCTTACAGACTGAAGTGACATCTAGTATGCGTGGCTTCAGTTCACTCGGTGAATCTTGACTCTGGTCATCGGCCTCCGTTTGCTGATCCTCTAGGTCTTCTGATTCGATTGGGGACCTGTACCCACGTGATGGTAATTCTGTAGGTGAGACTTCATCAGGTGAGATATAGTGGACTTGTCCTGTATGGTGAAAGCAAGAAAGGATGAAAACAACATTCCCTGATAGTACTTATTATTATTATTATTAGTTGCAGTATTGGTCATTTTAAAAGAAGCTAGAGTCATTATATTCATCAAATGCGACATAAGTATAACAGACTGGCCTTTTTGGGTGTGGATGGAACTAAATATTTGTAATGGCTGAACGTTTTATCCTATTGAAACCTGTTTGACACTGAAACCTGTTTGACTCTCTGCTTGGTGTCAAGAGTTAAAAGCGCTATTGAGGAATTACATTTCACTTAACAAGCATTCAAGTAACACATTGTTCCTTTGATCAAGATAACAAGCACTTATGTGTCATCATATTTTCATTGTTTGAATGAGATCGCAGTTCATGTACCAAATCATTTGAATTTATTTGTTTATTTAGTTGGCAATTTAACAACTAAAAGCAAAACTGTTCTCCATCATTGCCAAATTTTATGAATTGTTATACATTAATTTCACCAAAATTATTGCTGTTATTTGAAATTGAATGGAAATCAGAAATTAGTTTAGTAGCATTTGGTTATTATAGTTAAAAATTCTGTTGTTTAGGTAAGACAGTGTCGAAGTTAAAAAAAAAAAAAAAAAAAAAAAAAAAAGAGGTGTGGCTTAAATGTCTATACAACATACAACCATTTAATCAGAATCAGAAAGAGCTTATGTTTTCATTAATTACTCATCCTCATGTCGTTCCACACCCGTAAGACCTTCGTTCATCTTCAGAACACAAATTAAGATATTTCTGATAAAATCCAATGGCTCAGTGAGCCCTGCATTGCCAGCAAGATAATTTTCAATGCACAGAAAGCTACTAAAGACATATTTAAAACAGTTCATGTGACTACAGTGGTTCAAACTTAATATTATGAAGCGACGAGAATACTTTTTGTGCACCAAAAAAACAAAATAACGACTTTATTCAACAATATCTATTGATGAGCAATTTAAAAACACTGATTCATGAAGCTTCGAAGCTTTACGAATCTGGTTTCGAATCAGTGGTTTGGAGTGTGTATCAAACTGCCAAAGTCACGTGATTTCAGTAAACGAGGCTTCGTTATGTAATGCGTTTAAAAAATTTTGAAAAAAAAAACATTTCGAAATTTCAATGATTCACGTGACTTTGTCAGTTTGATACACGCTCCGAACCACTGATTCGAAACAAAAGATTCGTAAAGCTTCGAGCCTCATGAAGCAGTGTTTTGAAATCGTCCATCACTAGATATTATTGAATAAAGTCGCTATTTTTTTTTTTTTTTGGCGCAAAAAAAGTATTCTCCTCGCTTCATAACATTAAGGTTGAACCACTGTAGTCACATGAACTGTTTTAAATACGTCTTTAGTAGCTTTCTGGGCATCGAAAGTGTTAATTATCTTGCTGTCAATGGAGACCTTTTCAGATTTTATCAAAAATATCTTAATTTGTGTTCTGAAGATGAACGAAGGACTTACAGGTGTGGAACGACATGAGAGTGAGAAATTAATGACAGAATTTTCATTTTTTGGTGAACTACCCTTTAAGTCTCTAATGCTCACCACGGCTGTCTTTATTTGATCAAAAATACAGTAAAACAATAATCGTGTTAAATATTATTACAGTTTACAATGACTGTTATGTTTTAATATATTTTAAAATGTAATTTATTCCTGTAAGGGCAAAGCTGAATATTCAGCATGATTACTCAGTGTCACATGATCCTTCAGAAAACATTCTAATATGCTGATTTGCTGCTCAAGAAACATTATCTTTTATTATTACATTATCTTACATTAACATTTGTGTGTGTGTGTGTATCAACAATACGTTTTTCTGGATTTTTGATGAATAAAATTTAAAAGAACTGCATTTATTTGAAATATGTATCTTTTGTAACATTTCAAATATATTAATAGTCACTTTTGACAAATTTAATGTGTCCATGCTGAATAAAACTATTAAGAATAACCCTGAATATTTAAACTGTAGTGTATATGTTCAGAACATAATACAGTTGTATATACCTGTACATACCTGATTTGTGTGATTTCATTACTCTATTCATTATTCATTAAAAAAACAAAGATGCAATTTCTTTTCCACTCTCTCACCTCACTGGTCTTGTCGTATCTAGCGGTTTCCAAATTTATATATTTTTACCAGTGTTGATAAATCCACGTCCACAAAAGGACATTATATAACTTACTTAATAAATAAATAAATAAATCTGTAAAAACGATCAATTATTGTGGTGGACTGGTCAAGTTTTCATAACATCTTTCCGAATGGCCCTGCAGCTCTAGCCACTGTCCTCTCTCTCTCTCCTTCATCTTTCTTTTTTTTTTCTTCATATAAAAATGTTATTATCTTTCTACAATAAATTGAATATCCATTCAACACACTATGTTAAAATTATGATATTGTTGTATGACTGTAATTGTTAGATACGACAGAAAAAGACTAGACCAGTGAGGTGAGACAGAAACTTGGTGGAAAATAAATGACGTCTACACTTCTGTGTCAGCCAGTTTTACTATTAAATTGCAGTTGATGGGAAAATGCACCCAACCTGGGCGTTTAAGTGTGAATTTACCGTTTAATTGTGCCTGATTCCTCCTCAGCACATCCCTCAGCTGTTGTTTCAGCTTCGCGTTTTCTGATCGTGTTTGGGCTGCTTCCTTTTGATAGTCCTTCACCGTCGCTTCCACCTCCACCCAAATCTCACGAATGACAATTGACATTCGCTTCATCAGGTTAGAATGTAACTTATCTAGTCTTGACATTTTACCGAAGTATAAAAAGAAAACAAATTCGATAAAACACGCGAATAAAACCAACTCACTACACTTGCTTATTCTCCTCTTGTTTTAATAGCTATACGCAGACTCTAGATGTGTTTTACTGCCACCTACTGTACTGTAGCCTGCACGAGTAGACATATTTACATTTCTGGATAATATTAAATCTTCAAAATATTTTGCAATACCAGTTTAATCTGTATGTTTGAAAGGAAATATATGAGTGAAGATTATTATTGTAATTAGTCAATTTATTGTTTTGAGATATTTGTATGTTTAGTGTCAGTGACTCTAATGTCATTCAGATGACTGGACATCATTTGAAACACGTTCATCAATACACCGTTATCTAGCAACAACTTTAAAACACTATAGGTACAGTTAGCTAATCATGTAATGCACTCCCTCACGCTTATTGGGGCCCAAGCCCAAGGGGGCACATGACCCAATTGTTTTCATAAGGATTATTCTGTTCTCTTCTTTTTTCAAACTCTTGGGCACTTTTTGGGGCCTTAACAAGCTCAAAAAGTCTTGAAACTTTGCACACACATTGAAATTAGGTCTGGGTAGAAGTTGACTGGGGGTGGATCATGGGGGGCTCTGTGGTGCACTCTTTTATATGGTCATTTTTGAGGGACTCCATAGCACAGCCCTTTTCACATACAGTAACCAAACTTCATACACTTAAATCTCATCAAACTGAACAATTTTTGTGCTCATAATTATACGCCAGCCCAACAGGAAGTCAGCTATTATGAGTTGTTTGATAAACACATGCACTGCATCCGAAATCGAATACTTCCCTACTATATAGTGTGCAAAAAACAGTACGCCAAAAGAGTAATATGTCTGAATACATAATTTGATATTTGGAATTTGAAATACTCCTCGTAGGCAATTTACCCGATCGCCACCAAACTCGGTCAGCATGAAGCCAAGACATTGAGGATGTTAAATTGCTAGTGGTATCTCGAACGGTTTGGCCATGGCGAGGAAATTAACTTATGGCAAGAAAGGGAAACAGGAAGTGTTATAATCTGATTTTCAGTCTGATTTTGATTGAATTTCAGCTGTATGTTCAATGTAAGATGCTGATCACATGGATGTGACTATTGAGGGATTAAAGTAAGATAAAAAAGGGAAACGGGAAGTGTCTCATCTTCTAAAATCATTGTTGATTTAAACTATTTGTTTGGTAATGGAGGCTGTATGAATGTAAAATGCATGTAGGCCTACTATGTTTTCAGTTCAATAATTTTTTTCTTCAATATTTTGTATTTTGAGATCAGTTAATTTCATTAAACAATATTCACTTATAAATTATACACCATTTGCATCTATATACAATACTACAAATATTAGAAAAAACACATTTTATTCTAATTTTTCAAATATATGTAAAAATATGAAAAAAAAAAAAAAAAAAAATAGGAAGATTAATGCCCTCTGATTGAAAGAAACTAAATCAGAATAGATCTATTTTTAATAGGGTTGTGCAGTACCTTGTTGCTGAGAACAGTATTTTCAGACAGAAATACTTTTAGATATTACATTTGGATATTTATTTAGACTGTGTGTGTGTGTGCATAGTAAAACCTGAGATCACCTACATTGTGGGGACCAGCCAGCAGTCCCCATGGGGGAAATAGATTAATAAACATACTAAATTATGGGTTTTTTTTGAAAATGTAAAAATGCCGAAAGTTTTCTGTGATGGGTAGGTTTATGGGTAGGGTTAGTGTAGGGGGTAGAATATACAGTTTGTACAGTATAAAAACCATTACATCTATGGAGAGTCCCTATAAGGACAGTGAACCAAACGTGTTTGTAAATATGGTTTATGAGGACCAAAAAAAAGTGTTTAATGACTTGGGTATGATGTAGGTTTATGAGGACACAGGAAAAATCACAATGTAAACATGATTTTTCCATGTGTCCTCGTAAACCAAATGGCCTAAAAACATACTAAACTGTGCTTTTTGAAATTCAAAACATGATAAAAATTTCTGTGATGGGTAGGTTTAGGGGAAAGAATATACAGTTTGTACAGTATAAAACCATTACACCTATGAAGAGTCCCTATAAACCACATGTACAAATGTGTGTGTGTCTCTTGATGATTTATAGTGTACCCATTCATTCCTGTGTGCTTTTGCCTGCATTCACAGATAAGAAATCTCCCAGGCCTTATCTTTTTCTATCAATTTAACAAAATAAAGGCATAGAACCAGTTCATCTGCACTGACAATATAGTTTTAAATAATTAGCTTAATAATTAGGTTAATTAAAATCTAAAAAGACTTTAAGATAAATACTTCTGGAATCTTTTGATGACTTCACATTCGTTTGATATTAGTCCATGGCATGAAATTCATCTAAATTTAAATGATCTCATGGATGTGGCTGTTGTGTTTTGTGGTCATAGTGGCACCAGCTGCTGCAGTAGATGTGGCATATTCAAATAACTTTGAAGTAGTCCTAAAGTCACTGGGGTGCTTGTGGTGCCAGGGTTTGGGCCTGATCATAGCTGCTTGCAGCTATATTTTATCCTGTTTTCATAGATGTTTAAAATTAAATGACCCCTTGACTAACTAGGTCTGACGAGTTCTGTGTGACTGTGTTTATACAACTGCCTCCAGAAACTAAATTAACAACAATCATTAAAAAATAGTCAAGTAAATAATAAAGCTTAAATGTATGTATTATTGTAAATGTTTGTACTCTCTTAAATAATTATATTGCTATCTATTGAGTAGGTGCAAGCAAAAAAATTCGCTAAATTAGTGTTCTGAAGGCAACCATAGGGAGGCGCTATTTTGTGATATCATGTTATGCAGCAGCCAACACAATCCCATCCAATCTTCTGAAAATGCTCTTGTTTTTCAAGGTTGCAAAAGGTAATTAAATACATAAGCACCCATGCTTTTACTTTCTTGAGAAGTCTTCCCAAAAAGCTACACGGCCGAAATTTGAAATCTGAGCAGCTACACTGTAAACTTTCATGAATATTGCAATATTGCTTACTTAGTTAAGCCTTCGAGTAACACATTAGTTTAATTATAGGCAAACTTCATCTGTCTCAGAGGAACTCAGGTTTCTGTTCATTTAATGGCTTAGCCTTTAATCATAAGATGGCTGATTGCCCTGCATGTAATCACATCTTTTCATCTGAGGTATTAATTAAGCTCTGAGCGCATTAGCCCTTATCTAAAACATGTCTGCCTGTGAAAGAGTTTGTCGTCTGGCTCTGGCTCACAAGGACACACAAGTCTCTGTCTTTTTTGTTTTTATTCAAGAGGTCTTGAGCTTCACAATGACATCAGGCCTTGAGCGTCATAGAATCTGGTACAAATATTTATATATTTAATATTCAAAGTCATTAAATTTCTTTCTCTTTTTTCTTTTAGCACATTACATATCTGACCATAGCAAAAGGGACTTGGTGAATCATCACTTCTGTCAGTTGTGTTGAATTTATGGTAAATAATAGGTAATAATATTAAATGCAATTACATACAGAAATACGTGAAAGCGGTGGTTTGCATGTAACATCATAGTTTAAAAAGAAAGAGGCTTTTAAGGACCTCCACTTTAATGAACATGCATCAAAAGGTTTAATGAGAGTTGGGAGTGGATTACTTCCATCCTTACCAAGTTCTCAAGTGCTATTACCATCACAGTCAAACAAATGGCCTAAAGCTTGCCAAACAGACAGAGATACAACCTCTCCCACTTAGATCAAATTTAGCAGATTTCGTTATTTGATTAGATTGTATAATTAAATCCCACAAGGTTAAGTGTACACTCCATCTTGTCGTCTCCACTTCTCTCTTTTCTTTTGTGACATTTAACCTTAACTGGTCTCTCTCAGTCTGTTCAGTCCATCCTTGAAGATGTATTTGGAAGTAAGGCACTAGTTTATCTGCATTGGGTACATTCAAATTAAGTGTTAATTTAAGCCTTAGCAGCAGGGATCCATTTAGCCAATCTCGAGCTGTATATGTAGGCTCTGAGGTGAAATAATGAAATTTCTGGTTATTCACATATCATTCAAATGTTTGGGGACATTCATTAAGTGTTTGTAATGTTCTTGAAAGAAGTCACCAAGGCTGCATTTATTCTTGTAAAAAAAAAATTAAACACTGTGAAATATAATTACAATTTAAAATAAATGTTTTCTCTTTGAATATATATTAAAATGTAATTTATTCCTGTGATGTCAAAGCTGAATTTTCAGCAGTCTTCAGTGTCACATGATCCTTCAGAAATCAGTCTAATATTTGCTGCTCAAAAAATATTTATTATTATTATCAATGTTGAAAACAGTTGTGCTGCTTATTTTGTGGAAACAGTGATACATTTTTTCAGGATTCTTTGAGAAAGTTCAAAAGAACAGCAATTATTGTTTTATAAATAAAATGTCTTTACTGTCAATTTTGATTAATTTACTGCACCCTTGCTTACTGAAAAAAAAAAAAAAGTATTAATTTCTTTCCCAAAAATCTTACCGACTTTACCTTACTGCCACTTCATCCATCCAACTTTCCTATATTGTTTTCACTTCTTTTCATTAATCTGAAAATGAGTTATCAGTCTAGTGTATTTCCCTTGAACCACCTTCTGATTGCTAACAATTCTGTCTCTATAGATTAAACTCTAATATCAAGATCTATCTTCAAAAATAATGATGTTTCAGCTATAATTGTTGCAGAGACCTGTCACTCTTCTTTGTTCTTCTTTCTTTTTTTGCTGCCCCTGGCCCACCCTCCCATCTGTCTGACTGCATTATGATTCACTTTTCAACATATTACCTGATTTTCTTATTATGCTCACTATGTTACACAAAACATCATTACATATGCAAGCATGTTGGCTAAAATGTCCTTAGGCTATGCATTTTTAGTGTCTGTGTCATTTCTTTTTTTCAGAAAGCATGTATTCGATCGGCCCCTCCTCTTACTGTCTGTTGCACAAAAATAAACCTTTTTCACTGTTTCCATTTCGAAGCATCAACTTTAAACCAATCTGTCTCTTCAGCTCCCATTAACCTGACTCACTCACACACACACCGTCTCCACTCCTCTAGAGCCTTTTAATAATGCATGTTGCTATAAAATTCAAATGAGATAGATTTTTAAACACACCAGTGAAGACCAAGCGCACACTCTTTCTCCCTGTATCCTGCTGCACCCCGGTCCCTCACTGTCCTCTTCGCCTACCAACCGTTGCCCTGGAAACTGTAACGTCCTGGAAACATATATGCGGTGTAGAGGGAGCAAAGAAACAGTGGAGAGAGAAAGAGTGTGTGATCCAACAAAAGGCACACAGAGTCTTAAATGTGTTTATGAAGACAGAGGAGTGGCATAATGAGGGACAGTTTATTCACTGGACTCATTGATACATAATCAGTTCCAGTATACAGAGTAGAATAAGGATCAATACTGCAAGATCTATCAAACGCTTCGGTTCAGATATAGTGTACATCACATATTATTGTTCCAAAGCAATTCATTAAGGCATGCACAGGCAAATCTGCACAAAATCAAGATTATATTAGCAACAAGAGTTATCATAACGCCTCTCAAATCAATTCATGTCACAGAGGATTCTTGACTAGCACAGGTGCTTTCACCAAAATGCTGTTGAATTTGTAAGGGAATGTTTAATAAACACAAATATGGATTTATTCTTCATACCAAAACAATAGAACAGCAGGTAGAACTTGTAACCCAGAGAATTGGACTCAGCTGGTGTCTTTGATACATTTCTTTCAGAATTATATTATGCAGCATAGATGATCTGTAATCAATGTGTAAACATGCTTGTAAGGTCAAAGTTTCAGCAAAGCACAAACGGCATACAGAACAAATGGCTGCGGACTTATTGTAGTATGCTGAGAGGGCTGATTTCAAAATACTTACCAATAAAAATACTCAAGAGTGTGAAAATTTGTGAAAGCACTGCAGTGTTAACAGTCAAGAGTTGCATTACGCACACTGTTCTTGTCCATCAATGAGATTCAGATTACCAGATGTGATTGGAAGCGGTACAAATATGTACAGACGCATATATACACACATATATACAAGCATGAATTGTAAGCAGGTTAAATATAAATAGCTGAGCAGAACAATTCAAGAGAACAAAAGTCAAGCTGGCATTCACTGACTGCACGCAGTTGGATCAAATCATGTGCATGCTACGGTCATTCCTATTTGAGTGGTGGGGATGTGAAGTGGCCTCAAACGGAAATAAATCAAAAAGCTAGCCCCTTCTGTTCACGCAAGCGTAGCTCAATGCGAGCCCTGAAAATAGAGGCCTCTCACTACCCAAACCGAGTCAGTATCCTTTTTGACATCATGCTGCTTGTGATACTGAATAATTCTCGTTAGATACAGAACATTTACAAAGTGCTAATCAGCATATGTTTTGCCTTGTAAAAAATAAGAATACTTGATTTCAGAGAGTTAACATGTGCCCCCATCTCTGTCAAAAAGCTGTAAACATCAATGAAACAGAATCGCACACAAGAGTCCTGAAGCCATGAAGATGAGGGATTTGTGATATTATCTGTGAAAGAACTTCATACATGTAGGGACGCACAATAATTCAGGGTTCAAGAGCGTACTTTTGAAACCCTATTGTAATTGTTACATTTTCAAAGGATCCGCATTCTCCCCTAAAAGTGATCGAGCAGACCAAACCGTAAGTCGTAGAGACTTGAAACTTTGAGGGCTGGTAGTACTGGTAGTTTTTCACTTACGTAAAGGATTGTGATTGGAGCGATTTTTCGCACATTGGAGATATTGGAGATTATTTCAAAAATCAACTTTGGCAAACTAGTCCTAGGTCTTTGGCTCAACCTTGATAACTGTTAAAAAGCTTTAAAAATTCCTATGGTAAATTGCCTGTATTTGCTGAAAATGGTCTTTTCCATTTATGATCGAGATGGTTACAGGCTTGCTAAGTAAAGGCTGATTTATACTTCTGCGTCGGACCTACGCCGGAGCCTTTGCGCCGTAGGCTATGCGTTGTTACATTTTTGAAGAGGTGCACGTCAGGCTACGTCGTAGGGTACGCGTGGTACAAACAGCCTATGCCGTAGCTATGGCGTACACTTGACGCAGAAGTATAAATCAGCCTTAAAACATAATATCTTTTTACGCATGTGCTTAAAGGCCTTAAAGCGCTTGAACCCTCGATAATTGCTGCTCACAGCTATATTTAGGTATTATATCAGTTATCGTTTGGTAGTATTTAAATTTATCAGTCAGTCAATATTGGATTTTATTTTTGGCTGATTTTGGATTTTAATTGTGGATGCTCATTTCCACTATTTTTATATTTATCAGTCAGTTGTATTTAATTTTATCGGTTAGTCAGTATTGGATTTTTTTTTTTTTTTGGGGGATAATATTGAGTATTTAGCTGTGTATGCTCATTTCACCTGTTTTTAGATTGAATTTATCCGATGGTTATACTTAATCAGTCAATATGCTCATTTCCTCTGTTTTTAAATGTAATTTATCAGTTATTGTATTTTAATTTATTAGTCAGTCAATTTGACATTTTTTGGATATTTAAATATGCACACTTATTTCCTCTATTTTTACATTTAGATTAACTTAAAGTTAATATTTGAAAACATTAATAATTCAATAACATTGGGAATGTAATCAATTAGCCTAAATGTTTTATTCTTTATTTAATTATTTAGAGAAAATAGTATAGATTCTGAAAATTAGCCATATACCAGCTATCGGCCATAACACAACAACAATTAACAGATTATCGGTATAGACTACAATTTTAATATCGGTGCATCCCTACATATATGCCTTCTTAAACATGCCTTCATGCTCTTATCTCCCACATGCCCATCTAAGCTGGAGTCTTGGCAGCGTCTGCATTTTGGCACAGTCGGTGTGGCCTAGCTAGGAATGATTCAGGGATCATTCTGTTGAGCAAAACAAATCATTCCACCAAACAAGCAGTTTTAGCTGTGTAAAATGATTCATCATAGTCAAAATGTCCTAGCGTTCCTGCTGAATGTGCCGAAAGAGTCTGATTCTACTGTAAACATTACGATATAAAAATATGAACATCATCGTTTTGCCTCATACTGCTAAAACACAACAATAAATAAATGGTTTGCTTTCTGTTTTCCTTGAAGGATCTGGCAGAGCATAGCTGTAAGGAAGAGGGGAGGGCATGTTGGCAAGCATTATAATATTGGCTTCCTCATATGCACACACACACGCAAGCAGCCAATCGGAGGCAGCTCAGATCCCTCGCAACACTACTGCATTCCCTACATCTTCCCATCTCTGGGGTATCTTTTCATCTGAAGCCACCGCCCCCCTCCTCTCCTCTCTCTCCATCTTTCCATCTGTGGGAAACAAAAGACTGCAGCTTGGTCTCAATCCCTCCCACTTTCTCTTCACCTCTCCTTCCTTCTCTCTGATACATCATTTTTTGTTTATGTGCATCTTAATAGAGAGAGAATGAAAAATAGAGAGGCTCCTATGACGTTCTTCCATATCGTTTCATTCCTTTCCTTTGAGACAATCATCATGTCTGATAAAAAATGAAGCACACATGTTTAATTGCTGGGAAACTGCTCTCCTGCCCTCCTCAAGTTTTCATCTTTCCTTCACAGGAAATAAGAAAACCTAGACAAAAGTGTGTTTACAGCAGCTCTTAAGGTAATCGGACTCATCTGTTGATGGATGCCAATACAGAAGGCATCTGCTGCTTTACAATCGATTACATTTTAATCTGAGCTTTTCTCTATGGATTCACACTTCTGAGAATACAGGGGGACTTCTAATCTTTGTCAAATAACAAATCCTCTCCAGCAATTCCCTTTCACTCATTTTTTCATCCCTCACATCCTCAAGGGGTGCGTGACGAATGAAATGAGATCATCTTTGTGGTCTCCTCACTGACATCATCAAATGAGTCCTTTGTTGAAAATAAAAAAACAAACATGCATGCCTTGCCACTTCACTCGTGATCCGGCTGAGTGTTCGTGTTGTTTCTGATAGCTCTGGCACGATAGAAGATGAAGGTAACATCCAGCTTTAGAGTCTTCAGACAGAGTATAAAACAAGTGAAAAAGCATTCAGGAGCATTCAGATGTAGAAAGATGAATGAGACATTGAAGAAGAAAATGGACATCATGTACTGGTTGTTGGGCATGAAGTTTAGTCATGAATTTTACTTCATCCTGAGTGTCGTGATGGCCGTCAGGTCTTAAGTATTACTGAAAGACAAAGAAGAGGTGTTCAAAGAGTGAGGCGAAGTTAATTCAAACAAAACACCTTCAAAGATGATGATACAAATACAAACAACTCAATACAAAAGAATTAAAATAAAAAAAGTCACTCAAACTCTTAAACCTGGAGTCTACAACAGACACACGAGGAGACACAACGAACTTTATATAAATATTATAAATTTAAAAAACATTAAAAAAATCCTATCAACCCTGAAATGACACAAAATTAGATCTTAATCTAAACTGTTAACCTTCAAAATATAATATCTGTAAAAATCACTACTTTTACAAGCTAAAGAAACTTTATTTTTAATCTGAACTGTGAAATGGTCTCAAATTTACCTGTAATCAGATCTACCGGTGACTCAAATCCTGACCCTGAGCTAAAGCTTAAATCTGACATTGACCCAAATCACAAAGTCAGCTTTATACTTGCATTCAATTTCACATGCTCTGGCCTCATGGGAAGGATACTCACCACCCCAGTTGATGACGATGGTAACAATAATGATGACAATCCCACCCACCAATGACACGATGGACAGGACCTTTGCATTCCGGCCAAGACGGCGTGCGCCATCCACGTTGCCCTGTTGCAGACTGTTACGAGACTGAGAGCGGAAAGAGAAGTTGAATGAATAGGGGGAGAATTCCATAGACTTCCATTATCATAAGAAAGAATTATGCAAAATACAGTTTCTTGGCCAGTAAGAGATGTTTTCAGTTCACTCTCCAATGGCAAAAAAGTTACTTTCAGACACTGAGTGGCAAGATTCTTGAAGTTAAATCGCAATCCCTCCTTACTCGACAGAAACTATATTCAGACATTCCTCCCCACAAGCACACATACCATCACTGAGAAGGTCAAGCCGACGATGTTGATGGGCCAGACAGGGCAGAGGCAGGCCAGAATAGCCCATATGAGATAATCATTGGGTTTGGATCCGTCTCCTCCAGCATCAGTGGCTCCGCTGGGCTGTCGAGTGAGCGATGGTCGAGGTGACCCCGCATGACTCAGTGACCCGGAGCGGCTGCTTAGCCTGGCGCGCCCATTCGCATATGCGTGGTTGGGTTTGACGTGCTGCTGACGAGGAGGAGAAGAAGCGGTCGGACAACTGTTGATAGGAGCCGGGCAAACACCATTACCTGGTGTGATGGCAAGAGAAAGAAACACGTGAGAAATGGGTAAGCCTGCATTTCAGCCTGTCTGTTTTTAAAAAAAAATTGATTCTTCTGTTTGTTTCTAAAGGCACCAACATCTCAGTTTGTATTGGTAGAGGGTAGCTGCATCTGACTCATCTACTTGTTGAGAAAAACAGACAAGAGAGTGGGGGAGGGTACAAAACCTGAGAAGAAAAGGGAGTGAAAGTAGAGTGAGGCTCTAAATCATTTTATGTCAGTCTGACTTCTGGTCTAAGATTAACACTCAAGGAAATTGAAAGAGATCATTTTTCTCACAAGGACAGAAGGGACAGCTTGTGCATCACAGTGGGACTAAGGTGATCATTAAAAACCCCCTAAGACCACACAAGTGGTATTAGGGGAGGAAATTCTCATTTTAGAAAGTCTTTTACTGGACTAAAATGTGTATATCCTATCATGAGTGCAAGATTATGTCATCAATACTTCAAAACTAAAATGTACATTTTAAATGTGTGTGAATTTACTAAATGTTAGTATTGTAAACTTGTAAGTGTACACTAGCATATAGATGGCCTCAAAGTTAGCAGGCATGGACTAAAAGCCATGGGGTTTTTAAAAGACATTGGACATGAGCAGGTTCAGATTTCTTACCTTAAAGCATAATCAAATAATTTTAAATTGAAATGAATTTGCATTTTAAACTATTTAATAAACAAACACAATGCAAAATGCAAGACTATAAAATAATTTTTAATTAAATAGTTTTTTACTCATTTCCATCTTCTCGTCAATGACTGTCAGGTGATCTCTGGGTGGGGCATCCTGAGAGGGTGCGGAGTCTACAGCAGGAGTAGGTGTTGTGGCGGGGGGTGGATCTTCGCTTCGCTGCTCGTTTTGTATTGGCTGAGAGGAGTTGGTGGTGAGGTCCGACTCTGTGCCTGGTTGCTGACTGGTCTCTTGCTCCGATTGTTGTTGTTGCTGTTCTTCCTCCACTGCACCAGGGGCAGCAGTGGGAATGCTGGCGTCAGCATTCAAATCCATTCCCAAGATGTTTATGACAACTTATGTGTGGCAAAATCAAGCTTTAATTATCCGTATACACTATGTGGGATTCTGAATGGTTGAGAACTGTTGGGTAAAAATAAATAAAAACATATAAGGCATCATATAAATTATATAATTTATATAATCTGTCCCAGCCTCAAACACGGTTGAAGTCGAGAGGGGATTGTGCTTTTGCAGTTGTCGGACCTAAACTATGAAATGGCCTCCCTTTATCTTTGAGTGTCCTCCCTGTACATGAGTTTAGTTAAAGTTTTATCTTCTCGCCTGAGCATTTAACTAATCTTAATTATGTTTTAGTATCTCACCATGTATTTATGGTTTGCCTTTCTCTCTCTCTCTCTCGTATCCTAGATTTTTACTTTGTAAAGCACAGTGGTCAACTCTTGTTGTGTTTATTTGTGCTATATAAATAAAATGAATGAATAATGCCCATTCACATGCCACTTATATTATGAAGCCAATAATGTACACTACCATTCAAAAGACTGGGGGTCATTAAGACATTTTCCACAAAAATATTAAGCCGCACAAATGTTTTCAACATTTTTCATCATATTAGAATGATTTCTGAAGGATCATGTGACATTGTTACTACATGGATGCACTTTACACTCTTTAATTACTGGAACTACTCTTTTTACTAGTGCTTACTAGAGTTTTTTTTTCTTTTTTTTTTTTCTTAACAACTTGTACCCCTGTCTACCTGGTTAAAGGGGAAGTTTGTCATTTCTACACTGTCTGTTTTCAAACCAAGCACTACCCTTGTCCACCCCAAACTCACAGTTTGAACCAACTTGATTATTTTGGTATCTAAACCATACAGAGCAATGTTTTGGTTGCGCTACTGAACCACAGTGGCTACATTTTTTTGAGGAAATCAAATGGCTGATTTGTTGCATATTAAGCTGGAACAGGACCGTTTAACACAACATTTAATATCTCACCAACATAAAACCTACATTAAGTTACTAAAAGCATTTGAAGATAATAATATGTAATCAAATTCACTATATCTATTCTTTACCCCATCATTTTACCAGTGTATGGCTTCATTTTTTTAAGTCAACTGTAACCAAAGGGGCTGGTTTTTCGATATCTCAGTCTGCACCTGTTTACCTGCCTACAATTAATCTCTCTCAGCAGAATCTGAAACATAAAACCATCACAAACATCTTTATTCGCGTGCTATCCTCATCCACCTCATCATATACATATCTGAAAGATGATTTTTGTGACAGATGTTCTTCAAAAACTAGCAATCTGACACACCCAAGATCCCAGAAAAACACCAAATTTAAAATAAAACCAGCAAAAAACGTAATCATATTCATCATATTCAGATAGAAATAAAGCCGAATGTTCATTACATTAAGCACATTCTGTACTTTAAGGTCCACACGAGCATCAAACGCATCAATGTCTGTGAGAAAACAAAGAGCATCAAATGACACACCCATATCTGTAACTATAAACATTTTATGATTTATGACAGGCAAATACATACTAAATGAACACTGCAACTGACTTGTACACCATGCGGCGTTTAACATAACGCTAAAATCAATTGAATAATCAATCAATCCCACATTAATGAGCTTCCCCTTTCCCTGTCATCTGTCTCACTCTTTGAAATTGAAAGAGGTACCTGTCTAGAGATGAAAACACACGGGACACGCAGCCACGCGTCTTCTGCACGAATGCCAAATGTCTAAATGTCTATATCATCATAATTCAGTGAGAATAATGGTTACAGAGCACATAGCGACCCGTGCAGGCACATACATTCAAACAGAACACAGCAGTAAAAAAAGTGACACACCCACAGGACCCGACAACGACTGATGCACTGATGCTCGAATCAAAATGCCAGTAATACACTTCAGCAGCATGCAGATCGAAAGTAAACTCACCTTAATCTAGTGCAAAATGACTGCAAAAACCATTATCCAATCCTTCTCATTTTTAATTTAGTAACAGTAGGCATATGAAAGTTCAGATTTAAGATTTTAAAATGTGATGTTTTACGGTATACACAGCTACTATAAAAACGTGGGGTGATCAGTCTGAATATGACCCACTGCGTTTGACTCGGTTCTGTCCTCACTGCACGAACCTGTGTGCGCGTGCTCGACTCTGTGTGTGCGCGGTTTTTACTTGTAGAGAAAGCTCTGGATAGTGGTGTGGATTTTGATTCATTCCAGTGACTCGAATCTCTTGAGTCGACTGAATAAAATGATTCATTCACGTGATTCTTGAGTTCATCGTTACATCAGTACAATTTTCGCAAAGTCATACACATCAGTTGACAAGAAAGGAAAAGAGCAGATCTGCTTTGTTGTAATTTGAGACAGCGATTATGATGCATAGACTGTCCGTGGATCTGTAAACATTTATTTTTATAAAGGGTGATAAACCCTTTATAAAAATAAATGTATACAATAAATGTATACAATACAGATTAAAAAAAAAAATGTATACAGATTTCACGGACAGTCTTCGCATGGTCGCGAAAGAATGTAAAGAATAGGTTGAGTTTAAATTAATGATTCAATGACTCGCTCGCAACGCAACGCACATCGCCGAATGCAGGCGTAACGATGGCTATGATCTAAAATAAATATCAAAGATGGAAACGTCAATAAAACTGGAAAGGCACCATTAACAGACACATTTTAAGTTAATTTTCCACATTTTAATTAATTAACAGAAGCGTGATGGGTTAGTTAACGTCTGTCATGTAGCCTAACAAATGAACGACTCGGGAGTAAACTAATTGTGTGCGTTTCTCATAATGTATCTTTGGCTGCATTATTTAGATTTTCAGATTTGTAATATGACCAAAGATTGTGTATGTGAACATGTATGGGAAATTTGGCTATGAAAATATAACATTTTAAGTAATTAGTTAATTTTGAACAGGAGAGTCAGTAACGTGATTCGAGTCAAGAAAATGAATGAAAAAAAAATCCCCGCCAACACTGTTTATATGGCAGCGCCGACATGTGGCCAAACACTGAAATACAAGCATTCAACCTGTATTTAAAGGATAGTTCCCCCCAAAATGAAAATTATTCCATGATTTACTCACCCTCAAGCCATCCTAGGTGTATATGACCTTCTTTCAGACAAACACAATCTGAGTTATATTTAAAAATATTTGATATATTTAAAAATATTCTTAGTCCTCCAAGGTTTATAATGGTTGTGAATGGGGGCCCAAATTCTGAAGACAAAAAAAAGGCACCTATCCAAAAAAAAAAAAAAAAAAAAAGAATCCATACAACTCCAGGGGTTAATAAAGGCCTTCTGAAATGAATCGATGCATTTGTGTAAGACAAGTATCCATATTTAAAACTTTATAAAGTAAAATAACAAACTTCCGGCGCAACAACCATACGCATTCGATGTATGTCCAAAAAGTGTTAACTTTCGCAATGTAGTACACAATGCCACGAACGTTCTACACTACACCATGACATACTACGTCATGTCATTGTGTACTACGTTGCAAAAGTTAACACTTTTTGGACATACATCGAATGCGTATGGCTGTTGCGCCGGAAGCTCATTATTTTACTTTATAAAGTTTTACATAAGGATACTAACGCATCGATTCGCTTCAGAGGGGCTTTATTAACCCACTGGAGTTGTATGGATTCATTTTTTTATGGAAGGGTGCTTTTTTTGTGTCTTCAGAATTTGGGCCCCCATTCACACCCATTATAAACCTTGGAGGACTAAGGATTAAATATATCTCTGATTGTTTTCGTCTGAAAGAAGATAAGTCATATACACCTAGGATGGCTTGAGGGTGAATAAATCATGGAATAATTTTCCTTTTCGGGTAAACTATCCTTTTAGAGGATTCTCAACTCTGGCCCTCAAGGTCCACTGTTCTGCAGTTTAGCTCCAAAACCTGATCAAACACATTTGAACAAGCTAATCAAAGTATTCAGGATTACTAGAAAGTTATAGGCAGAAGAGTTTGATCAGGGTTGGAGCTAAACTCTGCAGTGGACCTCGAGGGCCAGAGTTGAGAATTCCCTTCTGTATTTAGTAACAAGAGTTGGAAGACAGTGGATGCAAATGCAAAATATTTTATTTGATATTTGAGAAGGCATTATTAGACAATTGAAAAGTGTTTTATTGCTGGAAAAAACAGAGCAGAGTACAAAAAAAACACTTTCCAGAAAGTTCTTTGGGATTAACTGAATAGTATAAAGCTAGGCACGCTAGGCACGTTTCAACACAGTAAAGATTTGAAAAGCATAGTTAGTAAACAACAACAAAAAACTATTACAATGTTTTGAGCATTAGTTCACATGAAAAACAAGACAACCAGGGTACTGCTAAAGCTGCACTTTCATGGTTTTAATGTATTAGCTATTAATAGTCCCACAATATGGAGTATAACATCTCAGTCTTATTTATGCATATGTGGTATAAGGCCTCTTAACCTCTGTCTCCCCTATTTTTTTATTTATTCATCTTTGTCTTTGCCCTGCAGAGCCCCCAGGAGGCCATTGGCAGTAGTAAAGAGATTAATAGGAGAGGAGCCGTCTGTAATAAGAGTAGACTTCAGACCCAAAGACTGCAGGAGCTTCACCTGGAAGAAAAAAAAAATGGTACATGTGAGATAAATAGTTATAACCTACTGACAAAATAGTAAAACAGTAGAATCTGTTCACACCCCACATCCATTCAAAATGTGATTATGAAAACATCTGTGATGCAAAGCCTCCATAGAAAGATGTTAATTTGCTATCCGAATGTTCTTGAGTTCACTTACCTGTAGTTCGGGCCCGGCTCGGGCCATTTCCTTCAGGGTATCGGTGCCCAGGTTCTCCATCAACTGCTTGAAGCGCTGACTCTCAATCTCTGCCAGCTTCTGCTGCTTCTCCACCTCCAGTCTGTCCATCTCCTTCTTGTAGTTCAGCTCCTGCTCACGTGCCTTACACAGACGGGCCAGCTCAGAGTCCTGACACACATTGGAAAGGAAATAGTCAATATCCAACAGGGTAAGAATAGATAAAGATGAGAACTAGCATATTTTTGATGACATACCGCCTCGATTTTCTGAGCCTCGGCTTTGAGTTTGGCCTCTTCAACCGCTGCCTCTCCCTGTATACGAGCTGCCTCGGCTTTAGACTGTGCCTCGGCCTTTGCTGCTCCTGTACTCTCCACTGCAGCACTGGGATGCACACACATTAATTATTGACCATGAAAATGTTAAATGTGCACACAAGCTTTAGCATAGCACTGGGCCTTGCAGTGAACTCACCTCTGGGCCTCCAGCTCCAGCAGCTCCTTCCTCGCCTTCTCTGCCTCTGCCTGGTCTGTGATCTTCTGCCTCTCCAGGCGACCCCGAGCCTCCTGCTCCAGACGCTCTGCTTCATGTCTGATAGAAGGAAAATGAGTGTAAATGGGCATGACAGACAAATAGGGAAAGCTGGAAGAATAACAGAAGCTCGAGTCTTCAAAGCGAAACATTGAAAGCATTATGTAAATTGAAATAAACGAAGAGACTGAGAATTAGATGAAAAGAAACCCATCAAGTTAAAGCTGCCTTTCCACTATCACCGTCATATCGCCCCCCCAGTGACAATGACAGAGAGAGATGAAGTGTTTGGTTTGTACCGTGCGGTAGCCTCCTGTGAATTGGTGGTGATCTCAATGGCTAGTTGCACGCTCTTTTGCAAGGCGTCGCGGGTGCGCTGGTCCACCGGCTCCACAGACTGAATGTCCACGCTGCTGATAACTAAGCCATTCTGATTAAAACGCAGACTGGACCGCACCGCAAGCTTCTCATCAAAACCAAAGACGGATGAACAGATGATCCTGATGGAGTTCTGAAAGAGAAATAGATTCTTATGATCAAAGTAGACAAGAACAAATAAGACTCTGGCATGTTTCAGGATTCAAACAATTGAGCCTGATGTTTTTGCACCATCATTGTCATCAATTAATGTTTCAAGAATGACAGTTCTTAACATTCATTGATATTCTGATCTGGCTTTCATTTGGATTTTGTCTCCAAGTTTCTGCAGCTGGAAGGGTGATTTGGTTTGATTTGACTGCTACATTTTGCTTCTACAACACCTGTTTATTGGATATTAGTATTTTGGATTACCCTTTTAATATATATATATATTTTATTTACTTTGTTCTAACCTTGTCAGCAGTATTATACCCATCTCCAATACTGTGAATTTCCTTGTGATTGCACAAACGTTTTTGTGCAATCACTTTCCAATTGATTGTATGAATCCTGTTTGTGGAATTCTTTGGTTAGATTTTCAGATCTGAAACATGCAGTGCGGCTGAAACGTGGCTGTTTGTGGGAGAACAAGCTCCCTTTTCCACAATTTATTGCTGATTCCTTTGTTTCTTTTGATCCTTCTTTTTCGATGTGTCATTTGAAATAACATTGATTAGTTTAGAAAAGTAACACATTCACAATGTTTCTCAATTATAAAAGCATTAAGTAAATTTGATAGTAATTCACTATCGCATTGTGAATTTATATTCAGTGAGATCCACAAAGGGATAGCAAAAAGTATCATACTCTGATGAGACTGAGACTTTTTAACTCAACAGTAAATGGTATGTGTAGTACAAAGCTAACACTGTACTTGGGTAACAATCTCTACAGTAAAATACAGTTTGAATTTTATGAAGGGACTTTTCCATTCCACAACAAAATTGGTAAAGTTCAAGGAACTGTGTGAGAAGCAATAGCCTAATATTACCTAATTCCTGTATTGATGTGCAAACTTGATAGAGATTTATCATTTCAGTTCTTGATTATGAAAAATTCCTTTAATTGTTTATAACTGCTTATAGCTGGACAGAGTGTTCAATACTGTACAGTATTACAAAAAAACACACTCACATGAAAAATGACTTGTATGCCAAAACACATTGTTCTAATCGGTATAAAAAGAGACATTAGGTAAGAATGTCCTCTGAGATACTGTGAAAGCTTTAATAGAGTAAACAGTGTTTTACCCCCCATTTCACAGATGAAGCTTAAGCCTAGTCTCAGACTAAAATGCATGTTTGAGCTGTTTTAACAGAAAACAACTTGACATTGTTAGTGTCAGTGCCATTGTTTTGTCTCAAGATGCACACCACAAATGTTTTTTCTAAGGCACGTTTATAAAAGCTACGTAAATGTATTAATTGAACTAAGGCCTAATTTTGGCTTAATCTAAGCCCGGTCTGTGAAACAGGGCCCTAAAGCTAAAAGAGGTCACTGATTGTTTTGTTAAAAGCTATCAATCATGTGAGCTTCATTTTATCAAAATGCATGAAATATTTGCGGTCTGAAATCACATTCTGCAATGCATTCAGTTTTGAAACTGTTTTTTTCTTTCAAATTAAAAAAAAAAAAACCTCAATCATACGATTTATTGTATGTACTGATCTGGTGAAAAAATTTTGTTTCGAAAAATAGAATTTTGTTTACTCACTTTGCAATACAGACGTTTTGTAGAAGATACTTGATCAAGAATTTCCATGTGTAAAAAAAAAAAATTATCATGATTCAGTAAATACTGTTGTTGAAAGTAAAATACTGTTGTTTCATTAATACCATAGAAGCTTGTGACCTTTTAACTAAAAACTACGCAACAAATATAATTTAAAGGATTACTTTAATAGCTTTATTTAATTTATAACAAATTGAATGCAGAGAGATAAAAATTTTTTAACAAAACATAAATGTGAATATGAAAATAAAGCAGTGGATGTTTCCTTGTAAAGTGAAAACATAAATCCCACACCCAGGCACATAGATTTTAATGTTAAAAAGGCCTTCATCAGGGTGCCTTTTTGAGCCGATACACATTGGTGTTTTAATATCTAATAAAGACTTCTTAACATTAAAATCTACGCGAATGCCTGAATGTGGATTTATGCTTTAATTTTACAAGAAACATCTACTGTTACATTTTTGCATTTTGTATCCTTTCCAGAGCACCCATTATATATTTTAAGTACCAGATGCACTCTTGAATATAATCATTTTGTTCAAGATAATGTGTAATGTTTAAAAACGGTATGTAAATGACTGTAACAGTAATTATGTTTTTCAATTATTTAAAATATATGATAAGCAAATTATAAATTTCTTCTTTTGAGGAACTATACAGTATTTGCTCTGTGCAAAAAAAAAAAAAAATTAAATAAAAAAAAATCTAAAAACACAAAATGTTAACTGGCCAGAAAATAACAATCATTGGAGTCTCCACCTCTCCAGTGGAAGAAGAAGATCTCAAAAAACAACTCTTTCAGAAGATTGATGTTAATCTCAGTGAGGGTATCAAAGGCGCTACAACCCGGGTCTTTCTGTGGTTCAAGAAAGATGCAGGATTCAAACCTATAACCAGGATCAAGTTTTCATTCAGCAATGAAATGAAAACTGGTCTGGTTGATGCAGAGTATAAACCAGTCAACAGGGATCTGAATGCAGGACATCTTCCTGTGGTACTACTGTGGCAGCACTGAATTTGACATTCCTATTGTGGGCCTAAATGTAAGCAAAGAGGCCAAAGAAGAACCTGCTCTTCTGCAAGATGGCTGGGAGAGACTGGGCTGTGATCTGAACCTTAATGCGGGAGGAAACTATATCTACCTGTGGGTGAAGAGAGAGAAGCCGAGCTACATCTGTGAGGTCATAGCATCTGTTGACTTCTATGCTGACAAGCAATATTTTGACCTGGGCTACAATCGTGTTTGTGTAAACACCAATCGTGGTGTTAGTGGACCCCACATTTTCATTTGGTATCGACATACAACCGATGTGAGCAAGCTATCACTGCTCTTGATGTTTCCACATGTTCCCGAGAAGCGTCTAGCCTTCAAGTTAAACATTTCAAGAAAGGCAATGTTGATCTTAATACAGAAACGGGAAAAAGTGTCTATCTGTGGTACATAAAAGGAAGTTGAGGATCACCGATAAAAGCCATGGTTCTAATTCTCTGTCTTGGGATGAGTATACAAAGGCTAATGTGATCTTTATTAACAAAAACCTGAATGATGGCAACACAGGCATGAAAATGTACCTGGCATGTAAGTAAAAGAGCAAAACTGCCCTCATGGTTTGCAAACACCCTATAGAAGATTTTAATCATTACCAATATATGTTACATAACTGATTAAACCTTATCAACAATTATTTTTTCACACAATCAAACAATTAGTAATGGAAACACACTTCTTGAGAGTAATCTAGTTTTAGAGCAATCTGTAATTTAGTTTTAGAGTAATCAATGATTTTAAATCCACTGTCTTTTAACCATGTTTTGATCATTTTTTAAGCATATTGTGATTTGAATTTTCTTCAACTTTTTTGTTTGTGAATTAAATTCAACTATTAGCATTAAGCATGGTATACTGATTTTTTTTATGTGTTCTTGACTTTCTTTCTTTTTAGAGGCTTACATTGGAAGGGGACAAAACAACAAAAACACAACATGTAACATTTTAAGTAACTCACAACTACAATTGCAGCTGCTAGCTACAGTGCACAGCATAAATGAGTACACCCCCTCTGAACAAATACAAAAGATGTATTTTCTTTATGATCACTAATACAATTCACGGAAAGATGGCAAAACTAAAATGTAATAAACATATACTCCTTAAATGCCCTGATCTTTAATGGGGAGTGTTGCTCAACTCGTCTCTACAGAATCCCTCACAGGTGCTCAAGAGTGTTAAGCAATACATGTCCACAGAAGGTTTTTCACCTTGGGAGAATGCATATCCTCATTGTCATGTTGATAAAATGCCCAACAATGCAGGGAATGAGGAAAGGGTAACATCTGTTTCAAGTTTGTGTATTAAATTACACAGTGGTGTGGGAATTCATGACAGCACTGGTAAAGCACAACTCCCTCACACCTTCAGCACTCATACATCCCTATATAAGAGCTTTACTACCACTGAACTTTACTGTGGGAACCAGGCACTTCTCGCTGTACTCCTCCTCTAGCAACACCATAACATTTTGGATGCTGTTAGATCCAAAATGCTTGATTTGGTCTCATGAGACCAGAGTATTGATTCCCAGAATCTATATTTTGTAAATATGGGCTTTGGAAATGGCTAACTGACTTTATTGTGCTTTGGCTACAGTAGATAGTTCCAGTGAGAACAACAACCATGCATGTCATTTCTGCAGGCTGCATCTTACTCTGTGAGATAAACAGTCACTCTTTTCATAGCTTTTGCTGGCTCTGAGACACTCGATTTGTATTTCTCCTGCTCTTTGTCTAGCAAAAAAATTCCTCATCACTAAATGAAAGCTTAAAATGAAGGCCTGATTATTTCAGGGGCCTTGTCACAAGTCCATTGTTTTCAAATTTCTGTGTTACTTTTGCTATATTTTCACACTTAAAACAATGATTGGGTAATCCTCTTGTACCACTGTCCTCTTTTGTACTAAGAAATAAGTCTCCTGACAGTTCTCTCCCAAGTGCTTCCATTGTTGTCAGCATTAAGTCTGAGAATGATTCATTGGGCTATATAACACTTTTAATTGTCAAGTTATTACTTCTCTTTAAATGTTTTGGTTCAACATAATTACCTGTTGATCAAACATTGCCTTAAACTTACACCAGAAAAATTTTATTCCGTTTTATTTAGTAACTTTTAGGAGGGTGTACTCATTTTTGCTACACAACATTTTATCACCTTATTTTCCTGAATAATTTTGACATGCTTCTTTGGTAATTGATTAAGCAGACTTGCTGGAACATTACATCTCTAAAGAACCCTAACATGTCTTCTAAGTAATTGAGTAATTGCTGACTTTCAGAAGTTTCAGAGGGGGTGTACTCATTTATGCTGTGCACTGTATGTAAAAGATCTAAAATTTTGAGGGTTTTGTCTGTGGGTTTTCAAAGCAACATACAGGTTTACACATAATCACACATTGCAACACAATTATGGCTAAAAGTCAGGACACTAAACCTGTAGGAGAGAGAAGTACCAGAGCAATAATACTCTAAAAGTGTGTCACATACCTTGTGGAAGTCGTCAAACTGCACTGAGGCAACCGCTCCTCTGATTCTAGAAGCGATGGCCTTGCACGCATCGCCCACAAAGTCTGGCACTGAGAACAGAGCCGCAGCCTGGGCTGCATCAGCAGGCTGTTTGATGTCAAAGTGCCTGATACAGAGAGAAAGAAAGAGACGTCACTGCTCTGTTCAGCTTAATGATATAGTCTATTTGCACTTCATTTTTACTCCTTGAGACATTTTGTATGAGGCTTTAGAGCACACACACACAACATACCAGTTATAAGAGAGTTGCAGTTGCAAGCGGGCATGGTCTGCCGTCTCTATGGTGATGATGTCAGTACAGAAGTCTGGGCCAAGCAAGAGACAAATGGTTTTGATGACATTAGGACGTTTGGGTTTGTCTCCAGAAAGGGAGAGAACCGTGAACTGCTCATCAGGGCCCAGCATCACCATTTCAGGTCCAAACACCACCCTGTGAAAGAAACAGAATGTGAAAGAGAATCCAAAGCTCTAATTTAAGTTTTTAACTTATAACCGTAACAATTAACTCCACAAATAACACAAACAAGTCTACAGATTTTGGAACAGATGACAATACTCATAAGAAGAATTCTACAGAAAGTAAAGATGCAGGTGTGAACAATGTCTTAGGAAAGACGCTGCATAACCATTTGACTGTCACTCAAATAAACAAACAACATTATATTACCTGGCCTTCTTCTCTCTGTAGTCATACACCTGCACGGCCGAATTGTGTGGGATACGATAAGAAACCACTCTGGTTTTATCTCTCTCAGAATCCACAAAGTTCCTTCCTCTGTCAGAGCGGTCAGCTAGCGGGTCACGGGATTGGGCCAGAAGAGACTCTACATTGGCTGGAAGCTCTTTCTCCCACAATTCCTCATCCTGCGTTAGCATGTAGGTCTGACCAATAACGGCACGCACCTAAAAAACAGACATAAAGTCAGCTGAGATATGAAGCACTTTAATTTTATGCTGAAGTTTGTGTGGTTTTACCATTTACCCTTTGTTTTGTTCTGTCAATATTAAAGGGTTAGTTCACCGTAAAATGAAATTTCTGTCATTAATTACTCACCCTCATGTCATTCCACACCCGTAAGACCTTCATTCATCTTCAGAACACAAATTAAGATATTTTTAATAAAATCCGATGGCTCAGTGAGGCCTCCATTGAATCTTTTGTTTTGAATCAGTGGTTCGGAGCGTGTATCGAACTGCCAAAGTCACGTGATTTCAGTAAACAAGGCTTCGTTACGCCATAAGTGTTTCAAAACGTTTCGAAATTTCAATGGTTCACGTGACTTTGGCAGTTTGATACACGCTCCGAACCACTGATTCGAAACAAAAGATTCGTAAAGCTTCGAAGCTTCATGAAGCAGTGTTTTGAAATCGCCCATCACTAGATATTGTTGAGTAAAGTTGTTATTTTGTTTTTTTGGCGCACAAAAAGTATTCTCGTCGCTTCATTACATTAAGGTTGAACCACTGTAGTCACATGATCTGTTTTAAATATGTCTTTAGAAGCTTTCTGGGCATTGAAAATTATCTTGCTGGCGATGGAGGCCTCACTGAGCCATCGGATTTTTATCAAAAATATCTTAATTTGTGTTCTGCAGATGAACGAAGGTCTTACGGGTGTGGAATGACATGAAGGTGAGTAATAAATTACATTATTTTCATTTTTGGGTGAACTAACCCTTTAAGGAATAGACTGAAATTTAAGTCAATATTCACAAAAGATCTTCCCCTCCACTGTAGCTTTTAAATCAAATAAAATGTCAGATGCAAGATTTGATGACACATTAAAACAAATCACATTTGACATTTTTGTCACTGTTAATATGTCTACAAAATGTCTATTCCTTTAACTGCTCTCAGGCCTATAAGATTCATAATATCCTTTATGACAATTCTTAAAAGTTCAAATGAGATTCTGAAAAACAAAGAAAATAAAATGTGATTATTTATATCTTGCCTTTCCAGATTTGATATCCCGGACATAGATTCCCTCATTCTCATCCAGGGGGATAGCATCTCGTCTAATCAACACCTCTACGGTGGAAGGCGGCACATATTCAACTGGCCCACGCAGCATCCAACGGTCACCTGGGCGACGCTGTGTTCCCCTCTTTTTGGTGCGCTTTTCCCCTTCTTCTTCTTCTTCTTCTATCTCGTCCTGCTGAAATGGTGAGGGGTGGAGAGTTGGGGTGAAAGAAAGAAGGAGGGAGGAGTAACAATGGCAAACATTAGTGTAGGGTGGGGACGGACTCTGCAGCACAAGTGGCATATGTTCAGACTGTGTGTGTGTGTGTGCATAAGCAAGGGTGAATGATAAGAAAAAATGAAGGGAATGCAAAAGATTGAAATCATATTTACCAAAAAAAATTGGATGAGAATTAAAGTATTTATAACAGGGAGGGGGAAGAAGGGAATGAATTAATGAAGGAAGTGATTTCCCCCTCTGTCTATCATTAAAGAGCTTCAAATGTTTATGTTAAATGATGTTAAATGTTGAATGAGGACTCGCATTCACACAATATATTCAGTGATCCAGAAACAAGTTCTTCCTGTTATCACAATTTATGACAAGGTGGATTATGAGTTTTAAAAGCACTCTGAACACAAACCCAGTTCACAAACTAAAGAACGAGTGGGTGAAAAAGCACTCTCTTGTCTGGTAGGTGCCTTCTTATCACGTAAACATGAAGACAAACATTTTGTGAATGCTGAAAGGGACATTAACCTTTGGGAGCAAGGGACAATGGCAGCACCTTACAAAACAGGTAATATCCGTGTACACTAGGCAAACACAATACACCCACTCTCTATTTGTTTGCTTTTGTTCCGAAATCTCTAAAAACTGGTCTCCACCCTTCATTTTCACCCTACAGCCAACTCATTTCGTTTCTCTACTTATTTAAATACTATTTGAATGAATCAGAGCTCCCATCTTTCCTCTCACAGGTGTTCAGAACACCTGTTACACTACTGTATGCCTTCAACCTGCACATGCTACTACCCTACTAGCTGTTCATATGCTGAATTTCTAGTTAATTACAGTGGTGGTCAGAATTATTGGCACCCTTGGTAAATATGATCCGATATAACTGTAAAAATAAATCTGCATTGTTTATCCTTTTTATCTTTAATTCATAAAATTTGCAAAAATCTAACCTTTCATTGAAGGAAAAGAATTGAAAGTGGGGGGGGAAATCACATTATGAAATCAATGTTTTTCTCCAAAACACGTTGGCCACAATTATTGGCACCCTTTTATTCAATACTTTTTGCAACCTCCTTTTGCCAAGATAACAGCTCTGAGTCTTCACCTATAATGCCTGATGAGTTTGGAGAACACCTGACAAGAGATCAGAGAGCATTCCTTCATGCTGAATCTCTACAGATCCTTCAGATTCCCAGCTCCATGTTGGTGCTTCTTCTCTTCAGTTCACTCCACTCATTTTATATAAGGTTTAGGTCAGTGGACTGGGATGACCATGGCAGAAGCTTCATTTTGTGCTCAGAGACACAATTTTGTGTTTGTTTTGGATCATTGTCCTGATGGAAGATCCAACCACGGCCCATTAATGGATTTCTAGCAGAAGCGGTCAGGATTAGATTTTTTATCTGTTGGTATTTGACAGAATCCATGATACCATGTATCTGAACAAAATGTCCAGGATCTCCAGCAGAAAAATAGGCCCACAACATTAAAGATCCAGCAGTATATTTAACTGTGGGCATGGGGTATTTTTTATCCATGTGTGCACCAAACCCATCTGGTGGGTTTGCTGCCAAAAAGCTCTTTTTTTAGTTTCATCTGACCATAGAAGCCGGTCCTGTTTGAAGTTCCAGTCGTGTCTGACACTGAATATGCTGGAGATTGTTTTTGGATGAGCGAGGAGGATTTTTCATGAAACCCTCCCAAATAACTTGTAGGTGCTGTTTGATAATTTTTTTAGGCTTTCTGAGACTCAAGACTCAACTAATCTCTGCAATTCTCCAGCTGTGATCCTTGGAGAGTCTTTGGCCACTCAAACTTTCCTCCTCACCGTGCATTAGGATGATTTAGACACATGTCCTCATCCAGGCAGATTTGTAACATCTTTAGTTGATTGGAACTTCTGAATTATTGCCCTGATAGTGGAAATGGGGATTTTCAATGCTTTAGCTATTTTCTTACAGCCACTTTCTATTTTGTGAAGCTCAACAATCTTTTGCTGCACATCAGAACTATATTCTTTGGTTTTTCTCATTGTGATGAATGATTACAGGAATTTGGCCTTTGTGTTTCCTCACGTTTATACTCCTGTAGAACAGGAAGTCATGGCTGGATAATTTCATGTTCATGATCACCCTGGTGTGCTAAAAAATGTAAATATGAATGGGAATATACTTCAGAGATATTTTACTCAAAAAATTCTAGCGGTGCCAATAATTGTGGCCAATGTGTTTTGGAGAAAAATATAATGTGATTTTCCCCCCACTTTCAATTCTTTTCCTTCAATGAAAGGTTAGATTTTTGCAAATTTCATGAATTAAAGATCAAAAAGATAAACAATGCAGATTTATTTTTACAGTCATCTTTGATCATATTTACCAAGGGTGCCAATAATTCTGACCATCACTGTATTTACTAAATGGGTCATTTTAGTAACTAATTATAGATGATTAAAGATGTGCTTTACCCCCTCAGTGTCAATGAAGGCCTCGACAGCACGCAGCACGAGCCCCTCCTCCTCAGACAGCACGTACACATCCTGAATGCCGTTCTCCAAATGCTCTCCTGGCCTGAGGAAGAAGGAACGCTCACCCTGTGAGACGAGGAGAGAAAGAAAAGGAAGAAAGAGAGGAATTTTGAGAGTCAGTGCATGTCGACATTAAATATTGTAATTGTCCTGTGTTGCAAGCTGAAGAATGGTTCATTCACCTTCACCACTCTCTTCTGTCCAAGCTGAGGTTTTCCATCGGCCCCCACGGGGTCCAGAATCACACAGTACTGCCTGCTGTTCAGAGTCGTCACATCAACCACCCCGACAACCTCCTCTGCAACAGAGGGTATGTGAGCTTCTCTGTCTGCCACAGTCACCAGCCACTCTTCTCCAGTGCGGCGATCTCGGCCCCCGGCGTCACGGAACGGCCGGAGAGCTCGCACATGCAAAGCTTTCTAATGAAGGAGAAAATGACAAGCAGGCGTTGATAATTACGTTTGCGGCAAAAGTATGCTCTGAAGCTGTGACTTCATTAGTGAAGTGCTTTCGTCATTAATTACTACGTGCTCTATGTTAACCTTACTGTTGGACCGATTAACCCCCCAATCCCTCATTACCTGTCGACTTAAGTGTGAATGGAGAAACAAGAGAGGAGAAACATGTGGTGATAATATAGAAGGGGACAGAAGAGTGTACCTTGTCCGTGAGGATGAAAGCATTGACAATATCCACAACCTCTTCGTGAGCTCCAGGCAGATAAGCTCCCACCTTACTGACCTGCCATTCCTCACCTGAGACACACCACACAATCAAACACATACACACAAGTTCAGCCATTTGTTTTCAAATATGCATGCAAAATATGAACTGTCAACTATGTTTGCACAAACACTGGACCTCAATGACTTTCTATGTACGGACAATTTTCAAAATATCTTCTTTTATGTTCCACAGAAGAATGAAAGTCATACAGGTTTGAAACAAGGTGATGGTGAGTAAACTATGACATTTAAATTTTTTGGGTGAACTATCCCCTTTATGTATGGCTGTCTGTGAGTGTGTCTCACGCACCAGTCACTCTTTGGACTCCACTGCGGTCCAGGCCCTCTTTGCGTGCTCGGAGGCGAATGGCCTGATTCTCTCTGATCACCGTGGCCTTTATGACTTCCAATACTGCCACTTCCTTCCTAGGAATGTATGTCCCTGCAAGAAAAAGAAAAAAAAAACACTCAGCAGGTTAGACATCTTACATCATATGATGTCATCAATCATTTCAAAAAACATTTGAAAGTGTTAATAATCTTGCTGGCAATAGAGTCCTCAGTGAGCCATTGGATTTTTTAAAAAAATCTTAATTTGTGTTCTGAAGATGAACGAAGGTCTTACGGGTGTGGAACGACATGAGGGTGAGTAATTAATTTTCATTTTTGGGTGAACTAACCCTTTAAAACTCACATTTTCATTTAAACATAATAATACTAAGCAAAGCAAAACTGAATGTTTGGGAAACAAAACAACAAAGAACATTCTTCTATATACTGTAACATTGCCCTATGAGGAACAACGTTGCTGCCTGTCATTTCCCCCTGGTAAATTTATAACTTCATTATTTTCATCTGATATATGCTTTGAACAGGACACTACTGGCTAAAGCTAATGTTAGCTATGCTGCAGTGGTACCTGGTCCCTCAAACAGCCACTCGTCTCCTGCTACTCTCTTCTCTCCTCCCTCCTCTTCAAAGTCCAGCAGGGCCTGCAGACGCAGGGCTGTGTCCGGGTACACAATCTGAAGTGGTGTCACATCCTACAAGGGTTAAAGAGAGAGACCCAGTATTTAATAATGATAAGAAGAATATGTAAGTAATAATTATGTGATATAAAATCATTCTAAGAAATATTAAAAGAGAAAACGTGGCATTAACTGCTGCAAAATGGATCTTGTTTTGACCTACTTAATGGGAAATCTGTAGGTTTGGTATACAGCTTTGAGACTCATGACAGAAACCAAACCACAACCTGTTGAAACAACTACAAGCCACAAGCTGCAAAGCAACATGTTTCCCAAACATATAATAACGTCATACCTTTTGAACCTCTTCACCAGGGTAGAGAGGGAATGGATCCTGGGTCAGGCGGATCTCCAGGTCAGCATGCCTTAGCTTAGCTTGACCTGATGCATCAAACTGAACTTGGCCTTCATCATCACGAGAGACAGGGTTGAGCACAACACAATAGTGCCTGGGCGGCACCATGATCATGCGGACAGGGGCAAACAGAACCCTGGTACAAAATGGGAGGATGAATTCAGTGATGCGGGAGAGAAAACACAATAATGCCAGCATGCATGCAGTACAATACATTCAAAAGTTTGGGCTCAGTAAGATAAGAAATAAATACTGTAAAAGTGACAGTAAAGTCATTTATAATGTTGCAGTAGATTCTATTTCAAATAAATGCTGTAAATGCTTTCTATTAATCAAAGAATCCTGATGAAATCTATCACGGTTTCCACAAAAATATTAAGCAGAACACCTGTTTTCAACATTGACATTAAGAAGAAATGTTTATCGGCATATCAAAATGATTTCTGAAGGATCATGTGACACTGAAGACTGGAGTAATGATGCTGAAAATACAGCTTTGCATCACAGGAATACATTTAATTTTAAAATTTTTAAATAATAACATTTCATAATTTTTCACAGTATTACTGTTTTTACTGTATTTTTGATCAAATACATGCAGCTTTTGGTGAGCATAAGAGACAATGAAGGAATAGAAACAGGCTTGATTACACACATTGTCTCCCAGCAACTCTCTCCCTCATCACAGTTTGAAATTGGACACTCTACTAAAAGGCAAATGCCCTACATTTAATGCCCCAGCAATTTCTTTATAGACAAAATAAATTAAAAATCTATTTAGGTCAGATCTAAAAATCTAAAACCAGGCGTAACCTGTATTTCAAAGGCCTATTGCACAATACAGTAGTAAACCAGCAGTTACCTCTCATTGTCCTGGCGTATATAGGTGAGAGGGCCGATCTCCACCCGTGCAATGTTGGTGTTCTGATCCAAGACATGGATGTAGTGGTGAGGCGGGATCCTGATGATCGAGGCACCGAGCAGCTGATTAGCTTCCATATTTGTTCCTACAAGCATACCCTCAAGTTTAATTTGGAATTATGTAGAAATTAGTAATCAGAGAATACATAAAATAAAATTCAGGGTCATGTGTAATACAGTGATACTACTCCCACAATGTGATTAAATGTTTATGACAGCTTCCATCTGCCCTTCGATATCTAAAAAAATGTTCATTGTCTACGTCAGTTTGTATTGTGCATGAAAAACCCAATAATATAAAGGTCAGCATAGTATTCTTGAGCGAACACGCCTCAGCTTCTTATCTCTTTAGGGCGAATTCATGTTAAAGCTGCTGATGACAACACTTAGCTCGTTGTCTTTTTAAACTGGGATTATGACTGATAAAAATGTTGATAAGTCCTTGATTTCATCAAGTCTAAATTATGGATTTTAGTTTGTAACAGGAAATTCTGTCAATCAAAGCTCTTCTCACACTCCCACACAATCACTACTCCAGTCTCTAAGAATGTTGCACAACACTTTCACTCCTTACCCTAAATCAGTGATATCAGGTAATGTAGCTGACAAATTCAGCTATGCAATGTCATGTAATCTAACCATTCTTTAATGATGTAAAATGTTATCTTTCATTAGGATGGATGGATGTTGCGTTTTGACAAAGAACATATTCTTTGGAAATTAAACAAGGTGGCCTGTGACACATGGCAGAAAAAAAAATCGGGCATTAGAACACTACTATAGCCTATTATTTTACCAGTAGTAGTTTATTATTAAAGTGAAGCAGAGAAGTGGCCTTAGTTCAGTCATACTGAAGTGTTTCATTTCTTACATTTTAAAATCTGATGTTAATTGTAATAAATGTAATGCAAGCAAATGTATCGGCCTACTATTGAAAACTGCTAGATGTGACTTTAGTTATAGTCTGCATAGTTATAGACAGTACATATTTTGTCTGACCTTCACCCAGGGGCGTGGTGTAGCAGCCTGACAAAAGTGACCAAATTAACATTAGAAACTATTAAAACATCATAAGCAGATGTTTTATGGAGTATAAAGTATGGCTGCATTTAGTATAGAAACAAAGGATGGTAATTTCTTTCATGCAAGTGATCCCTGGTACTTTTTTGTTTGTTTTTTGTTTATTGGATGTTGTACGTACATTTTCGCAAACAAGGTCACATTTCACCACAGCAACAACCCATAAAACAAACACATTTGTCTTCTAATTCAATCAGTTAAATTCTCCGCATGTGACGTCAGAAGGAGGGCTGTCTATGTTCAAGGTGGACCAATCGTGAAACAGGTACACTGAGGATGAACGCGGAAATGAAAGAATTACGTTAATATTATATTATTTTAATAAAAACTCAAGTATCCATCTGAAAGAATTGTCTGAGGCTCTGGTACCGCGATAGATTAGTAAAAGCATGTGATTAACGACGTCACAAATCAAACTAATGTTGTATTTTTGATATTGTGCGTGTAAATATCAAGATTACTTTATGTTCATTTTAAGACTACGACAGTCTTCCGCAATTAAAAAAGGCATGGTCAATGTATTGCTTATGAAGGCAGACTGGGCTGCGTTGCTTTACATAAAATTTGCATCGTATTCCACCCTTTAGATCTTCATTCCAACTAAGCAACATTTACAACTAACCAAGTAAGATGAATGTAGCTGTCCTAAAGTAATGTATCCTCAAAGTTATCGCGGATCGTCTTCCAAATATAGCTAAATAAACGAGACTTACAGTTTCAGAAGAATTTGTCCTCAGAACTGCCAGTCCGAGGTTGGATCCGTCAGTTTAAGTCAACTGTATGAATACTGCGCAATGGTATATAATAACTCGAGCTGGTAGGTGTGTCATCCTGACTCAAAGTACTGCGATTTCCCGGAGCAGGAGTCACAGCATCACGTGGCTTACTGTTGCTGTATCCATATTGTAAATGACATGCAATTAATTTTAAAACGTATTGTATGATGGAGAAAATGCTGTATTACTGTTACTAAAAATAAAGCTGCATTATTTTGTTAGCTACTTCACAAAATAGTGTTTTTCTCTGAGGCATGGTAAAGCATGGTACTCGCAAAATAAAATCAAGAAAATTAGATTTAAACAATAAGACTAAACGTGTTGAGCTATATAACAACAATTAGTTTTCTGTCTATAAATATATTAAAACAGTTGTTCTCTTGTCTATTAAAACGTGTAATATATTAAAGCGTCTTTGGTGTTTCCATGGTTTCTACAAAATAAAACCGGAAATCGAGGGTAACGCAGGTATGACGCAACTGACAGGCGACTCCTCACACGTCCCGGAGCCAAAGCCACTGGAAGGCAAGCCTGCAACCTTTAGCCAAAAAAGCGTAATGGCTAATGCTAACGCTCTGCCTCTGGCGGTACACAGGGAAGGAGACCAGAGGCTATTTTTTGAATGGATGTCAATGGACGAGAGGCTTCACTATGCTGATTAAACAGCTTTTGTGGGGAAATAGTTAATCATTTAATTAATCGACAGCCTGTTTGCTAATCTTCAGCATGTTTTACACTAAACAATACTTTCGTTGGGAACTATATGTAGATTTTAGCTTGATAAAAATGTATTTTTTTAAGAGAAGGCAGACTAGGGAATGTTGCGACTGATGTCACTGCCATTACACGTGCACGTGATTAAATTAGCCGTTACGCTTTCTCCAATGGTAAGAGATACAGACCCTGTCATCTCCCTTTAATATACAATCTCTGCCGGCCCGGAGCCTTGGTTAAAATTGCATTTTTCTCACGATTTACAAATAGTTACAAACATTTGGGATATTGTAAGTACTCAAGTGAACAAAATATATAACACTGGCCTAGCGGTTTTTGGATATTTTACTGATATCTAAAAATCTTACATATTGCACCTTTTAAATGACAAAATTTGTAATCAGTAATATAATCTCTTAGATTACACATTTTTTGGTAACGTAATCGGACTACTTTTGGATTACATTTAGATTACTTTTCTGCTAACCCTTATTTGATGTCACATATTGTAGGATAATGTTGGACTATTTTGACAGATACAAAGAAAAAATATATTCCAAAAAATATATATTATATTCACCAACAAGAGCCTCAACAGATTCTTATTAAAGTGCAATGCATGGACAGTTAATACTTCAAAATACTAACACTAATGTACCTGTTAGTGTTTGCTGATAGTAACACTGAATAAAACAAAATCACATCTTATTTTAAAACATATTTACTTAAAATTAATTAAATTTAGAAAACAGCAACATTACAAAATCAAATATTGAAAAACATGAAATTCACAGTAATATCTCTGCTACATCAAATTTTTCATCTATATTTCATATATATTATTATTATTATTTCATATATATATATTTCATATATATTCATCTATATTTCATCTATATTTCCCCCTCACCGCTGGAAAAACTCAAAGAATCACGAACGTATATAAGCGGCAGGTTTATTATGAAAAAAATATAAACGTTAAAAAAATGAAAAATTTGGAAAATCAATGAATTGTGAACAACTTACTGCCATTGTGAAAATAATATGTAATCATGTAATCCATAAAAAAGTAACTGTAGTCTGATTATGAGTATTTTAGAAAGTAGTTTACTCTAATTACAAGTACTTGATTTTTAGAATCTGATTACGTAATCCAGATTACATGTAATCCGTTACTACCCAGCTCTGGTCATAGACTAGTGGTTAAGGGTCTGAGCTACAATTTGTACAATGGAAATAATTAGTAATGTTAGCTCACTTTCCATATGCAGTGGACTGTGATTATTTGTTTGTTTGTTTTCTTTCTGGCAACACTTAAGTATATACCTGCAGCAGAACAGTAAACATTACAAAACCACAAACAATTACAGATCAATTGAAACAGAGTACAGATACTACGTTAAATGAAATGTGGAGTTTAATTTTAAAAAGTCAACAGTCGGTGCCAAAGGTCCCACGGTTGAAAAAACACCCACTATGAGTCCTCATTCTAAATCAACGAGCAGATGTACACCAATAACAGTTATTGTTACTCACGGGGGCGTTCTCTTCCGTGTCCCTCTCTCCAATCAGAGAAGTCTATGTTGAAGATTCTGCGCATGCTCAAACGCCACCTTTTCATGTGTTTCTTGCGCAGGCTCTGGTGGAGGTCACTGTGATCTAACAGCGTTAGTGGGTGAGTAGTCACGTTGTAAGAGATTAGCGATATTTTAATATGGATTTTGTGTTTTGATTTTATTTACAAAACGCCAATAACTATAATGTGACCATTGAAAGGGAAACGAGCATGATGGGTTTATCTTCGTGGGAAGGTTGGCAGCAGGACATGATTGCATGTCAGTTGCAACATTAGCGCGTAGCAGGCTAATTAATTAAAGTTCACTACAGGGGAGGTATTTTAATCCCCGTTAATATTTCTCATATAAGTTATTGTAATATCGAATACCAGTTTACCTAGAGTGTTTTATAATTGTAAGGTTGTTTTGCCAATGCTTTTCGCTGGCCATGTCTGACCCACTCAAAGTGAGAGCAGGTTAGCACGTTTTATTCATGTCATGTCACTGCTGAAGAGTCGAGGCTAACCGGACGGAATGTTTTGATTATTCGATGTTTTGATTATTCGATGTTTTGATTATTTGATTATCCATGAAGTGATGATTAAGATGAATTTGCTTCTCTCATCAGGACTGTCACATTGTTGCCATGGCGAAACTCTTTGAGTCCATTGGAAAGCTGGGATTGGCCCTGGCTATTGGAGGAGGTGTAGTCAACTCCGCTCTATATAATGGTACGTTCAGTGGTGCTCAACCACTTTAGTTCTTTGTAATGTACCTAATGACACAGTGAGAGAACCTGTATTGAGTTTATACAATTATTATATCAAACTAAGTGTTTTTATTTAAATTTAAAGATGTTTTGTTTAACACACTGGGTTTTTTCATTGCAGTGGATGCGGGACACAGGGCTGTCATCTTCGACAGGTTTCGAGGTGTCCAGGATGATGTTGTTGGGGAGGGCACACACTTCCTTATACCCTGGGTGCAGAAGCCAATCATCTTTGACTGCAGGTCCCGTCCACGTAATGTGCCAGTCATCACTGGTAGCAAAGGTACATCATGCCATTCTCTTACAGTTTCTGTCTGACTGCTGTTCTTCATTTGTTCTGTATCTGCTCTGTTTATTCTTTAATGTTTATCTCATACTATCTCTCTGCATCACAATATGTTAAGGTTTCTTGCTTTTCTGCTGTACTAATAAAACTTTGGAAACTGGCTGTCTTTGTCCCTCTCAGATTTGCAGAATGTGAACATCACGCTAAGAATCCTGTTCCGACCAGTTGCTGGACAGCTGCCACGGATTTTCATGAGTATTGGAGAGGACTATGATGAGAGAGTGCTGCCCTCCATCACCACTGAGGTTCTGAAGGCTGTAGTGGTGAGTATCAGGCATAACGTTATGAAGAAATGTGCATTAAATTGATCAAAAGTGATAAAGACATTTGTAATGTTACAAAAAAAATCCATTTCAAATAAAGGCTCTTCTTTTGAAAAAGAATAAATAAAGCCGAAAAAATGTTAAGCAGCACAACTGTTTTCAACATTGATAATAATTAGGGCTGCACAATTTAATTGCGATTAAACCGCACACGATTTGGCAAAGGCTGCGATTATTTTATGCGCAGCTTGTCAGAGCTGTACGGCTTTGTGATCAGTAGAAAATGCTTCTGCATCTGAAAGCCAGAGGGTGCTCTTGCGCAGAAACTCAAAATATGCCCTGCCCTTAAGAAGATAACACACGTCATATCGCTGTAGCTGAATAAACAGAAGATTGAAATGCTTTGATTGATTAAACATGACTAATAAACACACGACTGCCTTATTCTGTGTAAGACGCCACATCATCTCACAGAAGGACACTCAACTGTCGTTATGAAAAAAACATGTTATTAAATGTTGTCTTTTGTTGGACAAGATGTTAATAAATGCTTCTCATGTCTGGAAAGATGTTTGACGCGTGTTGCTTTTTCAAATGTACATTATATGCGACTCAAACTCGCAGTGCTTTCAGATGGATTAGCATTTGGAGCCATACTTCATTGACAAACTGAGCATAAAAAAATAATCGCAGCCTTTGCGATTTCATGATCGCAAGAATCACATTTAAGCAATAATTTTGTTTAAGTTCAATGTTATTTTTCGTATCATGTGATAAATCGTGCAGCCCTAATAATAATAATAATAATAATAGTACATGTTTTATATTTGATAATATATATTCATGTTTGAGTATCAAATCATCATATTAGAATGATTGGTTTCTGAAGGATGATGTAACACTGGAGTAATGATCACAGGAATAAATTACATTTTAAAATACTTTAAAATAGAAAACTTTTTTTTTTTTTTCAAAATTGTAATAATATTTCACAATATTACTGTTTTACTGTATTTTTGATCAAATAAATGCAGCCTTTGTGAGCATAAGATACTTCTTTCAAAAACTTTTTTGAAGGGTTAGTTCACCCCAAAATGACATTTCTGTCATTAATTACTCACCCTCATGTCGTTCCACACCCGTAAGACTTTCGTTCATCTTCTGAACACAAATGAAGATATTTTTGATAAAATCTGAGAGATTTCTGTTCCTCCATTGACTGCCTTTTCAACTACCACTTTGACACTTCAAAAAGTTCATAAAGAGATTGTAAAACTAATCCAAATGAATTGAGCGGTTTAGTCCAAATTTTCTGAAGAGACTCGATCGCTTTTTATGATGAACAGATTTAATTTAGGCTTTTACTTGCATATAAACATTGATCAGCGAACATAAGCCGAAGCTCAACTGAACGTGAATGACGCACAAGAACAAACCTCTTCTGGAAGCTCAAATATGCTGTGTAACACACGAGAATGAACCTCATTGGTTACGCTTCCGGAAGAGGTTTGTTCTTGTGCGTCATTCACGTTCGGTTGAGCTTCTGCTTATGCCTAGTCAATGGAGGGACGGATGTCTCTCAGATTTCATCAAAAAGATCTTCATTTGCCTTCCGAAGATGAACGAAGGTCTTACAGGTTTGGAACGACATGAGGGTGAGTAATTAATGACAGAATTTTCATTTTTATGTGAACTAACCCTTTAAAAAATTTGAACAACCCCAAACTTTTGGATGGTAATGTGAATAGGGCTGGATGTTGGTAACATCTACAGAACAAAAGATAAAACTAAAACCTGGCAAAGATTAAATGCCATTTTAATGTGTATTTATGTTTCCACAGGCCCGTTTTGATGCCGGTGAGCTCATCACTCAGAGAGAGCTGGTGTCCAGGCAGGTCAGTGAAGATCTGAATGAAAGAGCATCCACCTTCGGTCTCATTCTAGATGACGTCTCTCTGGTAAAGACCTCTTTTTTTTTTCTCTCTCTGTTAATGTTTCAGTTTCTCTCCTCTTCAGTGTCACACTTTTATGTGTCTCTCCCCTCAGACACATCTGACGTTTGGCAAGGAGTTCACTGAGGCTGTTGAGATGAAGCAGGTTGCACAGCAGGAGGCTGAGAGAGCCAGGTTTGTTGTAGAAAAGGTAAGAGCCTGAAAATGGAATGGTGCAGTGCATGGTCCGAAATTAAAATTTGCCAAATGAGAGTAAAATTGTCTTTGATTAGTAATTGTAACAGAGTTACTCCCCAATTCGAAACCAAACCTTTTAGGTATTTATATAAATGACTCTCACTGTTTTAAGTTTTGTGCACAATCAACACCAAAATCACCTGCTAAATAAAATGTGCATTTTGATTAGTGCTTAGTTTTTTTTTCCTCAGAACATTGTGGCAACATGTATGGAATATTCCTTGCATTAGATAATAATGAAATAATTCCATTGTATTTTTTAAATCTACACTACCGTTCAGTAGTTTGGGGTTGGTAAGATTTAATGGTTTTGAAAGAAGTCTCTTATCTTCACAAAGACTGCATTAATTTGATCAAAAATACAGTAAAAACAGTCAGCCATTATCATTCTAATATGATGATTTGGTGTTTAAGAACTGTTTCTTATCATTATCAATGTTGAAAACAGTTGCTGCTTAATATTTTTGTAGAAAGCATGATACATTTTTTTTCAGGATTCTTTGAATTAAAAGTTCTAAAAGAGCTTTAATTTGACAGAAATCTTTAGTAACATTATAAATGACTTTACTGTCACTTGATCAATTTGATGCATCCTTGTTGAATAACCATACTTATTTCTTGGGGGAAAAAAAATCTTACTGACCCCATATATATATATATATATATATATATATATATAATATATATATATATATATGTGTATATTTAAAAAATTGAGAAGTACATTTTTATTTTTCCCATAAGCAACAGGTGATGTAACATTGTCTCTGTAATTGTCTCTCAGGCAGAACAGCAGAAGCAGGCAGCCATTATATCAGCTGAAGGAGACTCCCAGGCTGCGCTGTTGATCGCCGATTCACTGGCGGTAGCTGGTGATGGCCTGGTGGAGCTGAGAAAGCTGGAGGCAGCCGAGGACATCGCCTTCCAGCTCAGCCGCTCTCGCAATGTTACCTACCTCCCGTCTGGACAGGGAACGCTCCTTCAGTTACCACAGTGACAGGGAAACTAGAGAGACACACACACTCACTTCACTTTTTTTGTTCCAAGTTTGGCTACTTTTGGAAAAGATGATGTCTGTAGAACCCATGCAATTATCTGATCAGCCTATAGGCAAACTTTATAGAGGCAAAAACAACTTGTGTTTTTCTCTCTTTTTTTAGTCCAAGAGTTTTCTTGCTCTATTCCTGAAAGTATGGACTGCCACAAGGTGGTTACAGCAATTGGAAAGAGTCAAGGGGAAGAGTCTGTGTGTATGCAAACGTGCTGCCGGTGCATATGTATTTGCATTTGAAATGTTTTCTCTGCTAAATGTGAGTTGATATAATTTGAAATTTCAGTTAAATTCTCCATCAGCAGAATTTGATCTAAATACCATGCAAAGCTAAATTAAATTGTACATTCATGTGCAGCAAGACACACAGACTGCACTGTCAATGTGTGTCATGCTGCTGGATGATTGACATCAATCTCTCTCTGCTCCTGCAGGACTGACTGTGTTGTTTTTTGGTTTGAATATGTTTTGTTATTGTATGTATGTGGCAGAAGGAATGCCCTTGTATTCCACAAGTGGTGAATTGATAAAATAATCAATAAACAATGATTCATTTATATTAAACCAAAATACAGTTGAATGTGCCTCAGTTCAAATGAAACTCAGTATTTTTGTCTTGTGTAATTGTTCTTGTTAATGTTCTTATCTGGAAATGAGAAACTATAATGAGAGATCAATTATTTTTATTTAATAGACACACCGGAAGTCAAAAATTACTTAATACAAAAAAATGGGAGATGGAAAACATTAAACTGCCTACAAGACCATAGTGATGGGAGAAACGCTTTTCAAAGCTTTGAATCAATTGAACCAATTGGTTCGCAAAATGATTCATTGTTTCGAAGCGTTCGAAACCCCACACACTGGTCAGGACAGTGTAAATGCAACAAAAACTCAGGCCAAACATACATAAAGAGCTTTTACAAATCCATTGCAAATGTTGTATTGAAAGTATAATCTATCAAATGCAATGAACTAATCATCTAATACCATTAAATATTAAGTGTCTGTAAATATATGTATGCTTTTATCAATTTTCAGGGCTTGTTTTGTTTAATTTATGGATGGGTCAGCTAAACAGAGACTATTAACTACTATTATTCCTTTTAATTATACAAATACCTGATTAATTTTAGTCTTATTAATATGAATGTGATTCATAAAGGTTCCTATGTGTTAAGACTAGGTCTCAGCTCCTAAATTATTTAATCCCTGGTTTCACAGACAAGGCTTAAGCCTAGTCCACAACTAAAACACGTTTGAGCTGTTTGAACGCAGTTTGCCATTGTCAGTGTCAGTCCCATTGTTTTGTCTCAACTTGCACACTAGTGATGTTTTGGGTTTTTTTTTCTAAGGAACGTTTACTGGCTTAATCTAAACCCTGTCTGTGAAACCAGGCCTCAGAGTGCTGAAGAGATACCCTAACCTAGTTAGGAGTAACAAGATGGCAGCAGACTTTTCACACTTTACGATGAAGATATAAATATGTGTTGGAGTTACAGTATATGATGACAGGGAGTTGATAAAATGAGACAAGCTTGATAATCAGGGTATTCTTTTTGTATCTGACCTAGTAAGAAATTTGACAACTTCTCCCACTTTACAAATCAGTGCTTTAACTGCAGAAATGAAAGTAATAATGAATTCCTTGTGAGGTATAAAATACTGAAATGTCTTTATTGCTTTGCAATCTAACAGTTACATTTCTTGGTTTTCTTATATGGTTCAGTTCCTCCTGAACCAAAACAACAAGCTTATACAGCGTTAATGCCATGTTGGCAACCCTTGACGTTCTACCAGGATCTGTTCACATCCTCAGACTTAGATTTTTACATTTCTATTACAACACTAATAAAGCTGAAATGAATCTGCAGCAGTCAGGTGGTACAAGTAACAGCTCTGTAAGTTGTTTATGTACATTATTAATGTAATGTTTTGTGCTTTGAGACATGAGGTAATTTAACGCCTCTCTAGTCTCGTGACTTTGGAGAGAGCGCTCTAAAGGGAGGGTGGGATCTTATGCTTTCAAAGCTAGCTTGCCATTGCTACCCTCTCCAAAATTGCTTACCCTACCTTTAAGTCAAAAACTTAAGCCTATTAAGAGCATTTTTGAAAAGTTTTATACATACAGCCCCAGATCTTTTCATATAAAGAAAGTTATACTCTAAAGTCTTGAGAGTATACCTGATTCTTTCTAGATGTAATGTACTAGTTAACTATGTAAGCTACATTTTAAGGTCTCCTCTAGGCCTTCAGACTTGGCAAATATGCCTTTTAGTGTCCACTAGAGGGCATCAGTGCTTTCAAATCTGAAATCATATGCCTTTTCATTTACATTTACATTTATGCATTTGGCAGACGCTTTTATCCAAAGCGACTTACATTGCATTATACTATACATTTGTATCTGAGTATGTGCAATCCCTGGGATCGAACCCACGACCTTGGCATTGCTAGTGCCATGCTCTAACCACTGAGCTACAGGAAAGCCTGTAGCTGACAGAATGATGACAGAATTTTTTGGATCAACTATCCCTTTAAGAGACCATAAAATATATAAAGAAATAACATTCCACATTGAGTTTAATTCAAGTAACCTGTATGTCAGAGTTGTAAAAAGATTTTTAGTTATTCTGACATACAGATTTTCTTTATTTGTAATAAAAACATCTTTTTCTTTTTTTAATCTACAAAGTGAAAGTGAAAGTGATGTGATGCATAGCCAAGTATGATGTCCCATACTCAGAATTTGTGCTCTGCATTTCACCCATCCAAGTGCGCACACACCTTTGTTTTTATGCGGCGCCCAGGGAGTGATTGGGGTTTAGTGACAACTTCTCCCACTTTGAAGTTCACCTCAGTTGTGGGTAATGAGAGTGGAAGAGAGTGCTGTTCATTCACTCCCCCCACCTACATTTCCTGCTGGTTCTGAGACTCAAATCCGACTCTCTAACCATTAGGCTCAAGCTTAAAGCAGCAGCTTACTTGCTTCTTTTCGAGAAATTTTCTGTGCATTTTGATTACACACAATCTGTTGCCGACTGAGCATTTATTTTCTCTCTCTTCTTCGAAATTGTCTTGTTCCACTTATTTCTTCCACTCTTGCCTGGAAACTACAAATCTCTGCAACATAAACACAGATATATGATTTAACTGAGTAGAAGAAGCTTTTGTTTCAAATCAAAAATACTACATCATAATCTCCCATGTTAAATTAATTTTAAGAGAGCATTACAAGAAACTTCAGTGCAGGAATATATACAGGAATGTGTAATTGTGTCATTATGTACTGTATAAATATTGTATATTAGGAGGGGAAAGTGAAGCATGTTAAATAGAGAGTGAGATGTGGAAATCATAGTATTTACTATTTTAGACTTAACATACACAGCAGTCTTCACACACAGGATGTTGATGTTTCTTTCCTGTTTTACACTTGTCAAAACACTTTGTGGGCACTTACAAGACAAATTTTCATCTAAGACAAGCCAAATTATTTTGGAGTTTGAATAAACTGTAATGTAAATCCTCATAATTCACTTTTGTTGAACAATTAATTTGCTATAAACTTGTTTTATACCAACCAGAGGGCAATATTCAGAGAACTTAAATGTTTTAATATACTCAGATATCATCAATTCCACCCATCCTCCTGTGGTCACATTCAATAATGAGATGACATAGCTATGAGAGTCACTCTGACCCAGTGGGTCTCAACTCTGGCTGAGGACCAGGGCTGAGAACCTCTACTCTGACTCGGAGTCGAAATGAGCCTCTTCCTATTAGTGCTGATCTCTATCAGCACAGTGATGTAAATGAAAACAGCAGCTGCTCTGTCAGACCAGTTTGTTAGTCATCTTTATGGAAGGAAAGCAGATGAGGACAAGAGATCATTTCAAATGTTTAGCTGAGGTCATCATATGTCATCACTGGGCAGGTGTTAGTGCAGCAGATGCTACAGTGAAACAGTCGCAGAATGCCAAACACACCCACAGAACATTGGAATTTAATTTCATATTTAAGAAATATGTGACCCTGGACCACAAAACCAGTCATAATTTGCACGGGTATATTTGTAGCAATAGCCAACAATACATTGTATGGGTCAAAATTATAAATTTTTCTTTTATGCCAAAAATCATTAGGATATTAAGTAAAGATCATGTTCCATGAAGATATTTTGTAAATTTCCTACTGTAAATATATAAAAAAATTATTTTTGTGAGTGGATGTTACTTTGCTAAGGACTTCATTTGGACAACTTTAAAGGCGATTTTCTCACTATTTTGTTTTTTTCGCACCCTCAGATTCCAGATTTTCAAATAGTTGTACCTCTGCCTAATATTGTCCTATCCTAACAAACCATACATCAATGGAAAGATTATTTATTCTCAATTTCAAACCCTTATGACTGGTTTGTGGTCCAGGGTCATAAAGTGCAGTTCTACTGAATATCAGAATGGCCCTTTGCCACAGGTAATCAGCCATGTTGATACTCAATACTACAGCATGATGAATATGTTGCTTATGGCTTTGTTGAAAGTCTGTAACAGTGTATGTGAGTTATGTCATGTTGGAATGATTGTATGAGATTGGGGACACATGAATGCTCATTTGTAAAGTCATCATTACCAGCAGGGAACTTATACTTTCTTTAAAGGGTTAGTTTACACAAAAATAAAAATTCTGCCATCATTTACTCAAATCTGTAATACTTTTGTTCATCTTTAAAACACAAATGTGACCCTGGACCACAAATCCAGTCATAAGTCGCACGGGTATATTTGTAGCAATAGCCAACAATACATTATATGGGTCAAAATTATTGATTTTTCTTTTATGCCAAAAAACATTAGGATATTAAGTAAAGATCATGTTCCATAAAGATATTTTGTAAATTTCCTACAGTGGATATGCATTGCTAAGGACTTCATTTGGACAACTATAAAGGTGATTTTCTCAATATTTTGATTTTTTTGCACCCTTAGATTTTCAAATAGTTGTATCTCTGCAAAATATTGTCCTATCCTAACAAACCATACATCAATGGAAAGATTATTTATTCAGATTTCAGATTATTACATCAATTACAAATTAAGGATTAGAAGATTTCACATTTATGGATTTGACAGATGATTTTATCGAAAACAACTCGCACTGCATTCAATGTATACATTGTATGAGTTCTTGCATTCTCTGGGAATTGAACCCATTGAACCCAAACCATGCTCTACAGTTTGAGCTACAGGAAGTAACCATGCTATAAATCATAATATAAAAAACATTGAATGCCTAAATAGTACAACAAAGTAAAGTGCCTTTATTTGCCTCTAAAAATTCATAGCTCTAAATACTTTTTTTTTTTTTTTTCCATCTGTGGCTACTACTAACTTCTTAGTTCACAACAGGCCTGGAACAATTTGATGATAAAGACCAAGACCAGCTTAATAAAGTCCTCAAAATTGTTGGTGCTTTCCCAGTGTTAAACTTGTAGCTGCATTTTCTTATTTAGTTTAAGAGACGCTCGACCAAGCGAAAAAGTCACTTTTATCGATGTGCTTCACCGCAGGGAGGAAGGCGGGCGCGCGCACTGATCGCTGTCTGGTTTTGCTGTTTGAGGACGGGAAGAAAAAAACAGACGCCACGCGCGCTTTCTCCAGTGCAGACAGCGGCGGCTCGAGCGCCTCGGATGAACTCGGAGGATGGTTGATGCGCGAGACCTAGGCCAGCCACGTAGCGATGGCTTGTAAACCAGAACAGCGGTGGGGTCGGACCGTCTAGAAGCAAGCCAGAGCGATTTACGATAGTTCGGCTGCGCGTGCATGCGACTGCGCGCTGTTCGTAAAAACTCACGGTGTCCGCCGAGGAATAGTTTATCTGAAGCAAATCGGGTTTTTTGTGTTTTATCCGATCCCAACACAACTTGAGGTGCACGTTATGAGGGAGAGGGCGCTCGTGTCTCGGGTGAGTACTCTTCGCTACAAGTTAATTTCTGCTTTTACGTTTATTTACAGCGATGACAGTTGTTTGTCGCATGCATAGAAACCATCCCTCGAACATCTGTCAAGGTATGATGCTGTCAACGTGACGAGCAATGCACAGCACGACTTTTGACCTGTCGGTTTGCAGGGGTTTTGTTCAGAAAGAAAAGGAATCGTCAGAAATGTTATTGTTTTCTTGCCAAATTCTGTTTTGCACACGAATGCGTTTAGAGTCTTCTGCAACCTACTGCTCGCAAACCGCGAGGGCATCTCAGTATGAATGAGAAAAATCTCTGAAGGAGTACAAATCTGGGCGGTTTGGGGGTGTAAAAAAGTGAAAGTCGTACACGACGAGGATGTTAGCTTGCTATGAGCAATGGGGTTAAACAGTCTAATTGCCGCTGCATGCGCTTTATAAAGCGGGTCGATCAAAATCATCTCGACGGGGCTTTTGCCATCGCATTGAATAATTTTGCAAAAGCAGGACCTTGCAGTATCGGTAGTCCACTGCACACAGCTGTATGTGCGTGCACTCGGGCTGTTAGCTCTGCTAGCCGAACGGCCTGCACGCCTGCCGTCCCGACCAACCAATGTTTCCTTCGGTTTAACCCTTTCTTTGCGTCGCTTTCCCAAAAAAGTTACTCTTTGCCAGTGAGTTGCCGCACACCCTTTGCTCCTTTTCTAACTGTTGTGACAGTATAGTCTGAGCCAACTGCGCTGTATACCAGTATTTTTCCTCATTTTTGGGGTGGACGTGATGGAGTTTGGAAGTGTGTTGTGGATGCGCGCGCTAGGCCCTTCTCAAACGACAGCGTTAGCTCGAGCTGCTAGCGCTGAATTTAGAAGAAGAGGGCGAAGGAATTTTGATATTTGTTTTTCGCCTTTTTTGAAATTAAGTATCTCTTATTTATTTATTTTTTTGTTAAACGAGGTCTGCAACAGCCGTGATGCATTTCTGTGCCTGACAAGCCAGAAAGCCAATTATTTTGTGAGATTATTTCCCCGCTTTCCTTTTATCCAGTATCCAAGCTGGTAGTGAAGTCTCACCAACTTCATTGGAGAAGAGATTTTCTCCAGAGCTTGTGTAATTCACAGTGTCCTTTGAGACCCACAGATCAAGGCGTTTTATCATTCAACAACATTTAAGTTAGTATTAGATTTGTTCACCTTGTGTTTACCATATCTTTGTCTTCTAAACATTTTCGCGATGCTGTCTTCATAAAGTTTCATTGACACATTCAGGCTGCAGTAGATGTCAATTCATGTATCATATTCGAGTATCATAGGAATATAATTTTTATTCAGGACATTTCATTATAAATTAAATATTAATTCAATTAAACTGCATTAACTTGAAAGATTTTATAAATCAATCTCTTTTAGAATTGATATAACCAAAAAGACTTGATATCGACTCACAGTTGATGGAACATTTTTTAGACCGACAGTATATTAGGCTTCAAAGCGTCTGTGTCTGGCACACCTGCAGTGATGCTCTCCTGCTGTGAAAAAATTTGAACTTGTTAAAGGTGAAGTGTCGTTTTTGATGTTAAAATTCTCTTTTATTTCAGCTTGTATGCAGAGAAAACTAAAGAAGTGAAAAGTATTAAAGTTGTTGTGCCTTCAGTATGTGCAGATTTGTGGGTGAATGTTTTCATAAAAACACATGATTCACCAAAAACTTCTGTACTAAAATTTATTCTTAAAGTACGAAAAAGTGTAGGAACAATTGAAACATGCAAAAATCACATACTCTGGTCAAGTCTCCTAGAGCGCTTTTTACAATGCAGATTGTGTCAAAGCAGCTTTACAGTGATAACAGGAAAATAATTTTGGCTGCACAGCAGCTCTAGAAGAAAATGGTGTCATTGTCCAGCTTAAGTCAGTTAAGTATTGATTCATTCCTTTGTAAAAATCATTAGTTATTAATTTAGTTCATTCATCTATACAGTGGCTCTGGAGAAAACAGTGGTCCAGTTCAGTTCAGTTTGCATACAATGGTGTCAATGCAGGCAGATCAAAATCATTGTTAAATATCAAGTGTCCCCAACTAAGCAAGCCAGAGGCAACAGTGGCAAAGAACCCAAACTCTATCAGGTGACAAAAATAGACGGAAAAACAACAAACATGCATGATTATGAGTCAGACAGCATTACGGGTCAGAAGTCCGATTGGGATCGGAACAGTCAAAATATTTAATCCAGATCCATTTGGGTGAAGATCGGATACATCACGCCGGTATGGAAATGGTTTTGTTGAGGATCTGTTCCACTGGCTGTCGTGTCGATGAGGCCTTCACAGGGGATAGTTGACACAATCTAGCTGACATTTCAGGGATGCGTTGTGGTCATGTCTAGGCACATGTCCTCCATCTGATATGGATACGGCCCGGATCCGGCTGACTATGGTAGACCTCGGGATAAATAGAGAGACTAATATTAGCGTAGATGCCATTCTTTGTCTGATGTAACGAGTACATTGAGTGTTATAGGAAGTGCTCCTGATTCCAGCTGACCTAATTTATGCAGCCTGACAATCCTTTAACTGATGTGAAAATATAAATTGATAATGTGTATGCCAGGTTAAAGAGATGCGTTTTTAGTCTAGATTTAAACTGATAGAGTGTGTCTGCTTCCCGAACAATGCTAGGAAGATTGTTCCAAAGTGTAAAATTGTGCTATATACATAGATATTTCATCTTCAATATATATTTCATTGTATACAATGAAAGAGTAAGAAAAGCTGCGTTATAGCTTGAGCTGTGGTTTCTCTGTATTATAATGCCAATATTTTAGCTGTGACAAAAGGCTGTAAAGGAAAAGTTGTGCAGAAAGCCCTCATATGGAGATGGATTGCTTGTGTTTTATGCAAATGACTAACCTTGGGCATGCAGTTGCTCATTTAGAGTACTCCAAAATTAATTAACATTAGAACATATTTATGTTCATACACAGTTTTTGTGAGAACGTCTGCTGTTTGTACAAATACAAAATAATCCACACAATTATTAATGAATAAGACCCATTGTTCTGTTGAAATTTTCTAACCAATGACGTGAGTTTAGGGTGGGACTTTGCATATAGAATATAGATAGGGTTAGTTTTCATTTCATTTCGACTCAAAGATGTCACTCATTTGCAACCAATTCTGACAGCCTTTTTATGCTCTCACTGGGCCATTCATATCATCTGCTGTAGAATGACCTGCATTAAAGGCCTTGGGTTGGTTGGTTAGTTTAAGTGCATCAGGAATAGAGTGACTCAGCTTGCTTGTGGTTAATACAGTTGCATAACAGCACTCAAAGAACCCAGCAGCCCTTTCTGAATGAAAGTCAGATTGCGGATTCTCAGTGCTGTCATGGTTGACCTCTCTTGATTCAATAATTAATCAAATTATGAGTGGTCTGTTGCTATTCAAGTTCAGCACAAAGCCAGCAGGTTGTAGGTGTTGGAGACAGGAAAAGATGAAGTGAAATTTTTTTTTGCAAAATGCAATTTTAGTTTTTAGCTGTTGTAAGTTTCACTTTCAGTTATTTGAATGTGAAGTTTATACTTAACCTGCACAAACCAGACCTAAAGTAATTTCTTGTGCACTAAATCCACCTTAAAATCTGATCATGAAAGTTTTTTTCTGGCTGCAATATCAATTAAAGAGATTAAAGTGGTTTTGGTGATTAAATGAGGTGAATTTGTTCATGGTCGATTAGGTGAGGTGGGAGGTGGGTGGGGGGGGCTTATGGGGTCATATTCTTGATCGTCAGTCCTTGAATCAGTAACAACTGATTGGGATATTTACGCTAAAAGGTGAGTAATTTCATTGGTTGTAGAGATTTTGATTCTGTGATTGTCAGCCACATCAAAGCAGCTTGCTTTTCATGTGCGAGGAAACTCAGGATTAGTCACCGTTATCATCCCCCTACTTGCTCACGATGATGAGAGAAGTTGTTGTGAAACTTCAGTTGCACAAGTTGGTCTTGAAGTGAGAAAAATGAAATAATTGAGAATGAGATTGTCTTCACGCTTCACTCCAACTTTCTCCATGGTTTTCTTTATTGCACCAGAGCATGCAAAATCTAGGCCTGTAAGTTGCTGTACACATAGATTTGTAGATGCAAACACATGCAACTTGAATTCTTGTTTACATGTGTAAATAAGTGGTGCTTCTTCCTTCATTTCCTCCTCAGATGTGTCATTAGATGCTGTGTTGCAGCACCAAGAGCACCGTGAGAATCTGCATTTCTTGTGTCTTTCTGATGGGTGCACTCAATTCATGAGTGTTGTGACAAAGGTGTTTTAACTATCTTTTTGCGGATCTTTAGTGAAGAATGAACATTACAAGTCTATTTAATATGAATGTTGAGCATCATTTAATATTTAAAGTAACGATTTTGCCCTGATTTGAAGCACACAACAGTATTTACACATAGTGGATAGTGTACCAGGCCAGTCTTTGAAATATATGTACAGTAATATGTGTTATACACGTGCCGGCTACTTTCCTGTGACTCCGACGCACACGCTCTGAGATGTGTGACCCCTTATGCACCCATCCTGTGGTCACATATACTGCGCTTTCCAATTCTCAGAAAGTTTCAAAGCGCACAGGAAGAAAGGTGGAGGTGTGTGTATATGGCTGTATCTGTGTGGGTATGTGTTTGTGTGTATAATTGTATTTGTGTAGGCGTTTGTTTGTGTATATGGTTTTGTTTGTGTGGGTAGGTTTATGCGTGTATGTGTGGCCAATTCAGTAATGTAAACTGAGGCTGCAGGAGAGCTGCATGATTCAGGTGAATTAAGTCAACTTTAACGGTTAACATGCAAAGTTTTAAACGGTTTAAAATGAACTATTTTTGCTCAATTGTTTTTGTAAACAAAAAACAAGCATGACTTTTCATGCAAATCTAAAGCTAAAGTTTCTTGAGTTGTTAGTTTGTAGGGTTCAAAATAGGGTATAAAAGACTGAAATACTACAATAAACTGAGTATAAACAGAAAACATGTCTTCACTGGCTGCATGTTAAAACTAGCATACACCTGATTCATAAACAAATTACTCTTATGAACTGATTTTTTCAAAGTCTAAATGTAACAGAAGTAGCGACAGATATTTTCCCTCAGATTGTGACGTACATCTGAGTGAAACGGATTATAAAAATAAAAAATGTAGGTGTGGTCTTGGTAAAATCCATTGGTTGTTGATTGGATGGAGGCAGATCTGAATTCAAGCTTGCAGTTGATTGTAAGAAAGGAGCGGGATTTAAACTGACTAAATGAATGGAGAAGTCACCAGAGAGAAGTCTTGTTGCTTCACTGGACGCTTGAGTTGTGATATTTTGATTAAAAATTGTAAAAAGGTCAAAACAAGTTTTAAAAAAGGAAACATGCATGGACGAATGATTTACATATAAGATCAATAACATGCGTTTTGAAAATAGGGTAAACTTTTTTTAATTTGAGTGCATCTTCAATAATTTGTCAAAAAGACTCACCAGTTTTTGATTTGAATTAGGCTTTATGACAATGTGTAGTTAAAACATGAAAATGGAGATAATGGCCTTAAAGTAATAGTCACCTAAAAATGAAAATTATCATTTACTCATACTCATGTCGTTTGAACCCTGTGATTTTTTTTTTTTCTTCTTGTATGGAAGGGGGAAAAAAAATACCTTAAAGGGATATTTCACCCAAAAATGAAACTTCTGTCATCATTTACTCTCCCTCAGGTTGTTCCAAACCTGTATAAACTTATTTTTTTCTGTTGAACACAAAGGAAGATATTTTGAAGAATGTGGGAAACTGAACAGTTTTGGGCCACCATTGACCTCCGTAGTATCTTTTTTTTTTCCTACTATGGAAATCAGTGGTGCCCCAAAAAGGCCTGGTTACAAACTTTCTTCAAAATATCTTCCTTTGTGTTCAGCAGAACAAAGAAATTCATACAGGTTTGGAACATCTTGAGGGAGAGTAAATGATGACAGAATTTTCATTTTTGGGTGAACTATCCCTTTAACACAGGTTGGAAGTCATAGAATCTTGGTGACTCAAAGGTGAACTGTATACGTTATAACGTTATACCCACTCTCTTTTGACTTCTGTTAACTGGCCTAACTGTTTCTTTTTTTTTCGCTTTTCATCATGCAAACTCCGCTTCCCCACCCTCAGACACATGATAGATGTGACCTTTCAAACAGTGCATACATTCACAGTATAGCTTACTGTAGGAACTCACACGCGTACATGTGCGTATATAGTCTCAGACATCCTTTCCTGCTGCCACAGTATAGAATGAACTTACTTGCTTTTATCTAGATGTTCGCACGCGCTTTGATGAGTCAACAAGATTTGTGATCCCGTCTGTTACTTTCTCAATACAAAATGTGCCGTTCGCATCTGTGCAGCTCTCAGACAGTCAAAGACGGTCAAAGATGCCATGTGTCTGACAAACTTTTAAGGAAAGAAAACCCATCGTTGACTCAGAAGTGAAGTTCTTTGAAAAATTGCAGGTATACTTTCCTGGCATGGCTTAAAGAGGTGGGTTAATGTGAGTCACGCTGTTGGTCTCTTCTCAGATGCGGCATAATCTAGACGTGATTATCTTGGTAATCACAAGGCTTTAGATTTTATCATGTAATGCATGTCAAATGCTTTACAATGCATTATTGTTCTAAAGACTTGTAAATATTTCACAGAAACAATTGTTCAGCTCACGCAGATGACTGGCACACATACACTCAAGCAGAACAGAGATGTTCACAGAGAGCCAGGAAGTCAAGGTTGAAGCCGTTAAGAGTAGCAGCACATAAACAGAGATATTTTTCCTGTTTGTGGCTGCCGCTTACTTGTTGTTTAGGTGTTGCTGTTTTTGACTGTGATGACTCAGTATGTGAGGTGGGGTCTTGTTTTGAACTTGGGCGATTAATAGGGTCCCTCTGATTTTTGATCCCTTGAACTATTGTTGCATATTATCATATAAAGGAGCCATTGATTGTGGATGATAATTCCTTGAGCGCGCACACCCTCCCCACACCCGTTTCAAATCACTCACACTGAAACTTGTGGTCTAAATTTGGTTCTTGAGTGTGTAACTGTCTCCTTTTTCGGTTGAATCTCTCGTTGTTAAATGAATGTCATACAGATCAAAGGAGAATCAAACATTTAGTTATGTTATTGTAATTGTCTTTTCTGCATGTTTTGTTTAATTATTGGGGGAAATTATATAAACATACATATAATTTTGTATATTGTTGTTGCATAGTTATATAATTACAGTTTTGTATAATATACACATTGTTCAAAAGTTTAACAGGATGAAAAAAATTCTTATTTTGTTTAAAGATCATATACTTTCATTTAGTACTCCCCTTCAGAAGCTACTGAAGATACTTAGATGTTTCCCAGAAGACAAAATAACTACAACTTACACTGATCTTCAAATTCAAAAAGTCCCAAAAAAAAGTGTTTTCACTTTTTGTAGTAGTTGTCTATGAGTTCCTCAATTGCCCTCAGTGTGAAAAGATGGATCTCAAAATCATCCAGTCACTGAATTTCACTTTTATAAATTCAGATATTATTTTGTTGCGTGGACTAAATGTAAACAGTTGTTATTTAAAATATCTTATTCAAGACATTACTAAATAAAAACATGCATTTTTTATGATCCCTCTTATTTTGTTAAAATAATTAAAATTTTGCAGATTCTGCAAGGTGTATGTAAACTTTTGACCACAACTCTATACCGTTCAAAAGTTTTAGGTCTGTAAAATTTATGTTTTTATAAGAAGTCTCTTGTGCTCACCACGGGTGCATTTATTGGATCAAAAGTAGAGTAAAAACAGTAATATTGTGAAATATTGTTGCAGTTTAAAATAACTGTTTTAATATATTTTAAAATGGGGTGTAACAGATTGTAGTTGATCCATGATCGGTTCATACCAGGCCCCACGGATTGGCACGCATGTGATTCGCAGAGTAGATGCAAAGTTTAACTATCATAGAGTGAAAGTTTATCATTTGCATGTGTTTCTAAGTCTTGCCAATTGAAACATTCAAGTGGTTAGCACAAGAAGAGGTGAAAGAGAACTCAATTCGGTACTCATGCTCTGTTTTCTGTGCGCATACACTCAAAGAAAAAGAGGACACAGAACGGACACATACACACAAAATTCTCAAAATACCCGTCTCGGCAAGTATTCTTGTTAACACGGTTGTTTATGTCTTAAGAGAATGTAAATAGCTGAGAAAGCAGTTGAATGTGTATCATATTGGATCCGTGCATTCATTCTTATTGTGACAGCAGCCTATATATACCTGCTGCTGTCTGAGTCATTAATATTAATCAAACAACAAAACACAGCTTTAATAAAGATTTATCTATATTTAATTTATGATGTTATTAAGCACAATACACAGTGAAAAAGAACTCAATGCAGTGCACATGCTGACTGACACACAGCGTAAAGCCTTGTTTATACTTTTCTTCTACTACTTTGTGAATTGACGCCCTCAGGGCACGGTTGCCCCCTGGAGGATAAAATAATTACTGCAATAAAAAATTAAATGCGTAAATGCGACCTGCACGAACAAAGTATGCACGGTTACAAAAATCCAGCAGTGCACGTACAGTATGCGCCTACTCTTCCGATGATGAAATTTGTGTCACGCATACGGTACGCTGACCCTCGCGTATGCGTAAAAAGTGAAGTATACTTTGGCTTTTATATTTGATGTGCTCGTCGTGATCGACGGGGTGATTTGGAGTAATTGTCCTCTAAACCATCAGGAAGAAGCGGTCAGAAGAAGAAAGGTACGCACATGATGATGTTTGTTTTTATTGCACTTCACTTAACCCACACTACAAAAGTAACAAAGAATTGTGTAAAACCCAGTAAACCTTGAGATTATTACTTGTGACATTAGAACAAAATATATGGATTTGAGAATTAAACAACAATCTCTTAAATATTTTCTAATGTCATTAAACATTTTTATTTAAATTCATGAAGATTTTTATTAAACATGGATCTTAATTTTAATTAAAAAGTCTTATTTCTGCTATTGTAGGCTCATTGTAAATGTAAGCAATTAATTTAGACAAATTCAAACTGGGTGACGGTTAGTACAGAATCGCCTCAAAGTCGTGAATCTTCGGAAGCGGAGTTGCACAAAAAAAAATGCCGTGCACACCGCCACGTGAAATGGGGTCTCGCGCACGACTGCCCGCACCACATTGACGTAATTTTTGCCGTGCACCTTCACACTTGTGTGGACGCATTGAGTATAAACCAAGCTTAAAGGGATGGTTCACCCAAAAATGAAAATTCTGTCATCATTTACTCACCCTTATGTTGTTCCACACCTGTATGAGTTTCTTACTTCTGTTGAACTAAAAAGAAGATATTCTGAAGAATGTTGGTAACCAGACACTTGACGGTAGCCATTGACTTCCATAGTAGGAAAAAAAATACTATAGAAGTCAATGGTTCCCATCAACTGTCCAGACAACATTTGTGCTTTTTTAAATATTTGTTTAAATTATATTTGTTTGCAATATGTGACTAGTTTAAAAGTGTAATGTAAGTGTAATGTAATCGTAGTTAAACATTCATGGTCAGATCAAATAATCACTACAGGCCTACTTGGCAAATAAACCCAGCAACCAATCCAAATGCTTTAGCAACCACATAGCAACACTTGTGCTGGTGACTTCGGCATGGGTAAGCACTGCTGATATTGTTTCTGCAAGTGGCTTGTTGTGACATGTTTGGTGGCAGTGATGAAGTGTGTGAAATTATCCCAGATTGTTTTGAGTATGAAAATATGTTTTACCCATTGTGTGACTGTGTTTTCTGTACTCAGCTTCTTGTGGTTTAATTTTGAGTTGCTCAAACACACTTGAGCTGAGAAGCGAAACGGTTGCGGTCTGGTGTGTGTATCTGATTAGTAGTGAGATTCTAGATGTCTACACCTTAACCAGGCTGCAGTTTCGTTTCTCTTTCTTTTTCCCCCTGTTATTCTCTTGCTTTCTCTCTCTCTCTCACACACACACACATACATATAAAGGATGTATGGCACCTGATTTGGAGACCAGAAGGTTTTACCAGGTAACAGTCACTACAGTGACTGTAATTGCGGAGTTGTTGTGTTATGTTGCCACATTTATAAAGCCATATTGTACCCGTTCTTGAATATCTGTTTGATGACACACTGCTCTTGTTTCAATGGTAGTTGTGGTTCATTTACCCGCTTTGATGTACTGAATTAAATGTGGCGGCTCAGTTGACGCCTGGTATAATTGCTTTCAATTGTCTTTCATTCTTTTCACAACCTTTCACATAATTTCTTGCTCTCTTTCAGGTAGTATCTGGCTGCAGGGTGCTGATTTGGAGCAGCTGGCAATGAATGCAAGATCTAAGCTTTGAGTTCAGCGGCGCAGAGGCGCCGTCACATCACTGACTGAGAGGAGGCGGCTTTTGTGTCTGAATCAGCAGAGACTGTTGTCTTTCCAAGTGAAACCGAGATGCTGTTGAGAGACTGAAGTTTGGATCTAAAGCCAAGACAACTTTCATTTGGATCAGGATGAAATATGTGCATATAGTTGCACAGTGAGGCAGACTTCATGTGAGTACTTTGAGGTGAAACGTTTTAGGGCTGCACGATTTGGGGGGGAAAATATAATGTAATGTAATACAATACAATACAATATAATGCAATATAAAACAATATAATAATATTAATAGAATATTAAAAATTGCAATTAAGAAGAAACTCCCGGTTTGCTGTGTTTTTTTTTTTTTTTTTTGTAGGGCTGCACAAATTGATTATAAAAAATTATGGTCACTGTTTAGATAAGGGTCCAATTCTTACTATTAACTAACTATTAACTACGACATTTGCCTCAATAAACCCCTAATTACTGCTTATTAATTGTTAATAAAGTAGTTGTTAAGTTTAGGTATTGGGTAGGATTAAGGGATGTAGAATATGGTCATGCAGAATAAGGCTTTACACCCTTGCCTCATTTAATATACGTGGATCAATGAATATGCAAATTAGCCCCGCCTCCACTCGCTCGCGCCAGCTCAGAGATCCACTCGGTAAATGCTGCACAATGGTATCGCTCTTTACAACATAACGATAATTAATATGATTAGCCTTTTACTCGACTACATTATCAAACAACTAATAATGTTTTGCTAAAGTCACACAAACCATATTCACATTTGCCATGTCAGAGTAAGACAGCTGCCTTTTAAAAATCAGTATTCTTACAAATGATTTGAATAAATCAGAACATCGGTGGAGAAAGGCATATAGTTCATCATAACATTGTAATATACATCATACAAACACCATATTGCTAAATCTACACGATTTTTCGTATCAACAGAAAAATAAACTGGGATAACCTGGATTCTCTCAAAACTCCCCTGCTAGTTAATGATATGCTAAAGCCCGCCGGCACGTTGACATGATTGGTTACAAGGTAGTTTGTGACGTCACAGACACCAGTCTTTTTTCACTGCAGTTTTAAAGAGAAAATACTCAGCAATGGTGTTGACATGAATTTGCACATGATTTGACTTAAAGCATATTAAAAACACCACATAGACATATAAACAACATTAAAAACTTGATTTTCACCACAGGGTTTCTTTAACATTTCTCGTTATGAGTTTGGGGAGATGGTTGACGCATGTTGCGTGCCCAAATGACCCAAACTGAATAAAAACAGTGGATCAGGAGCTTCTTGCATGTAAAAGAACGCAGTGCTGTGCTTTAATCTATTTAATAATTAAATTGCAGCCTTTGTGATAACCATATTGTGATTTTGGTTAATCGTGCGGTCCTATAACATTTGTTGAACTGTTAAGTCTTATTCATTTTTTTTTAGTCTTAAAGTCTCACTTTTTTCATACCTCCTTCTTTTTCTTTAATGCCTTAGTGGACGTAATGGAGGCTCGGTTTGGGCTAGGCTAAGGCGTCCCTTTTCGTCTCTCCTCCACACTCTCTTGCCCTCCTCTCATTCACTCGAGAGGAGGGGTACATTATCTCCTGTATCGCCCTTGACAGGAAACAGCAGTTAATCTCAAACACAGAGGCAAACACTCTGATTCGAGCAAGCAATCGGCTGCCGATGAAGTCCTGCCACACACTGAAGGAGGAGGTGTCTGGCCCAGAGACCATGTCTCAAGAGGAGGGGCAAATGACTCAACCTTCCCAAACGTACTTCGACAACGCTTCCGCTCCTGATGCCGAGCTGTCGGCGAAACTGTACAAGCGAGAAGCTGCGGCCAAACCATACTCAGTGGTCATTGACAACACAATGGCTACAAGGCCAGAGTCGCAGATGCCCTCAGACTTGAATCCCCATCCTGCCCCGACTCAACCGTTTTACCGGGAAGGGTCTGGAGCAGCTGTGACGAAGAGCGGAAATGGAGGGACATCAGAAGATTCCGAAGCTGAAGAAGGAGCCGGGGCAGAGGACGAATTCAAACGAGGGCAGATTATTGTAGAGGTCAACCTCAATAATCAGACACTGCACGTATCCAAAGGAGATGATGCGGCAAATGCGAACACTGCAGGAGATGACAAGAGCAATAGTGAGGAAGAAGAGGAAGATGAGGAGGAGGAGGAAGAGGAGGAGGAGGAAGAAGAAGATGACAGCATTGAAGAAGACTACAGCGATGAGGAGGATCAAGATGAAGAGGAGGAGGAGGAGAACAACAATAGGCGAACAAGAGCACAACGTACGCACAGGGGTCGAGCAACTGCTTCGCCACGTTGTAAGAGTCGCCGTGTAGCCCCTTCATCGACGGGAAACGTAACCACAACGACTGCCGGTGTGACAACCAGGGGGCGGAGGAAGAATGCAGAGGCCCCACCCCAAAAGCGTAGACCTGCTAAGGAGGCCAAAGGCTCCACCGCCTCTGCCTCCGGAGCCACTGGAGGAGGAGCCAAGGGAGAGGGTGAGGAGAAAGAGACGCTAGCATGTGAAAAATGCCCACGTGTGTTCAACACCCGCTGGTACCTGGAGAAGCACATGAATGTGACGCACAGACGCATGCAGATCTGCGACAAGTGCGGAAAGAAGTTTGTGCTGGAGAGCGAACTGGCTCTTCACCAGCAGACAGACTGTGAGAAGAACATCCAGGTAAGAGGATCTTACTGAACTTTTATGGAAATGCCTCATGCTTAGTAAATGATCTCAATCAAAAGATATGGCACTGTACACTGTTTACGAGTATTGTTAAAGGGTTAGTTCAGCCAAAAATGAAATTTCTGTCATTAATTACTCACCCTCATGTCCTTCCAAACCCGTAAGACCTTCATTCATCTTCAGAACACAAATTAAGATATTTTTGATGAAATCCGTGAGCTATCTGGCCTTCGATAGACTGCAACGTAATTACCACATTCAAGGCCCAGAAAAGTAGTAAAGACATTGTTAAAATAGGCCATGTGACTACAGTGGTTCGACCTTAATTTTATAAAACGATAATACTTTTTGTGCACAAAAAAACAAACAAAAATAATGACTTTATTCAACAATTTCTTCTCTTCCATGTCAGTCTTGTAGAGAAACTTCCTGACCCCAAACTTTTGAATGGTAGTGTATATTAAAATAAAAATGATATTAAATTAACTTTGACCAAAGCTAAAGAAGCTGAAGTTAAGCTAAAGGTTTCATTTTCTTTTCCATATTAAATGCTCATTAAGTAAAACTGAAAGTATATTACATTGCGCTGATATTAAATTTCTGGCTGATTGTTTTCAATAATTGTTTTCATATAATGGCTGATAAATGATAAATTATGTAAAATAAAGTAAACATTTATTTAAATAGCACTATTCTATACAGTTGTCAGATAGTACTTCACAGTATATTAAAACAAGCTCTAGTTAGAAAATACTTATTTGTCTTAACTATATTAAAACACAAAAACTAAAATCAATCGTTTCGGCATAACAACCAACAATTGTACAGTATAAAAGATTTATAATTTTGAAATTGGCTAAAGATTACATTTAACTTTAAATTATTATTATTATTAAATTTAAATTTAAATTATTACTGTTTTCAATGACAAATATATTGGTGTTTTGATGACGACAAAGATAATCTAAATGTAAAAATAGAAGAAAAATAACATGCACAATTAAAAGTACAGTATCAGTCAATACAGATAAATTGCCAAATAAATTGATAACTGATGTATTAATCTCAGATTAGAGGTTAGAAATGTGTTAATATCAGTCCTGACCAGCAGAGGGAGACTTCATTCATGTTTAGAGGGTCATTGAGACTCAAAAATGGGTAGACGGATATACAGAGAAGATCAGAGAAGATGTACTACTAAATATGTTATTCTTGCACTGAATAACAATGTATCTTTTTGTGTCCCAGTGTGTGTCATGTAATAAGTCCTTTAAGAAGCTGTGGTCCCTCCACGAGCATATTAAGATTGTCCATGGATTTGCCGAGAAGAAATTTGCCTGTGAGATTTGTGAGAAGAAATTCTACACCATGGCCCATGTCCGTAAGCACATGGTCGGTACGTATAGTAAACATGCACACAGACACAATTCAACACTTCCTTAGTGAACACTTAAATCTCAAACATCATCAAGATATTTTTTAAAAGTCTATACAGCCACAAAATACACGGGTGAAGCATGCTTGTGCCTAATACAACAGGTCTTCTGTCTGTCTGTAGCTCACACAAAGGACATGCCGTTTACCTGTGAAACCTGTGGAAAGTCTTTTAAACGCAGCATGTCTCTGAAAGTGCATTCACTGCAGCATTCAGGAGAGAAGCCCTTCCGTTGTGAGGTATGAACACATTATATGACACACTCCATAACTGTTATTGTGACTGTGAGAAGGAAAAACAATGTGGGAAATGCAAATAATAAAATGCAACGAACTATGTAATCATGCATTTAGGATGTGTTAATGTCAAAAGACATATAAATCATGGACTGATTGAGTGACATCTTTGAAAACCTTAAATTACAAAATTATAAATTCCTAAATTATGCAAGGTAGGAGAAGATATAATTCTGATTACGAGGTTAGTATAGTGTTAAGTCATTGTTTGATTTGCAATGTAAGGTCTGGGTACTGAACCAGTTGAAAACCACTTCTCTGCATAAACACTTCTTCTGCTCCTTAGGAGCACAACTAAACTGTTTTTATATTTACATCCCTCTCTGTGGCACTATGGTTTCTCCATCTTAAACCCCCTTTTATTTGTGTTTGACTGTTTCTTGCAGTTTTAAACAACAGTGACACCTTTATTAATGTGCCATTTGGGAAAAAACAAACACTTTACTAAATGTGTCATTTGAAAACTCTAAAATACATTCCTGAAGTGTAATACCGTATTAAACAAACCATATTAAAATAATCATATTTCCAGTTTCCAGTTTGTCCATATTTACAGCTTAAATTTGTTTTTGGGAACGCTGTAAAACACCATGTCCACAGCAGAATGTTGACATGAACAAACAGTCTGTATTTCTGTATATTTGAATAAGAGTGAATAAAGATTAGCTTATTACTGTTCATTGCATTTTGTTTGTTGCATTTGTTTGCTGATGTTTTTTGGCCAATTTATTAACCAGTGTTTCCATTAGACTGGAGCTTTTCTGAAAGTGCTGTTTGTCAGTCTGTGACAAGAGCTCTGTGTGTGTTTGTGTGTAAATATGCAACAGAAAATACATTTGGTCTTTTTTAGCAAGTGCCCCAACCAAGGAGGTTAGAAAACTATCTGTTAACATTTGCATTTATTTCAATGGCAGTTTGGCTGATTGCTTGCAAAAAAAAAAAAAAAAAAACTGACTAAATTTTGATGCTATATTCAGAGCAAAATATATTGACTACATTTAAAGGATATTTTTTCTCAGAATGCAAAAACTATGATTTTTATTATTGTTTGCACTCTATTTTTAAAATGTTTGATCTCTAGCAGCTATTAAAATAGGCAACGTAATACATTGTTGTTTGGTTTATATTTATTGCGTCCCCTTGTGGACTGTTGATTTAAAAATGTGGTGTTTGTTGATCTTTTCCACCTAACTGAAATTGTTTTTTGATTTCAAATGTAATTTAAATTTTGCAAATATTTAAAGGGATGGTTCCCTCAATAATGAGAATTCTGTCATCATTATGTAGAGTCTCATCACCCTTAAGTTGTTCCAAACCTGTATAAATTTCTTTGTTTTGCTAAACACAAAGGAAGATATTTTGAAGAATTTCGGTAAACAAACAGTTGACGGGCATCATTGACTTCCATAGTATTTTTTTTTTTTTGCATACTATCAAAGTCAATGGGGCCCATCAACTTTTTGTTTACCCATATTCTTCAAAATATCTTCTTTGTGTTCAGCAAAACAAAGAAAATTATACAGGTTTGGAACAACTTGAGGGTGAGTAAATGATGACAGAAATTTCATTTTTGGGTGAACTATCCCTTTAAGTGAGAAATTCTAACTTAGTTTTGACAGCCCTAGTATGGACAGACAAATTGCTTGTCAGTGGAAACGTGTCTCATCACTGTTCGGATCAGTGTGAGGATCAGTTTGAGGATCTGTTTGCTCTGTACAGATTCATTTTGAATCTGTATTTTATGTGTTCTCTTTTTTTTTTTCTTTTTTTCTTTCAGCTGTTCTTTGGGGCATCTTTTCCATAGAAGCACATTATGGGGTGTGTACAACTCGTGAGGGTGGTCAGGGTGGGGCTCATTGGTTTTACTTTAGGATGTCGTATGAGAGAGTCTGAATGAGTGGGATTGGCCTGATTCCTATAAATAGTATGTTAATGACAGGCTTATGAACTGTAATGACCGGTTATTACGATCATATTACAAAGTTGGGATTGCTTCAGTCTGGCCCTGATTTGAAGTGAGGCTGAACCAGCATCCACCCACATGCTGTCTATTTCTGTCTGTGCTTGTGTGCAGAACTGTGACGAGAGGTTCCAGTACAAATACCAGCTGCGGTCTCATATGAGCATTCACATAGGACACAAGCAGTTTATGTGCCAGTGGTGTGGCAAAGACTTCAACATGAAACAGTATTTCGATGAGCACATGAAGACACACACAGGTGAGGTGCACAAACACACTGTCACACTTATGGAGGGTGAATAGAGATAGACTCTCTTTTGTTCTATTTCAAACATAATTTGTGGTTAATTTTACTATAATAATATAGTAAAATTAACCACACACACAAACACACAAAATGTGGGCACACTTAAAAATGAATGCCATTGCATTATATAACTAAATAACAAACCAAATGGAATTTGCAGCACACTTTTCTAGCTAAACATTTCACCCAAAAAAAAAAGAAAAAGAAACATTAAAACTTGGACACTTTCTGTTGCATGGTGGTGCATGTCTATTGCACTCCAGAAAACTCATGTTTGTTCTATTTCAATTAAAAGTTAATTAAAATAAAGAACTAATGCAACACAGTTCTTGAATATTTGGAAGTTACCTTTATTAATTTTATTGTAAAATAGAAGCTAAAGGATTAGTTCACCCAAAAATGTCTGTCAGAAAATTCTGTCATTTATTACTCTCCCTCATGTCGTTCCACACCCATAAGACCTTCGCTTATCTTCGGAACACAAATTAAGATATTTTTGATAAAGTCCGATGGCTCAGTGAGGCCTGCATTGCCAGCAAGATAATTTCCTTTTTCAGTTCCCAGAAAGCTACTAAAGATATATTTAAAACAGTTCATGTGACTACAGTGGTTCAACCTTAATATTATAAAGAGACGAGAACTTTTTGTGCGCCAAAAAAAACCAAAATAACGACTTTATTCAACAATATCTATTGATGGGCCGATTTCAGAACACTGCTTCATGAAGCTTCGAAGCTTTACGAATCTTTTGTTTCGAATCAGTGGTTTGGAGAGCATATCAAACTGACAAAGTCACATGATTTCAGTAAACAAGGCTTCGTTACATCATAAGTGTTTCAAAATTTCAGTAGTTCACGTGACTTTGGCAGTTTGATACGCGCTCCAAACCACTGATTCGAAACAGAAGATTCGTAAGGCTTCATGAAGCAGTGTTTTGAAATCGCCCATCACTAGATATTGTTGAATAAAGTCGTTTTTTTTTTTTCGTAAAAAGTAAAGTATTCTAGTCGCTTCATAACATTAAGGTTGAACCACTGTAGTTACATGAACTGTTTTAAATACATCTTTAGTAGCTTTCTGGGCAATGAAAATGTGTTCTGAAGCTGAACGAAGGTCTTACGGGTGTGGAACGACATGAGGGTGAGTAATTAATGACAGAAATTTTCATTTTTGGGTGAACTAACCCTTTAGTCCATTTGCTATCGGATTGGATTAGTTCTTGTATGCCAAAAAAAAACTATCAATTAAAAGCAGTTGAAAAAATAAAACAGTTTAAAATGTATAATGGTATATTTTATTATACTAATAAGTTATTATAAGTTCATAAAACAAGATTAGAGCAATTCCATTCAAAAATATCACTTTATTTATTGTTGTTGGAAAGATCTAATTAAAAAATCGAAATTAAAAAGTTTATATTAGGTTTATTGAATATTTGTATTCTCTGAGTGACTTACTGGTTGCTCTACATGTGTAATTTTAGAGTTTTTGTGAATCCTCTGATCGGTCCTTCAAGTCTAACCTTGTAGCGGGCACATTTAAACTCTTGTGGTTAAACACTCCCAGATGTTCTCTACACACCACGTATTTAAGGCATACACTCATGTTGCACATGTGGCTTTATTGCCACTAAATGAAACAAGATCTCACTTCTCTCTCCCATTCTTCTGTTTCTCTTCAGGTGAGAAGCCATTCATCTGTGAGATCTGCGGGAAGAGTTTCACCAGTCGGCCCAATATGAAGCGGCACCGGCGCACGCACACTGGGGAAAAGCCGTACCCTTGTGAAATCTGCGGCCAGCGTTTCCGCTTTTCCAACATGCTTAAGGCGCACCGAGAGAAGTGCTTCCGGGTCACCAGCCCGGTGACCCTTCAGCCTGCCAGCATGGCACTTCCCATTCACCTTACTGGCCACACCCCTTCTTCAAGCCACACCCCTACCCCAACCCAGCCCGCCCAGTCGACGCCCGTGGGCTCCGTAATGATCAGTCCCGCTACAGTGGGGCCTCTGCCACAACGATCGGTCACCGCGCACGGCTTCTCTCATTTGCACATGCAGACCGTGCCCACACAACATCACCCCGCCCACACTCACACTCCTGTCCATCACACAGGACACGCCCCTATGACGAGCCATGCCCCTCAGCCAATCACAGTGCAGCCTTCTGTCCTGCCTCCTCCCCCTGCCCTATTTAAGAGCGAGCCAATAAACCACTGCGCCCATGAGGACGCGTACCTGCGACAGGGTGCCGCTCCGCAACACCACTGAAACACTCTCTTGTACACAAACTCACTAATGTGAAATCAAGTGCTCGCTGGAGAACAGGGCGGACAGACGCACGTCATACATCAGTATAATTCACAGGAATCGGAAAGCTGGAACTGCAACATGTATGTATGTGTATGTATGTGTGTGAGATAAAAAAAAAAAAAAAACTACTACAAACCTACTTGCCACTAGCACTCGTGACCAAACTGAACTGATCTCAAGAAATTCATAAAGCATTACTCGGATTCACTTCACATCACTTCAAACTCTGTCACAATGATCAAAATGCCATTGGGGTTTCAATGGCACAACACACTTCTTTGTCTTTCTCTCTGACTCTTTATCGACTCAGCTGCTGTTGCAAAGGTTCTACGGGTTCAAACGTCCACAAGTTAAAGGTCTACATTTCACAAATGCAGTGTAACTTCTTTAGAAATGCAGGTCTTCCCGACAACGGAAAATATCCATATTCTAGTACACAAGTCGTCACACAAACATAGTATACAGCACTTAAGCAGTAAACTCAGTGTAGTCTATATGACTGAAAATTTTCTGTTGCCTGATTGTAATTGTCAGTGATTTTATTAAAATATTGTTGTTTTTTTTTCCCTTTTTTTTTCTTTCTTTTTTTTTTAATACAATAAAAATATGATTACTGGGTAATGCCTGTAGCTTTCCGGCGCGTTCGGTCGGAGGTTGAGACTGTTAAGGAAGACCAATGCTGTGATGTGTCATAAGTAGGCTGCAACTAAAGGCTAAAAAGATCATTAATTAGTTTTACTGTATGTTCCATACAATCTAACTCACTTAACCAATATTTTTATTCGTATAATGTAGATAAACATGCTCTGTGAGACTTTTTAAAAAGGATTTGTATGTTGAAATGAGATGCCTGCTTGTGAGAGTTTATGTAATGGAAGATGCGGAAAGGGTTTGTTTCTAATCATGTAATCAACTGAATGTACGAGAGGTGTGTGTGTGTCTCTTTGTGGCTGATCATATGCCTGTGGTGCTGGTATCAAAAGCTGCTTTTTAGTTGCTCTCTGTCTTTTCCTGGTACATGGTTCTTTATCATGCAGATGATTAGTGTGTTTGTGCGAGTGAGTGAGTGAGTCAGTGTTAAAATGGTGACGTTAGGAGCAGCACAGATAAAATGATGGGAAATCTTGAGTCAATCAGACTTGATTGATTGATTGTGAATTTTTTGTTCTCTCTCATTAGACCATCTGTCCTCTGCACTTTACTGACAAGTAAGAGGTTTGCGCAACTGACAAAGAATTGTTTATCACATGTCCAACATGTGAAAGATGGCTGGCTGTTGGAAAATGGGGAGAATCACGTGGGGATTAGGTTGGGATCTCGTGTTATACATCAAAGAGCTTTAGTTAGTCCTATAAGAAGTTGTGTTTTGCCTTCGTGCCACGCCCCTCTTTACCTGAGACGTACTCTCATTGGTTCGGATGGCTGTCAATCATGTCCTTTTTTTTAACTCTGTGTGTTTTGGGCTACTTGTTGTCTGATTCTCTCCATTCTCCATCAGTTGATGGAATGCACTTTCTAATAAAACCTTGCTAGATAAGAAAAATAAGCAGACCATAATAATGTTTATTCTTGTGAGGTGTTTTCTTCTCAGCTAGACTCTTTCAACCTCTCAACTTCAGAAGTGTTTTATTTTTAGCCTTGTGTCTGGTACAGAAATGTCTGACTTTCATTGAGTTCTGTTTTATGTTTTCCTGTTTTTGAGACACCATGTTTGACCTGCATTAATGTTGGGCCTTTTTTATATTGTGCATTTAACACTTTCTGCTAACTTTAAAGAAGTAAAAAAAAAAAAAAAATGAATTAGCCACAAGCACAACTCACTTGTCTAAATTTGTATGTGTACACTGTAAAAAAAAAAAAAAAAAAAAAAAAACCATGAGAGAAAGAAAGCAGTAAATATGGGAAGTGGGGCATTTTAATGAACAGGCTTGTTTCATGAGTATGACCTCAATCTCTTTATACCTTTGACCTTGTTTAGCCCAGTGAAATGTGAGATTAGATAAAGTTATATGCTAGCTGCTTTGGGTTTAGTGTCACATTGACATTTTAAAATCATGTTTTGAAAAACAAGCACTTTTAAATGTTAAACTATTAAACATTTTATGCAAAAATTGGGTTAGCTTTACATTAAACAATGGAATCGTTTGTGTGTGTGTGTGTGTGTGTGTGTGTGTGTGTGTGTGTGTGTGTGTGTGCGTGCGCGTTTTTGTGACATATCAGGACACGAATTTGTATAATGACATGGGTATGACATAGGTATTACAAGGAGAGGGTGACTTATGAGGACATTACCCCATGCCCCCATTTTTCAAAAGGCTTATAAATCATACAGAATGAGTTTTTTTTTTTTTTTTTTTTTGTGAGAAAGTAAAAATGTGCGCAGTTTCCTGTGATGGGTAGGTTTAGGTGTAGGGGTAGTGTAGGGCGATAGAAAATACGATTTGTACAGTATAAAAACCATTACGCCTATGGAATGTGTGTGTGTGTGTGTGTGTGTGTGTGTGTGTGTGTGTGTGTCGAAAGCAGAAGTAAGTTGTAACAGACGTCAAATAAGCACGTGAATAGAGAGTTCTGATGACTAAATGACTTCGTTGAACTGGTGATGAAAATGAAACAAAGGACATTTGCATTCAATGTTGTTCTTCACAATGTCATGCATTTGATATGTTTATCTGTAGTTACGGGTTCGATTGCATTGACAGATGCCCTTATGTTCTCAGAATAAATCGATAGTCTTTCTCTCTTTGTATCCTCTGCCCCACTTGGACTTGTAGAAGAGTTCATTTGGATGTAGAATAGAGTTTGTTATAGACTGATATAACGTTACTGTAAATAGGCATCAAGTATCAAGACTTTCCTGTTTAGGATTGTTGATAATGACATCCAAGTAACTTTTCCACTCCTCCCAAAAATAGCCTATTTCTCTCTCTCTTTTTTTTTTTTTTTTTTTTTTTTTTTTTAACAAGGTGTCATTAGCGTTTCTACAGGAAAAATAACTGTGAAGTACAGGATGTTATTACACTACTAAACCTGCTATTGACTGTCCTAACTGAGCTCGCCTAAGGTTAAATTTACCCACATTACATTTTTACCCATTACATATTCCCAAATTTAGTTCAGTCATAAATAATGACAGAATATATCTTGTGTTTTGTTGATGAACCGTGCGAGACTGATCATTATACTCACTGTTGCTATGGTTACCTCGCGCGAACGCGATATATTTTCGCAATAATTTAATGTTCTCTGAAAAAAATGCTGTTGTAACCTAAATATAGTTATGCAAAAAAATGTGCATAAGTAATAATGCTGTCAATTGATTAAAAAAAAATTACTAATCGCATATTTCTCTGTAGTTAATCGCACCTGACATTAAAGTTTTTAATATGATTTATATTGTAATACTTTCACATTTAATCTCCAAAATAACGTAGAAACAACATAAAGACAGTATATAAATATGTTTAATGGCATCTTTTTACCAAGCACTATAAAGGCCAGTGTCACGCCTGTGCTACTGATGTATCTATTAAATGGATATATTTTTTCTCTCAATTTTGGCCGTTAATTAAAGCAATTCAGCATTACAGTATAATTGAAAGCTATCAATTTTGACATTTAATAAGCTTTAAAAATATAACCACTTTTAATTTAAGTGACTTAAAACAATATTCACATAAACCCATTGTAATAAATGTCACAGTGAGCTGTGCCTTTAATATATCAGGGCTCAACGCTAAGGTTATTTTCTATTGGTTCAGATTTTTACCTGCCCTGCTAAAATGCACACAAAAAAAAGTTAAGATAAATGGTGGTACAGTAGAATGTCAGTGATGGATGAGAGGCGTGGCCCATCCGATGCGCGTCACTGTGGTTCCATAAAGCAGGGACGGACCTTACATCTCCGGCACTTTTGAGCAGCCGGGCAGACGCGGTAAGCAGCGATCGGTAGTGATGAACATCTGAACAGCGCAAGGTAATTTGCTGATTTACTTGGCAATTCCAGTGTGCCCTGTCCTGTTGTGTATATTTATATCCTGTGGACTATTACATTAGATAACATACCTTTTTAAGCATATCTGAAAATAATTTGCAACTTGATGTTTTGTTGGACTTTAAAGCAATAGATTGAGCCAAGAAAGAAACGCACCAAAATCATCTGTTGCATCATCTGTACTGTACTGTAATGCAATGTAAAGTCAAAGCAAGGTCATAGAAACTTGCTGCGTAACTGCTTTTTATCAGAATATGACACATATAATCACGCTTACATCAACTTGTGTTACAACGTGTTCATTTGTGAAAGAACACTATGCACGAGACAGTTCTCGCTTACTGAAAACATTTCTAAGTGATTTTGGTCAATGTAAAGTCATATTGTCCTGTATTTGTCTGTTACAGGTTGACACTGCGCGGCGGTCGGCGAGCTGAAGGGGAAAACAGGTGAGTTGCATCATCATACTGAAGTCTGAAAGAAAAACTGTAAATCGACTCTGATACTGGTTGACATGAGACAAAACATGTCCCATGATATTAGCATTTAAAACAGCAACATTTCCAGATTAAAGATTAAAATGAATCAGATGATCACTAGAATGTTCTTGACTTATATATATATAAATATATAAATATATATATATTTATATTTGAGATTATCGTTTACTATAAATAAAATCAAGGCTTTACATGAATTAAAATGTAAAAAAAAAAAAAAAAAAAAACGGAATAGGTATATTTGCAAGAAAATCGATATATGTGTGTGTATATAATTATACAATAAAAAATATATATATATAATGCAATATTTTTATTATATATATATATATATATAAAATGATACAATAAAAATATCATATTATATACATATGTATATAATACAAGAGCTTACAGTAATTATATATATATATACAGTCAAACCAAAATTTATTCAGACACCTTGAACATTTCATTCATTAATACAGTTTATTCATTATAGTTTAAAAAATGGTAATAAAATATGACAAGATCTCAGAGTTAAACTGTGTCAGAAAAAAATAATCTTAATAATGTCAAATAACACTTAAGCAAAACATGGTCAGGTCAAAGTGTCTGAATAATTTTTGGTTCCAAATTTGTATCAATTTTACTGGTAGTCCACTGTATGAAGAATTTTTGGGTATAATGTCACAGTTCACTTTATTTTGCTATCCTCACTTACATAAATGAACTATAGTGTCCTGCACCCACTAGTAAAAATATACCAAAAATATCAAAAACGTCAGAATAATTTTTTGACACATATATATATAATTGTATATATTATACTGTAAGCTCTGTTAACCATAATATTTTCTGCCTTGACAATTCAAATGATAATTGCATTATTAGAAAATCAGATTGAAACCATAATGTAGTCTCAGTTCATTCATTCAATATTTGTCTATATTTAAATAAATATTTGACATTTGTATCTGACAGTGTAGAACCATATTGACCCAAGTTTGTAAGAAAATGGAAGCAGGAGACTCTGCAATGAACTGCTTTTATAAGACTGTAATAAGTCATAAAACTTTAGGAACATCAACAGCTGGAAATTTATTTGAAATGATCTAAATTTTGAAAAAAATTCTTTTAATAATATTAGAGTTAAAGTTTTATCTACAGTTGTGGTCAGAATTATTGGTGTAATGTGTTTTTGGAGAAAAACATTTCTTTCATAATGTGATTTTTCCCCCCCACTTTCAATTCTTTTCCTTCAATGAAAGGTTAGATTTTTTGCTAATTTTATGAATTATAGATCAAAAGGATAAACAATGCAGATTTATTTTTATATTCATATTTACCAAGGGTGCCAATAATTCTGACCACAACTGTAGTCTACTTCACTGCTGACTGCTGTTTTTCCTTCCTGCTCTTACTAGCTGCTTCTTTTTAATTTCTTTTGTCTGCTTGAAGATGTGGCATAAATGCATTGCTCTTTTCTTCTGCAGAGGAGGAGCAAAAAGAGCAGAAGACGGAGAAGAAAAAGACATCTGTGCTGTTCTCCCCTCCCGTCCATGATGCGGGACTCTGTCTTCAACTGCTGCGTTTCCCCACCCCATCCCCCTGGAGGAGTAGAGGAGCACCACCAACAGAGAAGCAGAGCTCAGGCTCCGCCTCCTAACGATAGGCGTTTCCTTATATTCTTTGACTTTGACGAGACCTTGGTGGATGAGTGCAGTGACGACTCTATGGTTACTGTGGCGCCTGGTGGAGCCCTGCCCGGCTGGTTAAAGGACACCTACCGTCCCGGCCGCTATAATGAGTACATGCAGCGTGTGCTGGCCTACCTCGCTGAACAGGGCATCACCCCAGCAGCTATTCGAGGCACAGTGGAAAAGCTCCCTCCTTGCCCAGGCATCCCCACTTTGATGCATTTCCTGCTCTCCCAGCCATCAAGGGACTTTGAAGTCGTTTGCGTGTCTGACGCCAATAGCGTCTTCATCGAGACGTGGCTGCAGCACCTAGGCTTCCGCCCACTGTTTCTGCGCATTTTCACCAATCCAGCTCACTTTGATGATAATGGCCAGCTGCAGCTTCAGCCCTTCCACTCCCATGAGTGCCTGCGGTGCCCAGCAAACATGTGCAAGGCGGTGGTGGTAAGGCAGTATGTGGCCCAGCGCATGCGTGAGAGAGGCGGACGGCCCTACCAGAAGGTTCTGTATGTGGGCGATGGGGCCAATGACTTTTGCCCATCACTCACACTGTCACCGGGCGATATAGCGTTCCCACGCCGGGACTTCCCAATGCATAAACTGATTCAGGAGATGGAGGAAGCCAAACCTGGAGAGTTTAAGGCAAGTGTGGTGCCCTGGAACAGTGGAGAGGATGTCATCAACACCCTGAGGAAGATATTGGAGAGGCCCTAAATATATAATACACCTAAATAAGGCCCTAAATATGTTCACAGATTTCTTGTTACATTCCAAACTCATGGTTTTGACAAAAATGTATGACCTCAGTTCTGTTGACTGAAACTGCCAAACCGTTAAGGATCTTTTAATAAGGTCCACAGTTGATGACTGTGTGCGGTTCAAATAACACTACTACAAACTGTACTTTTAAAATGTCAAGCCGCCTAAAAGCCTTGTGCACACCTACAGTATATTCAAAATTAGAGATATGAACATGAATATATATGTATGTGTGTGTGTATGATTGAGGCTTTTAGACATTTCTTTTTTCTGATTGCATTAACATGAACACTGGCCAGTAGAGTTTCTCCCTAAATGCATTATTACTATTTTTTTTTATCATACTTGTGTCATTCACACATAAATCCAAATATCTTATAGGCTATTGTTTTTTGTAGTTTTTAAATATGCAAAATAGACTAAAATGATCATCTTATTAATGAGAAATAACTTCAAATTGTTAATATTCGCCACTGAAATATTGTATGTACTGTATACTATGGTTTTTATTAGTAAACTTGAACCCATCCTCTGTTTGCAGGATGTGCTGTAGATGTTTTAACCTGTGTTTGGTTGTGTGTTTGTTCCTGTTTCTTATGCAAAGTCTGTGAACTTTGGATGTGAAACTACAGATCTGAGATAAATGAACCTCACCAGCATGGATATAAAGCCATTTACTCAACTCTGTGTCTCAGTATGTTTTGACCCCTCACCCCAACACCTATCATGTAAGACGCATGACATCTATAGACACAATGAAATCAAATTTCAGAATCAACTCAAGTCGTGTTGACTTGTGTAGCACTTTTCACAATACATGTTGTCTTTTATATACAGAATCTGACTAAATAGCACAAAAAAGTTTGGCAAAATAAATGTTTAAGCACTATAAGAAAATGTACAAGCAAACAAATCAGATAAAAACATGAACATTTATTATCTCAGAATTCAGCCAATGTTTACATTCATTCAGATGTGATAAAGAGATGGTCACCCTTGTGGTTTCGTCAATTTCTTTGCAAATTAAATTAATAATAATAATAATAATAATAATAAGACTGTCTTAAACAGACCATGTCCAATTATACAATCTATTAAAGCAACACCATGGAACATTTGCTCACGTTCCCCCATAAGGTTGATAAGCGTAATTGTCTGTTATCAGTGTCATAAATACTGTCGCTGTATAAGCTTCCCCGTGGGCAGTGCAATTCACGTGAATTTGTTGACTAAGCTGATGGAACCGGCAAATGCAGAAACCTCGTTTAGAAACCATGTCCACCGACCAGGTATAGTAACCATTGCGTTGGTTTTGAGACTTGCATATTAGATCGTTTCGTCTTTAGTTAGCTGTTGGCTATCTCCACCCAGGCTACGAGTAAAATATGTGACGTATACCGTAAAGCAGGTTGCACTCATCCGCTGGCAGGCGTGGAAGCGGATGGGCGGGGCTGTGTGTACCGACCCGAACATGAAACTTGCGGAGTGTGGCTGTAGCCGCTAGGAGGCTGCTCAGGTAGCAGCGGCAGTAGAACTCGTCTGGTTAAAGATGGGATAAGCAGATTTTGAAAAACGCTGTTAGACATTGATATTTAAAATCAACCCAAACAAACCCACCCCTCTCTTCATTGCTCCGCTTCCAAAACTGACACTCCAATCCTAAACACCCTGCTCCGAGTCGGTCTGGCAGGCGAGGCGAGTGCACTAACAATGACGCTAAACACCTCATTCTCTAGCGGTCGTCAGTGTGCAGTAGTTTAACTGCAAAACTCTGATTATCTGGCCACTGTTACATACGCAATGCGAGTGGATGTCTGTTTATCACAGCTGACGTGCAACAAAATGCTTCACGAAAAATAAAGCGCGGTTGATGAACTAACGACAAGGAAGCACAAAAAATGAACATACAGTACACAAGAGTAAATACAAAGTGTTTGTTCTTAGTCGCAAACAGCACAGCAGCTCCAGACACTCAAACCCAGTGTTACTCACATGAGAAGGAATCAAAGCAGCCTCCGTGTCTGTTTTCAGGCCTTCCCTCTTAGCTCTCTCCAGCACTGAAAAGCTTTTCTAATATAAACGCAGCCCTAAAGCGCTTGCCCAGTCATGAACCTTCATTCCAGTGATATTCTTTTGAGCTCTTTTGTATTGTGTCTTATCTCTCTTTAAGCAGTTTTTTTTTTCTTCTTTTTTTTCAAATCTCCCTCTTGCTCATTCTCTCTCCTTGACCATCATACGCCCCCTAATGCTGATTGGTTAGACGTTTGTTGTTGGTGTCTGCCGACTAACTTCCAAACAGCGTTTTTGAAAAACTACTTACTCCGCCGAGTTGTTCTACCACTGAATTAATTTTAGAGACATTATTTTAAGGTCGAAAAACTACATAGTGTTGCTTTAAATCTTACAATCACAATAATTGACAATGCAGCTATTAAGTATTTTGTGGTTACATAAATCTTGTATATTTATTAAACTAATCGATCATATTTAAATCACATTTAAAATAAAAGTTTCAAAACACTTATGCACTCTTATGTTAGGCCTATTTAAGGCTAAAGTGCCGTTAAAAAGAAATGAACTATATACATCACAAATTATAGGCCTAATGATCTCACCTAATGTGAGGCAGTACACAACAAACAAAAATAGGCTTCTATTTTTCTCTAAAATACCTTTGCAATACATTCTAATAGTTTATTAAACAAATTCCCATGCCATTGCAAGATTTCAAACAGTAAGTAAAATCGGAGAGCAAACATTCATCTCCACCTGCTGGCCGCATAGCGAGATCTTTTTAAAGAGACGTTATTAAAACAACACGTCCTTCCTCATTGGTCAGCTGCGAGCACGTGACTTCACAGCTGATTTCCGTGGATGGCGTGTTTTTGCAGGATCAGATGTTCGTCCTAACCTCGGCGAGGCATGAATGCGCCTCTCATGATCGCAGTCGAATCAGCCGTGGCACAGTGACACACAGCTCCCCCCCGACAGCAGACTCACATTCGTTATGGCCCAGGCTGCACAGATAAACGTCCTCGATATCAACACTCCTCTCAGAGTGGAGCACGACAAGAAAAGACGACAATTCAGCATCCGACTGAACGGTCAGTAATGCGTCAGATAACGAGATGGGGGAGGAGGACAAACCACCGTGCTCTCGCCTGCAAAAAATGTGCCTTTTGTTTATTATATTTCGCTTCTCAACACGATGGACATATTAGATATTAATAGAATCCGTCCTAATTATGTAGTAATAACAATTACCTTGTTGTTTATGTAAATGTCGTTACGTGATTTGATCTTAGTAGTTAATTGAATATGACATGAACTAGTTGTTTTGCTGGAACGATTTTTTTTTCAACACACCACCAGCTTGTTTTTTTATCTTTCCGATGAATGCTGCGGTTTTGATTGTTTTGACGTACGGAGCCGCAGTAAATCTCGCCTGTCACTAGCCACAGTTTGTGCCTTTGCTCAAATGCAAGCTTTGTTTTCTTCTTCTCTTGCTGAATCAATAACTAAGTTGCTAGCCTACCCCGCTAGCCATCCCATCCAGACTTTGTTTTTAGGCTACTTCCTGTTCCATCATCTGTACAAAACCAACCCAGGTCGTTACGTTTCTGTCATTGTGTAGAAGACCAGGAACAGCAGAGGTTTACAAAAACACTCTTGCGTTGTTTCTTGCGGGGTTTCTCGTGAAAATAAAGGCTTTGTATTCACAGAAATGACGCTTTCATAGAGACATAAACCCAGCCCACGACTATTTCCCCGGAAAGCGACATGCATCCTGTTTGACTGAGCCGAATTACATTGTTTACTGTATGGTGACTAATATACTTGCATCTATTCTGTTGCATATTGAAGGTTCCCATGATAAGGCTGTTCTGTTGTATGAATATGTGGGGAAGAAAACGGTGGATCTGCAGCATACTGAGGTTCCTGAAGCTTACAGAGGAAGAGAGATTGCCAAACACCTGGCCAAGGTTGTATAAGATTACTAAAGATCAATGTGAACCGGTTTTTGCACAATGATATTATGTTGTTCATTGGCGCGCATTATAATTTGCTTTGTGATTGTTTTTGCTAGGCTGCAATGGACTTCGTGGTAGAGGAGGACCTAAAAGCCCATTTAACCTGCTGGTACATCCAGAAGTACGTCAAAGAAAACCCTCACCCCCATTACTTGGAGCGCATCCTCCATTGAGAGCATCGAGGATCTCTTGATTCTAATAGGATGATTTGGGATTGGGTGGGATGGGTATCTGGTGGGCGTCCCTAATCTGTCTGACTGGTCTTGAAACTCCACAAAAGATTTATTTTTTTTGTTTGCGAGTGAGCGAGAGTGAATGCGATTTGGAGGAGGGGAGAGATCTGAAACTACAAAGCCGTGAAAACGTTTCTTTGGAAAGATTTGAGGTGGACTAGTTTCCCAGTAATTTAAGCAGACTTTCAAGCCAATCTAGAGAATTGAGAGACTATGACACGCATTATGAACTCAAAATATCAACTGTTTGATATGGTCATAAGAGCGACGTTAGATTCCATATGCCTCTCTGGCCTTACGCCTTCAGATTTAGCGGTGCTCACGAGAGAGATACACGCGTACTTGTGTTCCCACATGCACAGGAGGGACATGCCAATGTAACTGTCCCGTCAGAAACAGCTATTTTATTCTGTGCATGTTCTAGGCTGATTTTGTGCTTTTGCATGTGTGTATCGGTGTATACTATGGCCAGTGAAGAGCTCAGACTCTGGAGACAATCGCCTGCCCATATATTCGCAGGAATGAACCTCTCAGGATGCACACTTTATAAACACAATAAAGCACCTCTGCATAGAGGATTCTGTTACATGTGGTTGAATGTGTATGTATGAATAACTGAGTATGAGTTTAAGAATATCAGTGTATGTTAGTTACTCTCATATATCCCAGGGGTCTCATTAAAAGTCAGCTGATGATCTGCCTTGAGTGAGATTGGTTGTTTGCAAGGCATATTCTGTGCTGACAAACATCCATCGATATTCCTGGCGATGATAATGAAGGTCATCTTTTTCAAGTAAAACTGGGCTCTGTTACGTCAGTTTATGATGTAATATAGACTAAAGATGCCTGAAACTCATCTGTTTTTACACACTTATGTACTCTTAATATTACTATTCATGGTTTTGAATAAAAAAAATTGAGATAAAACTTGGTTTATGAGTGTTTATACTCATAAGTATGATGCATTTTAATTGTGTGTACTTTTGAATAAAGTTTTGTATTATTATTGAAATATTTTGCATTCATCAATGTTGTATTTACTTTCACGTCGTTCTGTGACATTGTTTTCTGTGGAGCACAAATGAAGATATTTTGAAGAATGTTGGAGTCCACACAAAATTGAATTTCATTGCATAGAAAAAAAATGATCAGCATGTTGTAATTTTTTTCACAAAATAAATAAATTCATACAGATGTGAAAGACATGAGGGTTAAGTAAATGATGATATATCTTTAAATAGCTAAATTGTGAATTTTTGTTTTGCTCCAATTGGGGTTTACTAGTACATTTTCAGTGATTTGGTAATTGAATGCAATTTTTTTTAATGTTTCATGAATTTTTTCTGTAAAATCTTACAATTTACATTTTTTTTAAAATTCACATTATTGTTCCACTCCAGCGGTCCACTGACACAATACCTCTAAACACATTTAGAGGTTTAGGACAAATAAAACAATTGCATGAAAAGCTTTGCTTTTAGTTCCCTTTCTTTACAATATGTGACCCTGGACCACAAAACCAATCATAAGGGTCAATTTTTTTAAATTGAGATTTATACATCATCTGAAAGCTGAATAAATAAGCTTTCCATTGATGTATGGTTTGTTAGGATAGAACAATACAATTATTTGAAAATCTGGAATCCGAGGGTGCAAGAAAATCAAAATATTGAGAAAATCGCCTTTAAAAATGTCCAAATGAAGTCCTTAGCAATGCATATCCATTCTCAAAAATACATATTTGATATACTTACGGTAGGAAATTTACAAAATATCCTCATGGAACATGATCTTTACTTAATATCCTAATGATTTTGGCATAAAAGTAAAATCGATAATTTTGACCCATGCAATGTATTGTTGGCTATTGCTACAAATATACCCGTGAGACTCATGACAGGATTTGTGGTCCAAGGTCACATATTTTAATGCATTTTTCTCGAATTTATTAATACACAGATATCCAATGAATTAATGCTTTTATGTTATGCAATCCATCACTACTGGGGGAGACAGAGAGCGCAAACCCTGCACGTGTTACCGTGCACCTTGTAGTTGTTATAACACGGCTCCCCCTCTCCTATGCACCAGCGCCGTACGAGGACGGGAATCACTACATAAACGAGAACCGACCACATTATGGGTGAGTTCCTTCTCTGCAATACCATCGCATCCACGTTCATTACATGACCGAAAGTTTTGGATACAGTACAAAACAAAACAAATCATTTTGCCAGACCAAATTCTTTGTGCAACGCTCGCATAGGTTGTGGGAATGGTTTGTCCTACTAAAAGCCCCATAGTGTTGTCCTTGCTTTCGATTGGTCACCTCCGCTATTCAAAAACATAAATTATATAATCTCGAGGATCAAACCATAATCAAAACCAATTACTCGTTTGTTGTATGAAAGAATGTGTCCCATTTATAAAATATAAACAACTGTCTTTAACAAAATAAAGCAAACATTAATATCGTTACAGATTCTGTTCAGGTGGTAGGATCCTCAACTAAATTCAGATTCACGGGATTTGTAGTCTCTTTCAAATGCTCGAAAGCTTTATAGATTATTAATTGAGCAGAAGCAGTGAACTACATTGCCCATAGTGCACCGCGACAAGTTTTGCGTCAAGTCTAGTCCGTTGCTTTTTCAAGATGGCGTCGCTGGGAAGGAGGCGCGGTGTCCCAGTCAACAGGGAGAGGTCAGTTAGACTAAAACCTGTCATTATTTCATAATACGTGACGTGAAATGTTTAGGCTTTATGCACATTTTAAGTTAGTTTCCTATCGTTAAAACACCAGATCTTTTGGCGTTTTGTGCAGCCACAAACAATAAAAAACATGGTCTGAATAGAGCTCATGTGTTGTTTTGATTAGCTTACTGACTCTGGGGTCCCTCAACTGATTGGCAGTGCAGAAAGCAGCAAAAAATGTAATTTTATGGCAGTTACATCTGAAATCTTGATATTGATTTTGCAGTATGTGTTTCCCATTTTGACAAAAGAGGAACAAGTTAAAATAGCGCTTCACACCCATGACAGCGGCTTTCAAGGAGATATGTACAGTTAGCAGGCATTTAGAGTTGTTATACTAAGTTTAGTTATACTAAGTTTCGTTCAAATGTCTTGAAAACATGAAGACATTGTCATTTTTGCGCCCCCCAAAATATGGCCTTTTAATGCAACCTGACAGTATGCGTTAAATTCATGTAACCGTTGCAACATGCGGACCGCTCTCGCCTGACTTTATCGAGTTAGTTATCAGCTCAGTGTTTTATAAAATAATAGCTAGTTTGAAATAAGGTTTTATTAACATTCCCGATGAAGCTGTCTTTCATTGTACATTTTGAAAATTTACCGTAAGCTTTCCCCCTTCAATTAACATCGCGAAAAGTTTCCTGTTTCACTATGTGAACCCAGGCCGCAGATGGTCTGGCTGATGTAGAAAACGCGAGACAGTGTCGAATCAAGACCGGAATATAGAGTCAGTTTTAACTGAGGATTTTTTAAAGAAGCTTTACCATTTTAAATCCATTCAGAAAAATGTGGCAAACAAATCAGCACAGGAAATGCTGTCCCTTGTGAAGCAATGTTGGCTGGTCTGTAAACATTTCTTGCTGTCTTGTCCAATCAGTTTTACTTTTTGCTTCAGAGTAAATCTCAATAGTTACATTCACATACAACAAAAAAAATTCATACTGATGGCTCAATCGGGCTGAAAAGCCTTCATGTAAATGCTCATTCGATCCGAAATTTTGATTGTATTGGAAAGGTTTGATGTAGAACTAAAATAATCAGAATTTTAAAAATGCACAGTGCCAGTATGTGCATGTTTATTTACATCTTGCAAACTGGTCAGTGGAGGAGGCTAAATATTTATTAAATATTTGCAAAAAAAAGCTCTTCTGACATAAGTCAGATGTCATCAAGGCAAAAACAGCAATTATGTCACTGCAGCGCTGTAGGGTTAATTAAAACAGAACTTTCAGAATTAGAAATCTGAATTCATTTGGATTGGAGAACTCACTTTTTTCTCTTTCTCTTTTCTCTCTCTTAAGGGGAGTGATGGCGGCGACGGAGTGTTACATCGTCCACGAGATCTACAACGGCGAAAATGCACAGGAGCAGTTCGAGTACGAGCTGGAACAGGCTCTGGAGGCGCAGTACCGTTACATCGTCATCGAACCCACGCGCATCGGAGACGAAACAGCCCGCTGGGTAGCCGTGGGAAACTGCCTGCACAAAACCGCCGTTCTGGCCGGGGCCGCATGCCTCCTGACGCCACTCGCCCTTCCCGCCGACTACTCCCGTTATGTGGCGCTGCCGGCTGGCGCTCTTAGCCTGGCCTGCGCCGCGCTCTACGGCATCTCTTGGCAGTTCGACCCCTGCTGCAAGTACCAGGTAGAGTACGACAGTCAGAAGCTCTCGCGGCTGCCCCTGCACACGCTCACCTCCTCTACGCCGGTGGTTCTGGTTCGACGGGACGACGTGCACAGAAAGAGACTGCACAACACGATAGCGTTGGCGGCCCTGGCGTACTGTGCCAAGAGGATCTACGAACTGTACGCTGTATGAGCGCTATGGCACATCCACACACACGCATACAGATACTGACATACGCGTACACACACACAAACACGCGGCAGGGAGGTGAGAAGCACTACTAAACACCCGACACTGGCAGATACACACACGTACACACCAAACAATAACATACGGATGGACCGACAGTGAGTGTTCGAAAACAAAAGGAGACGAGGCTCTTTCTCTGTTACGATTTTTCATCATTTTGATTTCAACCAGTTAAAGATTGGACAGAGTGATGGATGGATGGATGGATGTATGAGAGGAAGGGTTGGGGGGGAGCTTATAGTTCTGAATGAATCTTCCCCTTTTCTCTGTACTTTAAAAGTGATATCACCAGTGCACTTGAGCCCCCCTTCCCACTCCTTCCCTGCGCCTGTCCAGCCCCTTCCTCGTCCCGCAGCTCTCCCCCAACGGTCACCTGCCACCCACACGGAGCTTCTGCACCCGGGCAGCGACCTGTCGGACTGAACGTGTGGTGGACAGACAGACGTGTTTTAAGAATGACCTTTGAATTCTCTCTTTTCTCCCTCTGTGTAGTTTTACTGTACCCTGCCTTTGGTGCGTCACCTTTTCATTAAACAGTAGGAGATTTAACCTCACTGGTATCTCTGACGACCTTTATTTTGACCCTCAAGGGCTTGGATTCTTTCTTATTGCACTTATGAGTTGTAGACTTCATGCAGAGCTCGCAGTCAGATTTATTTTACAAGCCACGGTTTGTAATGGATCAGTATAAAGATGAAGTTATGAAAAATAAATATAAAAGATAAGTAAATGTGAACTCATCTGAAAGGGATAGTTCATCCCAAAATTGAAGTTTTGTCATTTACTCATGCTGTTCCAGACCTATATATTGCTGTTACTTAATTTTTCATTTTTGGGATATTACTATTCCTTGCAGACAAACCAGTCTAACTGAATGAAATGTACTTCAATATTACAGTTAGTTATTCACAGCCTATTTGCAGAGAAATTGTGAGAAAAATATAGTTTGCAAATGGTATTTTGTATTATTGGCACCATGTTAAATAATGTTTACACTGTTTATGATGTTTTTACAATTGCATCTGGCCTGTGGAGTCATCTGATATGTTTTATTTCCATATTGTAGAGTATAATATCTAAAACAGGAAATTCAAAGAGAAAAGGGTAGGACTTAAATGGGGTCAATATTTATTTTGTGTGTTTGTGTCATTTCTGCTCAGAAGAATTGGAAAATGATTTAGAAAAAGTGATTTTGGAAAATGAATTAGAAAAAAAGTTCAACTGGTTTCTGCAACAGTTCTTCTATCTGCAGTTGGTCAGCACTTCACTTTAATCATTCTTAAAGCCACATTATAAAAGCCTAACTCATCTTGTGCATTTCAGATGGATGGTCAGTGTCAGTGATTCTTAAAAATGGCATTTTGAAACATTGTTCAGTTTTACCAGAATTGCACTAAGATATTCACTGATACACAGCCAAAACTTTATGACCAGTCACAGGTGAAGCAAATATCACTGATCATCTCCTAACAAGGCCACATATTATGGTCAGGGTACATTAGATTGTAAGAAAACAATCAGTACTCGTAATCAACATGTTGGATGCAGGAGAAATGGGCAGGAATGAGCAACTTTGACAAGGGCCAAATTGTTATGGTAAGGTGACTGGGTCAGAGTATCTGAAAGGTCAGCAGTGGCCCGAGGAGGGACAAACCACAAACCGGCGACAGGGTGTTGGGCACCCAAGGCTAATTGATGTATGAGGCCAACAAAGGCGGTCTGGTCCAAGCCAACAGAAGGTCTACTGTGGCACAAGTCACACAAAATTTTAATGATCTTTTGGAGCAGTGGAAGAAGGTCAGCTGGTCTGATGAGTTCTGTTTTCTTTCACATCTTGGATGGCTGTGTACAATTGCACTGTTTACCTGGGGAAGTGATGCACTGTAGGATGACGAAAAGCCTGTGGAGGGAGTTTGATGCCCTGGGCAATGTTCTGCTGGGAAACCCTGGGTCTGGCAATTCATGTTGAAATAAATTTGACACATGCCACCTACTTAAACATGGCAGACCATGTGCACCTGGCGCCAAGGTTGATGATCTCAAGGCCCCAGGTGTTGCCCTGGCCTCCATATTCCCCAGATTTAAATCTAGTGAAACATCTGTGGGATGTGCTGGACCAGAAAGTCCGATCTATGGTGACTCCATCTCGCAACCTACTGGACTTGCTGAACGTCTTGATGGTACACAGGACACCCTCTGGTGTCTTATATAGTCCATGGCAGCACACGGAGGATCAACAGCATATTAGACAGGTGGTCATAATGTTTTGGCTCATCAGTGTATAATACTATATATAATACTACTATAGTTCATGACGGTAATGTTCTCAGGACAGAAGGTGAATCCATTTGTTGTTTAAATAATCCATTTTAAAAAAGGCTTTTACAGAAAGAACATGAAACTAAAACTGTTACAGATCTCATTTAGGTAGTGCAGGATTTTAAGGGGACTGGAATAGGGCTTTTCTTAAATAAAAAATAAAAAAGTTTCTTTCTAAATGGTGTTCATATGTGATGTTCAAATGGTGTACTGGGTTTCAAAGGAAACTTTAGGCCTGAAACTGAGAATGCGTAACTAATCTTAAAGCACTGGAAAGATAAACTTGTGGAAAAATAATTGGGCAAAATACCACATATTTTTAAATCTGCGAGATGTGAATCGTTGGAAATGAAAGACTGAATGTGGCAGTACATTTTCCTCTGTTTAGACTGGCCGTTTGAACACCATTTAAATAATGTTGCCTTGACAGAACTGTCTGCCGAGTTTCCTCCACCAACCTTATTTGGAGACTAAAATCACCTGGGCTGGTATTGCAAACTCCTTCTTTTTTTGAATGTTCAATATATATATATATAAAAAAACAGTTCAAGGAAGCAAGTTGCAAATGGATAGTTTTCATGGACCAACATCATGGTCTCTTGAGGAAAAAATATCCCTTTATATGTCAGTTAATGCAAAATAAATGTAGAATTTGTTTTTCCTCCAAAGCACAACCTCTCAATCATGCACATCCATTTCCCAGGATCTTATTGAGACCTGCAAATGTGTGGTGCATTGCTACCAAACGAGAATAAAAGACTGAATGTGGCAGTACATTTTCCTCTGTTTAGACTGGCCGTTTGAACACCATTTAAATAATGTTGCCTTGACAGAACTGTCTGCCGAGTTTCCTCCACCAACCTTATTTGGAGACTAAAATCACCTGGGCTGGTATTGCAAACTCCCTCTTTTTTTGAATGTTCAATATAAAAAACAGTTCAAGGACTCAAATTGCAAATGGATAGTTTTCATGGACCAACATCATGGTCTCTTGAGGAAAAATATCCCTTTATATGTCAGTTAATGCAAAATGTAGAATTTGTTTTTCCTCCAAAGCACAACCGCTCAATCATGCACATCCATTTCCCAGGATCTTATTGAGAGCAGCAAATGTGTGGTGCATCGCTACCAAACGAAAATGAGTCATTAGTATCTGTCATAACCAGATTATCATGATGCGGTCATTGCAGACTGCAGTGATGCTTCACATCTGTTTTTATAATTTATTTATTTTTTGTAGTTGTTGTTGCTATGGAGACCTATTTAGGACAGAAGGCAGGTAAAAACTGCATTAAAACATAAATCATTAAATGTTCAAATTATTTCAACTTCATGTTAGCATAAGGGGCACCAGAACATTATGATAATGAGTGATAGCCAAAAGGAAACTACAAAGACAAATGTGACGGTTTATAACTGTAGGCAGTAAAAGGTGACATGCAACAGGGTGCATAGAGTGGAAAATTAATTTCATAATAAATTAGGGTTAACAAGCAGACAATAAATTAACAAACCATTTAATCCAGGACAATATAAATAGACAAAATCTATTTCTTTTATGATAAATGTTTGTTCTCCTTATGAGCAGTCCTTACTGGTCATTTTGCTGTTGTGTTTTTCACAGATCAGGGATGATTCAATTCATTTTTAAATATTTGTTAAATACATTCCATGAGTATTCACCTTTAGACATACAAATGACACTTTTTGGCTATACAATCTTAAGATGCAAAGACTTTTTAATACTGTTTTCTCTTATTCTTCTTTCACTCTCTGTTCTTTCACGGCCCGTGAAGCCATCAGTCTGAAGTAGAGAGCAGGCCAGAGTGTACGCAGATAGACGGCTGCAGTAGGCAGCGGCCCGGCCAATACAACGTCTTTCTGTTTGTGACAGACTGCCTTCAGAACAGCACGTGCAACATCCACTGGATCCCACCCCTTTGCTGTGGTTTTGTCCATTACTTCAGATCCAAAATAAGAAAGAAAAAAAAGAAACACTTCTTAATATTAAAATATGCATATTTTGGATACACATGTAAATATTCCAGAATATATTTCATAACTCACTCTCAAGAATAGCATTCTCTCACCTCCATATTGAGAGCCGTCTCCTGTGACTGCATTGATGGACAGGTTTGTTCTGATGTAACCCGGGCTGATGACAGACACCTGCAGGCCGAACCTGTCGACCTCTGCCCTCAAACAGTCAAAGTAGGCTTGCGTCGCATGCTTAGATGCAGCATCTGACAGAAAACATTACAGATATGCAAGCAAACCTGATCACTTGTAATGTTTTTATTCATGGAGAAAATTCGGATTGAACCCCGAACATCCTAATCTCAATCTTTTTATCCGGTGACAGTTCACCACCCCTAATGTAAATGAAGTTGCTCCTGTTTTAACAGCTGTGGTCTGTTGAAATTGAGATGGTTCCCATTCTACAATTCATGACCATTTGCTCAGGATGTGATCGGCCCAAGTGGTGCAGAAACAATGAAACATTTGACTCTGTATCTCTATGATAATTAAGCCATTTTGGGGAATGAGCTTGTTCGAGCACCTATCTTGGAGTGGAATCTGGGTCGAGGCAGACATCGTCATTTCTTTCATCTGAATACCTGTTTTGTTGTGTATGTATACTCACATGCAGATCTGTACGGTATTGAAATCTTTCCCTGCACACTGCTGATGACAACGATATGTCCACTGCGTCTATCGACCATTGAAGGCAGAATGGCTGGACAGGGCAAAAAAATAATGTGTAATAATAATGTGATATTATGATATAATGTGATGTATTATATGATATATACGAAATTATATATAATATATATTAATAACATATAATTTTAAATGTATTTCACATTTAATATCATTTTTACACATTTTAAATGTCTAAACAAACTGTAAAATAGGAGCTATGATTAAATATGAGTCACATATTTCAAGTCTAAACAACTACATTCTCATCTAAAAAAAAACTCTTAAAACTACAGTTCGTGGTACAACAAGTGTAGTATTTGTAAAAATTACAAATAAAATTACAATTTGCTCGGCCGCCATGACAGTTGCTTCAAGCGGAGTGATAAAAATGATGAAAAGGTTGCTGTTATCACTAGAATATCGCACACTTATCAGCCAATCAGATTCGAGAACCAGAAAGAACTGTTGTATATATACACTACCATTCAAAAGTTGGGGTCAGTAAAGTTTTTTTTGAAAGATATGAAATTGATCGAACATGACAATAAAGACATTTATAATGTTACAAAAGATTTCTATTTCAAATAAATGCTGTTCTTTTGAACTTTCAATTCATCAAAGAATCTTGAAAAAATTGTATCACTGTGTCCACAAAAATATTAAACAGCACAACTGTTTTCAACATTGATAATAATCATAAATGTTTCTTGAGCAGCAAATCATCCTATTAGAATGATTGCTGAAGGATCATGTGACACTGAATGATGCTGAAATTCAGCTTTGATCACAAGAATAAATTACATTTACATTTAGTAATAATATTTCACATTATTACAGTTTTCACTGTATTTTTGATCAAATAAATGCAGCCACGGTGAGCATAAGAGACTTTTTTCCATTTTTTTTTTTTTTTTAACCTTTCCAACCCCAAACTTTAAGCTATATAATAGTCTCACCTTGTGTAAGAGCAACAGGACCGAAGTAGTTGGTCTCCATGACATCTCGCTGAACTGAGACTTGAGTTTCCAGGATGTTGCCACGGTAACTAATGCCAGCATTGTTGATGAGGACATCAACATGACCATGGCACTTCAAAATCTCCTTGGCGGCGCTGGAAACCAGAGATGTGCTGGAGAGGTCAAAGGTGACAGTGCAGGGAGTGTAAGTCTGAAAAAAAAAGTAATAAATAAACCTAGTTAAGAGAATGGACATAAGATTGGATACGTTCGCACTTACATTTTTGTTTAAGGTAAATAAATGACACCTTATTTTTCAATCACATTTTTAAACAGGCATAAAAGATAACACAACTTTGACTGAACAGCCAAAAAGGAGAGTAACAGATTTGATTGAAGGTTTTCACCTGTATTTTTCCATTGTTTTTATTTCTCAGCTCCTCAACGACCTCCTGCAGTCTCTTCTGGTCCCGTCCACAAAGGATCAGTCGGGCCCCCGCCGCGTGGAAGACCCGGGCACACTCTGAGGGTGAAAAGACAGATGAAGACATTAAACAAACAATGCTGTAATTTCTGCAGTCAAATGGCATTGTTAAGTATTATGATTAGCATTATAAGAGAGTTTATGTAACCTTTTCCCAGGCCTGAGCTGGCTCCAGTGATCACCACCACTTTATCCTGTAGATTCTGCTTGTGTCTCAGTCTCTGGATCACTTTCAGCAAAATCAGCAGCCCAACAGTCCCAGCAGCCAGTGGCCCAACACCTAAACCTAACACATGCTCCATGTGTCTGTACACACAGGAGGACAAGTCACTCCCAATAATTAGAAATGTCCAATTTGTCAACATATTAGGCATACAAATAAAAGTACATGTGCGCCAATTTTAATGCAAATTAACGCAAATATTATTTGCAAATAGTTCAAAATGATTATTTCCCAACTAGAATTAGACCTATAATTTCCTTCACTGTTCTATTTCTTTAAGCTTTATAAAAAAGTGGTCCCCCCCAATGTTCAGTACATGGTTACGGCCTTGAGGTATATCTGAGTGAAACAGTATCTGGAAAGAGAGAACAAAAAATGTAGGGTGGGACTTGATTTCATCTTCTGGAATAGACTGGATCAAAGGAAGTTGGGTGTTGGTAACTATATGGATGCAGATCTGAATGGCTGTTTGCAGTCAGTTGTGGAGGATATTTATCCCCACCCTCTGCCGAGACATACTTCATGAAGAAAACAGCTGCCATTTCGAGGGGGAGGGGAGGTTAACGTTTTTGATTAAGATTATGAGGGCATATTAATTTTTAAGACAAATAGTAGGGGACTGTCAAGGTATTTTATTGTTAACTATAATTTTTTTGTTGATTGAAATACAAAATAAACCTGAATTAAAAAATAGATAAATATTAGATGAAAAAATTAAGCTTAAAAACAAATGTAAATTAAATAACTGAAATTAGAGGGGTTATGACATGAGAAATAACATTTTCCTTGATCTTTTGACATATAATAGGTCTTTGTACCATTAAAAAATCCAGCAATTTTCATAGCTTAAAACGTCCTCCTCTAAACAAACGGAGCATTTATTTAAACAAGCTGCAAAAATGGTTTGTTTGGATATTGTGGGATCTGAGACTTTTGACACAAATATATTTGCATATGACTGCCACCAGAACAAGATATCGACGAATAGTTACATAATTGCACCATACGTCCCGCCCACAGGCAAAAGATACAGTTACAATTTCTGACATACTCCATGTGCTTGAGTCTGTGGCCAATAGGACAAACAGAAGAGTGAAAGAACATTCGCTTTGATGCATCTGGTTTAAACAGCTTGTTTCATTTCTGCACAGACTTCAGAAGGACATCTGTGTGTCAGGAGCAAGTGGATGATTTATTTTTAATGGCGGAGGATTATGTTTATTCTGAGCATTTGACTGGTACAGAGTAATGGACTTTGTGAAAGATGAAGCAGCCAGTTGTATTGGATCTTATGGCAGCTACATGTAAACCGCAAGTTAATGATTTCATAATACTTTGTATGGATATTGTTTTCAAAACACTTGCGTGCAATAGCGAGTGGGCGTTCCTATGCAATGACGCTGGCCAATCATAACAGTGGCCGTTTCTGACAGAGGTTCAGAACGAGGAAAAATATCATTCTTCAGAATATATATATTTGTGCAAAAACTCTTTAACATTATAAGTGAACCTCAAGGAACATTATTAAATATTATTATTCATATTAACATTATTAATATAAATAACATTATTAATATTAAAATAAAAGATCCATGTCATGACCCCTATAAAATGACTAAAACTGAAATAAAAATAAAGCTAAATAGAAATATAAAAAAATGACAAAAGCACATGAAATTGCAAAAGCTTTAAAATGAAAATAAAAAATAATAGCCAATTTAAAATATTAATAAATTCTAATAGTATGTAAATAATACTAATATAACTCTTCAGTCATAGTCATTAGAGGTAAAGTGTTGAGACATTTTAGTGATTGATTTATCGTAATAATAATACAAAAAACTTAGCCTCTTCGAAAATACAGGGATGTGATGTGTAGTAGTACAGTAGCCTAACTAACACACAGCAACTAACCTGACTAGCAAGTCACGTATAAAGGTTTCAGTGCGCTGTGCAACCGAACTTATTTTCACAAAACATACCAATCCATTTCTAACTTCTCAGTATCTCTTATAATCATTATCTCTAAAGGCTGTTGTATCTACATGCATTGTTTTGTAAATATATAAAATGAACAGGCAGGGATATTGACACATGACCTACCTAAAGCTGAGACCCATTTGATTGAATTGAGAATCCGGAACTCAACAACATCACGTGATTACGGCTGTGCCCGAAGGGGCGGGGCCATAACGCCCTCTACAGAATCTAGAAAGTAAACGCATCAAAACAATGGATATGATAACGTGTAAACAAGGTACATTCACCAGGGTTATTATAGTTTACTCAAAAACAGTTATATAATAGTTATATACATAAAATGTGTATATAATTTATTTCAACAAGTTGCCAAGGCAACATTTCTAATTTTTTTCATTTAAGTTTATGTACTAGAATAACAATCTAAAACAGAAAAAAACTATATTAATAAAAACTATATAGACAAACAAATGAAAACTTTAAAAACAAAATGGAAACATAAAAAATAAAAATCTCAAACAGACACATAGGTTTGTTGTAGCTCTATTTATACACAGAGAGTTTAAAACCCCCTTTTAACAACACAGAACTCTTTAAAACAGGGGAGAGGAGCTCCTGAATGCCTGCATGTGGCATGTTAAACAACAACAACAAAAAACACTGTCTCAGTGAGTTATCAATAAATAATCCAAATGACAATAATTTACAATATGTTACAAAAGCAGTAAATACTGGGGTCTGTTATTGTCTATTTACATCTGTGCAAACACTCATATATGTACACACACACGCATACACACACACCGCACATAAGAAAAAGTTTCAGAATCTACCACTTATTGGCTTCATATTCATTCGACAAGAAATATAAATCCTAGTGTTGTGGGGAAAAAAGCATAATAAATTGAAAGGAATATGCTCAATCTCACTTTTGATGCAACTACAGTGCATTTGTGTTATCAGTCATTTTGTTTAGTGTGTGTTAGATATTCAGTCTTTGTAATAATCTCACAAAAAGAAGCCCTTGTCCCTTTTAGTAGTGTGGCATTCACCAACTGAAGACATTCAGATGAAAATAAACCAATCAGAATCTGAGGTCTCATAGACGGAGAGTGTGTGCAGACGCACTCTTATGGCTTTAGAGAGTTTTGCACAAATGTGTTGTGTACAATAGAAAGAAGTAACAAAGACAAAAACACATACACGGCTACACTTACAGATGCATGCACATGTACGCACACAAAAGTGAAACAAAGACATCACTGACAGATGAGAAGACTATATTTGTTCAGATATGGCAGGTCTTATTTTCTCTGTACATGAGGTTGCGCTGTAAACAGTTTTTTTTTTGTTTTGTTTAAGTGTCCTGGGTGTGGCTCAAAAGACAAAAGCCACAGAATAATCAACACACACAAACAGCACACTCACTCTCTCACACACACAAACCCACACACACACACACACACATACATTAGAGCCCAAAGGCTGTTGTGGACCCTGCCAGTCTATTGCACTTCCTACAACTGAACCACACTCTGGTTAACATTCTTCTGTCCAATATGAAAGGGGCATGGCTGCGACAGGCTCCGCCCCAGTATCAGTCCCCTGGAGGAGGTGGGAGGGTCGGTTCTGTGACAGAGAGCTCCTGTGCGAGGTCATTGAAGCGGGCGATGTAGTCGACGCTGCTCTCGCTCATCATACAGGCTAGCTGGGTATCCACCTGTAGCAAGAACACAGCCTATCAGCAAATGTCCAAATGCTTTTTGGGTCTGCAGCTAGGGCTGCACGATTAATCGAATAAAACCGCAATCGCAATATGGCTTAGTGTAATTGTCAAATTGCAGAGGCAACAATTTAATTACTAATTACAGATAACTATTAATATAAAACACTTTCAAAGATGAGGATGGATGCCACATTTAATTTGCATATGAATTAATTTCAAACAACCTCACTTCCTGTTTATTTCCAATTTAAGCCAGGATGTGAAAAAACATGAACAGGAACACCAGGTGATTAATGTGCCATATCAAATAACATTAAGCTACCAGACAGCTGTTGGGGACTTTCTGTGTTTCCTCTCACCTCAGCTACATCCGGCAGGCCGCGGGACTGAAAACAATCGTGGGAGTTGCTGTCCAGTAAACTGGGTCCAAGTAAGGCTGTGTTACTCGAAGGGGGCAGGGCTGTCCTTCTTGTCTTATCAGGAGATGCCAGACTTGCTGCAAATCAGGAAAACAAGGATGCACTTGTCAATAGTGCTGAGACTGAGGGTTTGCAGTAAGAACACAGATAGGTGACTCTGAACATTTTGGATTCAGTATGATGCCAGCCTCTGGAAATCTCAGTATCAATGCTATATAGATACCTTAGACAACATAAAATGATGAAATTAAACTAGGGTTGCCATAGATTAATTCAATGCCAAATCATTAATGATTAATAGATTTTTATAATCAGTTCTTGAAACTGGACAGCAATAGATTTCTGTAACTTAAATTTCTGTAATTTCTATAGATTTCTGTAAGGATCTATAAATATGCTAATTAGCCCCGCCTCCACCAACTTGCATGAGCTCAGAGATCCACTTGGTCAACTGAGGTAAATGCTGCACAATGGTTCGCTTTTTACAACATCTGACACATAAAGGTAATTAATATGATTAGCCTTTTGCTTGACTATGTTATCAAACAGCTGCTAATAATGTGTTGCTAATGTTACACTAACCATGTTCAGAGTCAGACAGCTTCTAACAATCAGTATGATTAGAAACACTTTGAACAACTCAGAACGTCGGTGGAGATATAGGCATATACATCGTAATATACATCATACACCCGCTATATTGCTAAATCTACCCGATTTTTCATATCAACATAAAAATATACCAGGATCACCTGGCTTCTCGAGACTCCCTTGCTTCAGAGCGGTCATAGTTAATGATATGCTAAAGCCCGTCCGCACTTTGACGTGATTGGTTACAAGGTAGTTTGAGATGTTACAAATACCAGCGATTTCAAACCATGTTTTTGAAACTGTCTTTAGGTCACTGCAGTTTTAAAGAGAAAATACTCAGCAATGGTGTTGACATGAATTTGCACATGGTTTGTCTGAAAGCATATTAAAACACCACATAGACATATAAACAACATTAAAAACTTGATTTTCACCACATGGGGACTTTAAGGTTTGGTAAGATTTTTGAAAGAAGTCTCTTATGCTCACCAAGTCTGCATTTATTTGATCAAAAATACAGTAAAACAGTAATATTGTCAAATCTTATTACAATTTAACTGTTTTTCTATTTTAATATATTTTAAAATGTCATTTATTCCTGTGAAGGCAAAGCAGAATTTTCAGCATCATTACATGATCCTTCAGAAATCATTCTAATATGCTGATTTGGAAGAAAAAAAAATATTATTATTATTACATTTTTTCAGGATTCCCTGAGAAATCTGAGAAGTTCAAAAGAATAGCATTTATTTAAAAATAAAAATCTTTTGTAACATTATCACTTTTGATCGATTAACATTATTAATTAATCAAAATGTGTCTTTGCTGAATAAAAGTATTAAATTCTTAAAAAACCTTACTGACAAAACTTTTGAATGGTGTGTATAGATTAGGGCTGCCCTCAACTAAAGATTTTTCTAGTTCATTTAAGCGATTAGTCGACTAAACGCACATGTATATTAATAAGCCATTTAAATCATAATAACGAGCCTTTAATTGCCTATATAACACATTGCCTAATCAGCGATCAAGTGCACGCATAAAGCTTGCCACAGCACACCAGCAAATGTAAAGATTATGAATGTGTTGTGAAAAAAAAAAAAAAAAAAACAGGGAGACTGTCTAAACATTTTAATAATTTATATTTATATTTATAAATATATATATTTATATATAATTTATATATTTATATATAATAATTTAATAATGTTTTCTGTGTTTTCAGCTGCAGAGATTAAGTTGACGATGTTGACTTGTCATCTCTGCAGTAATGCATGTTTCATACAGATTTAAAAAAAAAAAAAAAAAAAAAAAAAACTTATCGAAGAATACTTGTTTTCCACTTGAATCGGTTGACAATCGCTTGACAATTCAAGCTTTCAATAGGTATATTTCTCATGTCTGTGAGGCAAGTATACACTGAGTTTTCGTTTATTTTTTTTGACACTCTCAAGTTCACAGAGACCGAGATGGCAGAAAGCATTTTATTTTATATTTTACAAGGCGCAACGTCATGTTATTGTGAGATTACACAAATAAAAGTTTCAAATGATGTATTTGATCTCTTATCTGTATGACCAAAAATGACAGAGTATTTTAAGTAGTTTCTGCTGTTATCAGAAAAAAATGCATGAGATCGTGCCGGCGCCTCCATGTCTTGCAGTATATACTTCAGCTTCTGCTATTACTTACACTAATATATATAGGGCACACAAAAACAAAACTCTAGTGCAGATGCTAGGGCTGGACGATTATGGCCTAAAATAAAAAACTCGATTAATTGAACATTTTACCTCGATTACGAATAATGAACGATTATTGTGTTTGTTTGGTTTTTTTTGCCCTCATAGGTCACTGACAAGGCTTGTACTGTAAATATGATTGACTATTAAAGGTGGGATTTTTTTTTCTTTTTGAATGAGTGCTCTGACATGACATAGCTCACTTTCAGCAGTTATTTTATCTATGGTTTGTAATATTTCTTACAGATTTCTGCTCGTTGTAAATCAGATAAAGATAAATTAGTACAGTACCAATACGAGTGATTGCGTGTGTGAATTAGTCACACGTCTCTCTATTAATTGTGAAGCTGTGGGTTGTAAATTGTTCCTTCAAAAGTAGAAAAATATATGCTATAATAAGTTTTGAGTTTCTAAGCTACTTTAGTGATAAATCACAGGACAGCGCTGACAACTAGTTTCTGCGTTCCTCTCTGTGCGCGTGATCTTCACATTTTGCGCAGCTACTGTTTGTATAAGTGTTCGCCACAATGCAGCTGTGCGAGCACGGTAGCTCGAAATAATATACATCCAATTGTCTAAAATCGCTTGAATGTCCAAATTGGTAAACATTAAAACAAATATAACTGACAAAGTTTAGTGAAGACGCAAGGCTCACCGCTCACGCGCCATCACTTGAACCGGCGTTCACCTCCATGTTGCTTTTATGCCACTGACTGGACGGGGCAGAGTCACGTGGCTACACATGTGGTAGTATGTTTTTAAGGGGGAAGTATTAACAGGATTAAAAAAACGAAATAACCGACATAGGAAAATTACGTTGGTTAGAGGTTCTGAATTTCGGTTTCGATTACTTTTCGATTAATCGTCCAGCCCTAGCAGATGCTAATGGATAGTATGGCAGAGCCACGCAGAGCCACTCAATAGGAGGCTGCACATTTTCAGGACTCACAAACGTATTTAGCGTCAGTATCAAAAATGGCGACGTTCATAACATTGGAAAGTTTTATCACAATTGACAGCGTGTTATTAAATAAACAAGTCCAATCGAGGCCTGAGTTCATCCATCAGATATTTTAAACAACCAACGCTTAGTAACTGAGTGCAGAGAGTACGTTTGAGCCAAACGCCTCGCAGCTCGAACCCACTGCAGCTCTGGTGAATCTGAGGATGAACGCAAATCATTTCTCAGTCTGTCTAAGTAAACTAAACCCATCATGATTATAGAGTTCACTGTGGCTCTCACATTATATGACGTGTCAGACAACTAGTTGTCCAGTGTGGTTCCATTCAACGCGGTTTGTCAAAAATGCGGTTGTGAGTCCTGAAAATGTGCAGGTGTCAGTTTGGTTATAGAATGGGGTTGTCATGCTTGTAAAAAAACAAAACGCTGTATGAACACAACCGTATTAAGTGGCACAGCCATACTAGCCATTAGCATCTGCTCTAGAGTTTTGTTTTGTGTGAAACATGACAGGGGATTAGGGATGAACATAAACAGTGCGTACCTTGACGTGTCATTCCAGCCCTAGTTTCCTACTGTTACTGGTCTAAATAAAGTCTAAATAAAAAGCCATTGATAACAGGGTATTGAGACGAGACGTGTTTGATACTTACAGAGTAGGCAGCCGAGACTTGAATCAGTAGAGTCATTGGGGTACCACTGAGGGTCATGTGTGGGGGACGGCATCCAGCTGTCACACGAAGAGGGAAGTAACTTAGATCTATCACTCCCATTCAGCTTAGGAGGGGAGAGCAATGATCCATCACCTGGGAAAGACACAGAGAGACCAAAAGTGAGTGAGCAGCCACTGAGACAGACATTCCTCTAATACCCAGGTTCAATACCACAGGTCACAGGTCATACCATAGTGCGAGTTGATGGCGAGCTCAATAATAGAGTCGCTGATTTGAGTTTGCGGCTCTCCAGATGGAAGAGACTCCTCTGGGGGGCCCGGTAGAGAGATATCCAACAGGGAAGCAACACTGGGAGGGGCCAAGAGGGAGTCCCCACCCCCTGGAGACGGTGGAGAGACGCCATTTTGCAGGGATTCCTGCAGACAAAGAGAACAAACAGACCAAGATATGATCAGCTGTGCATCCAAAAGTGAAAGAGGATCTAGGGAGAGGATTTTTTCTTACCTCAGAAGGCTCCTGATCAAGTAGATCAGGCTCTAGCTCAGGTGCAGCAGGTGCTGAGTCCATGGCCTCCTCAGGCTCCACAATAGCCTTATCTATATTAGGGGCTTCCACTTCCCGACAAGGGCTGCCAGGGATAATACCTGCAGATTTTGCAGCCAGGTCAATTGCACCTGAAACAAATTCAAGAGAAATTCAAGAGTGTGCAGTTGTGGGATTCAAAAGTTCAGTGCATAAATGCATCTTTTATCATTTCGTTTCTAATTTGATTCTTACTGGACAGCTGAGTAGTGGGCGCAGGACTAGCTGTAGTGGACGAAGCTTTTGAGGAAAGTTGGCGGTTGGATGGGGCGAGACGAGCTTGTATTGGACGAAAAGAACCAGTGCCTGACAAAAAGATGCACAAAAGATTTAAAGAGAATGGTGGAATTAAGATCAGATCACTCAAAAATACATACATTTCACTGCTTGACTTCAAGTCACTTTTATCATTTAAATCTAACAAACTTATTTTTTATGAAATTTTTGCTTGAAAGAGTTTTTTTTTTAATAAAATGTCACTTGGTGTGATATTTTGTTGTGATGACATTAACACGTGGCATAAGTGTCCAAATACTTCATGTGCGAATAAAGGTGCATTTAAAGGTGAGCACGAGTGTGACGCATTTGTGTGGGTTTATCACCTGTAGCAGATGAATTGGAGAGAATGGAGAAGGAGCACACATGAGGCGAAGTGTCTCCGGTGGTTCGTGGCAGCAGTGTTCGCTGTGAAAAAAATATATGTACAAACTATTATTATTTGTAAGTAACAAAAACAACTGAAGAACAGCTCCAAGCCCCACTTCCAATTGGTTTTTCCTTCCATCCGCACTCACCTGAACCACGAGAGGTTTCCTTAGTGGACGGCCTCTCCCTATTTTCCGCTGCTTTGAAAATATATCTGACTGAAGACAAAATAAAGCATAATTAGTGGAAAAAGGCTGTTGATGGAAACAGACAAAAGTGTTGCTGATCAAGAAATTATATTTTCCCCCAGGAAATAAATAACCTAAATCATCCATGAAATATGTATAGTATGTACACTATGGTTCAAAAGTTTGGGGTCAGTACATTTAAAAAAAAAAAAAAAAAAAAAAAAAAATTAAATTAAATTAATAATTAATACATTTTTACATTGTTACAAAAAATATTTCAAAGAAATGCTGTTCTGTTTAATCTATTCAACAATCCTGAAAGAAATGTATCACAGTTTCCACAAAATTATAACAAACATTATGTTTGCAAAAATTGATAATAAGAACTTTCTCGATCACCAAATAATCAGCATATTAGAATGATTTCTGAAGGATCATGTAACACAAGACTAGAGTAATGATGCTAAAAATGCTAATATGCTGCATTTCAAAATATATTTAAATAGAAGAGTTACTTTAAATTGTAATAATATTTCACAATATTACTTGTATACATGATTTGGCCAACTGAAAACTTTTTTGAAATGCATTTCATTATTATATTTAAATATAAAAAAGCTTGTCCAACATGTCCTATCGCTTTCTAGAAACACTGACACTACTCACACTGATGGAGTCCAGTTGCTGGCGAAAGGCTAGCTCCGCCTCCTTATTAGGAGAGAACATCCGCAACTGGCGGGAGCTGTTAGGAGGCAGGGTCGTCGGGACAGCAAACCCTTCACTGTCACCTCCGGAGGCCAGCAGAGAACGCGGCAGGTTCCTTCCACCTGCGGAGAACACATCTATTTAAATTCCAGCTGGTCAAATTGATGCAGAGAAGGAGCACTGCAATGCCCTTGTCACAATATGATTTTTTTTTTTTCTTTTCCCAAGAAGAAATGATATGAAACTTCAGGTTTTTCCCGGATGTTACCTGTTGCTGGTCTATTGATGTGGGAACTATAAACTCACTTAATATACTAATTTTAAATCTAAAACGTTTCAGTATTTAAATTCTTTCTTCTCTACAAGTTTAATGTGCAACTTTAAGTTAACCATTTGTAGAATGATTTCTCTAAAACTTTAATATGAGAGCAAGGTGAACACCTGTTCAACCAGTGCTATGGGTATGGGCAAAACTATCTGCCAAATAAAGGTAAATAGGGGCAAACGTTTTGGAAAACATAATTATTTCTACAATTCCAGATTGCAGAAATGACACACCTTAAAAACTTAAAAAAAGAAACAATTTTATCTACGCGTACCTGTGATGACTGCATTATTCAGAAAGATTTTGGAGCGTGCCGCATGTTGCTGTCGCCCCCAGCTAGGACTGCGGGTTGCCCCAGCTGCAGTTCTGCCTGGAGGAGTCACAGATGATTCCTCTTGACCTGATTTCAATGGTGAAGTGCCCACTGAACACACCTCTGGAGTCTAGGAGAGCAAAAATAATAAATATAAATTATTATAATTAAATGAAAACACTTTTTGTAAATTAATCTAAAACATACTGCAGTTTTTTAAATAAAATACTTTTTTAAATATAAATAAATACATGTAAATACAATATAAATATATACATAAACAGAATCACAGAAGAACAGCTTCTAAGGAAGAATTAGTGCTAACTGGTCTTATATTTACTTATATAAACAGTATTCATTTGCAATTTCTAGCAAAGGCTTGTTTTGTGGCTTTTTATTGTGGGTTTGTCTGAGTGTTGAGGTGAAAAGGTCAAGTCTAAGAGTAGGGACACACCAAACCGACGCCAAAGAACTAGCACTGATAAAAGCCGACTGTGTTGTCACCTGCATCAGGGCAAAAAAACTGCACGTGAACACACTGAGTGAACTACAGCCGACTGTCAGCCAGCACGTGCGTTCTGCTCCTGCGTGTAAGGAGACTGCTGTCTATTTTTTCATATATATTCATCTGTATTCGTAATTGAGAAAGGGAGATCAGCACTGCAAGCTGCAGATACACAAACCGTAAACAAAGCGGCACGTGCTTACCGTTTTGAACATCATTTATGCTGCTCACTTTCTATATTCCACTTGGCTCACATTAATATTAAACATCCACCCAGAAACACTCAGGTACATGACAGAAAATTAGAACAGCCTTCTGTCTGTACCACCTTGACTGTTTGCCCACCGTTTTGCTATAATTCTCGTACTTCGACTTGTTCACTAAACTGAACAACCAATCAGAGTTCTTATACATGTTGAATCGCGATGCTTAAAAACGGTCCGAAGTTGTCCGACGGCCGATCGTCGGCTTGGTGTGTCCCAGACTTAAAGTTTAAGAGAGAAAAAACAGACTCACTGGTTTGGGGTTGACCTCTGATGACACGAGTCTCAGGAGACACCGAAGCACACTTTGAGTGCTGGGTAGGGCTGAGGGGTGGGGCTTAGGTTGCCATTCATACTCCAGCTGTAGTTTCCCAGGCTTACCCAGCATGAGGTAGAGTTCTGCCAGTGTCACATTCTCAGAGCCCTGTGAGCTCCAACCTTCGTCTCGGATTTGTTGAGGAGATCGTTCCGTCCCCACCACTTCCTCGCCACGCCCTTGAGGCTCTGACTGTGGCGGTGCTTTTTCTGATGCAACTCCACCAACTGTTCCAGGTTCCTCAATCTGGCCATCTATAAGGTTGGGGTCTCCCTGAGTGACAGTCTCTTTGTCCCGCCCACTAGCATCAGTCTGAGTCTGACTCACTGCCTCTTGCTCCACAGTCCCCGCCACATTTCCCTCCTGTCCAATGGGGAGGGGTGGATTGATAGTTGGACTGACTGGAGAGGTAGTGTTCAGGGTGGGGTTTACAATGGTCTCCAATGCTGGAGCTGAAGTGCCACCATCAGAGGCGTCAACAGGATGCCCGTCGCTTCTTTTTGGGTCTCCTCCCACTAGGCCAGACTTGCCTGATTTTCCTCTAGCAGGCTGAATTCCCAGAATGTGAGCTGCAGGCAAGTCCCTAATACCTGTCCGGCCACGCCCACTCTCCTGCCAGTGTACCGTGCAGGAAGCCTTGGAGTGTACAACACGAGCCACGCCTGGCAAAGTAGTAACTGTGCTGTTCTCTGCCGGAAATAGGAACAGGTCCTCTGACTCACTAGACTGGACCAGGCCATCTAGAGCTTCTCGTTCCGCTAAGCTCTTACGCTACGCGTGACAAGTTAAGGAGAATTACTGTTATAAAACACATAGGGATGGATACTGACTGTAGCATGGAGAGCTCTGACAAATTTCCCAAACAAAGCAACCAAATCTATCACAAATGTATTTCATAAAACAGAGGAAGGAAGAAGGAAGGAAATTAAACTCTTGACTGTGCATGCTGAGACATCTGAACGAGATCTGAGTGGAAGGATACAATTCGTTGATCCTGGACAGCCCACTTTTGCTTCAGGAATTCAATGAGAGTGGAGACCTTCCTGTGCAACTCGACGACCATCCTACAAACAAAACACAGGCATGGGAAAACATTACAAAATGTGTTGTAACTTTAATGTCACAATGAAACCGAAGTATCGTATCGACAAGTTTTTTCCGTATGGTGGCGTACATCGGAGTGTAACGGATTATCGGAAAAAGTAGTTCTTGGTTATCGGTTGATGACTGTATTAGCTGAATGGAAGCAAATGAATGCAAGCTTGCAGGGGTGGGTTTAAGTGGACAAAATGATTGGAGAAGTCTAGCAGACGTCATCAGAAAGAAATCTGATGTTTCGCCAGCAGAACAAATTATGATATTTTTATTAAAAATTGTGAGATCAAAAAAAATTAAACATGCATGGATGAATTGCTCACAATAAGATCAATAACATCCATTTAAAAAATGGAAGTCAATATAAAATCAAAATGCATTTTCTTGACTCCAAAACTAAAAATGAAGCAGAAATTAATTAACAAGAAATAACATTGATATAACATGTTACAACATTTCACTTGAAAATGCTAATACTAATAGAACTTTAGAATAAACAAAACAAAATTAAAAACAAATATGAAAACAAATAATAACAATGACAGCATGAAAACTATGCTAAGTCAAAAAAAAAAAAATGTACAAAATCTATTATTATAAATTATTCATGCATACTTTAACAATACAATCAATTCCCAGATTACACAAGTAAAAGCATTTCACATTGTTTTTAAGATTTCAAAATAATAAAACTTTTGCAATCAGCAAAGAAACAAGCCAAGTGAAGGTAAGATTTAAAACAGGTGGATCAGTGGAGTATGCGCAAGAGGTCATGAGTGTGCATTGGTGAAGCTAACCTGAGCCGAGGATTGTGGGCTAGACTCTGAACCCGAGCCCAGGAGTGGTTGCTCCGGGGTTGAAGTTCGACGGCCACCTTCAAGGGTAAACGCACAGGCTTCTGATCCTCCTCATCACTCACACCTGAAACGGAGAATGAAAAGAAGAAAAACCATGAAGCCTACAACACCTTCTCCATGATTCTGATGGTGGCCTAAATATGCATTAACCACCCATTTCCAATCAGTCCCACAGCCTGAAACCATGGAAACAATGAAAAATCACTCCTCCTACACCCTGGAGAGCAGCCATGGCACACTCATCCGTCGTCCTGGTCCACCTAAATACCCACAGTGCTCCATTTTTTCAGCTTTCTTTTGTTACCCCCTATTCAATCTGTTTAACTCATTAACTAAATCAATCTTTTCTTTTTCTCTCTCTCTCACACACACACACACACACACACACGCACCATCTGGATCGCAGAGTTTCTTCAGCGCGCGGCACATGGGAGCTTTGATCCTCAGGTTTCTGCCTTTGGAACGCACTGTGGTGGCCCTGAAACAATACACACACAGAGGAAAATTATAGATGTACCCCAATATGATCACAACCTATAAAGATGTACAGCAGGTGCTCCAATTAGACATGACCTAAATCATCACTACTGTGTATTACTGAAATTTATTTTTCGCACATACACACACACACACTTACCCCTGTTGGATAAGCTCATTTAGTTTGGCCACATTTTTGTCATCCATCACTAGAAGGAACAGGAAGACAACAAGGAATGTTACATTCAATATGTCCCCATGTGCAACCACTTAAAATGTCCCCCCTGATCCAGAAAACCAATTGACTGATATACTTACAGCCTCCAACCTTCTTCCTGAGTTCAGCATAACAGATGAGGCCATAGAGCTCCTGAGAGGACTTTTTCAGGACACGTGAATACACTGAGAAAGATGGACAAAAGGAAGCAATAGAACAGGAGAAAGAAGAACATGAAATTGAGCAAGTCAGATCAAAAATACAGTATAAAAAATGTAATATTGTGAAATATAATATTATAATTTAAAATAACTGTTTTCTATTTCCATCTATTTTATTTATTCCTATGATGGCAAAGCTGAATTTTCAGCAAATATAGAAGTGTGTCTATATATATATATATATATATATATATATACATACACATACACACACACACACACAAGTTTGGACACGGTAAGATTTTTAATGTTTTTAAAAGAAGTTCAGCATATTAGAATGATTTCTAAAGGATCATGTGACACTGAAGACTGGAGTAATGATGCTGAAAATTCAGCTTTGATCACAGGAATAAATTACTTTATAAAATATATTCAAACAGAAAACAGTTATTTTAAATTGTAATAATATTTCACAATATTACTGTTTTTACTGTATTTTTAATTAAATAAATGCAGCCTTGGTGAGCAAATGAAACTTCTTTTAAAAACATTAAAAATCATACCATGTCCAAACTTTTGACTGGTAGTGTGTAATATATATATATATATATATATATATATATATATATATATATATATATATATATATATAATGTGGAATATAGAAACAGAGTTTAATGTTGTTTATTATACATTTATATATACTTAACATATATGCTTCAAATCAAAATAAGGATACAATATATATTCATTAACATGCAAGCAAATGTGGATACTGTGGGCACACTCATTATTTGACAATGCCTTAAATGACAAAAACCAGGTGATATGGCAGTCGAGAAGATTAAACTTCAAAGATGAAGGTGACAGAATGAATTTAAATTGAATGCCAGATACATCTTTGTTGCGCCAAGTTGACTGACGGACAAACAAACTACATGTGACACAAGGGGAAACAAAACCCAGTGTGAGCCATGTGTTCTGAAAATTGGTGGAAAAGAATACAGCTAACTTGAAGAGGCATTTGCAGGTGCACTATCCTGGAATTCATGCAAAGAAAATGAAGGCTCAGTTGGCATGGTAGTCAACAGATGATCTGAAAAAAATGGCTAAGCTACTGCTGAGTTTTTAAAAAAAGGCAGACTATTTAAATTTATATGTTTTTATACCTGGCATTTATTACCTATGCAAGCATTACCTCGACATCCAAGCAGTAAAGTCTGTCTAATACTGTCACAATTATCATGGAGGAATCACCACTAAATAGCAACATACAATTTTTATAAGAAAATTTGTTGCTTACACTTTGTAAGTTTCAGGAGTGACAACCGCACATAAATTATCGTTACATGTATGTACAGGACACGACGCGCTCTCGAAACTCTGATGATTGACAGCTTGGAAACCATAGCAACGTTCTGGCATTTTGTGTCTTTGGGGTCTGTTATTGTCACCACATTAATATACAGCAACAAAATACTTGTTATTTTCAGCAATTTTAACCAAAGCAGAGTGAACGGATTGCGGTGTTGCCATGTTCACTTATTTCAAGAGTTTTTGAGCTTGTTTTGAGCGAACAATTTTAAAGAGTTAAAGTGAGCAGACACGGGTTGCAATATTTTGGTCTTATTTTCAGCATAAAGCATTTGGATTTATTCCAGTTTATCATGGGCTTGTTCTCTGCTGTTTTTCTAGAAAGATCTGGCAACACTCAGTGCTCATGCTGCTTTCCCTGTGATTTCTGCACCGCTCATACAGAAGAGAGAAACATCTCTGATGCACGTTAAAAAACGTCATTAACAACTACTTGTTTAGTTCAGTTTCGTACACACCGCGTAGGTATTTCTGTAAATGCGGTTGTCACTAAATGTATTTTTCGGGAGTTAACGCGGTTGTCATTCCCATAAATTGCTGAACTGCGTGTGTACAGAACAGGATTAAGCACTAAAAGGTGAACCGACAACCGAATTTAGTTGTAGTGTGTATGTGGCCAATAATCCCAAGCGTTTGAATGGTAGGAACTGGTTAGTTCCTATATTCAGGAACTAATCTTGACAACTAACCATCTGGTGAGAAGCTGGACAGGGGACGCTTCTCCACAAAACAATATCCTCCTATCAAACAAATGACTCCACTGTGGTCTGTAAATGTCATACAATGTATAAACTGTGCGTCTGTCATTCTTACCGTTGGTGAAATCGATGTGTTTAGAGATCTTGTGCCAGGTCCTGTAGTAGAAATGACGCACCTGCTCCTTGTTCTTCACCATACTTGCCGGTTTACCCTTCTTCTTATATTTAAGAGCAATATTGTTCTGAATAGCTTCAAAATCCTTCCCATGCTATAAGAGGACAGGAGAGAAAATGACAAACAATTATCCATAGCTGGAGATTTAAATAAAATACAAAGATATGAATCTTCCAGGTACATGACAAATTAGAATGTAGTAAGAAATAAATATAAGACATCACAGACCTCAACTCTACCTTGTACATGTAAATAAATTAAACCTATTAGGACAGTAAAAATTTCAGTCTGTCCCTTGCAAGTAAAGGAGGGATGGAAACTTTGATAATGGAACTGATCCAGGAATTCTGAAAATTCTATTGTCCCATATGATGAACTAATTGAAAAAAACCTAGTTTACTAAACCTCCAGAGGGCCACGAAGAGCTTTCAGTGAGTTTTATTATCATTAAAGCTGACAAATCACCTCATAAAGTCCTTCAAAGAAGCTGTTCTTGTCCTCAGTGCTCCAAGACTCCCACTGTCTGCGCACTCGTTTCTGACTCCCCCCTTCCTCCTTCTCTGCAGGACCTTGGCCCTTTGGGGTCGATCTAGATGCTCCACCTGCCCCAGAGCCGGCTGAACCTGCAGCGGCTGGCAGACACACAGAGGGACCTGCTTCTGCACCTGAGAAAGAGAGGGGAAAAGAAAGAAGGTTAGTATGTCAGTTCTAACACATGCTGTAATTCTTGCAGAGAAAAGCTCTGCAACAAGTCCAAGATCAAAAAGTACTTGTATGTATTTATAAATATAACCCAACACCAAACAAACTGTCACTTATGCACAAAATATATCAATAAAGAGTGCTAAAATGAGCTATCTTAATTTGGACGGCTGTGCAACCGATTAAAATTTACCCATAATACTTTGGACAGTTAAATTTATTTTTGGCTTAACACAACAGATTTACAAAACCACACAGCAAAACATCCAGTGTTAAATTAACACTTGTGACACCAGTGTCACCCGGTGTTTATATAATCCGGTGTGGATTATATAAACACTGGCAATGCTAATTTAACACTAACAGTGTTCATTTAACACTGGAGGTTTTACTGTGCAAAGAAACATTTCCTCTCTTTTAAAAATCAAAGAATCACCTGGAACCAATAAAAAAATAATATCCAAATAATTGCATAAGTCCTAATGGAAAAATATTATTTTTCTGTTCGTAGTTTGGAAGGCCCACAGATAATTAATCAATTTCAAGCTTTGTATGCACCATGTTAATGTGGGTGTATGTCAGCAGGAGTGTATGTGCATGTCAGGAAGTATGTGTGGAGTCCCGACTCCGTCGGAGGGCGTCTAGACCTGCTGCTCAGTGCACTGATCCAAAAACAACACGTGGGGAACTGGAGATGCCAATAACTCTCTCCACTTACACACACAAGAGCATGCAATGACAGCACCCCAGAATACATTACAGCCTGCAAGGCTATTGTCTACATTTAATATAAACACTGATTCCCTTTTAACCCCTGTGTACATTGAGATCAGATCACTCAAATTCGTAACTTGTGATTCAGATTCAATGTAGACACAAGAGTGATCTTCTCCTGATCAGATGCACAGCTGGCTGCTGCATCAGAGTTAAACTCCTAACAGTGATTTGTCAACTGCTGAATGACAGCTGATTGACAGGAAAATAAATAAATAAATATTGAGTCTGCTACTTTGAAATAGTGCACTGACGCCTATTAAGTCATTTAATATGGTTACAAACAACCAAAACATCCCAGTGCAGAGATTTAAGAGACTTCAGTTTGAGTAGTTTGTCAAGTCACTCTCACTTCAGAAAGCGAGAGAGCTTCCCCGCGTTACGTCAAATAAAAAGCAGCCCACAAACTCACAAATCATTATGCAAATGCCTTAAAACACGACCAAAAGTGAGATAAAAGTACAGAGAATGGGTGCACTGACAGGTGAGCACCGGACACACGTCGAGATGGCCACTCACCTTTCGCTTTCGCACCGCCGTGACCGTTCAGCGCCGGGGACGAGGCATCTTTCCGTATCCGTTTGCTCGGAGGTCGCACGCTGGAGCGAAGAAAATGATGCTGGTCCTGGTTGTTCGGGGCGGCCAGAACCGGGGAAAGGGCTGTCGGGTTCACCTGGACTCCGGGTGGACTTGATGTTTGGGTGGAAAGAGTCGGAGCCAAACCGGGGCTGGCCGTGCTTGATGGATTAAGTGTTTCCTCTCCGACTCTCTTTGTACTCGTCTCCTCGCTCGCCTGATCTGCGCTCTCTCCATCCTCGCCTCCTTCGGGCTTTCGGTCCGGTTTGTTCGGCCCCTCGACTCCCGAACCGCCCCCTTGGCCCACTGTCATCCTGCGCAAACACAAACGAAGCACATTCGTAAACATTTTCCGCGACTCAAAACAACGATCAACTTGGAAAGACGACATTCTGCTCAAACTCAACATGGCCGCCGCTGTTTGTTTCAAATCCCCTCTCACCGTCCCGACAAATCGCATCGAAAAATAGCCATTCGCTTATTCACGAATGTGACCAAAAACACAGATTCTGCTTTCACCCCAGCCTCCCTTTTCTGTAGTTTCGCGTGACTCGAGTTGCAAGCTGCCCTTTATTTATCTTGAAATTCAAGCGCGAGCGCCTACACTTTAGCGCCCTGCAGAAACGACAGACGACAACGCAAATCTTTCGCGCATTCGACCTCTATCTAAAGTGCTTGTTTCTCAAGCACTCTTACCCATTCTCGAGCTCTTCGGAAGCAGACGGCGTCTTCTTTCTCTTCACCATGAGTTCGAAGATTTTCGAGACCAAAACTTGACGAATTTGAACATATTCAAAGCGCAAACGAGGTCAGGCAAAGTCGTCCTCTCCTGGCTGCTGCTCCTACTGGGGTTCAACTCCGCGCAGCGCAACTGGGAGCTCTCGTAGCCACAGCAACTCTGACTCATAAACTCACTAGTTTTATCACAACAACAAACACCTGTCATTTAGCATATGTTTATGATAAAACAACACAACACACGATGACGCTAACTTTGAATTTGACTGTTCACCGGATCTGCTTTTGAGGCATTTCGGTCAATACAAACCAATGCACGCGCACACAACCACTATTCTCTCTCTGGACTTTGCTTACACTATCTACGTCATCATAACTAACAGAGCAGAAGCTGATTTATTATTAATTAACATTTTAATTTTGCTCAGTGACACCCACAGTCCCAATTTATCCCAATATAAAATGGCTACAGTGCTCGTTGATTTCATCATCTCAACAACAAGCAGGACAGACTTGATAGAGCACATATAGATCACGTTCAGAGAGGGGGTGTGGTATGGTGCTTTGCATACACAGCAATAAATTAAACATTAAACATCCAAAATAGCAGATTTAACAGTGACTTCTTCTCGAATCTTTCATCTTTACTGTTTTTTTTTTTTTTTAAATAAAAAGTTTTCACTAGTCACCTGACAATGTTTTGCTTGATTAGGGTGTTTCTTTAGTTCATAAGAGCTTAAAACCTTTTGACATAACAGACTTTGTCAAACAGGACAAATATTTAAACACCTTTTCCTTGATAATTGTCGCAAGCATGCATGTTTAGATGTTAGAGGTCCGTTTCTTCCTATTATATTTGAAACATTATTGCAGCCAAGACTGAGAACTCTATATCGTGGGTGCAAACGACTTTTAACTTGATTTATAACATGAATTACATTATCATAATGTCTTTATGAAATAAGATACAGCTAGGCTAAGCAATGTCGACCTCAGCTGCTCAACCACTGCTACCAACAGCTGCAGCTGTCAATGCCCCAGTGTCCAGTCCAGTGTGAATGAAGTTAGATAAAGCAAAATGCTTTTATTTCCCCCTTTGAGCATTCAGTTTAATTTCCTAAGACATGTAGATGTTTTAACAAGTATAAAACTAAACTAGTTTGCCTGGGAATAACCCCATATGACTGAGCACCATGAGTGGCAGGTATATATAAACAATCTGAAATACATTGTCAACTTTTGCACAATTGTAAATACTTTTTGACAATGAATCCAGGTGATTTAGCTATCAAATATATGTATTTTGGGGGCTTACAATAAGAGGCTGTTAGTCTGATTACACAATTAACGAATTGCAACAACTGACACCTAACCAGCAGTGCCAACAGCACATTCATTGACAAAGTTGCTCCGCTAACTTGCTAGCTAAACAGTTACCGTTTCGTTTGCGGTAAAGTCATGTAATTAGCTCAGACATGTAATCAATAATGGCGTATTGACAAAAATCGATTTTACAAGTCCTATACCTGTTTAGGAGATGTTTTGTTGGCCTTGAGAAACTCCACGGTATCCAGAAAGACCAAACAGAGGGGTAGCAGGAGAACCACTGAGAAGTGCATCCCTTCCTGTTTTCCTCTGCTGTCAGGCACGCCTACCACAACTCAAAAACAAATCCTCTGATTGGTCAATGTGATGCGCATCGACGCGTTCGTAAAATGATTGACGGAGGAGTTGATCCAATCAATCATGGAAAAACAGAGGGGGCGTTTTTTCAAAGCAGCCAATCAAAACGTACGTTCAACCTGCGTCATTTTATTCGTCTCACAAATGTTTTAAAATAACGGTCCCACCCAAAATGAACAAAGACCGACAGAGACACTCAAGGAAAACATGCGGGAATCAGTTGTTATTGTTAGTGAAAGTCAATGTAATTTAAAACGTTAATGTTCTTGTCTGTTTAATATTCTATATTTTATTTCATTTTTTAATATTCGATATTTTAATTGTTATGCTCAGAGCTAAATATTGTACATATTTAGTTTATTTATGTTCTATATTTTAAATGCTCATAACAATATAACTCAACATAATATAACACATCGAGGGTTTAAAAAAATATACAAAGCACAATAAGGTCTTAAAAGCACTGATATATACACACACACACACACAAACACACACTACCAGTCAAAAGTTTGGACACGGTAAGATTTTTAATGTTTTTAAAAGAAGTTTCGTCTGCTCACCAAGGCTGCATTTATTTAATTAAAAATACAGTAAAAACAGTAATATTGTGAAATATTATTACAATTTAAAATAACTGTTTTCTATTTGAATATATTTTATAATGTAATTTATTCCTGTGATCAAAGCTGAATTTTCAGCATCATTACTCCAGTCTTCAGTGTCACATGATCCTTCAGAAATCATTCTAATATGCTGATCTGCTGCTCGAAACATTTATGATTATTATCAATGTTGAAAACAGTTGTGTACTTTTTTTTTCAGGATTCCTTGATGAATAGAAAGTTCAAAAGAACAGCATTTATCTGAAACACAAAGCTTTTGTAACATTATACACTACCGTTCAAAAGTTTGGGGTCAGTAAGAATTTTTATTTTTATTTTTTGTTAAAATAAATTAAAGAAATTAATACTTTTATTCAGCAAGGATGCATTAAATCGATCAAAAGTGACAGTAAAGACATTTATAATGTTACAAAAGATTATATTTCAAATAAATGCTGTTCTTTTGAACTTTCTATTCATCAAAGAATCCTGAAAAAAATATTGTACACAAATATTTTGTACAATTGTACACAATAAATGTTTCTTGAGCAGCAGATCATCATATTATTATGATTTCTGAAGGATCATGTGACACTGAAGACTGGAGTAATGATGCTGAAAATTCAGCTTTGATCACAGGAATAAATTACTTTATAAAATATATTCAAACAGAAAACAGTCATTTTAAATTGTAATAATATTTCACAATATTACTGTTTTACTGTATTTTTAATTAAATAAATGCAGCCTTGGTGAGCAGACGAAACTTATTTTAAAAACATTAAAAATCTTACCATGTCCAAACTTTTGACTGGTAGTGTATATATATATATATATATATATATATATGTTAGTATGATAGAATTTCCAGAAATCATACAGAAAAAAAACATACTGTTTGATAAATTTATACCTACGAATTTAAAATGTACTATAATAAAAAAGATCACATATGCCTTATTTTCAATACCCTTGTCATAATTTGTCATAACACAAATGAATATAATTTATATATGATGTGATCTGCGAAAACCCATCACATTGTGAAATTTTACCTATCACAGGTTTATATGAAAGCTTAGATCCATTTCCAAACCTGTTTTTACTTCTTTCATAGCTTGTCTGTAACAAAAGTTATGGTTATCTGAAGTTGGCTGATCGCTCTGATTTTCAGGAACAGAATTCTGAGAAAAACAGGTTTAAATAACTGTCGCCCCTTTTTTCACACAGACATGAAAATGCACATCTAAACATAAATGGCTGTAATTCAAGAATGCTTTGGAATATAGACCTAAGGTTGGTCTTGTTTTAAAGAAGACACTTGTCAGATTATTGTAGAAGTGAAATAAATCATGAAAGTGAAATAAAAGTTTATGAAAATGTAAAAATATAATTGTTTATATTTTATAATAATATATTACAAAGCATGTTTTACTCTTAAACTGAAAGAAGATAAAAGCCAAAAATGTCAACATTCCAAATTTTAGGTTGATATATTTCAAAAATGAGCTTTCAGTAAGATTTTGTTTGGGCGCAGTACCAAACTTTTTCACTAGATGACACCCAAGCTCCATATCTGACCATTTCAGTGCGCCTCCATTTATGAGTAATCTGAACCATTTATTTTCATATTTTTTATACATTTTATGGAGTAGACATCCTATTCAGAAGTAGTATGGGCAGTTTGGCAGTATTTGATTTGAATTCAACCTCTAATAAACACATAATTAGAACAAGTGTGATCATTATAGCTCTTGTGCTCCGCCTTCTCACGATAAGTATTTGAAAAAAAAAAATATTTGCATGCAGTAGTTTATACAGGGCTGGCGGGAAATTTGCATTAATACACCTTCATTCTACATGTTATGTAATTTATTCTGATAGGTGAACTGTCTTTATAGTGTTAAGAGAGGGAAAGCTATGGGCGATTTGTTTGTTTTTTTAACCTCCGCTGGGAGTGTTCTCAAACAGTAACGTTAGAGAAAGACAGTTTTTTCAGCTTGCCAGTATAAATCGCTATTTTTCTGATGATAGACAAGATGTTATAGAATGATAATTTTGACAAAAAAAAAAAAAAATGATATTCGACCTATTTTTTGACTTTACTGAAAACGTTCCAGCGCGACATTTTATAATAATATATAAAATTATATAATATTTTCCCAGATCACATCACATATATTTTTCTCTATGAACTTATGTATTTTATTTTACGACAGACAGGAAAGTAAGACAAAGTAACCAATTAACATCCGAACTTTCTCACTCTGTTGGCCATTTTTAACCTCACAGCCAATAGAATTCTACTTCAGTCAGATTGATTTGTAACAGAGCCATTCCCATAATCATATTTGTAGCTCTGCCCTAAACACATATGAGCTGTCCAAGCCTTTCTGGGCGTGGTCAGTCAGACTTCACTTTTTTTTCTTCGAGTTAAGCGGTTGTGGCAGAGCACTTTCTGCAGGAGGGCTGTTGTTGAAGTTTTTGGGTCAACGTCGCAGCAGACCGAGACAAGCAATCATGACTTCAACAAACATGTTTCAGGGGCTTGATAGTAATGGCAAACCAAGTTCAAGGTATGGACTGTGTGCTGACAGTGTATCTGGAACAAACCAGTGTTTGTTGCGGGTTCAGTGTTGACACTTTCATCTGTTTATCTGAACCAGCAATCATGATTCTTTACGGGGTGGAAGGGGAACTTTAGCATGGCCAAGCGCTACATGCTAACTCATATTAGCTAAGCAACAATTCTTGTATTAAATGCATCATGTGAGGTCACATTTCTGGATATAACTATTTAAATAAACAGTCGTGGAGTGTGTGTGTGGTGGTTAAATACGATATTACAATTTACAAAAATATATTGGTTTTAATTTAGTCAATATTGTTTGTTAGCCGTTAGCGGCAAATGTCCCGAGGCTCAAAGATAAGTTTTATCAGCCACATAGACGCATTTTACTTTTAATAAAATACGAATTTGTAAATGAAAAGGAAGGCTACGTTTAAAGTTGTTTTCGAATAAATATGAGTTTATGCACAATCCAGACTTTGAAGTAGGCACATTTCCTGAAAGTGTTGCTGTTCGAAAACGAAATCATACCGCAGGCTTTCGCTTTGTTTGTTGTACAGGGCTTTCATTTTCGTACATAAATGAACGAATTGTTATTAAAATTAAGCGTTTGACGTTAAGGTAAAACTTGGTGGCCCATAAAATCCTGACCGCCTAAACTCACAACTGCAATTGCAACCAGCACATATATGGTGGCGTTGTTCTGCAATGTTATGTGTTGCTTTAGGGTATTTCATTAATCTGCAGTTTTCAGTATTGATGTATAATATATAACACACGTGTGAATCCGTGTACAAATTTGCATGTCTGTATTTAGGGTACTAAGACCTCCAGGTGGAGGCTCCAGCAATCTCTTCGGTGGTTATGAAGAAGACACTTCTGCCTCCAGACGGCCAAACAAAATGTCCTCCTCTATTTTTGCTCCTGCAGAAGAGTCACAGGGGAGTCCCAAACGCTCCAATCCCCCAGGTGAGCTTTCAGCAGACGCTGTATTTTCTGGCTGGGGCCTCTTGCACTCTCTGAGTCATATTCATCACCACACTGTTACTCAGTTTTATGTGTTTAAGTCTCCCTCTCAGCCACTATGCAAACGAGCAGTTTTGCATTTGTTATCTTGTCACCAATAGCAACATCAAAGCCTTTACCTCAGTCTGATAAATTAACCAGTCAGTTAACTCTGTGAGATCATACACAGTCTGAACTGATGAAATTTCACATCTATATAAGGTTAAAGGTCATATTGTTACTAGCAGCTCTGTCACAGGATAAGAATTGATCTGAAGTTCAAAGTGCCTATATAGTTTTTAGACTAAAGGGTTAGTTCACCCAAAAAAGAAAATTCTGTCATTAATTACTCACCCTCATGTCATTCCACACCCGTAAGACCTTCGTTCATCTTTGGAACACAAATTAAGATATTTTTGATGAAATCCGATGGCTCAGTGAGGCCTGCATTGCCAGCAAGATAATTAACACATTCAGATGGCCAGAAAGCTACTAAAGTCATATTTAAAACAGTTCATGCGAGTACAGTGGTTCAACCTTAATGTTATGAAGAGACGAGAATACTTTTGGTGCGCCAAAATAACGACTTTATTCAACAATATCTAGTGATGGGCGATTTCAGAACACTGCTTCATGAAGCTTCGAAGCTTTACAATCTTTTGTTTAGAATCAGTGTGTATCAAACTGCCAAAGTCACGTGAACCATTGAAATTTCAAAACGTTTCGAAACACCTATGACGTAACGAAGTCTCGTTTACTGAAATCCCGTGCCTTTGGCAGTTTGATACACGCTCCGAACCACTGATTCGAAACAAAAGACTTGTAAAGCTTCGAAGCTTCATGAAGCAGTGCTTTGAAATCGCCCATCAACTAAAAACTATATAGACATGTTTTTTAAAAAAAAAAAACTAATGAAAATGACATTAAAGACACAATATGTAAGATTTTTGGATTAAAATATCCAAAAACCACTAGAACAATGTTATACATTTTATTGACTTGTCTACTTACATTTTCCCAAATGTTTCCAAAAAATAATTTTAACCAGGACACGGACCGTGTTAATGTGTCGCCTATCAATGACATCTTATGGCATCTACCCTCGATTTTTGAGGTTTTATTTTGTAGAAACCATGGAAACACCAAAGACACTTTAATATATTATGTTTTATTAGGCAGGTGAGCAGCTGTTTGGATGCATTTTATCAACAGAAAACTAATCATGTTATATAGCTCAACACAGTTTATTGTTTAAATCTCATTTTCTTGATTTACCACAAGTACCATGTTTTACCATGCCTAATATCGATCTAGCTTACTGCAGTGTGCAACAAGTGTCTCATAGTAGCCACCGAGCGAACACAGAGTAGCATTATAATGACACACAAATGTATCTAATTTGATATAACAGCGCTCCGTTTCCCCACATATGCTTGACTGGATAAAAGCGGAAGCGCTCGCCTGCGGCATAATAAAAGCTCCACTGCTCTCGAGCCGCGTGTCGCGCTTCTCTCATTAGCAACTCCATCGGCCTTGTTCCTCTCCAATGGCTTTCAGCCACACCCAGCTTCATACTACAGTAATGTTAATAAATCTTTAACACGTTTACTCATGCATGAATGTGATTTCTGCCCGAGCCCCGTTGGATTCTTTTCCACTGGCTGTAGATGTGAAGACAACACCTCCCATGATTCCGCGAAATCAAAGAGTCATCAAGCTACTCCTTTGATTTGAATAAGCGACCTCTACCGGCAAAAAAACTACATATTGTGTCTTTAACTAAAATGAAAATGGAAAAAACAAATTCAAAATATTAACAAAAATTTAATAGTATCTCAGTGATACTAAAATAACATTGCTGCAAAGCTGACATTCACTTGTGTAAATAAATATTGTTTCATTGAGAATATAATTGTACATCATTGTTTGAATATATTTATAACAAGTATATATGATGTTCCAGTAACTGCCATAACTAGCATTAGTGAATCTTAACAAGCTCTGATTTATGTCTCTTATTGTCTTAGGTGGAAAGAGCAGTGGGATATTTGGGGAGCCAGAGGCTCCTACGGCTCGGAGCAGGCCAACTCACCATGGTGGAGCATCCAGTAACATCTTTGGGGGTGCAGAGTCGACCCAACCTTCTGTGAAAAGTCACCCCAACAAACCAAAGGTAGACAACCTCTAGCCAACACCTTGTACTTTTTTTTTTTTTTTATTATTTTTATTTTTTATTTTTTTATATAAAATATATGAATGCTTTACATTGCTACTGAAATGTATCATGGTTTCCACAAACATCATATGCAGCACACCTGTTTTCAACATTGATAACAATAAGAAATGATTCTTGAGCATCATATTGGAATGATTTCTGAAGGATCATGTGACTCTGAAGACTGGAGTAATAATGCTGAAAATTCAGCTTTGACATCACAGGAATGAATTACATTTTAAAATGTATAAAAATAGAAAATATATTGCAGTATTTCAGAATATTACGCAGGGCTTGCCCGATGACCCAAGACCAACGTGATCGACTCTCGGGACAGTTGAAGGAACTGTCACTTGCCTGATTGGGCCAGTGCAGCATTGTCACAAAAGTTTATCATTTGTTTATCATATTTAAGCCATGCCCATTAAAATATTTAAGTGCAAGAAGACGCGAAAGATAACTCAATTCGGTATTAGCTCAGAAAGCACACAAGTATGGAATTGAGTTCTCTTTCACGTCTTCTTGCACTTGAACGGACATATTTACAAAATATTATGTAAAAATGCAAGTATTGGCAAGTATCCTCATAAATAGTCTATTATGTCTTAATTAAAAGTAAACAGTTGAGAAATAAAACGCATTTTTAACAGTATATTGGATCCGTGCATTGTTTTAAAGTGACAGCAGACTAATATACCTGCTGTTGTCTGTGTTTTTAATCACTCACTGCTCTTGACTGAATAGCTTTTGCAACTTTAATACTAATGATAATGATTAATCTATCTTATACACTGAAGACTATGCAGTGTTATTTTAAATTTGATTATTCAAATTCTCTTCCTGAAAAACCTGATTTGAATGTTTGTTCTGTTGTATTTATTTGTGCTATTCCTCAATGTGATTTTGTTCTTATTTTATTATTTATTTGTCTTTAACAGTTTTTGAAATTTAAATATATAAGATATTTTAATATGAGTTATATAATAAGGCTAGTAGTTTTTGGTGTAATAACCTTTATTTAAGGTTTCATGGGTCAAAAACAACAAAAAATAATTAAGGCCTAATTTATTTTATTTATAATATTTTTATGGTAGGCCAGTGAAAATTTTGGCAGGGCAAGTGAAAATTTTAAGTAGAAAAAATCCTTGGTGTAGAGCTCAGTTACTGATTTACTGTATTTTTTTTTTTTTTTTTGAATGAATGCATTCTTGTTGATTCTTTTAAAAATATTCATACCTTAACAAGACCAAACTTTTGAACAGTAGTGTATGTAACTCAACACAAACCATAACTGAACTCGAAATCTGTATTTCCACCCATTTTAACTCTAATGCCCTTTTTGTTCTCTGTAGGACAACTTAAGTGTGGGTGTACCTGCTACTCCAGATCCACCAGGTAAAGAAACGCTGTGGAAAATCAATCATCCTCTGTTCTTCACACCCTAGTTTATTTCTCCTCAATCTGTGTTGTTGGCATGCAGTTCCTTTTCCCAATGATTTTGATCTCTCTTGCAGCCCCAGTGCCTAAGCAGGCAACTGTAGTTGAGGAAGTGAAGGTGGAGCCAGTGTCTCCTCAACCCACTCCTGAAAAAGAGGCAGCAGCCCCAGCCCCTGCCCCTGCACCTGCCCCTGCCCCCACCCCCACTCCTGCGCCAGCAGCCAATCAGAATTCTGAGCCAGCCACACAGAAACCAACAGAAAAAGACCATGAGCCACGCCTCGGACCACGACCTCGCTCTCACAACAAAGTGCTCAACCCACCAGGTGGAAAGTCCAGTGTGGTTTTCTATTAGCCACAAGTGCTGCTTTCTATCATTGTCACTTCCCATCTTCCATCCTCTTTTAACTTGTACTAAAACTTATCCTCTCTTATTTACTTTTTCTTTTGGTTATTTCTTTACCCTGAAGTCTGTCACTCTTCATTCCTTTATTGCTTTTGCACTTTTTCATTCATTCCTCACTTTCCCTTTCCCTTTCTCCTTTTCATCTAATAAGAATCACTGTTAACGGTCACTCCAGCAACTGAATGGTTGTTTCCTTTCAAATGGTTTGCATATACTGTTGTTTCTCTGTATTGATTATGTTCTCTCAATTTGCTAATGTATTAAATGCAAGTTTGCCTCATGAAACTCAGTACAGTCTATGCAGTGTTCAACTGGAACCACTGTTGGTCGCCAAAGCAAGCTCTTCAGTATCAGCCTGTTCAGATCTTCCTTTGAAACTCAGTGAATGTGTTCTGATGGAAATGGCAAATTTACTTTTGTGCAATACGGTGACATCATTTCTCCTTTATTTCCTCTTGCATTTTTTAGTAAGACACAAAGCCAAATGTAAAAGTAATAGCTCCGATGCAAAACCAAACAGAGTGCACAGTTGTTGTAATTGATAATCGCCGAAGCACACATGTATGGCAGTGGACAAAATGTGTACAATCAGATATCACTAGCACATCACACTATTGCAATGTCCATACATGCATTTGAATGTAACCAGAGACTCTTAAAAATGTCCTCTGATATGCTTGATTCTGTACTTGAAAAGAGTTTGCCATTTGTTTAATACTTCTGTTTAATTTGGCCTTTGTTCCCAATAGCCATCTGCTTTATTCTTTACATGGCAGTTGGAAGGTCAAATATGACACATCTGTGAGCATGTGTGGGCATTTCCCACATTACTGGTGCCATCCCTGCCCAAAATACTTCAGTGGTTACTTGGCAACGTGACTGGCTGTGATGATGTCACAGAGGCCTGTTTCATACAATACACTTCTGTATTGTTCATTTGTGTGCTGTATTGTATTGCTTTTTTTCCCATGACAATAAAAGGATGTTTTACCATGTTGCTCAAAATAAACAGAAATCTTCATTTAAAGAGTTACTTGTGTGCATATGCTTTCTGAATTTTAGCTTCCTGACTCAGTCGGGTCAATGATTCTTGAGTACAAAACAGACTACAGAATTACAATTAAATTGGTCTATGTAACACTGAATTGTTTTTAGTTTGTTTTGGTGCAAGGCCCTGCTTTCATTTTTCAAAATGTGTTATCACTGTCGGGTACAAAAATATTTTTGTACTCGTCATGTAAAGTGTTTATAAGTATATAAGCGAATATTTAGTCCTACTCTAACTGATAGCAGGTGAAATATGGAAAGATGATCTTTGGGGTGGAGGCTGAATTTCATATTGCTGTGACCTTTGTTCAGGAATCGGGTGAATACAATGTTACAGAAATGACAAAAGTTTGCTAATAGTTTTACAGGAATTTAACTAAAATGTACTTTTTTCATGATTCTGCAGACTATGCCACATTAAAGGGTTAGTTCACCCAAAAATGAAAATTCAGTCATTAATTACTCACCCTTATGTCGTTACACACCTGTAAGACCTTCATTTATCTTCGGAACACAAATTAAGATATTTTTGATGAAATAATGACTCGTCCATAGACAGCAATTTAACCACTACTTTTACAGGTCACCCAGGTCTTACGGGTGTGGAACGACATGAGGGTGAGTAATTAATGACAGAATTTTCATTTTTGGGTGAACTAACCCTTTAACAGAAAGGCTGCTCATTGCAGAGCCAATGGGTGGACCTTGATGTCCAGCTCCGCCTCACTGGTTGTAATGGGTGGAGCTAGACGGTCCAACCACACCCTAACCCTACTATAACCCTATGGCTAAACATAACTCCAGGTCCAGAGAGTATGGCAAGCCGTTTTGACTTTTATTCATTCTCAGGATATGAATTCTAGATATCAACAATTCAATTCTTGATATCAGGAATTACATTTCCAAAAGTAACAATGTTAATTCTTGATATCAACAATTCAATTTTCACTAGTTAACCCTTTGTACGAGCACACCGGTGTGATCAGTCTTGGCTGGTCCCTGGAGCGTACGATCACACCGGTGTGATTAGAACGTTCAGCGCATCACGTGATCAACTGCCAAATTCAAATGTGCGTGCGCACCTTGGCTGGCGCCGAGCCAGAGCCGGACGCGCTCAGTGCTTTTCATACATCACAAATATGCAGTGTTTTCAACCACATAATGTTTATTTTAAGTTTCAGACATTTAAATACACATGAGTACTAACAAAACAATATACACCACCAGTCAAAAGTTTGGACACGATAAGATATTTAATGTTTTAAAAAGAAGTTTTGTCTGCTCACCAAGGCTGCATTTATTTAATTAAAAATACAGTAAAAACAGTGATATTGTGAAATATTATTACAATTTAAAATAACTGTTCTATTTGAAAATATTTTAAAATGTAATTTATTCTTGTGTTGGCAAAGCTGAATTTTCAGCATCATTACTCCAGTCTTCAGTGTCACATGATCCTTCAGAAATCATTCTAATATGATGATCTGCTGCTCAAGAAACATTTATGATTATTATCAATGTTGAAAACAGTTGTGTACTTTTTTTTTCAGGATTCCTTGATGAATAGAAAGTTCAAAAGAACAGCATTTATCTGAAACACAAAGCTTTTGTAACATTATACACTACCGTTCAAAAGTTTGGGGTCAGTAAGAATTTTTATTTTTATTTTTTTGAAAAGAAATTAAAGAAATTAATACTTTTATTCAGCAAGGATGCATTAAATCGATCAAAAGTGACAATAAAGACATTTATAATGTTACAAAAGATTATATTTCAAATAAATGCTGTTCTTTTGAACTTTCTATTCATCAAAGAACCCTAAAAAAGAAATATTGTACACAAATATTTTGTACAGTTGTACACAATAAATGTTTCTTGAGCAGCAGATCATCATATTAGAATGATTTCTGAAGGATCATGTGACACTGAAGACTGGAGTAATGATGCTGAAAATTCAGCTTTAATCACAGGAATAAATTACTTTATAAAATATATTCAAACAGAAAACAGTTATTTTAAATTGTAATAATATTTCACAATATTACTGTATTTACTGTATTTTTAATTAAATAAATGCAGCCTTGGTGAGCAGACGAAACTTCTTTTTAAAACATTAAAAATCTTACCGTGTCCAAACTTTTGACTGGTAGTGTGTATAGAGTTTGTATAATACACACAATGATGTCTATAGAAGCAACAATAACAATCCTTTCCATTATAATTAGACGACACGTTTTATTCATATCAGATACACATTGTAAGTAACATTAAAGTTTGCTCTATTCTTCCCCAGTTCACCAGCTCACTTACTTTCATGTATTTCAGGAGAAGTGGATGAATTCAAGTGTTGTAAATCCAACAGATTTGATTCTCTGTGCAGCGCAAACTAACATGGCGGAACCCATCGCGCATATCAGCTCAACGTGATCATTATAAAGGTGTTTAAACAGAAAAACACATCCACTTGCACATATTTGACAATCGGAATATCAGATATTTCATGCTATAGTTAACAAATTTGTTAATATTTTGAATAAAAAATGAAATAAAAGCAGATCATCAGTCATACAGCGCTATTGTGTGTAGGGTGAATTGCCCTAATGTGGGACATTTTTTGCATTTCAGACTTCTGTGACTTATTTCGATGTGTAGCCTAAACATTAAATCCACATCAAATACCATTTCAAAAACCCCAGGGTGAGTCCTAATCAAATCAAAAGAGAAAATGCAGATAACACATTCATAAAAGAAATTATAGACATATTAGTGCTCTTAGTGCAAGTTGTCTGAGAAAATCTGCAGCTTCCTAATGTGGGACAGTTGTCTCAAAGGTCAAAATCATGTAGAATAATAAAATCTTCTTAAGTTAGTAATTCACTTGAATGAATGAAACATGTATAACTGAACATCATCAGACAAATTATACAATATGATAGTTTTGATGCAATTTTTATTAAGACATTAAGCAACTATTATCAAAGGCCTGTTATGTTGTGTAGGCCTAGATTTCTGATGGTTCTCTAGTTTATTTTACTTAACAAACACAAACAAGCAAACACATACATTCACAACAGGCATAGTCTAGGCCTATTTGAAGGCAAAATGTAAAATCTTGCAACTTGCAAAAAACTACCCACAGCTTGAACAAACTTTGGGCTAGATTCAATTTTGAGTTAGATTTCATGAACGTGCTGTGAACTGCAGTTAAAAACATTTAAAACCATTTGACCTAATGTTTTATATTTTACTAAACAACAAACGCATTGAATCATAACAGTCTTTTTGAAAACCTCCAGCATGCACAAACCTTGAGAACTACCTTAATAAAAACAACCTGCAGAGGTTAACTCATTACATCTCTGGAAACAAGCAGTCCTTGCATGTCAAGACACCATCATCATCTATAACCCCATTGTTCTCTGCACAGCTTTCATGAAACCAGGCCACTTTAGGGCACCACTGACTTCCATAGTAGGATAAAAAACTACTATGGAAGTCAATGGTGCCCCAAAACTGTTCAGTTTAACACATTCTTCAAAATATCTTCCTTTGTGTTCAACATAACAAAGAAAATTACACAGATTTTGAACAACCTGAGGGTGAGTAAATGATGATAGAATTTTCATTTTTGGGTGAACTATCCCTTTAAGACACTTATAGTATACTTCCTTCTCACACACACACACAGGGATACACACAATCACAAAAACATGATTGGATATTTGAGAGGTCATGTGATTTCACATGACACCACAGCTTTGCTTAACCATAGTTTCACTGGCATTCATGTATTTATAGGGGAACTACAAACAATAGACCTTAGGTGTCCCACATTAGGCAGTGTCCCACTTTAGGGCAATTCACCCTATATATAAGCAATGACGCCTTCAAAAAACTCACGCTATAGGGGCTCAGCCAGAATATTTTAAACGTACATGTGAAAGGGTTAAAATGCTAATTTTTGATATCAAGAATTACATTTTCACTAGTAAAAACTAGAATTCTTGATATCTGTAATTGTATTTTCACTAGTGAAATGTCACCATAGGCTGCCATTCAAATTCAATTGTTGATATCAAGAATTGATTTCTTACTAGTTTAAAGTCCAGTTTCACATATCAGAAATACAATTCTTACTAGTAAAAATCATAATTTTTGATATCATTAATTACTAGTGCAAATATCTATTCCTGATATCAACATTTGAATTGCTACTAGTAACAATGTTCATTTTTGATATCAATAATTTGATTGTCACTAGTGACAGTATTAGTTTCTGATATCATGAATGTGATTGTTACTAAGCCATTTTAGATATCTGAAATTATATTGATATCAGAAATACATTTTCAGATATCAAAAATTAACATTTTTACTAATAGCAATTTAATTGTTGATATCAAGAACTTACATTTCAACTAGTGCCAATTCAATTTTTGATATCAAAAATTTGCATTTTTACTAGTAACAAAGTAATTAATGATATCAAAAATTATGATTTTTACTAGTAAGAATTGTATTTCTGATATGTGAAATTGGACTTTAAACTAGTAAGAAATCAATTCTTGATATCACCAATTGAATTTGGTGACATTTCACTAGTGAAAATACAACAGATATCAAGAATTCTAGTTTTTACTAGTGGAAATGTAATTCTTGATATCAAAAACGAGCATTTTAACTAGTTATCAAGAATTAACTAGTGGAAATGTAATTCCCTATATCAAGAATTGAATTGTTGATATCAAGAATTCATATCGAGAATGAATGAAAGTCAAAACGGCTTGCCATACAGAGAGGGGGAACTGCATTGCATTGACAATTGACTTAATCGCAATGCCATTTAAAGACGCGTGGGGGCTAGCGAGCAACATGATGCAATCTGTGATGGGTTTGGCTAGAACTTTTGCGGTCGGCTCTAAAAAATTGCTTCTGTGATGCCTTAAACCGATTATCTTCAACTAGGAAAGTGACCTTATATGTATGATTCCCTGGGCCCCTGATTTATTTAATAATGTTGACAACTCGTTAAAAAATCCATTAAAAAAACTAGCCAAATAAGTTAAGAACAAAGAACAGATATATTTACTAACGCGTTAAAGTTTACATTTAATAACCTACTTGTTTACGGGACATGATATATTAGATATAACAATAACATAATTGTGGCCATAAATAATGTCGTTAATGATGTTCCTATCAGTCCCTTGTAGGAGTATACAGCAGCAATGAGACATCACTATTCAGGCCTGCTCCATGCGGGCGCTGTGACGTCAGCTGGCCCCTCCATCATCAGCCTGCGAGAGTCACCGACGGAAACAGCATCACGAACCCCCGCCGCCCTGTCAACCACCGGATTGATTTCTAATGCCAGAAATGATCAGTCTGACATAACGCTAGAAGATTTTCAATGACAGCGAGAACCTGTAGGCACGTCGCACGGTAGCCATTTATTCCCGTATTTATTTATGAATTTATTTATTTATTTATTTATTTTCCTCCATTGATTTTTCCAGTAATGGCTGGGCTCGCGAGCTGCGGCTGCTGAGAGGCAGGTGCTTCGTCAGACAGACGCTCGTTGGGCGTGATGTGATGCGATGGATTTCGCTCCAGTCAGACGCAACCGGGGAATAATCGGGCGGTAGCGAGGCGCGTGTGATCGTGCTGCCGACACTGGCGCAGGAGCACGGGCGGGGAAGAGGGCTCGTCCCCTCGCGAACGCTCCGTCTGATCAACAAATATTGAATATTAAACGTTCGTACGTCCCGAAACCCGGCTGTTGCTGGTGAAATCGGGCCGTGGAGAGCAGTGGCATCATGTGCACCTGATGACATTGTCATGAATTCATAGAAAACATTTCGCCATTTCGTGTCGTGTCGCCGGTGATTTATTTATTCTTTCTCTAATAACGAGCTTCGATCAAACGCCGCCAAGATGATGGAGCTGGACGAGGTGGTGTACCAGGACGATTATGGGGCCGTGTCTGTCATGTCAGAGCGGGTGTCGGGCCTGGCCAGCAGCATTTATCGGGAGTTCGAGCGCCTCATCAAGAGCTACGATGAGGAGGTGGTGAAGGAGCTGATGCCACTGGTGGTGAATGTCCTGGAGAACCTCGACTCGGCTCTGACGGAGAACCAGGAGCATGAGGTGGAGCTGGAACTTCTCAAGGAGGACAACGAGCAACTCATCACGCAATATGAACGGGAGAAATCGCTGCGCAAACAGGCGGAGGAGGTAGGCTAAATAATATTATCTCATTACACACCCCTTCATTCTCTTCATTCAGTGTCGTATTCAAGCAAGGGAGTTTTATTATTATTTGACCATGATTGAGTTTGTAGACATTTACAAGAGCATTGTAAACATTGACACGGGGTTTTTAACTCTGTAAAGTCTGACATAATAGTCGGACAAATCTATCTTTTATCCATACATCAGGCTTTTGGCTGATACTAATATGATATAGTGAGAATATGGTGGTCACTCTTGAGGAGGACAAAACACCTCAGTTTTATTCAGAGGCCCAAACCAAGAAAAAAGTTAAGAGTATAGCAGACTACTACATAAAATGTATATAAATATCAGTTGTCACTCTATATCTCCCAATAATATGTCTTAAGATGACTTTTAAATGGTTAGTTTTATGGTCAAAGCTCTTTAGTTTTAATTGTATGGGACAAAACATATAAAGTATGCAATACAATGATGATAGAGATATACAAATAAACGTTCCTCAAAAAGCCTTATGTATCATATTTGATACTCACATTTTAACATGATTTTCTAAAAAAAGGTTGTATGGACAATCAAGTAAACCTAAGTTGCTTCAATCCAGTAAATATCCATTTTGAAATATAATATAAAAGTAATTATTACGTTTATTTTATAAAAATAATTAAAGATGCAAAATGCAAATGATAGCAAAAAGGCATGTGTACCATGACCTGAAGATGGACATTTTTAGAATTATACTAAAAGGCATTTTACTTACTAGAAAGTGTGAACTATCAATCAGATGGCAGAAGGCATTTTTATTGTTGTTTATTTTATTATTATTGTTTGCAACAGGTATTTCAGCAAAGTTTTGTTGGCTTTATAGGGTTAAAACCTCTATCTATGCACATTCACATTAAGTACTACCTTTTTGTTTTATTTACACACAGTAACTGATGTTGTAAACAATTACTGCTGCTCTTTGAGAAGTAATTATGCTGTAATATCTGTTTGACCTGGTCAATTCATTTCCCTTGACCCTGGGACATGCACTTGTGAAACTTGAGCCACCAAATATAGTCCTGTCATGTGCCCTATAGTTCCTTCAGAAATCCCCGCATAATGAATTGTATGTGTTGCTCTGCCTATGCATGCTGAAAATAAAGCTCTAAATCTTATACAAAAGATTATCTCATACACACGTTTGTACATAAATCATATGTAGACAATCTTTTTTTGTGCATCAGCACAGGCACTACCACTATGACCAGACAGCTACTGGGAACAGATGCCCTTTATGACCCATCATCACCACATGCTAACATTGCAAAAACATTTTCCAAATGTAACTATATTATCGACTGCACAACTAGAGCATTATTGGCATTCTTGTTGTGATAAGCTTTATATCAGAGTTTAAACAGTGTAAGTAGGCTGTAATGAAAATGTGAGTGTGTTTCCTCTTTAAGCAGAAGTCATTGTTGTAATTGTAAAGATTTAGTGTGTGAAAAGAAAATGGAAAATTATTGCACCAGAAGACAGAAAGAAAATAGGCTACACATAAGAGAAAATTGAGGCTGTTTTTTAGTATCATAGATGATTCAGAGAAGTAACATGTGCTCATGTGATGGAGTGTTGCTTCTCACCCATTACTTGGTTACTTCAGTTTCTACAGTGTGAATGCTGGGATTTGCTACGTCGACCCATGCACGTGTGTAATAGTTTATTATCTTTTTGTTTATATTGTTCTCCTCTTCTTTTTTTTTTATTGGTGTACAATTTTTATTCCAAAGAAGCATTAAAATTTTTTAAAAAGCATTTTTAAATAATGTGTTTTTTTCTTATGTTTTATTTCTATACTGTATTATATATGCTCTCATAAAATATGTTTAAGATAGTACTATAAACTATATAATAAAATATTCTATATAATCATTTCACAATTGTTTCGTTCCTGTCCAAAAATAATAGATTTTTAGGGAATTGGGAATTTTGCGTGTAGCAGGCTTGTTTATACTACAGAAAGAAACAGTCTGTGGTTTATGATTATAATATGATTCATTGAATAAAAATAGTTAAGTGTTAGGAATAGCTATTTTCTGTTTTCATGTCTTAATGCAGCAACACAAATATTTATTTGCTTGGGGTCTAGAGGACAAAAGTGGGAGGAGGATGATGGGGGGGGGGGGTGATTATGGGTAATCAATTGTCTCATAGAAGGAGCTTGGCTGACGCTGTAACCCGATTCTCATGTTATGAGACAGACAGAAAGCACAGAGTGAGAGAGATAGTGAGGGATGGAGAGGGAGAGGGAGAGGGAGAGAGGGAGGGAGGGAGGGAGTAAACAGCATTCTCCAATTTCGCATCCTGTGGGATTATTGCAGTAGAATATAATGGCCACAGTGAGAACATCCACCTTGCTAGCCTGTATTAACGCACATTCTCACTCTTACAAGAAAAGGTTCTATATAGAACCTTAAAGGATTCTGTCAGGTGCTTCATAGAATCTTTTAGCCCAGGGGTTTCCATCAAAAAACATTTTATGGATTACTTTTAATTAATACATTTTGTTTTAAAGGGTACATAACACACACAGTTTCCGCCAATCTCATGTTAATCTTGAGTACCTGTGGAGTAGTACTGCATCCTTCATATCTCTGAAAAGTCTTTAGTTTAATCATATTTATAAAAGATAGATACGCTGTACCGAGTCTTCCCGAAAAAAGCTGAGCTCCTGGAGTCATGCCGTGGGCAGAGCTAACGAGTCACGAGCACGTGCAGCTTTTGCGTACTGATCGTCTGCAAGCTGCGACTTAATTATAAATAAATTCAGCCCGTTATGACGTGATACAGGGCCATACTCGAAAAAAACTTTCCGAAACTTATCAGAATCCGGAAGGAGTGTATTTGGCACAAAAATACTTCGTCATACGTCCAAGTCATGTTTTGAAGCTTTGGCCATGTTTAGCATGAGAATGCAATAACAATAACAGTGTAAATAAGTCAGAATCCATGAAATAGCATTAGACCCCCCCCCCCATGAAAATTTTCTTTTGATTAAATATATGAATTAAACAGCTTGTAAACATACTATCATGTGAAATAACCTGTTAAACATGAAAGTGTTATACAAGCATTTAAGACATTTCTCCTTTTATAGAACCTTTTTTGGCATAAATGTTTATTTAAAATTGAGTCAAGAACCCTAAGGTTCTATAGAACCCCATTGAACTTGTGTATGTAAAACAACTTGCTATAATACAATTATCAATCCTCATAAGAGAAATCAGAATGTCTAATGACTCTAATTAAACATAATTCAAATAAACATGCAAGTTTAGATGTAATTTAGCTTTAGAAAAACTGACATCTTACAGTATAAAAGCTTAATGAACACAGATTATTTACAACATGCATGAGGTATAAGAAGTTTTTTTCTTTAAAGGTTTTTTTTCTTTTGCTTCATATTCACATACTTCTAATGTATGGTGACATAAGAGATGCTCTTGGTTGTACTCCAATTTGTCACGTAATTTAATGCACATAATTGTATTCGCTGTTAAAATCTCCTGTGCCTGCATTAATATGCAATAAGCAAGCAAGTTTGGAAGATATTTCCCCAAAAAAGTGCAAAACCTTTAACTTTGCACGTTATTGAGTTTGTTTGGGCATCTGGACCAGCCTGGCATGGCAACATCAGCTCAACTAATGACAGATGAGGCGACCTGTTTGGAAACACGCATTATTTTTGTGCATTCTGTTTGCTGAAACTAGTGACACCGAAAATAAACACTTCACCTTTAATGGCTGTTTATGATTAAACTGCAGTATTAGTATTAAATGATGGATCTTGTTATGTCTAACTCTAATCAGCATTCTGGGATTACATTATAAAAATCTTTCCATAACATCCTAACATCTATATAATCCCAAATGTAGACATGCTGCTGATATGGGGTATATATAGTACTGCAGAAATGACTTTATCAGTCAAAAACTCATTAGAATGACATGATCGGCCTTCTGTGATGTTTTTATTGAAGGTGGATTTGAAGTTTATAGTGTTAGATGGAGTGTGTTTGGTTTTTCCCTCTCTTTGCAGTGCTGGGATTACTGAATTCCAGGAGGCTGTCTGTGGCTGGGCCGCACTGCAGAAAGAGCCTATTGTGTTCCACTTAAATCCTTGCAGCTCAAAGTCACCACACACTGCACTTGGAGTGTGTGTGTATGTATGTGTTATGTACCCGGTAACTGGTTGTGTGTGTAAATGTGACTGTATTGTATTCAAAGAACAATCCCTTCTCCAAATGCATCTTTGACCTTGCGCTGTTCTGCTTCATAATGTGTCTAATCTATCTATCTATCTATCTATCTATCTATCCATCCATCCATCCATCCATCCATTTCAGGCCTTCATCTGATTCAGGATCTGACCATGTGTGAATGTGTGTGTTTGTGTTAACAGAAGTTTATTGAATTTGAAGATGCCCTGGAGGCAGACAAGAAGGAGTTTCAGTCCATGGTGGAGACTTTGGAGCGACAAACAAAACAACTGGAGCTTAAGACCAAGAACTATTCTGACCAGAGTGAGGCTGTGCACTACATTGAACTGCATTCATTCCTATGCACACATTGACACAGAGATTTGAGTATCATTCTCTATGCTTCTGTGTTTCCCTCTCTTGTAGTCTCTCGTCTGGAAGAACGAGAATCAGACATGAAGAAAGAGTATAACGCCCTTCACCAGCGTCATACAGAGGTCAGAAGAACCCCCTTTCTGCTTTCTTCTATTTTTTATCTGCTAAAAATTGCTCTTTGTGATTATGATCTTTGTGAATTTTTATTTATTTTTTGGTATGGAAAATGAACAGAAACTTCATGGAAATTCACCTTTAGACCAATGAATTTCCATGAAGTTTCCATTCATTTCATTATTAGCATTAACTCAAAAGTTACAAATACAAAGCTCCACTTCCTGAAAATGTCAGCATATATAGATACAATGATACTGATTTTATTTTCTCCAGATGATACAGACATATGTGGAACACATAGAGCGCTCAAAGATGCAACAGTCAGGCAGCAACCAGTCCGAATCCACAGGCTGCGGACGGACGTGAGTAACTTGTATAATTGGCGTGATGCAGCCATTCCAAGCCTTTGTTTAAATTAAGAGTTTGGAATGTGCATTTGGAATTCATTTGTGTTTTGCATGTTTCTTTTGTGCTTTTAAGTAACATGTTTTGTGGGTAACCAGTTTATTTTATATTTTTGAAATTTTTTAAACTGCAAACTAGTATTCTCTTATTTTGGAACATCAGCCATGGCTCTGTATTGCAGTGTGGATGTATGTATCGGAATAGTTTAGATTTTGATGATACAAAATGGCCCATTATTGGAACAGTTGTCTTGGAGACAGCGTTGCTAGGCACTGGGTGATGATGCTCAGTGACAGATTGTCATGTCTTGCTTAGTCAGATCTAGTGTTGTGGCTGGCTTATAGTCATACTCGATTATACACACATCTACTCAAGTTTCACACATTTCTATTTTCATTTAAACAAAGTCAGCTGATTTCAACTACTTAAACATTATCACAGACATACTTACAGGCCCAAATTTTGGTACAGAGTTGTGAGAGAGTCAGAACTGATGTCTTTTGCCTAAGAATAACCACGATTTCAAATGCTATAAACATAATTAAAAAAATATTTACAGTCAAACCAAGATTTATTCAGACACCTTGAACATTTCATTCATTAATACAGTTGATCAGGTCAAAGTGTCTGAATAATTTTTGGTTCCAAATTTTTGTCAATTTTACTGGTCCACTGTATGAAGAATTTTTGGGTATAATATGTCACAGTTTACTTTATTTTGCTATCCTCACTTACATAAATGAACGTCTCAGGTTACGTATGTAACCATGGTTCCCTGAGAACAGGGAACCAGACTCTGCGTTTACCGCTTTGGGGAACATCACACGTGACCCGGTGTCTGAAAGCCAACTATCCTACAACTCCAATCTCTATTGGCCGGCGACAGCCTATGACTTAATATGGCGTGACCCGGAAGTATATAAGGAGTGCCTAGAGAATCAGTCAGTATCTTATCGTCTTGAGGGACTGTTCAGCAGGCAGCCCGAGGCATGGCATGGCAACGCAGAGTCTCGTTCCCTGTTCTCAGGGAACCATGGTTACATACGTAACCTGAGACGTTCCCTTTCGAAAGGGAACTCAACTCTGCGTTTACCGCTTTGGGGAACGATATACCCACGCCGCCATGCTCGAGTAGAGTGCATGCCAAAGATGGCTAGACAAACGCCCGGCAGTTTAGAGAAGAGAGCAGGTAAGAGCGACTGCGAAAGAGCAGTAAGCAACTCAGACCCACGCGTAGAGATGGGCATTCTGGAGAGCAGAACTCAGCTGAGCACTATAAACCCTCGTATTGAGGGGAGTATAATCCGCTCATCCTAGGATCTACTCAGTGTCTGACCAAAGCACTGAGGAGGCTGTGCGCTAGAAACCCTGATACAGGGGAGCACAAACCAGCCTGGGGCTGATCTCAACGGGAGACTTCATAGAAGTCTACGACCAATGACCAGCTTAGGGAGCTAAGCACAATTACACAGACAACCCAAAGGGAAGTACGAAGTTCACCTAACAGATAGACCATACTGTAGGCACATAGTCATGGAGGCCGGGAAAAAGGGGCCTTCAACATAACTAAAGTTCTAAAAGAAGAACTAAATATCACACCAGAAGCTCAAGTCGCATGGTGGTATTCCAGGGTGGCCCATAAGGCCACTCACCTGAAAAATAACATGCTAAGCGCACGACCGACCACGCAATTAAGTAGCTGTGAGTGCCCACAAACAGTCCATCCCAACACAATCCAGCGAGCAGTGTACTCGGTAAAAGAACCTTTTACTCTTTAAGCAAGAGGAGTACAACGTACGCCAACACGCGCTAAAGAAGGTCCCATGGGCCTATAACCTGAGCAGACACGTGGCATCAGCTCGTGGCAGTGTTATCAAGCTCCAGGCGGGACAAAAAACCGACTACAAAGGAGGCCTGAGCCCTGGCCAGCCAGTGACATAAAATCCCCTTTACTCTCTTAGTAAAGAAAATATAAGAGAATGTAAAAGGTACATGCCAGCATGTTCCCAAGGAGGCCTCGAGGGCCTACCTATCACATGCGGCGTCAGCTAGCGGCCACTAAAGTTCTAGGAGCAAAAATAGAACAGAGTTAAAAACAAGGTAACTACTTAGCTCAACTAGAGCTAAAGGAGACCATGCTCAAGGAAGTAAATGCATAAAACCGACCAAACAATCGGTTTAACACAAGAACTCACCCTGAGCGGCAAGCCACCCAGAAAATGTACTCAGTAAAAGCACCTTTTACTCTCTAAGCGAGAGGAGTACACAGCCGAAACTCCAACATGATACATAGGAGGCCTAAAAAGGCCTACGACCCGTAAACACATGCCGTCAGCAAGTGGCAATCACGACCCATCCATGGTGATGAGTCATATAGAAACCAACACAAACTGTGCCCACATGCAACTGAAAGGAGGCCCTGGTAGGGCCTTCAACCTCCATAAACACATGGCATCAGCCAGTGGTAGTTTCATGACTAAACCAGCCAGTAGGCCAAGTACTCGATAAGACACCTTAACACTTGGATAAGAGGAGTACACACTCCGCCACGGTACTCTATGACAGGCCTGACCTAGGGCCTACTCATACAGAGGTGGGCGTGGCCGATGGCGGTGAGAGTCAACAAACAAGACTCAAACATGGAGATGAGTCTCAAACATAACCAACCCAGCTGTGCCAACATGAAAACTGAAAAGGAGGCCTGGCAAGGCCTACTACTTTTAGCAACACGTGGCGCCAGCCATTGGTCATAAATGGGGACCAAGCTCAAAGGGAACCAGCTCTAGACCCAACAAAATAATTGTGGGTAACTAGCTACAACAACCTGAGCTAAGCCTACACATTCCAACAGGCAATGTACCAAAAATTACATGGTACAAAAAATATGCTAACATGGTCTAAGGGAGGCCTACAAGGCCTACCACCTCAAACAACACGAGCATAAGCCTGAGGCAGTGCTAAGATACGTGAGCAAACTCGCGATCATATACCAACAGCGACCGAGATACTGTTGTACAACAAACCACCACGTTCTTAGATAGAGGCTAATCACAGCCTGCTATCACAGAAACAGGTGCTAACCTGTGGCAGCACTAGAGTAAGCTCACATATATTTATATATGTAGGGCCAAGGCTTAGAACCCAAAGCAAAAATAAATGCTTTGTAATACATGCCATCCAAACAGGATAAATGCTTTCACCGGACAGATCTGTAGATCTGTGCTGAACCCTTGAGAACGGAGGCTAAAAACTAGCACCGTAGCTCAAACTTGAATATAATTCAAGGGGCTCACGGGAAGACATTATAAGGCATGACAAAGTTCTAGAAAGTGGGGCCTAGCAGCACTGCATAACTTATCTCCTCAAAGATAAGGGCCTACCACCTGGGAAAAACAGCACCAGGAAGGCTAATAACAGCCTATAACCCTAGCTGTTAACCTCAGCCATAGCACCTACATAATAACGAAGGGGAAATGGGCATACGGCCTAACAACTCCCTCAGGAGGAGGCCAGAACTAGGAACTATACAACCTTACAAGGGATAGTAATAATAAGGGTGATGTAATAGACAAACACCTAACCTAGCTCTAGCCTAGCCGCTAGCTATGGCCTACTGGGCCAAGCAAAGCCTGGGCTTCACTTTAAATCCTCTCAGATATGAGGAGAAAATGAAGCACTACAAGCCAATAGTGCCAGGCGGCCGATTAAAGCCGACCTGCACACAAAGAACTGAAGTGACGAGTGCTAACTCAAACCAAACTAACAGTATTAGCTGAGAAGCTACTCTAACATAGGAGGCTACAAAATAGCGGCCTGCATGTGAAAACTAGCCAACCTAATGGTTCAGTTATTTTGCCCAAAAGAACCCCTTCTAACTTTACTGACTACATGCTCAGGAAAGCTATACAGGAAAAACAAGGTCTACACTTTTTATAAACATAAAAATATAGACCCAGCTTACCTTCCTGCGGCTCGTAGAACAAAGATTTCTCCTCCTCATTTTCTTGCATGAAGAAGGATGAAATCAAAAAGTTCTTTTAAGCCTAAAAGCACTTTTCACTATCAAGCCAGAGGGCGGCCTTAGAAAAATATTATCAAAGGCCCAGCCGTCAGCCTGACTGTTAAAGAAGCACCTGAGCATGTAAAATGAAACCTAAAACTCAGGAAGCGGAGGAAGAAGGGGCGAGGGCAAACGCAAAATTGCCCCCGCAACAAGAGAGAATGATTACAGACGCTATTGGTGTATGTGATCGATCACCTCCTCCAAAGCCTGCTTCTTCCTCCTCGAGTCCAACCGTCTCTGCGCCTTGCTCCGAAAGGAGGAGGCGCCCGAGCGGCCATACTGGATCTCTGGCCCGATCTCAGAGCCTTAGCTCGAGATGAACCAGCCCCCTGATTAACTACATGCTCAGACAAAACTATACAGGAAAACAAGGTCTCATTTTAAAACAAAAAATAGACCCATCTCATCTTCCTGCGGCTCAAAGACCGAAGATTCCTAAAATTCCTCTTCTCTATATGAAAAAGGATAGAATCTAGGGTTCTTTTAAGCCTAAAAGATCCTCTCACTATCAAACCGAAAAAGCGGGCCGACAGAAAATAATCACTATGGGCCCAGCCATCAGTCTGACCATAAGAAGTATCTGAACATGATATAAATTATATATACATGCATATAAATACATATATATACATATATATACATACATACACATATACATATGAGGAGAAAGAAGAAGAGGAGAGGGTGGATATAAATCGCCCTCATATAGCTGGGGGATCGATTACAGACGCAACAGTGTTTACAATCGATCACCCATCTCACTCTCGCTTCTTCCTCCTCCTGTCTGTCTGGGCTCAGATACAAATCTGAACGGCTAGGGGGTTTTCCATGCCCTCCCGATCTCAAACGCAGAGATCAGGAAGGAATGGAAAGTATATGGGAGCTGCAACATTCATGGACAGAAAGGAACCGCTCGTCGAGCCATCCGCGCGCGGCCCCTTTCTTAACGCGCTCTCACGGCAGCTGCCGCCTGCCGAAAAACGTGTCCCAAAAACACCAGCAGCTCCGCATACAGCAGCCAGAGGAGCGCTCGCTGCCGGACGTGATGACGTCAAACACGGACGTCATCGTCATCCAACAACTCATCCTCGTCAGCCCCGGGGAAGCCGAGAGAGAATACAACCCTCTCAAACTTCCCAATGAGCTCACCTGCGAGCCCTATGATTGCAGCCGCCGTTTTGCCTCAGCACAAACGGGGCCAGAATCACCAGGCGCAGATGCGGACGCCTCTTCCCTCGAGAAGAGTGCCGAACGAGAACAGAGCGTTCCGATAGTGAGACGCTCACAGTAAACAACAGACAAACACACAGACAGCGCCCTCAAGCACTGCCTATGCGCGCTCCTCTCCAGACAGAAAAACGCCCAGAAATGTGTATACAAACCTGAAACACAGATGAACACACTCTCTTGAACGTTTGTAAGGCATATTAAAGAATCCCTTACTGGAGTCGACATAGTCGCGATCAGACAGAACAGACCCGAAAGATGAAAAGATACTGACTGATTCTCTAGGCGCTCCTTATATACTTCCGGGTCGCGCCATATTACGTCATAGGCTGTCGCCGGCCAATAGAGATTGGAGTTGTTGGATAGTTGGCTTCGTCACGTGTGACGTTCCCCAAAGCGGTAAACGCAGAGTTGAGTTCCCTTTCGAAAGGGAACTATAGTGTCCTGCACCCACTAGTAAAAATATATCAAACATATAAAAAATGTCTGAATAATTTTTGGTTTGTCTGTATTATTAAATTATAATTTATTAAATACAAAGCTTTTAATTAGCTTTAGGGGTTTAACTTTGACATATCTGAGCTGAATTAGTAATCTGTACTGCTGATTACTCATTTATATATATTAGGGGTGTAACGGTATACAAAAATGATGGTTTGATACGTACCTCGGTTTTGAAGTCACGGTTCAGTAAGGGTTTGGTACAGCAGGGTGAGAAAACTAAACAGAATAATGCTACATAACATTGTTTACAAGCTATTTTATTGACGTCTTTCCGCGGTTGAAACACTGATTGAGTGATTACATGAGAAATGATATGTTTCAGTAAGTTGTACTGTATCTTTTAACATACCTCCAGATGTTTATTGCGTAACTAATATTAACAAGGAGATGATCGCGTTCATTTGCGCTCCGCGCTACCACTTGAACTTAGGTGCCTATACAGCGATCTGTCATGCCACATCAAAGAATGTCAAAACAGCATTTATTGTTTGAATTTTGTTATAAAAAGGACAGAATTTGAAAGATGACACTTTGTTTCTTATCAAATGTAACAAAACACAGAGGTTATTGTGATTATTGTTAATGCTGGTTAAAAGTAGTTAAGTTACAGTGCATTACCGCACGCGCCCCCTTCTGGATTGGAGTGCGGATCGTCTGTGACTGACTGTATTCGTCGTCTGACCGAACCTTGACGTCCGTACCGTGATGTTACAGGACGAATACATGTATATTTAATAATGTTATTTATAATAAGGTATCCTATGACAGTTCCACTCTGAGATAATCAAGGTGTTGTTTGCAATTTCTTCATGTTTTCAACATGAATCAGTTCCATCCTATTCTTTTACACACTGTATACTGTATGTAACGTGACTTTATGTCCAGTGTTAGTATAGTCACTGTGTTTGTGAGTGTGTGTTCACATTTTTTTTTCTTTCTTTCTTTATTTCTTTCCTTCTTTCTTTTTGTGTGTGTGCCGCTGTGTGTGTCTCTGCAGTCAACGACACAACTGGAGGAAAAGGTAAAATTGCCCGCAATCTCTGACAGTTTCCAAACCCCTGTCTCTCTGCAGCCCTTATATCTCCCATTTTACTCCTTTAAAATAAAAAAAAATGAATGAACCCCCTGCCCATTCACTCAAACACCCTGCCCAGTTTAGCAGTCTTAGTGTCAGAGACTGAGAAACCTGTACCTCTTTCTCCTATGTGGTTTTGTGTCTTTATAAGTTTTCACCCTGTCCACTGAGTTTTTTGCTCATTTTTATGTGCCAATGTTGGTTTAGTGGGAAATATTTTACCTTCTACATCTCTCTCTTTATTTTTTCTGCAGTAAAACAGAACGCCCCCCATCATTGAGTTTGTTTCCTGGCGGAGATGGCATGGTACGTGGGGGTCCTGGGGGGGCTAGAATGGTATCGTCAGACGTCTGGCATTCGAACGATCTCAGCAGACCTGCCTACGCCCCTGGCTACCAGGTGTGACGGATATGACTCCACCCCAAAGCGCCAGGGGAGGAGTCATGATAATCATCATTTTGTCAGACACACCCCCTTATGCCTGCTTGTGTCGAGATCAGGTTCATGGGTGGTTGTTCGATGGACACCAGCAGGCCTCCAAGGGTCCATGATTTTGGTTTGACCGTCCATCCTCTGCCTTGCTCTGTGACGTTTTTGTCTTATTTTAGACATCTGAAATGAACAGATATGTTTTAAACAAGCTGATTGAATAAACTGAATCTCACCTATATGAAGCATCTGTCAGCTGTGCACACATAATTTAACATCTGTTCTTTGAAGAATGTCATTCTTCACTTCCTGTTTTCCAAATGACTCAAGTCACATCATGAGTATAAAGCAGTTTGAGTTTTGGTGCTTTGTTTGACAAAGCTTTTTATCTGTGGACCTTTCATGTTGCCATTTCAGCTTCTAGAATTTTTGTCTCAAAGATAAATATTTTTATATTTGAAGGATATAGTAGTACTGCACAGACATTTTATCATTTATAAACGTTGTTTGAATTTGTATGACAAAATATTTTTGCCTTGCTAGTAATCAAACAACAAGTAATATCATATTTAATAGTGTAGAAGATTAAGTTTAGAGGTTTAGCAGAATATGTTAATTATTAAAATGTATATGTGTGTAATATGTTATTCCCTTTCATTTAAGGAGGATGGCTCAGATTCAGACTCCGTCGCAGCCACACCCAGCAGCACAGGCAGCAAATCAAACACTCCCACCTCGTCTGTTCCCTCGGCAACAGTTACCCCTCTGAACGATGGGCTGGTATCGGTGGAAGAGTTGAACGTGCAACGGGGGCGGAGCCACAAAAATACAAAGCGTCTTAGTAGAAACATGGAGGTGCAGGTCTCTCAGGAAACCAGGAACGTCAGCATTGGTGAGAGAGAGGGAGAAGAATTGAGGCACACTGAATAAAAAAATAAAATAAATAAATAAATCCTTCCGAAATCATTCTAATATGCCGATTTGGTGCTCACAAAAAATGTCTTATTATTATCATTGTTGAAAACAGTTGTGGATATAACTGTGATATGTTTTTTCAGAATTCATTTAATGAATAGAAAGTTCAAAGAACAAAATAATATTTCTAACAGTGTAAATGTCTTAACAGTAATTTTTGATAAATTTAATAGACCCTTTTCACAGACTGTGATGACGCGTTTTAACGGTCATCAATATAGTGAAAAATGTATGTACATTTGTAACACTATGGATCCTATTTTAATGATCTAAGTGCATGGTCTAAAGCGCACAGCGCAAGTGCACTTGGGGCGTGTCCGAATCCACTTTTGCTAGTTTAAGGGTGGGAAAAATGGTCAGTGCGCCTGGCGCATTGTCTAAAAGGGTTGTCCCTGTTCTCTTAATGCGTAATGGGAGTGTTTTGGGTGTGACGTACAATAAACCAATCAGAGTCTCGTCTTCCATTCCCTTTAAAAGCCAGTTGCGCTCGCGGCATGGTGGACTTTCTGTTTATAAGGCGGAATTTGCAAGCGGAAAAACTGAACGCGTCTATAGTGAGGAAACGGATCTGCTCGTGCGCGAGGTTAAAGCGCGCAAGCAGACCGTCTACGGGAAAAGCCGGATTCCACCAAAGCATTTTTATCTTTATGCACACAATAATAATCTTTTGCATTGTAATCCGCTGCTGCGCATCCCTCTGTGTGTGTAATAAGCAGAGCGTACACACGTTGTGCACCCGCCTATGGGCGCATATTACTAACGCACTTTAAATAACAAAACAAATATTGTGCCATTGACTTTAAACCAGGTTTCAGTTGGTCAATGGCGCAGTCTATTTCAGTTGCCTAAAAATACTAACGCGCCAACAATGCGCCTGAACACACCTCATTTTCAGGACGTGAAAATGATAACTGCATCGGGCTGAAACTAGCAAAAAACACTTGCGTCGCACCTGCCGCCACATTGCGCCGGGTGTATGATAGGGCCCTATACTTAGTATTATATTACATTTGCATCATATTACAAAAAAATATATATTTTTTTACATTTTATTCATAACAGTTTTTATATAAATATAAAACAAATGAAAGTCTCACAAAATGTATACAAAAATATACTATACACAAAAAAGAATAAAACAAAAGAGACCCCACCCACCCCCAATGAACAGGCACCAGATACAATGAAAAATATACACCTTAAACAAAGACATACGTAATCAAACATAAATAAAACATTAAAGATGGAGTGAAGGTATAAACCGGTGAAGCTATTCATATTACATAAGTGCTCGAGCAAATTTCAACTCTTAAAAAGATACCTAAGGAAGGGGCCCCAGATTTTATCACATTTTTTAGAAGTATCGATCTTGAAAAAAACGAATCCTTTCGAGCTTGAGGGCGGCAACCATCTCCGCCAACCATTTATGAAAAATTTGGTGGTAAAGTGGACTTCCAATCCTTCAAAATCACCCTTTTAGCTACCACCATACTGAACATAAGAGACAATTGCTGATAATGTGTTAGTGCTAATGTAGGGTCAGAACATCCAAGCAAAGCTAATTCAAGATCTGGACTTATATCTTCTCCAAAAACATTTGAATACCACCGAAAAAAAATCTTCCAAAACTCAGAAATCTCAGGGCAAAACCAAAAAGTATGAGCATGCATGCCATCTGAGCTCTTACATCTATCACATAATGGGGAAACTACAAAAAACTAGTTAACTCTGCTGTGAGGGTGTTTCTAATGCAGCGGCTATGGAAGTGATTTTAAAAATGACATCTTTCTCTCTTCTGACTGCCGTTATCAATCGCTCTTTTTGAAAGTTGTGAAAATGCTATTGTGGAGTTATTTTACTATTTGCGCAAATGGAAACACAAAAAAATATTTAACGTATTCTCTCATTCATTCACATTCCGCTATAAAAGTTTACCCAAATATGACAACTTCTTCTTCTGAGAAACCTGGAAATGTGAAAAGGGTCTATTGATTGTAATGGAATACTGAATAGAAGTAATTAAAAAAAAGACACAATTCTGTGTAGACTACATCTACAGATTTACAAACAATGCAAAATTCAAATGTTCCCTTACAGGACAATGATTGTGTGTTCTTCTTTTCAATCGTGTGTTTGTGTGTAGGTATGGGCAGTAGTGATGAATGGTCAGAATTTCAGGAAATTATAGACTCAACACCAGAGCTAGAAATGCGCTTGGACCCTCGAATCTTTGGAGGAGGAAATAGGTAGACGGATACACATCATCCACACCATTAAATAGTGAATAAACAGTTTTTTTTACAAGTTTAAGTACTAAAGGACCATCAAATTCATTAAGAATACTGTTTAGAAAGTTGCTTTGGGTAATTGTAAAGGATTCAGCAGAAATCACACAAGCTTTGAAGTGAAATAATGGACTGAAATGATGACGAGAACTCTTGTTCCTTTGAAGTCCTTCTCAGGGCATTGTGAATGAGGCATTCGGCATCAACACAGACTCTCTGTACCATGAGATCAAAGACGCCAAGTCTGACATCATCGGTGATGTGGACGCAGGAGCAGAACTTCTCGGTAAGTTTCATAGTTCAGATTATGACCTTTAATGAACATTTTGCCTCATCAGTTGATTGACACTTTATCATAAATGCAGATTACCTTGATTTATATGTAACCTGCATTTAAGATCAATGTTTTTTCTTTTTTAAAAAAAATATATTTTATGTACCATTGCTAAGCGTATGGTGGCTAAGGGCCTTTCTTCCTTGCACTTTGAACTGCATGCCCTTTGTCAGGAAGCCCACACTGCTGGATGTATCCTCAAAGCAAGGTCTCTTGGGATATCATGCTTGCTTCATGGCTGTATCTCCTGCCCCTAAGCACATTTTGGTGTGATGAAGTTGTTTGAGTACTTTCTGTTATTTACGTTGGCAGTTTTCTGATTTGTTTTGTTTCATTATCAAGGTAGAGCTGTTGATTTGTTTATCTCAGTGTGAAGGTGGATCTTTCTTTTGATTGGCCGTCTCACTCACTGACCCTTGACCCCTCTCTGTGCTTCCTTCCCGTGTGTGCTTCTCTCGGCCACGCCCCTAGGGGAATTCTCAGGTGTGTATCTGATCACTGATTGGTTGGTATTTTTATTTCTCATTCTGTTTTGCTCTTCATGATCTTTGCATGGATGTAACATAACAATACACATTAGAAAACACTATTAGTCATATTACATTAAATACCACATTGAACTATACTTCAGAAACACATAACATTAAAAGGTTACACTTTATTTTAAGGTGTCCTTGTTACAGTGTAAATATACATTTAAATACTGAATAATATTAATTAACTACCCCACGGTTTCACAGAAAAGTCTTAAAGGCATAGTTCACCCAAAAATGAAAACTCTGTCATCATTTTCTCTCCCTCAAGTTGTTCCAGACCTGTATGAATTTCTTTGCTCTGCTGAACACTATTGAAGACATTTGGAAGAATGTTTGTAACCAAGCAGATCTCTACTACCGTAGTATTTATTTTTTCTACTATGGTAGTAAATGGGGGGCGAGATCTGTTTGGTTACTGACATTCTTCCAAATATCTTCCTTAGTGTTCAGCAGAACAAAGAAATTCATACAGGTTTGGAACAACTTGAGTAAATGATGACAGAATTTTCATTTTTGGGTGAACTATGCCTTTAAGCCTAGTCCCAGACTAATGGCTAATGGCTTGTTTCCACCGAGCGGTACGGTACGATACTCAATTATTTCCGTTTCGATTGTCAGAAGTTGTGATTTGTACCAAAATACTGAACCGTACTGTACTGCTTTTTTGGTACCTTTCCATTGGGTTACCTGGCACAGTAGTCCGGTACCTAAAGGGTGGAGGTAGACTCACTGCAGACCGTTGATTGGTTGACAGAGAATCGTCACTTGCGTGTGCTTCAAGGGGAATGACAACACAAGAGGTGCCAATTTTTAAACATACAGTTGAAAACAAAACCGTTGCAACACAATGTCGTGCAGCAAACAAACATCCACATGCCGAGAAGCAAAAACAAGATCTGCTGTATGTTCTCTATTGTTGTTTACTGTGTCGTTTTCTTCTTCCCGTGAGAATGACGTTGGTCGCTACTTAGTTTCTGGCATACACCACACCTATCAAGTAAGGGTACTTGTTGGCGGTGGAAACGCAAGCTGGATCAGGGTTTACCGTCCCGAATCCTACTGTACTGTACTGCTCGGTGGAAACGAGCCGTAAAATGCATGCAACTTGCACTGAGATATCTTAAAATATGTCAGTTTCATTGTTTTGTTTCAAAATGCACACCAGTGATGTCTTTTTCTAAGGCACGTTTATAAAACCTACTTAAATGCCCTAATTGAACTAAGGTCTAATCCTGGCTTAATCTAAGCCCTGTCTGTGAAATTGGGCCTACGTGTACTTAAAATAGGGTTAGAATTTGGTTGGGTTCAGTGTTAGTTACATGTGATTATGCATATTTTAAAGTTATTGCTATAGTAACTAGATGTAACATGAGTAACAATAACACTAAAATAAAGTGTTATCCATTAAAAAAAGAATTTAAAACACTTAAAAGTACACTACCGTTCAAAAGTTTGGGGTCAGTTAGATTTTTTTTGTTTTTAATGAGTACTTTTATTCATCAAAGACAAGGACTTCATCAAAAGTGTCAGTAAAGGCATTTGCATTGTTAGAAAACTTTCTATTTCAAATTAATTCAGTTCTTTGAAACTTCAAAGAATCCTGGAAAAATGATCACTTTCCACAAAAATTTTAAGCAGCACAACTGTTTTCAGCATTGATAATAATAAGAAATCTTTCTTTAGCAGCAAATCATCATATTATTATGATTTCTGAAGGATCATGTGACACTGAAGACTGGAGTAATGATGCAAAAATACAGCTTTGCCGTCACAGGAATAAATTACACTTTAAAATATATTTTAAAACAGTTTTAAAAATGGTTCATACTGTATTTTTGATTAAATAAATGCAGCCTTGGTGAGCATAAGAGACTTCCTTCAAAAACATTAAAATCTTACCAACCCCAAACTTTTGAATGGTCTTTAACAAATAGCTCCTTTGTAATTGTTATATTGTTGGCAATTATTTAAAGATAAAGGTCTGATATATTAAAAAATACTTTATAGTGTAATAGTAACAGCTGATGATTTTATTAAATTTTCTTTAAAAAGGATCAGGTGTCTGTGTGTGTGCGTGTGTGTATGTGTGTGATGATAAATATCTAACATGTGCCTGTCCATTTTTCTCTCTTGCTCTCTTCATCTTTTTTAATTCCTTCTCTTTTCACTTCCATCATTATCTTCCTATTTTAATATCCTTTTCTGTCTACCTGTACTCCTCCTGTCTTTTGGCTGCCTCCTCTTTTCCTTGCCACTTTCCCTCTGTTTCCTCCTCGGCTCTCTATTTCAGTCCGGGATGATTTCTTTGGTAAGGCTCATAGCCTCCTTTTCCCCCTCATGTTGTTTTCAGTGGGACATTGTGACACTTTCCTGATTTTTAGCGATGCTTTTTGTGAGATGTTCTCCTGTGCTTCTGCTCTTCTAATCCTATTAACTCCGGCTGCTCAGTGCTGTGCTTTCAAATGCATGGCTTTTCAGCTCATATGAATCATATTATTTTAATCCAGACTGGATGTTCTCCAGTCCACTTATCAAGTTAGACTGTGATTATGTCCCAGTAGATGTCCTGTAAATGAAACATTGAAAGGTCATTATTTAATGCCACAATAAAGAACTGAGCTGATTTCACTCATTTTTTTAAATGGTTACTAAAGTAATAAATGCACTGTAATTCTTTGTGTTTGTGGTGTAATTTCAATCAATTGCGATTTTGTAATTTTGAATCAGCTGTCCCTTAGTCTATTCATATGAGATTTACCAAGTTCATAGTGGTCTGTACTCCTGCTAACACTGCATATCCCATAGGAATGGGGAAAGAGGTGGAAAATCTACTAACAGAGAACAAACAACTACTGGAGACCAAGTAAGAGATAGAGACAGTGTGTGTATTTGCACATGTATTTATGCATCTGCATGTTTTGACAAAGTCATTTGCCATGTGTAGGAATGCCCTGAATATTGTGAAGAATGACCTGATTGCTAAAGTGGACGAGCTGTCGAGTGAACAGGAAGTTCTCCGGGAAGAGCTGGAAACAGTGAAACAGTCCAAGAGCAAAGTGGACCAGAGAGTGAAAGAACTGGAGGAAGAGCTAAAGAGGTCTGGAACTTTTGCCTGTGTTAATTTACCTTGAATTTTTCTGTCCCAACATTGACATTTGTTAGTTGATTGGTCCTTAATAACTATTTTAAACCAGGGCTGTAACTAATGTAGGACATTGAGGGAGACGAGTCTTCCCAACAATGAGATATGACCACATTGTCTCCCCAATATTTAATATTATTGATGTACTACATTACGCAGTGCTTTGTTAGGATGACAAGAAGTTAAATTTTTAGGCTGGTCTGCCTCAGTGGTCTAACAGCGCTCGTCAATGTCAAAATGATTGAGATGGCAAATCAGATCAAAGAAGGCGAGCTTTACTATTCACAGAAGCCGAACATGAATTCAGTTTTAATCTTGAAAGAGTGTGAGAAAACTGAGGGCTTATAAACACAAGGATGATAATCAACTAAACAGAGAACAGGTGCGAAACTAATTACAAACCATGATAACAAACGAGAACTCAGGCAAATACCAAACCGTCCATCTATCGCATGTTTACATAGAAAAAAATGGAAAAGCAGTGCAGTTGAATGCAAAAACATGTTCTGTGTGAACAGCCCCTTAAGCCCTGGGCATACTTCGTTTTTTACGCGTACGCTAGTGCACGCACACAGCCTTGGAAACTATACATATTTGACTCGTATGCATACACAGACGTTCGAAGCATGCGCAGTTTTGAGCAATCTCTCGCTACGAGTTACAACCCTTGTCAACATCTTTGTATTCTTTCATGAGTTGTACAAATGAGGGTAATTTCTAACCTCTTCACACAATCTTTCATCTATGTAGGCCTCCATCGTCACTGTAGCTCGCATGTGTTCCGGTCTGTTCTGTTTATGCAGTTTTTCTTGGACTACCTTGTGAATCGACACCCCAGACAGGATTTAAACTTTGTCGCTGAAGACCTAAGTTTGGTTTGAAGACAAAAAACGTACCAAGCACAATGCTCTTGCACCATTCCTGATTTCTAACACGCACTCACCACGTTCGGCATGGTCTTGCGAATGTCAGAGCAGAAACGAAAGCTGCTTCTCTCCGTATGTTTTTCCGTCATCTCCAGGTGCTTTCATATGTAAAAAGCTTATTTTGTCCATTAGATCGAAAGATCTGAAAAAACTCATACATTCACCCACTCATAGACCCTCCCCTCGAAGAAATCAGGACAGAAGTGGTTAAAATTGACAAAAGAGATGGATTAAAACACCAGGTGTAAACAGGAATGTGTCTCCCTCATTTACTTGTGATCTGATCGACCAAAACGCGTCTTAATACCAGGTGTAAAGAGGGCATTAAAGTCTCTATCTCTTCACTCTAATTAAAGTCTGAATGTCTCCCTTTGATTAAAGGTTGAGAGCTGAAGCATTAGGAGCATCTCAGGACTCTAAAGATGAGGGTGGAGAAGATGTAAGTAAAACACTTCAGTCTCATTTCCAAAAACCTTTGCTCTGCTCCAAAAACTAGTGAATTGCCTCACCGATGTGAAAAAGTAGTAATAATTTAATTATGATTACTCTAAGAACATCCTGTTTTAGCTTAGTTCAAAGGCAGCATGGCATTAAAAAATTGCGTTCACTAGGTTTTGGAACTGATAAATGATAACTGAAATAATGTTTGTTCTTATGTCATTAATAACATTAATACCATCTATGACTTTTTAAAGCAGATTTTAAATGTATTAATAAACTGTAAAGTGCAAATACACAGTCAGTGGATGTGTGTATTACCAATCACTTCTACAGGCCTTGCTTTGTTTTGCACTAACAGTTTTTAATTAAAATGCTCTGCGCAGCAAACCTTTAAACTTTTCTCAATGCCTCAGTACCCACATATTTGATGCTGTGAAATGCTGAAGGGCTGATGCACTAACCTCCTCTTCACTGCTGCTGTGTTTTGTGGTGCTGCTCTGTTCTGTGTGGCTCTGTGGTACAGTACTCATCTCCACTGCAGGACGATGTCGCCATGACGCAGAGACGACGGTTCACACGTGTAGAGATGGCGCGTGTACTGATGGAGCGCAACCAGTACAAGGAGAGACTGATGGAGCTTCAGGAAGCTGTGCGCTGGACCGAGATGATCAGGTGAGGGAGAAGCAGCCACATACATAAAATCTCACATCCAAAACAACTTTCATTTAGATACTTACAAGCCTCTATTATCGTGCATCCAAGCGTGTGAACAAAATATCATACATTTGCACATCTAAATGACTTCATCAATACAGTACTCATAAAAAATGGTCGATAGGGGTGTAAAATCAATTGATGCATTGTAATGTAATGCATAAAATGGAACAAAACACAGATAACATAACAGATAACATAAACTACCATTCAAAAGTTTTTTATTTTGTTTTGAAAGAATTTATTTTTATTCAGCAAGGACGCATAACATTTAGAACATTACAAAAGATTTTTATTTCAAATATACACTGTTCTCTTGAACTTTCTGTTCATCCACAAATCCCACAAATGTGTTATGGTTTCCACAAAAATATTAAGCAGCACAACTGTTGATAATATGATTGATAAATGAGCAGCTGTTGACAAATGAGCAGCTGTTGATAAATGAGCAGCTCAGCATTGATAATAATCATAAATGTTTCTTGAGCATTAAATCATCATATTAGAAAGATTTCTGAAGGATCATGTGACACTGAAGACTAGAGTAATGATGCTGAAAATACAGCTTTGCCATCATAGGAATAAATTACTTTTTAAAATATATTATAGTTATTTTAAATAGTAATAATATTTCACAATATTGGTGTTTTTGCTGTGTTTTTGATCAAATAAATGCAGCCTTGTGAGAATTAAAAAAAGCAATAATTTACTGTGAAAATATATGTAAGTATTACGTGGATTAAAGGGTTAGTTCACCCAAAATGAATATTCTGTCATGAATTACTCACCCTCATGTCGTTCCAAACCTGTAAGACCTTCATTCATCTTCAGAACAAAAATTAAGATATTTATGACGAAATCTGATGGCTCAGTGAGGCCTGCATTGACAGCAAGTTAATTTACACTTCCAGATGACCAGAAAGCTTCTAAAGACATATTTAAAACAGTTTGGCAGTTTGATATGCTCTCCAAACCACTGATTCAAAACAAAAGATTTGTAAAGCTTCAAAGCTTCATGAAGCAGTGTTTTGAAATCGCCCATCACTAGATATTGTTGAATGAAGTCGTTATTTTGTTTTTTGGCACACAAATGTATTGTCGTCGCTTCATAACATTAAGGTTGAACCACTGTAGTCACATGAACTGTTTTAAATATGTCTTTAGTAGCTTTCTGGGCACTGAAAGTGTTAATTAACTTGCTGTCAATAGAGGCCTCACTGAGCCATCGGATTTCATCAAAAATATCTTAATTTGTGTTCTGAAGATGAACGAAGGTCTTACGGGTGTGGAATGACATGAGGGTGAATAATAAATGACTAAATTTTCATTTTGGGTGAATTAACCCTTTAATTCATACTTTTTACTTAAAAAAAAAAAAATGTTTACATTTACATGTTAAATGATTTATCATTTTTCATGCTATTTAGTATTAGCATTTTTACAATCTATTTCATGTTAAAAATAAAAATAAATAAAAAATTTATGACATTTTATGTCTTTGTCCATTTCACTTCCACAGGGCATCTCGGGAGAGTCCTCCTCTACCAGAGAAGAAGAAATCTATCATCTGGCAATTGTGAGTATAATGGCAGATTTAGACATTTTGTCTTTGTTTTTAACTCATAAATCAGTATGTTAAAGAAGCGGATTGATTTCACACCATTGACATGTCTTAATGTTAAAAAAGAGATTTGTTACTAATTATATTATTTACATTTCACCTGTGTTTTCCTGTTCCTTTCCATACTCACTTTGCTCTGCGTCTCTGTGTCCAGCTTTGCACGTCTATTTAGTTCATCTGCGAGCCCTCCTCCAGTGAAACGGCAGTACACCGGTGTCAACATTCACTACAAGTCTCCTTCTCCTGCTGGCTACAACCAGAGACGCTCCCAAACCATGTGCCAGATCTCCACTTCCAACTGCATACTGGAGTTCCTGCCAGAAGAGTGAGAAGAAGCATGCATATCTGTCTGTGTCTTTGTCCCATATGTCCTCATGTCCTCATCCACACATCCACCTGTCTGTTTGCCCTCCCTCTGTGCCCTTAAAGTGTACTCTCTCTCTCTCTTCTGCTCAGGCAAGCTGACTCCTGCTAAATGGTGTGTGCTAATGCTGCGTTTGACTGTTAGCTGTTGCACACTCACACGTTTACTTAACTTACCTAAGGAAATATCATAGGCCTCTATTTTTTCAAATAAAACCAACTAATAATAAAAACCACAGACTAAATTTAACATAACCTCTAAAAAAAAGTTTTTTTGCATTTTTAAAATAAAAATAACTTTTATTTTATTTATCTAATAATTACTTTATTTAGGTTGTGGGGTTCAGTTCTCAGGGAACATACATCATGATAAATGCGTATTATTTTTGAATAAAAGTTATGTTATTATTATTATTATTATGCCATGTATTAATATTTTGAATTAGGTTTTATTTTTATATTTTCAGTTTTCATTTCAATTTTAATTTAGGTTTCTATAATTTTGTTTTATTATTTTATTAGTAAAGATCTAATATTTATTGAAGCTTTATTTCAATTAACGTAAATGATAACAGTTTATCATTTTTTAATGATATTTTTGATTCAAACAGTTTATAACAGTTTTATTGTTAACAGTCTTAGTAAACAATAACACTGCTGCCAAATGAATAAATGAAAATATTTTATTAATTCATTAATTTATTACGTTTTATTCATCATAACATTTTAAAACCTCAGTTCACATCAACATTTCAAATGTTCTTTTTTTAGTCTGCTTGCCAGTACATTAGCATGAAATGGCATCTGCCAAATGCGTAAATGTAAGTGAAATATATCACGATTTCACATCACGCTGTGTGTCTGTGGCATTTCTTTTTGGCCTCTGCTGGCTGGCTGGCTGGTTTGCTCTCTCGCTCTATCGCTGACCGCTCCTCTCTCTTTCTCTTCGCCCTGTAGACTGCCCAGTAATGGTGTTGCGTCTCTCCTCAGCGATTCTGCTCTCTGTACACGCAGAGAGCAGCGTCGAGAGCAGTACCGGCAGGTGCGCGAGCACATGCGCCGGAAGGACGGCCCCATGCAAACCTGTGGCTGGAGTGTCCCATCCCGATTCAAACAGGTATCTGCCCATATGTTGTCCCTTCACCCCTGACCTCTGTAAGCAGTTGATCTCCACGCAGAGACAGGAGTGGCTCTGTTTTGTCAGGGAGCACCCTGCTCAAATGAAGTGAAATAGAGGGGGAAAAAAAATAGATAAGCAAAGTGCACTCTAGATATGCACTCAAGAGGGCGTGTCTTAGTTTAGCTCCACCCAAGATCAGGGATGAGCATCCGAGTCCATGTTAGGTGATGATATGGATGACTTGTTGAGGATGTGCGAGAGCAATTTAGTTAATTATTTTTTGTTACACTACAACTAACAAAAAGTATGTAACAGTATCAGATCGTTTATCACACTGTTTAAAGGGGTCATGAACTGCATTTTTTTATAATCCTTCCTGAGATGCACTTATAATGTTAATAAGATTTTTACATCAAAAATGGTCATAATTTAAAAAAAAAAATGGCCATTTTCTACCCTGATTTTAGCCCTCTGATTTGAAAGCTCTGTTTGAAGGGGCGTGTCTGCTGTGAGACTTCAATGTAAAGTGATCTTGTCATTGCAACGTGATTTCTGCACTCTCACGAATGCTTTCACCATAACTAACAATGCAAACATGATGTAAATACAGCAAGTAGTTCATTGTGCAGTGTAAGGCCCCGATCAGACAGAACGCGTTTTTTGCAGTTAGAGGCGCCTTTTTTAAATAGTTTTCTATCGGCAGTGAGCGTTTTGCGCGCTGTTTATGCGCTCTGAGCGCTCTGAGCGCTCCAGCGCTCTGAGCGCCTGAAGTTGAAAAAAAAAAAGCAACTATGAGCAGAAAAGCGCCCGATATAATTACCTTTTTTTCCATTGTCCAATCGAATGAATGGAGAGGCGGGCCTTCCGTTGTGCTGGTGAAAGTTTACAGTTGCTTGGACACTGCTATGATGGAGGAGAAACTTCTTGTGGCTGTTGCGGGTTACCCAGAGATGTATGACTTTGCAAACCGAAAGTAAATAATATGACAGTTTAACAGCAAACCAAAGAGCGCTCGCACTACACTGACAGGACAGCTGATTCAGTGGTAACGTAAAAAAACCGCAGCGCACTGCTCTTTTTTCTAAAATCAACCAAAAAAGGCAGTGCGGTGCGCCTTGTGTTTTCAGACCTGAAAAACGTGTTCTGTCTGATCGGGGCCAAGTAAAAAAGTAAAAATTATGCTTGCTGCTGCTGTTGTCTTAGTAATGGCACAGTGATAAGTCTGGAAGTGTGCTTCCAGGTTTTTTGTTCTATGGAACTAGTTAGCTAGTCCATGTTGTGCTAGTTTGTGGCAACACTGTTAGGGTTGCCACAATGACAGTGTGTTTGTCAGGGTTGCCGTGGTGACAATGTCGCCGTGGCGCTAACTGTGATCTCCCACAGAATGGCTCCCAGGCGGACAGCACTCAAGATGCCGCAGCGAAGAGGACGCAGGCAAGTCTGAGCGGCAGAGGACCAGCATGCACCTCTCCCACCCTGTCCCTTTAAATCCCGGCCCTAAACCTGACTCAGCCTCAGTCAGCAAATCATAGCGTAGACGCAGTAGAAAAATGATATAGCAGAAAATGTCTTTGCTGAAGCTGAATATATCTTTAGGAATTAAACCTCTGCTGTTTATAGCTGTCGACATGCTTTCCTGCTAACAGTGTTTTGCTAACACTATCACGTTAACACAATGTTTAGCGCATTTTAGACATTTGGCCGAGTTGCTTACAACCTACAATGACATAAATGTGCCAGACATCAGAATATAGATGCCAGCGTTACTGCAAGACAGAAACAAATTAGTGTATCAAAATGTCATTCAAATACAATGGTACATGTATATGGTAATCATTCAGAATTTGATATGCAATAGTATTTTGAAGTACCAAAGTATTACATCTGATAGCACTATTGTACCATGGTACCGCCAGAGTACTTTTTGTAAGAGTGCCTTTCCATGACTATGCCCAAATAAGATGACACATTTTATAATATTGCCATATTTTGTGGAAAAGCCAGGCTTCAGCTAATTTTCACTTTTAACTTTAATGTTGAAAAAATGACCTTAAAAAGTAATAAGTTAAGTCGTCATGCAGGTTTATTTCATAAATTTCTTTATATTAAAAATGTTTAATATTTATCAGTAATGCAATGGCATGTTGATTAGTATTACATTTTACATAGATTGGTGTGTTGACTAACACATTAAAAATGCGCATGTAAAGTACTTGATTATAATTTGAAAATGTTATAAGTTAATATATTTTATATGTACTAAATTGTAAAATCATTACAAGTGTAATTACAAGTATATTTAAATGCATGACATACAAGTTTCAATAGAAATGACATTAACGTTTATTTTAGTTTACCATAAATGTTTTTAACCAGATTTCAAAAACAATTGAAGTAATTATGAAATTACATCTAAAGATATACTTAAATCCTACTTAAGTGGGTCATAAAAAGCACTGAAGTTCATTTAATATAAATTTAAACTATTATACATTTTCTAACATTAAATTAAGAGTCCAAAAGCAGGCTACGAAATGAAAACAAATGAAAATAAACATTTGTACTTTTGCACTTTTAAGTATATTTTTTAAACTATATTATCTCCATAATATGTGCTCTTCTTAAAGTTATGCTAAAGTGTATTTCTTTTGCACAAGGGATGTCTTTTTAAAAGTTAATAAAGATAAAAGATTATTCTAATTCAAAATATAAGCTGTGTTTAGTTGAACTCTGGTGGTAACAGTTCAGAACAAATTCCAGGGGCTAGATTTACTAAACGGGGGAAATTAGCGTGAGAGTGCAAATCCACAAATGCGCCGATGGGAGTGGCAAGTGATCTACTGCTGACGTGCAAATTAAAGAACACATACACAGTCAAATCATTTACATAATGACCAGCGTAATCTACCAAGAGCAGTGAAAATTAGGGTTGGGTCGCAAATAAGCAGAGCTGATGCTCATCAGGTGCGGGTCAACACAGGCGCAACTTGCTACATGTAATATACGGATAACGTCTTCCGCTGGCATTCCAAAGAAATTAATACGAGTGGAAAATATTATCTCCCTTCTACCACGCACTCTCTGTTCTCTGCGATGTCTCCCCCTAGCAGCAACAATTGCAGCCATGTCGCTAAATCGGTTGAGACATGCTTTTTTGGGGGTGTTAAATAATGGCACAAATACCAGTAAATTGACTAGCGTAAACATTAGTAAATTGATTCATTTAAATACTCTCCTCCCATAAATTTTGCATCTGAAAGGGAAACTCCTACAAATACATATACAATAAGGTCAGCCGCAAAAACATATCAGTCCACAATTTTTTAGCGCTAATTTTGCACTGCGTGTCTTTAGTAAATCCTGACAGTAGTTTTTTAACGCCAAAAGAGGGTTTCCGCTGGCGCAAGATGTTAGTAAATCTGACCCCAGATGTCTAAAATGTAGCGAAAGCTCATTTTAATATATTCACATTCCAATATTTAATTGTATACAGGAAACAGTCCTAGATAAAAGTAAATTAATTCAGATGATAATAAATGGTATTCTCTCAGCATTGTGTAACATGATATCCTCCTGGTCCGTATCAAACCTTCCTCCATCTTAGAAACACTTGAATCATGATTTGCTGCTCTCTGTCTTTCAGTGGCATTTGCTGACTGTACAGTAGATTAACTCTTGTCATTGCGCATGCATCTGCCTTGTAACCCTCTAACAGACTTTGATCTGCTGCTCTGGTTTGCTGTTCTTGGTTTTCTCCTGATGGGAGCTCTGAGTATGGCATCTTTCTGCTAGTAGTGTGTGGCAGTGATCTTATTTACAAAGGCCTTGTGAACATCACCGCCTTCCTGTGTTCTTACAGGCCAATGAGAAAGAGGATAATCGCATGAAAAACGTCCCTGTGCCAGTGTACTGCCGCCCTCTGGTGGAGAAAGACCCCAACAGGAAGGTACAAGATGACTGATGAACACAGACTGTTGGTTCTGAGGTTGTGAAGTTCTGAACTCAGACTCTTGTTCTTCTGACACAGCTGTGGTGTGCTGCTGGCGTGGATCTCACTGGCTGGAAGACATCCAATCAGGAGGCTGCAGCTGTGAAGCCGTCCAATGGTTCTGATCCCTTGACTGGTGAAGACGAAGGCGGAGACGGCAAGAGCGAGCAGGACTCACCAGAGAAAAAGAAGGTAAACAGCTTTAATAAAGACACGAGAATGTAATTAAAGGGGGAAAACTTTTTGAAGACATTCAAAATAAACAAAAATTTGGGGTCAGTAAGACTTTTTTAAAGAAATTAATACCTTTTTTCTGGGATGCATTAAATTAATCAAAAGTGTCAGTTAAGACATTTATAATGTTAAAAAACTTTTCTATTTCAAATAATGCTGTTCTTGCAATTTCAATTCATCAAAGAATCCTAAAAAAAGTAACACATTTCTACAAAAATAATAAGCAGCACAAATGTTTTTGATAAACTGATCAAATGTAAATATGTACTTTGAATGCAGTGGATTAATGCATCTGCCAAATGCATGAATGTAAATGTAAATGTTTCAACATTGATAACAATAAGAAATGGGCATTAATTCATCATATTAGAATGATTTCTGAAGGATCATGTGACACTGAAAACTGGAGTAATGATGCTGAAAATTCAGCTTTGCCATCACAGGAATAAAATACATTTTAAAATATATTAAAATAATAATAATAATAAATAAAATAAATGCAGATTTGTTGAGCATAAGAAACTCAAAACCAATAAAAAATCTTACCTACCCCAAACTATTGAATGGTAATGTACACACACACACACACACAGTGGGAATAGAAAGTCTGAGACCACATTGAAAATTGAATTTCAATTAAACTTAAACCTGGAAAAAAGCAGAACATTATTTTACAGCAGAATTTAAAACAAAGAAATATTGTGATGTAAATTTAAAGGATTAGTTCAATTAGCCCAAGCTTTACTCACCCTCAAGCCATCCTAGGTGTATACGACTTTCTTCTTTCTGATGAACACAATCGGAGAAATATTAATAAATATTCTGACGCATCTGAGCTTTATAATGGCAGTGAATGGGACCAACGAGTATGAGCTGAAGAAAGTGCCTCCATCCACATCCATTCATCATAAACATACTCCACACGGCTCCGGGGGCTTAATAAAGGCCTTCTGAAGCGAAGCGATGCTTTTGTGTAAAAAAAAAATCTGGCGGTCTGGCGGAAGCTAGATATTTTACTTCATAACTTGTTAAATATGGATTTAAATTTTTCTTATGCAAACGCATCGCTCACTTCAGAAGGCCTTTATTAACCCCCTGGAGCCGTGTGGAGTACACGTTTATGATGGATGGATGTGGATGGAGACACTTTCTTCAGCTCATACTCGTTGGTCCCATTCACTGCCATTATAAAGCTTGGATGCGTCAGGATATTTATTAATATTTCTCTGATTGTGTTCATCAGAAAGAAGTCATATACACCTAGGATGGCTTGAGGGTGAGTAAAGCTTGGGCTAATTTTCATTTGAAAGTGAACTAATCCTTTAATGAGAAATATTTACAATTCTCCACTTTTCATAGGTCACCAATCAAATAAGGAAATTTGTGACACTGAACGCAAAAGGGAGACAAACCAAAAAAATCATGCAAATTTTTCAGTCATTGCATAATTTGTTATGCAAATAATAACATTTTTAATCAATTTTTGTATTACTTTTTAATTTCATTTACTTAAAAATTTTATTAAAATTAAATTCACTAGTCTCTAGCCCAAAATGGGTCTCAGATGTTTCGCAGCTTACCCATTTTACTTTCAGTAAAATGTGAATTTTAAGCATCACAAATTATAAAGTGAATTAAATCTAAACATTGGTATTTTACCCTCTTCTAGCCTAAGGAACTGCATGAAACTGACTCCATGAGCAGCCGCGTGTGGATCCTGACCAGCACTCATTCAGCCAGTAAAGTGGTCATTATTGATGCAAACCAGCCCTGCTCTCTAGTTGACCAGTTTAACGTGTGCAATGCACATGTGCTGTGCATCTCCAGTGTACCAGGTTTGTGTAGTGTTATATACACAAGTAAATGCACTATCAATTGTAACAAACAGTGTAGCAGATGAGTTAACTGTTATTTTTAATGCGTGTGAATGTAGCGGCTAGTGAGAGTGATTACCCAGCAGGTGAGATATTTCTGGAGCAGCAGGCTGGAGATGGGGCTTCAGAGGAGAAGGGTGGAGTGGAGGGCATGTTGGCAGGGATCACCATCGTGGGCTGTGCTACTAACTGCAGCGTAGTGCGCAGCAACTGCTCCTCTCGAACTGACACCCCCGTGCAGGACCGAAGCCAAGGTGAGCAAACTGACTAAAGAGGGATGTTCTGAATCTGTGAGGCTACATATTGGTCATCATATGCTTTGTGTTTAGCTCCCACAGCTCCAGTGTGTAGAAGCTTAGCTGTGTCACAGTCTGCGGAGGAAGCGACAGAAGCCATTGAGGTGTCAGAGGAGACGGGGCCAAGTGAGAACACGGACAGCACCCTCAGATCTTTCACCGAGCATGTCTTTACTGACAACACACACAGGTATCTTACACATAACCTACTTTTAAAATGTTACATTAGATAAAAGTGCCTAGCAAATACATAAATAGATAGCTTTAGCATCTTAACTAAATATTGTTAAACCGAATGTATGAAGCAAACTGCTGAAATATTTAAAAAATTAAAGTATTAGTTCACTTAAGCATTAAAATTTCCTGATAATTTACTCACCCCCATGTCATCCAAGATGTTCATGACTTTCTTTCTTCAGTCGAAAAGAAATTAAGGTATTTGAAGAAAACATTCCAGCATTTTTCTCCATATAGTGGACTTCACTGGGGTTCACTGGGTTGAAGGTCCAAATTGCAGTTTCAACACAGCTTCAAAGAGCTCTACACGATCCCAGATGAGGAATAAGGGTCTTGTCTAGCAAAACGATCAATAATTTTCTAAAAAAAAAAATATATATATATACTTTTTAACCACAAATGCTTGTCTTACACTACTCTGATTTTATGTCCCCACCAATATCAAATTCAAACCTATGCCCTAGACTTCTGGAAATGGTTTAGTTATATGTGCTGAATTTAGATGGTCTATGGCTCTGTGTGTTCTGACATCAGTGAGGCAGGTGTGCCAAAGGAGCAAGTGGCATCAGCCCCCATAGACTCAGAAGAGGCAGGAGACGATCGGGCAGGGACAAGTGCTGCTCCAACCATGTGGCTCGGAGCCCAAAATGGCTGGTAGGCATTGCATATTTAATTGCATTTTCACATTATAAAGTCATAATTCCATTTGCAACATTATATGCACCATGTAAAAGATTTTGTAAACTCTGTCCACAGGCTTTATGTCCACTCTGCAGTGTCCAACTGGAAGAAATGCCTCCATTCAATCAAACTCAAAGACTCTGTACTGAGTTTGGTGTAAGTAGAATCCTGATGAAGTATGTACCCTACTGTTCAAAAGTTGTTCTTGTTTTTGAAGGAAGTCTCTTATGCTCAACAAGGCTACATTTATTAAAACAGTAGGGTTTAAAAAAAAAAAAAAAACTGTTAAAAATATTTTAAAATGTAATTTATTCCTGTGATGCTGAATTTTCATCATCATTTCTCCAGTCTTCAGTGTCACATGATCCTTCAGAAATCATTCTAATATGAGGATTTGCTGCCCAAGAATAAACAGTTGTGCTGCTTAATGTATTTTTGGAAACCATGATACTTTTTTCAGGATTCTTTGATAAATAGAAAGTTCAAAAGCATTTATTTGCATTATTATTTATTTGGCTTTAGATGAATTTAATGCATCCCTGCTGAAAAAAAGTAAAAATCTTACTGACCCCAAACAGTAGTATATATATTTATATAAAGACCAATAACAAGTATCACCAGTTATATGAAAAAATACTGTTACAATTTCTTCTGTCTTTATCTCTTTGTGTGTCAGACATGTGAAGGGGAGAGTTTTGGTTGCATTAGCGGATGGAACACTTGCAATCTTCCACAGAGCTGAAGGTTTGCTTCAACTTACCTGTGTTAAACTTATTAGAAAAAGAACTGTCATTTATTATTGAAGCAGGGTTTTGCTGTAAATATTTTTATTCATGCTCTCTATAATAACAAATGTGAAATGTAAACATAGATGGACAATGGGATCTATCCAACTATCATCTAATGGATCTGGGAAGACCTCACCACTCCATTCGATGCATGGCTGTGGTTCATGACAAAGTCTGGTGTGGTAACAAGAACAAAATCCATGTAATCCAGCCCAAGAGCATGCAGATTGAGGCAAGTCTCAAGACAGTTAATGTTATGTCCTCATCATGATCTTTGTCTTTTTACTTTTATTTTATTTTATGTCGCTTTCTCTTTCATATAGAAATCATTTGACGCTCACCCACGCAAGGAGAGCCAGGTGAGGCAGCTGGCATGGATTGGTGATGGTGTCTGGGTTTCAATCCGTTTGGATTCCACGCTCCGCTTATACCACGCACTCACACACCAGCATCTACAAGATGTGGATATCGAGCCTTACGTCAGCAAGATGCTGGGTAACACTTTGCTTCTGTGATGTCAACTCTTCTCATTTATAGGTTCTGGTTAGAGATGAGTTTAGTAGTGACATTAGATGTTTGCTGAATTAGCATTTGAGGCTTAGCTTGGCAAAATAATATAAAATTCTATTTTATCATCAGTAATCACAATATAAATGTTTTACATTCTGCTGTGTTGTCTGATTGACAGGTACAGGAAAGTTGGGCTTCTCTTTTGTCAGGATAACTGCCCTGTTGATTGGAGGAAACCGTTTGTGGGTGGGGACTGGAAATGGTGTCATCATCTCAATCCCTTTGACTGAAAGTAAGTCTCAGGAGAGTTTGTTTGCACACACACTTCAATGTTCACATGATCATCCAAACCTTTTCCCTTTCCACTGATCAAACAAAACATGTCCCTGTCATAATGCATAATGAATGCCCACTGCTTCGGGTGTGTATCACGGTGGGTGTATCACTTGGATGGGTTAAATACAGAAGACAAATTCTGAGGATTGGTTACTATACTTGGCCTTCACGTGTCACTTTCACTTTCACTGGTTTATGCTGGTTAGTTCTTCTTTGGTGGCCTTCTTTTGGTAGCATGGTCTTTATTCTGAAGCTGGCTGGCCAAGGAAGTCTTACCGGTTAAGCTAGTAAAGAGGCTTGAATCTCACTAACTCTTCAGTTCATTGGGTTGCCACCACCCTAGGATTAACCTGCAAACTTTAATGTCATCATCCCAGATCATTGACCACTAGGTCAACCCCCTTAATCCATTAATTACCCAACAAACCCTGTGCCACCTCTTGTCATCTACTTTCTAGCCTTTCGTCTCTGTTCCATTTTCTCTATTGTACCACTACCCTCTTTCGCTTTGTCTCATGAGTGTTGCTCTTTTGTCCTGCCTTGTTCCCCTTCCGACTTCCTCCTACCTGTAGCCGTAGTGCTTCATCGAGGGCAGCTCCTCGGACTGAGGGGTAAGTGTGGAGCGTTACGACTGTCATTCATATTAGATCAGTCACATCACAATTCTTTTGGGTACACCTTGGTCTTCTTTCATTTATTCCATCGTTCAGTTAACTTTATTTCTTTAGCATGTTTTGACTTATTTCACTGTGCATTACTATATTTGTTATGTTCATTTAAAATGTTATTTTTGTGATCCCCATTATTTTCAACAGGGAAATGTAGAGTCATATAAATATAAATCCACATATACATAATGTAATTGCTATATCAAAAATATTTTCAACAGACAATAGAAATGTGTGTGTGTGTATATACAGTATCTCACAGAAGTGAGTACACCCCTCACATTTTTGTAAATATTTTATTATATCTTTTCATGTGACAACACTGAAGAAATGACACTTTGCTACAATGTAAAGTAGTGAGTGTACAGCTTGTATAACAGTGTAAATTTGCTGTCCCCTCAAAATAACTCAACACAGCCATTAATGTCTAAACTGCTGGCCACAAAAGTGAGTACACCCCTAAGTGAAAATGTCCAAATTGGGCCCAAAGTGTCAATATTTTGTGTGGCCACCATTATTTTCCAGCACTGCCTTAACCCTCTTGGACATGGAGTTCACCAGAGCTTCACAGGTTGCCACTGGAGTCCTCTTCCACTCCTCCTTGACGACATCACGGAGCTGGTGGAAGTTAGAGACCTTGCGCTCCTCCACCTTCCGTTTGAGGATGCCCCACAGATGCTCAATAGGGTTTAGGTCTGGAGACATGCTTGGCCAGTCCATCACTTTTCCCCTCAGCTTCTTTAGCAAGGCAGTGGTCGTCTTCGAGGTGTGTTTGGGGTTGTTATCATGTTGGAATACTGCCCTGCGGCCCAGTCTCCGGAGGGAGGGAATTACGCTCTGCTCATTCATGGTTCCCTCAATGAACTGTGGCTCCCCAGTGCCGGCAGCACTCATGCAGCCCCAGACCATGACACTCCCACCACCATGCTTGACTGTAGGCAAGACACACTTGTCTTTGTTCTCCTCACCTGGTTGCCGCCACGCACGCTTGACACAATCTGAACCAAAAAGGTTTATCTTGGTCTCATCAGACCACAGGACATGGTTCCAGTAATCCATGTCTTAGTCTGCTTGTCTTCAGCATGGTCTTTGGTCGACCATGGCGAGGCCTGTTCTGAGTGGAACCTGTCCTGTTAAACCACTGTATGGTCTTGGTCACCGTGCTGCAGCTCAGTTTCAGGGTCTTGGCAATCTTTTTATAGCCTACGCCATCTTTATGTAGAGCAACAATTCTTTTTCAGATCCTCAGAGAGTTCTTTGCCATGAGGTGCCATGTTGAACTTCCAGTGACCAGTATGAGAGAGTGAGAGCGATAACACCAAATTTAACACACCTGCTCCCCATTCACACCTGAGACCTTGTAACACTAACGAGTCACATGACACCGGGGAGAGAAAATGGCTAATTGGGCCCAATTTAGACATTTTCACTTAGGGGTGTACTCACTTTTGTGGCCAGCGGTTTAGACATTAATGGCTGTGTGTTGAGTTATTTTGAGGGGACAGCAAATTTACACTGTTATACAAGCTGTACACTCACTACTTTACATTGTAGCAAAGTGTCATTTCTTCAGTGTTGTCACATGAAAAGATATAATAAAATATTTACAAAAATGTGAGGGGTGTACTCACTTCTGTGAGATACTATATATATATACACCTTGGCCTTCTTTTATCCCATCTTTTAACAAACTATTTTCAGTGGTTTTGTTTTAGTTATGAATGAATTGCCTCTTTCTGCATTACTATCTTCATTATGTACATTTTAATTGTTGTCATTTGTATTTTTTTTTTTTTTTGCATGCTTTGAGCTCATTATTACACTGTTTTCCTCTTTAGCAAATTTCTTTATTTAAGCTCTGGCAGTTCTTGTGAGTTTCTGTGATTTGTCATTGCGCTTTATGATTGGTGGGTTATTTTCTCTTGTAGCCAATAAGGTGTCACCCACCTCGTCGGGGGGCGTGATCCACGTGTATGCAGATGACAGTAACTCTGAGAAGAGTAGCTTCATACCATACTGTTCCATGGCCCAGGCTCAACTCTGTTTTCATGGACACAGAGATGCCGTCAAGTTCTTTGTGTCAGTGCCAGGTTAGTGTCAATTTAATAATAGTATATAATATGCTGTGAACTGTGTCAGTCCCAAAATATGTCATCTTGTGTTTCCAGGCAACGTGCTGGCCACCCTGAATGGTAGCGTGTTGGACAGCCCATCAGAGTCTCAGGGGTCCTCAGCCCCAGCGGACACAGAAGCACAGAGTCTTCAGAACGTACTGGTGCTGAGTGGAGGAGAGGGTTATATTGACTTCCGTATCGGTGAGAAGCACTTGATATGCGAAATTAGCATGTACATTGGGTCATAAAAACGTAACTTATCCATTCTGTGTCTTTCTCAGGTGATGGTGAGGATGATGAGACAGAGGAAGCAGATGGTGAAGCTCCTCAGATGAAGCCAGCATTGTCTAAAGCAGAGAGGAGTCATATCATCGTGTGGCAGGTGTCTTATGGTCCGGAGTAACACGGACAGACACCTCCTGCCTGCCCCCCTTTCCGCCCTACAAGTCCGCCCCCAAAGATAAAAGTATGAATCCTTTCTGTAACTATGCCCCAAATTCTGTACCTAAGCTATGTAACTACCACGGCCTTGTAACTACCCCTTTAAAGTCTTATATTGACCTCTTTAGCCTGTATTTTCCTACCCTCAATTATAACTACCTGTACGATCCTTCAATCCGCCTTGTAACGTTCCCTTTCCAACAAAAACACAAAAGGTTCAAGAACTTCCTGCATCTTATGACTGAATGGCAATTTCAAATGAAATGCATATAAACAGCTTAAACCAGTACCAAACTACTTTCCTGAAAGAACTACCCAGTTTTTGCCAAATACCGTGACCTTTATCTTTTACAGTCCCTCAGCACACAGCTCACTGAATGACAGGAACCCATTGTGAACTCAGAGTTTCAGGGATGAGGAATTTTTGGAAAAACCAGCTAGATGTATATTGGAATACAAGAAGGAAAATGCAAAAGAGACTTATGTAAATACTGGAATGCATCATGCACACTGCAGAGAGAAATGATTGAATATGTGAGGATAATCAAATAAATGGTGGTCAGGATTTGTGGGTAATCTAGCACAACCCAAATATGTCCCAATGTCATTTCAACTCATTAAGTAAATATGTAAAAGAATATTTAACTAAATTGATTAAAAAAAAAAAAAAACACGCAAAATCACTTTTAACCAATTGCAGCTAGCCATTTTTTCAGCCTAAGTGAGATGTGTGCTGACTGGATCTGCTAACTTTCCTTTGGGATTAAGCATGAGGTTAACAGCTAAACTGAAGCTTTGAAAGAGATGGACGTTCCGCCAAGTCGCCTTGTATGTAAATCATCACTCTGTGTTTTCTGTGTGGTTAAGTATTAAGAAATAAACATGTTTATGTGCTGAATACTTGCTGTCTTCAGCGCCATAATTTATTGAAATGCTGTCATAATTTCATATTTTCCTTGAATTAGTAGATAGAGCAATACTTCATACACAACATTTTTAGTGGAAAATACACTACCATATAAAAGTAGGGATGCACCAATACCATTTTTTAAGAACCGAGTACAAGTACAGATACTTTTTTCTAGTACTCGCTGATACCGATGCCTATACATTTATTAATTTCTCTCTCTCTCTTTTTTTTTTTTTTTTGGTGATGTTGCAGTTTTCTAAGCAGAACACAGTGAGACTAATGAATTGTAGGACAGCTTCTTTATTATTACTCTAATGAAAAAAGTTATAATTTTTCTGTGCTTGTTACAAACTTAAAGAACAAAAATTCAGTGTCCAATGACCTTCAAAGGGCATAATTACCAATATATATAATTGTTGTTATATAAAAAGAAATTTACAAATTACAAACAATACAACAAATACTATAAAGATACAAATTAAATAAACTTGTTTCTCAGATAAAACAGTAGGTTTATTTACCATGTATACATTTATTTACTGTGACAAATATAGGCTACGGTCCCTTTAAGACCGAATCCATGGATACTGACACATATCCTGTTTTCACCCAAATGTTTACGTCCACTGAAGCCATAACCGACTGTATTTACGTGAGATACTCCACACAATGGACATTTTGACAACTATGTGTGCATTTGACCATTCAGGCTTGAGGAGAACTGATCGCGCGCTGTCTGGGACCGCGCGCAAGAGAGAGAGCGCACGCGAGAGAGAGCGCTTCTGGTCTGTCTCATTCAGCGCGATTCCGCCTATCCCGCCTTCACTAATCGATAACGAATTGTGATTGAAAGCATGCAGTTCGCAATGTATGTGTTGTCATCATTAATTTTGAAGTATTTCTACACCCCTGAGGCTGGCATTGTTTCTGCTGCTCCCGCCGGTGTCTCTGTGCAAGGGAAATTCTGTCAGTTACGTCATGTGAGGTATCGGTCTTTGGTATCGGGGGTATTTTTACGAGTACGAGTACACAAGCTTGGTGTCAGGCCCGATACCGATACTAGTATCAGTATCGGTGCATCCCTACATAAAAGTGTTTTTTTTTTTTTTTTGTGAAAGAAAATTTTTTTATTTAGTAAGGACACATTAAATTGTTTCCTGAAAAACAATTCCACAAAAATATTACGCAGCACGGCTGTTTTCAACATTGATAAAAATAATATGAAATGTTTCTTGAGCATCAAGTCATCATATTAGAATGATTTCTGAGGAATCATGTGACACTGAAGATGAATAATGATGCTGAAAATTCAGCTTTGTCATCACAGGAATAAATATATTACTTTTTTTTTTTTACATTTTAATTATTTCACAATTTACTGTTTTTATAGTATTATAAAATAAATGCAGCTCTGGTGAGCATAAGAGAATGTTTTAATGTTTCAAATACATTTTAAAAATCTTACCGACCCCCACCTTTTGAATGGTAGAGTACAGTTTACACAAAATAATACACACAAAGACGAATGAACAAAGGAATAGTTTATTTGTAAAGTAAGGCGCCCTTTGGTCAAGTGAGTTCCAACCACTAGAGCAAGACCAAGCATTATTGAAATATTCAAGTTTTTCAGAGCTTGCTGGCCATTGGTCATTCATTATTGCTTTCCTTTTGAGTCATGAATAATAAATGTATTTTTTATGTAGTGCATCAAGACCACAAGAAGCAGGCCCATATCAAAAATTGGATGTAAAAATGTAAACAATGTCTTTCGAGTGGATGTAAACACAAAGTAACTTTAGAGTAGTGCATGAATTACCAACCCACCAAAGATTGGTAATGAAGTGAATATCTGCAAAGATTAAACATATTTGCAAAAAAAACCTTACAAATGTTCACAACAGCATGAGAAAAGCAGTAAGAAAATGGTCACATTCAAAAATAGCTTGACCAATAACTGGATTTCGCTGATCCAGGACCTTGTCAACATAAGCTACCTGTTTCTTTGTTATTATGGTCTCTCTATGGCTTCAGCAGAGCAGCCTTCACTCTGTGAGGAGCAGGTATCAGATGCAGATGAAGCTGCAAAAGCTGTGTTACGATGAGTGCATGAGTGTTACATGACGGCTTTCAGGCATAGATCCAGTGCTGACTGCACTCTTCCCAGCAGAACAACTCATGATCCTCGAACCACAGCGAGATCTCTCTCTGAGCACTGTCAACTGAATCACTGCCATGGATCACATTCCTGCACATGAAAAACAATTTAACATCCATCCATCCAGTTGTCCATCCATCCAGTAAAACATGTACATACACAGACTAACCTGCTCACTTCCACACAAAAGTCTCCTCTGATAGTGCCTGGGAGAGAGTCTGCTGGATTTGTCTCTCCAAGCATCTTTCTGGCGGTCTTTACCACATCCAGCCCTTGCCATACCTAATAAAACACACATAAATACACACACATAAAGTGTTGAAGACTGACGCACCATTGGATGTCTTCATAGCAGCATAAGTACAGAAATCCTATCTTGGACCAATACGGAGGCACTGTGTTTCATACCATAGCAACAATGGGACCGGAGCTCATGTACTTGACCAAGCTGCTGTAGAAAGGCTTCTCCCTCAGGTCCCAGTAGTGCTGTCTGAGCTGCTCCTCAGATGCCTACAAGCATATAGTATTAACACAGATGATATATTTCTTATGATATAGTATTCATTTTTGTTATGAAAGCTCAGTGAAAGATACTCCAGTGGTGCTCTCACCTGCAGGAGCTTCATGCCGACCAGTTTGAAACCCTTGCGTTCAAAGCGGCGGACGATCTCACCCACCAATCTGCGCTGAACACCATCTGGCTTCACTGCGATGAACGTGCGCTCGTTTGCACCAGTCCATCCTGAAGAAAAAAACAATCTGGAATTAAACCCTCTCGACTCTCAAAGACATTACTTGTTTTTTTAAATACTTTATTACAAAAAATAAAACAGGTCTGACAGAGGTTAGAGGGGTATTCTAATTTATTATACATACTTCATTCTGATTGGTCAATCGCGCAATATATATATAATATTATGTATATGGGTCATTGACGAATAAGGTTTTTTAAACTGTAAAAAAAAAAACAATGGAGATAATTAAGTTTGAAGTTTTATTAAGTATTAACAATGAGATTATTAATCAGTTAACAGTGCTTTTGTCATTTGGACAAAATTTGTCACAAAAGTCATTCGGTAAAAATTTTGGTTTTACTGAATGACACGTTTGGTAAAACCTAATAATGATATTTTCATACAATGTTAACAGGCTGATATCTAGCTAACAAAAGGACAATCAAACATTTTATATTTAGTACAAGTTTTTGAAATATTACAACATTTTCCATGTTTTATAGTGGTTGAAACCGAATGACCTGATGTTTCGGGACGTGAGCAAGTGAAAACATTAATTTTTCAAATAATTAAGAGAGAGTTAATTATTTTGCTTCACAACCATGTGGTCCTTTGCAGGTGTCTGAATGATGTCACATCCTGTCACATGATACTGACCGCATGACTTGACCCAAAATGGTCCCTTTATATTGGTTACTCCGAATGACATCAATGAAATTCATTTTTCCGGACATTCTTTCTTATAACAAAGCTACACATAACTTTAATACCATTTTGCACTATGTTGATAAATGATGTTATAAAATCATGCCAGAATAAAAAATATGTACATTTATTACATTTTAAGATATTTTAATTACAAATGAAATGGCTGTATTGGCCTTTGGATGGTTAAACCAAATGACCTTTTGACACTTCAAAATACATTTATATGTAGCAAATAACCTTTTGGATTCAATTAAAGAGATCTAGTTGTATTACCTTACATACTTTGGATGTCATATCTTTGTTTTATTATTATTAAGGCCTTTGGACAAAAACTGACCCATATATATATATATATATATATTGTGTGTGTGTGTGTTTGTGTGATGATCCTTTCTACATAACTATGCTTGCGCTATATCTCTCCGCGGTCAATACAATAAAACAATTTAAGCAAATAAATAAATATATGGAAATTAAATTGATTTGTTAAGTATCGGAGTAATATGCGGGGTAATGCAGTGAAACTCCCTTCAGGATGATACAAAGTTTATTTTGTCTAGCTGTATAAATATCTAATAACGTACAGAATCAGATATATTATAATATTGGTGTATATACAACAAGCTTAACATACGCACAAAAATATTTCAAAATCGATCTACACATTATAAATAAACCATTATGAAAGTAGAATATGACCCAAAATCCTATTAATACCAAAGCAATAAACCTCTTAGCCCTCGCCATCTGTATAGGTCACAAACATAACTGACGTTGACTCAGAACTCATGACCATTTCAAATGTATTCTTTTTATTTACTTGCAAATGAATATTATAACTTTATGAAATGCATATAGAAGAAGTCAATGTCATTTTAGCGCAATCTATTTCTGTTCTAGTTCCCTGCAGAACAAAAAGTGTCCATTAAAATTGCTTTTCTTTGAAAGAGCACGTATTCTTCTGCATACCTGATTCAATGATCCTCGCGTGTTTTGAAGCTAAATCAGCGAGCTCTTTTGTGTCGGATAATGACCTTTTAGAGCCCATTATATGTGCAGCCGTCTCGCGCGGTACTGCACACCAACTGGCCAATCACGGGCGAGCAAGGCGCAGGCAAATACTTAAGAACCAATCGCAGCTGCACTATTAATAGGATCAAGCCAACAACATGCAAAGGAAGCATTTTATTAACCTTTTTTTTTATTACTCAAATGTTATGAATTTTTATGTTTATGAACAATCTCAAATGCTATTTCGTTAACACAGTAGACTAGGACCCAAGACAAATTTTAGGTGGTAACCTACTTATGTAGACAAGTGACGTGAATGGGCCGCGAAATGCGTTACTGCATGTTGCTACTTCGTATGCCTTACCCCCGAAACAATGTACAACCACTCCTAAAACTTAGCAATACGGGCGTACATACCTAGCGCTGTACGAGTACATCTGAATAGTCAGCCTAGCAAACAATAACTCACGAGATGAACTAGAATAAACCGCCGACATGAGGACTGCTTGAGTCGTTCCATCACTTTAAATTTGATTCAGCAAATAAAACGACTACATTCCCCTTAAGGCACTACTTACCCGTCTTGAAAACGTTCGCAAATATTGCTAAGAAAAGTATGATCATCTTCGCAGAGCAGGAAACCGGGCTGCCTCAAGAGTTTTCGGGAGAGGGAGGAGACGCGTGCGCGCGCTAATGATGAGTGTCGCTGGGTGACATGCGCGTGCTTGCCTGATTGTGCATGTCCGCACTACATAGAAAACATCTTAAAGATGTCTCTATATTAAAGGTTTTCAACTAGAGGTCCTTATATATACATATATTTCTAAATGTGTGTATATTGACGTTCGTAGCAATATGGAAAATAATGTTACACAGGGGTTGTCTACGTGGTAACGGTTAAAAACATACAGTTTTTGCTCAATGATTCTCAGTGGTGAATTTTATTAGGTTTTAATGACTGTAAGGCAATTTTGTAAGAATTAATTTTGTAAAATAATGCCTCAAAGCAAAATCTTTTTCTTTCTGCAAAATATTTCTTTTGATTTTTGCAGGGAAATATGATCTGGACATGTTTTTGACCGGTTTTGTGAGTTTCTCACACACAAGTTTACAAGAATTTGATTGAAAATCAATCTTTAAAGAGGTCTGCGGTATGCTTTATGATCTACTACAAAACTAGACCAAATTCAGTTTACGCATTTTTATTCTATATCTGTAATAATGCATACAACTTAATCATATTTAGCTTACATATTGTAAAGAATATTACACATATACTAACACAGATATTAAAAACAAAGAGTCTTTCCACAGAGGATTCTTCTATTGGTCACCTGTCCAAATGTGCTAAAGAAATCTCCTTTTTTCTTCCTCAGTAAATAGCGACATAATCCAAGGAAGATGGATGAAAACTTAGCTATATTTTGTTCTAATAAAACATAGCATTAAACACAAACCAGTCTTTACTGCAAGCAGTGCCCATCAAATTAGGAACAAGAGAAGAAGTTCCCATCAAGACCACTGCAAAAGAACTCCAGATCGCCACAGCATGACCTTCAAGTGGACCTGAGCATCAGACAGGTGTACCCTCTTGTTTCTTCTCATCCTGACTCCTGAAGTACTCATAATTGAGCAAAACATCCCGTTTCAATGGTAGAGAGGGCTCTGGGATAGTGCTGGCATCCAAACCCAGCTGTTTGGCTTGCTGGGCCAGGATCATGGCACGCAGGAGGGGCGGGTATCTCACATAACGGACAGGGGGCTCAGGGACAGGTTCACATTGCTTGAAGACCTCTTCTTCATGTTTGGGCACCAGTCGCCAGTCATGATACATCACTTTATCCACTTCGCGCTCTGCAGGCTCCTCTTTACCTGAAACACATCCAAATTATGCGTCACAGTGAGGCTGCTGTATTTATTTGCTCTATTTGTTAATTATTTGCTTGCTACATTTTTTTACTCTGTATAGTTCTAATGAAAATATGTAATGCTGTCACTCATTCACTATCATTCATTAGATTTATTTGATCAAAATACAGTAAAACAGTACATTGTGAAATATTATTACAATTTAAAATAGTTATGCATTTGAATATATTTTAAAATGCAATTCATTCCTGTGACAGGAAAGCTGAACTTTCAGCAGACTTCAGTGTCACATGATCCTTCAGAAATCATTCTAATATGATGATTTGCTGCTCAAGAAACATTTCTTATTATTATCAGTGTTGAAAACAGTTGTGGATATACAAATGTGTTGCTTAATATTTTTGTGGAAACTGATACATCTTTTTTTAGAACTGTCTTAATCTGCTCCAACCACACCCCTGTAAAATTTTAGGTGCTGAACATTTACTGAGCTCAATTTTATTAACAATTTTATCACAATTACTCCACTAGAGGCCAGTATAAAAACAACTAGTCATTAGTCTTAGATTTACATTTATTCATTAAGCAGATATTTTTATTCAAAGTGACTTTCAAAACAATTGACCTTAAATATATTAGCAATGCCACAAATATTAAGAAATCATATGGCAGAACATTTATTTAAGGAACTAACTTTTATTAAAAAGAAGTGACCATATTAATGGTTGTGGATTAGTTAGGTATTCACAGAAAAGGTCTTTCCTTACCTCTAAATGTTAGAATACCCCATGCTTTCCCATGATCCATGTTCTAAAGGAGAAAACATCAGTGTTTGATTTCACACATGCACTCATACATAAGCATTTGTACAATTAAAATAGTCACACACAAACACAGAACGTACCTCTGCTGTATAATCCACCTTGACTTTTGTTATTTTCCAGTAGCATGGCTCTGTATGCTCGTCCAGCCATGATTTGCGTGTGAAGATTCGACCCACACCAAACATGCGCATGCCAGCTAGTAACGAAAAGAGGCGGGTTTCTCTCCGCACATCCTCCCAAGCCAACACTGGAAGCTTTTTGCCAGTAAAGGGCCGCGTCATGGTGTCGTAGTCTAAGGCATAGCGCTGAGAGTCCTGGGGCCGATTCTTCAGCTCCCGGTAGGCCCGGATCTTCCGTGCCATCTCGGCTATAAGCCTCAGACGCTTCTTCTTTACCATGTTGCCTGGATGACCAATAAAAAAAATTACTAAAAATTATGCACCAAAATATAGACATAAATATACTTGAGTGCTGCTGCCATTAATGCAACAAAAAAAAAAAAAAGCAGGGTATATCAAGTACTGAGACATTCTCAAATTCATGTAATGTCCAGTTCAGCTTTTCACTCAAATTGTTATGCTGATAATATAATTTGAAATGAAAAAAGTGAGAAAATGTAAACACAAAATAGAAGCATTTAAATTATTCATTTACATTTTTGGACTTCACTGTATATATAACCAGGGAACTCACAAAAAACTAAAATAAACTGGAAAAAAAGTCTTAAATATTACCTATAAAAGTCTGTTATTATAAGTATTATATGTAAAATACCATATGAGTCAATAATTAAGAGCACGGTACAGTTATTTATGTGTTGATGTATTTCGCACAAAACACTCAGAAGACTTTCTTTCAAATTATTAATTAGTTGCAAATTATTTAACACATTACGATATAGGTTTGAAGGCATATTTTAAAAAAACATTTAAGTATATATAGAGATGTGATTTTCAGTTGTAGCTTTGATCTCTCCATTGATGACACTGCGTATGATTCAGGAACCGTTAAGTATCAATTTTGCCAATATTTCCTCATTATTTTGGACGTATGTTAATGTAAAATGTACAATATATCTAACAGAAACATCTGAACTGTAACTACTTTCAGTGGACTAGCTAAACAACCAGCTGCATAGTCTCGTGCACACATGCTGCACGTGTTACAGCAAATCATAAGGTATTAGATATATGGGTGAACGCAAAGCACTACAGCCAAAGTCAAAAGAAGAATAATGAATTAAATAAATACAAATAAGCCCACATCATCAACCCATTTTCCAGTCAACGACAGTTATCTTACCTCTCTGTTTGATTTGACCTCCACACAATTACGTCACAGCTACTGCTGTCCGTTACGGAAATCAGTCCGTGCGAAACGCGCGTGCGTGTTCCTGTTCCGCTTAGAGCGACGAACACTAACGATTTTGTAGTCCATAACATATACTTTGAAGCTCTCTCTCTATATATATATTTATGATTATCTCAGATGTTTCTCACTTAAGTGACCTTAAAATATGTTCAGCTACAAACGTTGTCTATTTGTTAGTCAGGCCTACATAATTTCTTATGCAGTACTTTCATTATGCTACATTTTGTCAGAAATATCTGTACAAAATTAATTAGAAATGCATCATCCAAAAGTATGAGGTGCAGTTTAAATTTTTGTAATAAGAACAACACTATAATTGATTTTTGGAAACCTTTATTAAGATCTCAAAAAGAACAAACAAACAAAAACATATTCAGCCCCTATTTTAATGCATATATAATTTTCCTTATTTTTTTCTTGACTCATATAAAAGGCCATGCTTAATGAAGGTTGTAGAAGAAGTAAGAAAATGAAGAGAGAAGAGAATGAGAGAGTGAATGAGAGAAAGAGAGCGCTTATGACATACAATACGTGCAGAAGACAGTATAGGGACCTGTATATATATCTATACATACAATAAGCGCAAAAAGTGCTTTATGCATAACAAAAACATGATTTGCTTTTTTTTTTTAAACAATGACTTACAAAACCTGCAATATAAACCCCATATGAATTCAATATGAACCTCATGTAGAGATGTTGCACAGATTGAAAACTGAATCAACCTCTACTTCTGTTAGCATCAGTCAGTTTGACAACTGCATCAAGGTATTTTCAGGGAAACTGAATTCCTCTGGAAATACTGTTCAGATACACATACACACACACTTTGAGTTATAACTAGGGCCCAAAGTAATTCCTAGAGACAAAAACTGTCAAAATACACAAGCATTTTCCTTACCATTTCAATGTAATGGTATTTAAAACACATTTATGCAGACAATATTCATCATGACGTCACTGTTGTCACTTACTGTCTGTTGGTAAGTCCAACTTTGATGAAATAAGAACAGACTAAAAACATACAATGGTTGTTTAAACCAAGTGCCGAGATGTTTGGCTGGCCTGTAATGGAGAATGACATGTGAATATGCATTACTTAAGAGAAGATCAGGTAACGTCTCCTGCCTCCAAGGGACACCAGTAATGAAGAAATTTACAGTTCACTCAAGGTGTCATGTATTGTTTGTGTTCTTTGTGCATGGAAACAGTTTGAGTGTTTGCCTGTGTTTCATATGGTTGCACGTTATTGTTCCCCACATCAAAACAGGTTTATGAGGTTCATATCTTGCTTTTTGTCTGAAGAGCTAATGGTCTTCATTCCACTGGGAGTTCACAACAGAATAAAAAGTGACTATGAATACTGTAACTACCTTTAGAGCCTTGAATGATAGATGAATATTTAGCGACAAAACTAGTAAAACAGGCTTGACTGACCTTGAATTCTTTTCAAAGTTATTTAGCAAGCTCTGTTATCCACCGTTGTGATTGACAGCACACGTCCAGTGTTTATATATGTCGATTCTTCTTTATTTGTGGAGACATTTTCTGATGTGTGCATAATGACAAGCTGAGTGGATGTGCACGCGGCACACGCAGCCTCAGGTCCAGCGGCAACGTTTCCGCTGGCAGGCCTCCGGGTCCGAGGAGCAGCCCTCAGAGTCACTGCCCGAGGAGGGTCCTGGCGGGGTGTGTGTGTTCGAGTGCGTGTGCGTATGATCCAGGCTTAGCACCCATCCCAGTTTGGAGTGAAGAAGGTGTCTGAGGCCGGGCGGCAGGGGCAGGACTCTAAGGGCGTCGACTCCAGATGGGAGTAGCTTGCGGAGTCGTGAGCAACAAAGGTACTGTAGAGAGGTGGGAGCGGAGACAGAGCGAATCACCTTCATGCTGCTTTTGGCCGCGGTGGAACACGCCATTGGAAAAACACGTTTATTCTTCATCTCTGTAGCTGCTACACCTGCCACACACACACAACATACAGGTTAAATGGTATAAAATGAGTGGGTTAACAGTGATAAACCTGCTCTCCAATAGTGTCTGATCTCCAAAACACAGGGATGTGCAATTACAGACTTTCACACAAGACTAGTCTGAACAACTAGTTATTATAGCCTTGTAATATCATGATCACAAAACACGGATAGGACCTGTTTCATATGCATATATGGATGCAAAGCACGACTCTTGAAAAAGGTAACTGACAATTTTTCAAATAAGTAGACTACTATAACTACCATACTATTTGTTACAAAAATTGGCACGTTGTAGAGATGTTTTAAAGGGGGTGAATTAAGAGATGTAATCTTTGTAATCTTGCAAACGTAGCAAAGATGATGTAAATCCACGTAATAATTGTAATTCTAACTATAATTACAATTTAACGTCATTTAAAGTTATGTTGCAAATTAGAGAAAACAAATACACATACACACACACATATAACTGCTCAATAATAAGAAAAATACAATAATAATAATAATAATAATAATAATAAGTATATAGCAATATTTTATTACTGTTTCTTACAGTTAACTAAACAGAAAAAAATGAAATGGTAATATTGTCAAAAACAAGTTTGTCTGGTTACTATAGCTTTGACATTTTCTGTTGACATTCTTAAAAACATTCTTTTCCAGGAACATCACTGTTATCTGTTACATATCATCTCCCCTAGAGATAAACTGACACTTAAAAATGTGAATTATACTTCAAAAACAAAAAAGAAAAGATTGCAGCTGAAAGCAGTCTGTTGTGCAAGATTAGCTCTTACCGATGCACTTGCGATTTTTGTAGAAAGTGAGAGTGCCGTGCCAGGTGTCCAAGTGAACGCCAATAATGGATCCCTGTCCGAATCGTGACGAAAAGCTCACTTTATCACCGTTGTGATGTAACAGACCTGACAAAAACACATACATAACATTGCAAAAGAATCCTTATGCACTATGCTTTCATGTAAAGTATAGGTGTTTTGAACATAAGTATGTGTTTGCGAACTGAACCCGTTTTACCTGTATATGACAGACCCCAGCTGTCTTCATCTTTACCCAGCAGGCTGCAGAATGTGTGTCTGTATTTGTCCAGATTCACATCAGATGTGCCAATACCAACCATCTAACATAAACAGAGAATTCACACATTAAGAATAAACAATCCCACATATATTACTGTTCAAAGGTTTAGGGTTAGTATGAAGTCTCTTCTGCTCACTAAGGCAGCATTTATTTGATCAAAAATACAGTAAAAACAGTAAAATTGTGAAATGTTATCACAATTTAAAATAACCGTTTTCTATTTTAATATATTTGATGAATAAAATGTATTTTATTCCTGTGATGGCAAAGCTTAATTTTTAGCATCATTACTCCTGTCTTCAGTGTCAAATGATCCTTCAGAAATTATTCTAATATGATGATTTGCTGCTAAAGAAACATTTCTTAGTATTATCAATGTTGAAAACAGTTGTACTGCTTAATATTTTTGTGGAAACTAGCATTGACAAATTCAAATCTCATTCTGTCATTTTTGCCCATGGAGTGCCTCAAGGATCTGTCCTTGGTCCACTTCTATTTTTAATCTACATACTTCCTCTGGGTCAGATCATGCTGCACCATGGTTTTAATTTCCACAGTTACGCTGATGATACGCAAATCTATTTTATTGTACAGCCCAATTCTGTTTTTTCTCCCTCTTAACATCTTACTTTCATGATCTCAAAGTATGGCTGGCTCAAAATTACTTAGTTGAATACAGAAAAAACTAAAATTCCATTAGTAGGCCCTAAATCCTTTGATTCCTCACAACTTGACTTCTCCATTAACACTGACGGAGTTATAGTCCATCCCTCTTCCACTATACGCATTCTTGGTGTATTGTTAGATTCTAGACTATGTTTTGAACCCCATATCAATCAGCTTGTCAAGTCCTGTTTCTTCCATCTTCGCAATATTGTCCGTTTACGACCCTCACTTAATTTCAAAGACGCTGAAACTGTTGTTCGTGCTTTTATAACTTTGCGTCTGGATTATTGTTTTATGGCCTACCCAACAAAGTCCTAAATCACTTGCAGCTAATTCAAAATTCAGATGCTCGGGTCCTCACGTTCACCAAAAACATCAGCCCACATCACTCCTATCTTACAGCAACTACATTGGCTCCGTTATCTATCATATTCAGTTTAAGATTCTTGTTCTAGTGTTCAAGGCTCATCATGGTTCAGCCGGTACTCTGAGATCGAGCTCTGAGAATATGCTTGCAGTACCCAAGGTCCATTTATCTAGTGTAGGTGGCAGGGCTTTCAGCATTTCAGCTTCCAAGCTCTGGAACAAACTACCACAAAACCTTTGTGTTGTCTCTTCACTTCGGGCCTTTAAAACTGCTCTCAAAACTCTAATATTTACAATATGTTTTGTTAATTGATTGCTTGCCTCAATTTTCAGCTCTATGCTTGCTTTTCTAACATATCTTGTATAATATTATCTCTGTTTGCTTCATTTGGCTGATCATGTGTTGTATACTGACTGTATACCTGTATATATTTGTGTTCATGTTATCTATTAACTTTATGTAAATCGTCCTTGGGTCCTTGAAAGGCACTATATAAATAAAATATATTATTATTATTATTACACATTTTTTCAGGGTTCTTTGATAAATGGAAAGTAAAAAACTGCATTTATTTGAAATGGAAATCTTTTGTACCATTATAAAAGTCTTTACTGTCACTTTTGATCAGTTTAATGCGCCTTTTCTGAAGTATTAATTTATAAAACAAAAAAATCTTGAGCCCAAACTTTTGAACTGAAGTGTACACATTTTCAAAAAGTAAAAGTAAAAGTTATGCAATGTGGTTCGCATCTTGGAAAACTCGATTGATTCAGCAAGTTTCATCCTTAGTAGCTGTATGCTGACAGTTATGCTTCAGTCTGCTGAATCAGCCATGCTGCTAAAAGTTTAGCATCAACCCTTTTCAGATAAGATGCCCAAAATATAAAGATACACCATGCATAAAGATACACATCAGCCCTCTCATCTCTCACCATGTCTGTGCCGTAGACAGGGGAAGTCATTTTTATCTCCCAGAAGTGTTGTCCCTCCGAGAGTTCTTTGGAGCCGCGAATGGCTGCCGTTCCACAGCTATATTCTGAGTGGAAGCTCACTTTCCTGTTCTCACAGCTCAGCAGCGTTGCAGACGACCGGCTGCCCTCATCCCACACCCAGTCAAAATCTGACAAACAAGTAAATAGCCAAATAAGAGAACAAGTTTAGTCTTACAATAAGCACGATCAAGGTAAAAAAAAAAAAATGTATTAATGTTGCATGTGGCACCACCTTGGTCGTCTTCTCCACAGTGGCAGTCTCGCAAGTGTGTGTAACCCCGGAGCCGTGGGTTACAGCTGAGCTCCATCTGTGAATCACAGCTGCAGTATGACTCTCCCGTTACAGGCACTGCACTCGGTACTGCCGGCACAATGGATGGATACTCGGCTTCGGAATCAGAGTCACTGTACTGCGGGACATATGCGTGCAAATTCAGATCTGACATAGTTTCGCTCCGTTTTATCAGCCATTTGTGCTTTTTTGAACTGAAACGGCTCTTGTAATGTTCAGCACTTCAGACAAAAGGCCATCTCACACTAAAAAAATAATTGCTCTCATCTAAAGGCATTTCCACATCATCCACACCAACCTGCTGGCGATCATAACTCCATTCGTCACTCTCGGAGGCGAGCACCAGCGCTCTCGCATCTGCATCCCGTCGGATTCCACTCCACACGTACCTCCACGCCCTGCTGTTTCTGCTCCGCCTTGACATGCCAACCAGGAGCCACCGCACCTGTCAATCACAGTTGTTTCACATAAAGCATAAACAAAGAAAACAAACAGTCCTGCTGGAGCAAACACATTGTCAAGTCAAGTCAAATTCATTTGTATAGCACTTTTCACAATGCACACTGTTTCAAAGCAGCTTTACAGAAAGTCATGATGTTAATAATATCTTACTATCTTCATGCCTTATAGTCACATATTAGCAGATTAAAGCTTGCCGACCATATACAGTAGTTTACATTGTGCGATGAAACAAGCAATCAAGCAGAAGCAGTTGATATTTGCTATATACAGTAGCCGCCAAAAGTGATGTCTGGCCAAGGAAAATTGACATCTTCACTCTTTATATCATTAAATATTTGTAAACGATTTGGTAACCATATTGCATAGTTGTGCTTGGAGTCAACTATTTTATTTGTGATAATGCAATGAAACGTCATATTGTGCAGACATAATGTTAGACCAGGCTATCTGTCATTTAAAGAAATTATGAACACATGCAAAAACAAGAGAGAACCAACAAAATATTAATAACCGATTATATTGTAGTAAATGTATGCATTTTCCTGTGACCTTTCTGTTTTTCTATGCATTTCTATATTATTTATTTGCATAGTAAAATAAAACCTGTAGCTGTAGTTGGCTTTTTTCCCCCTCAGTTTTTGCAATTTTGTCAAATAAATACCTTAAGCAAGTTTAGTGTTTAGTCCTTCCCTCATATTTAAAATATTTAAAAAAATATCGAAAATATTTTCTTCATATTTTGATGGTTCATTTGTGTGTGTGTGTGTGTGTGTGTGTGTGTATTAACAGGTTATACAAGATTCAACTCATCTTTTTAAGTCAGTTTAAAGAATTTAAGTTTAGGGACTTAAACAGTCAAGCATAAAAAATACTTTTAAGGAACTGTGTTATTATGTGGTGTACCAATATATTATATATATTATAGTTTATATAAACTTTTGTGTCCCCATCTCATGTGCTCATTGTTTAAAGCTTCAAATAGTGTGTTTTATTGTCGGCCCGTTGCCCCTGAGGTGCCTCGTAAAGCAACACTGTAACTATAGTATTACATTGTAGTATTTCGCGCGGGATGTAAACAGGCAACATAACTGTCAATGACGTGCATTCAATCATTTCATTTGGCACAAGCAGTCATTATGAAGTCTTTGACATGTCGGTATACCGTATCTTCTTAAGACAGATTCCAAAATAAATAACGTTAAATAAATAACATGTTCTCTTGTTAGGCCTCGCAGAAAATGGTCAGCGAGAGCCAGGCACCTTGCAAGTCTGAAGAGATGAAGGCTTAATCGCTTTTAGGAGAACAGTTCGCCTGTAGTCAAGCTAATAAAACCGAATGCTGTTTGGATTTCAACACTATACCGTATGATAATAATTGTCAGAAAGTGCAACAGGCTTCGCCATATAATATATGATCTTGGCGCTAACGGAGGCTCGCGGACTTAGCAGGCGCTACATCCTGGCTGCTGCATTCACTAGGACAAACACAAGCGAACTTACCTGTCTTTTGGGGGTACCACCGCGATCGTTGGAGTCCCGTATACCTAAAGATTTTATTATGACACTCTAATGTATGTATGTATGTATCTGTGAAGGGAATCGGATTCTGTCCACTAGGCACCAGCTAACTGTCACACTTTCCTGTGACCTACTTTCACGACAGACGTAAACAATGCTTTAGCAAGTCCCGCCTCTCCAGTTCAAAATTCCATTGGCTGAAAATTCTAAGTGGGCGTGGTTTATTTTATAGCTCGCGTAACTACAGGTCTAAACAGCTGTCACTTAAATGTCAAGCTCGTCCCAAACCTGAAGGCTAAACCCCTTTCTGACGTTCAAGGCACGCTTCCCAATCGTTCCCAATCCAGGCAAGTGTAGCGGGGGTACCTATAGGCAGAAGTTAAATTTGTTATTATTGATTAAATGGAATAGTTTTGGACTGTCTTAATTAGACAAACAGTTCTTTCTGCGTTCTTCATGTTCTGGTATAGCAATTTTCAACCGATCAATTTAACCAGAATATTCTACCACATGCTTCAGAACAATCTACAATTTGTCATTTTTGTTCATACCTACAAACGTTAGACCCGAATTTTGTTCATTTACAATGATTAAGATTGGTATTTTGTTGACATATAATACACAGCTGTCAAGCCTGATCACGCCACGTCTCGAGATGACAACACGTGACGTTATATTCGGATTCACTGACGTCCACGGACTGGGAATTATTATAGCATTATGAGCTCTACGAGGACATGAACGCTTTTTACAAGTTTAAATAACGTCATTGCGGGAATTAAGACAGGCCATGAACGCACCTTTAGGCCAAAATCAAAAGAAAGAAATAAGAAATTATATTTTGCATAAAGACAATGAAGCCTATTTTAGGACCATTAAGCTTCTAGTCTTTTTTGTTTATTACTTCTGTATATCACAGTTTCATGATTTAATACATAATTTATGTGTATTTTTTTAAAAAAGGGAATTGTATCAAACAAAACTTAAATGCCATAAGTAAAAAGTTTCTTAATTGTCATTAAAATAATGTCACTGTAAAATTATCGTAGCCCTAATGGTTCAAAATTAGACTTAATTTTATTCAAAAATGAAACATGACCTGGATGCTCTTGGCATAATTACAGTAGGCTATGATGTGTTGCTGTTATTATACAATTCAAAAATCCTCGTATAGACATACATTTTCATGTCTTTTCCTACTGCTGATGTGACATAATAAACAGACTGTCACTGTTTACTATCACTGTTCATTTTCATTGCAGTTCCACCGTTTCTGGTAATGATGTGGTCTGGAATGAAGCAGTGCTGCTCTCTAGCGCCCCCTCTCTACCTGTGGAAGCGTGACTGCAGCAACGAAGAGCGGGATGAAGGTGAAGTTTGGTTGAGGCTGCAATGCAGAGATTCAGACAACCAGATGGTAACCTGTGGATTAATCCCTCACATCAGTCTATTCGTATCTTGACTCTCTATGATGTGAGAGCGTCATGACTGTTAAATGTATAGTTTCTGAATATATTTAGGTGAAACATAATTCGCAGATATTTTTGCGTTGTTTAATGGCAATGTTACACTCCAAGGGTTGATTTGAACTTTGAACATCTGCAGTATATTTCCGTCTTCACATCACATGTATGATTGAATAAAAGAGAAACTGAAATTAGGTTGAGGAAGTTTTATTCGGAAACTGGACAAGCTGCGCTGGTGTTCACCCATTGATGGAACCAGAAACAGTATCAACTACAGGTAAAACGCTACACGTCTGAAGAATGTCATGTTAAAACACACTCTCGCTCACAAACACACGTACGCATACATTCGTTTCACACGCACTTAGTAAACTTGCACATCAATACCTTAAGACAATGGTCTCCATGGTAATCAATGATTAACATACCCAAAGGAACTCAAATTTCCCACAGAGCAATTCACCTACCTATACAGATATATATATATTTATATATTTCTGATACACACACACTCACGTAATTCATTTAGATAATCAGGATATCAATAAAGACTTTGATCCATTTAAACTGTTTAATGAACATCTCAAAATCGTCATAAATAATCAGCAGAAACAAACAAAAAACAGTAATAATCCATCTTTTTTTTTTTTACATTTAGGTCCTCAACATCAGTGTCTCAAATTGAATGGTCCCAAAAGTGAGAAAACAAAATGACAGTTGATTTGTTCTTCAAACAAGAATAAAATTGACAAAATAAAAGGATGACAAACAAGTGTAGCATAGGAGAAAGAGGGCACCTATTTAAACAGACACACAGGACGAGAGCAATAGCTACACAGCGCATTTACAGGGGAACACACATCAGGCTACTATACACAGAGAGGAAGTTCAATCACACATTCACTTGCAAACAGCACACTCACGATACACGCATGCACGCAAAAAATCCTCTCATCATTTCGGGTGGTGAAATTTCTCAATGTGTTTCATTAGGAGGATGTTTGTGTTGGTGCGTGTGTGTGTGGTTGATGGTTGTTCATGTGTAATAGAGGATAAGAGCAACGATTAACCCTTGGTGGACAGGATAAGGGCGACAATTAGCCCGTAAAGCCCCAGAACCTCAGCGAAAATGAGGATGAGGATCATCCCCACAAACAAACGAGGCTGCTGGGCTGTGCCCCTCACTCCTGCATCACCCACGATACCAATGGCGAAGCCAGCCGCGAGACCGCTCAGACCGACGCTCAGCCCGGCACCAAGGTGCAAGAAACTCCTAAAGAGAGAGACACGCACACAAAACACATTTGGATAGTGTTATATCTTTTTTATATATATATATAACAATATTTTTTACATTATGAAGACAATTGGGAAATGTAGTAATTGGGATTTTACCATTACATCCTAATAATAATAAATGCAAAGATCTTACACCTCCATGAACAGATGTAGCCTCTTTAATTGTTTATATACTCTCACTACCTATCAATTCTAAAATAAGTAACAATATATCTTATTTGTCAAACATTACAAAGACAATAAAACGTAAACAGTTATTGGGATTTTTCATAACTAAAATTTATTAAAAAAAAACACTGCATGGTCTTCAGTTACAAAAGTGATTCAGTCGAGCAGTGAGAGATTTCCTCTCTTTTGTTGTTTGATTAACATTAATGACACAGACAACAGCAGGTTTATTCGGCTGCTGTCACTTTAAGATTGAATGCACAGATCCAATATACTGTTACACATGCATTTTCTTTCTCAACTGTTTACGTCCACTTAAGACATAAGGCAAGATGAGTTGTCCTTCGCTGCTTATTGTGTTTCAACGGTTTAAAATCGCTTGTTTTTAAAACCGCAGTGCTTAAAAATGCATGTAAACGATAAGCTTTCGTGACGGCGCAGCATGGCAATGTCGCTTGAGTGTACCCACGATAGAGACAATAGACTAAAATCCCTACCGGTTGACAAATTTCTACTGGTTAATTGTGTTTACTGATATATCACCTAGGGCTGCTCGATTAATTGGATTTAAACCGCACACAATTTGGCAATTGGTTGCATTTTTTTTTTTTTTTTTTTTTATGCACAGCTTGTCAGTGAATTACAGCTAAATGCTGCTCCATTTGAAAGCCAGAGGGCGCTCGCACGCAGAAACTCCAAATATGCCCCGCAGAAGAAAGATAATGCACATCATTCCAGGAAATCCTTATGGGCATTATACTACTGCTGTAGCTCAATAAACAGAAGATTGAAATGCTTTGATTTATTAAACATGACTAATAAACACAAGACTACGACAATATATGGTTTATCGGAGTTCTTCAAGCCTTCTCTGGTACTTTCATAATAAAGTATATTTATAATGCAATGCTAATCAACATAGCCTTTATCACTGTATGGGATATTATGTTGTGTGCCTTATTCTGTGTAAGAAGCCACATCATCTCACAGAAGGATGTCATTTCAAACACTCGACTGACATTATGAAGTTCATTTGGAGTAAAAACAGTTTATTAAATGTCTTTTGCTGGACAAGAGGTTCATACATGCTTCTCATTTTTTGGAAAGATGTTTGATGTGTGTTGCTTTTTCAAATGCATGTTATAAGCAACTCAAACTCGCAGTGCTTTCAGATGGGGCAGCATTTACGACTGATCGCAGAGCCGTGCTTCACAGAGAAGCTGTGCATAATTTTTTTTTTTTTTAAATTAAACATTTTTTTAATTTTAATAATTTCATAATCACACTAAACCAAAAGGTTTAAGCAATACTTCGGGTTAATTTCAATTAATCGAGCAGCCCTAATATCGCCCACCCCTAGTTGATATACTCTCACTATCAATTTTTAATATAGTGTTATATCTTTTTTGTAACAATACATTTTATTTATCAAACATTATGAAGACAACACAATTTAGACAGTCATTGGAATTTTTCCATTACAACCAAATAAAATATATTAATAATAATTTACAAACAAAAAAAAAAAGAATACCCTTACACCTCCACGCACAGAAACTGTAATGGCCTCTTTAATTGTTTATAAACTCATTTCCTATCAATTCCAATTTACACCTAGATTTTTCTTATTATTATAGTTAGCTATTTGAATTACAACTCAAGAAAGCTGACAGTGACTTGTAGGAAAATCAGACAAGACACTTGTGAGGCACGTGACTCACTTGAAAAGGCTGATGTCGGAAGCAATGTTGTTGGCAATGAGTACAGCCACCACCAGGCCGTAAATGGCAATGATACCCGCCATGACCACGGGAATGATGGACTTCATGATCAGCTCCGGCCGCATCACTGACATGGCAGCAATGCCTGTGCCGCTCTTGGCTGTCCCATATGCAGCACCCAATGCTAAAAAGAGAGAAGAGGATGATTAACATGTGCAAGGAGACAAAGTGAGTGAAACCAAGCACTTATGATGGGTTAAAGTTATATGACCCACCGCCCCAATAAACACCAGCTGTTCCACGGACACTGTGTAAGTGTTTAAGAAAAAAACAATACAGGCAAAACCATTGTTTTTTCATGCATTGTCAAAGTTGAGATTTGGAGCCATTTTGCTTCCATAACATGTCTTTTAGTGCAAAGAAAACATCTGAAATGACACACATTACCTATTTTCATCTGTATATTTCAATTTCAAATAACCTGCCTTTATCTAATGTTTAGATTTCAGGAAATCTGGAATGCAAATTACAGTAGGCTATGATGTGTGCAAATCCATGCATATTTATTGTTTGTTAACATTTGCGTGTTTAAACGACATTTCAGAAAACCTGCAATACAAAATCATGTTATGTCACAATGTCTAACCCTAACTAATCAACTGAAGAAGTATGGTGATATTTATTAGTTAGATTTTTACCCTATTTATTTACATGTGTTGTCTTGCTTTAAAGATTTTAAAAGGCAAAGTCAGACAGTGGCCAATTCTTGTCGCTTTCAGTCACATGACTGACTACAGCAGCGAGTCCTCTTGGTTTGTAGGAAGCAGACGAGGAGGTGCGTCAATGTATTTGGACCATTCCGGTATTGAGACAGGGTGTGCTGAGACGGCACTTAAAGTGTAAAATACTAAGTAATGGCTGTTGTTTGAGTACAGGATATAAGTGTGGCTCTGAGATAAACAGTTAAACTGACAAGGACGTTTTTGTCTGGGCGTGTTTAAAAAAGGACTGTCGCATTAGATAAGAGCAAACCTGTTTATGTTAATTAAGTAATGCTTGAGAAAAAAAAAAAATCAATGACACTAAATCGGTTAGACGACGCTACTGTTAGAGTCTAGACCAATATATGAAGTTTTAGATTATAAAAAGATTATTAGAATAAAAAAAATCGCCTGTTTAGAGGACAGTAAATAAATGACGTCCTTGCGCAAACATTAAAACAGCAGACTCGGCTCGTCCGAAACGAAAGCGTCTTAAGTTTTCCACGCAGGGTTCGGTAAACCTTGACAACGAAGGAAATAAAGAAACTAAATAAATAATTTATAGACATTACGTCAACTGAGACGTCATGTGCAGTGATGGAAACCTTCGCATCCCTTCTCCTACTACAGGTACACGGATCAGCGAGCCGTTCACAGCCACTCGATCGATACCAAGAGATCATTGAATTTACTCAGATGTTTCATTTAATAAACCATTCAAAGTAAGGGACACTCAATTTACGGTTAAAATGACGCGTCTCTTACCACTGAACACCATCGCTGCTGAGGCACCCATCACTGCGAAGAAGGGTGAGTACTCGGGGCTCGAGGAGGTGGAGGACATTCTTCTGGCGCGTTCAGGACACTAAAACTAAAGACAGAAAGGGGTGAAGGCTTCAGTCTAGGAGGCTAAGGTTCCAAAGAAGGTCTATTCTAGGTTGACAGGTCTTGTAAGAGCAGGAGAGGAGCGCAAAGGATGGTCACGAATCCTACAGGACGCTGATCGCCGGTGGAGAGGAAGAAAATGGCGAAATGGAGAGTGTCACATGATCAACCATGAGTGCAGGGTCCATTTCCGCTTCTTCAGGGATGATTTATGAATACGCAATACGTTTCTTTTTAGGATTTTGAAATGACTGACTGTCACGGGATCGCAGAGAGGACTTGTAGCGTTTTAGTAGAATTGAATGCACATTGGTAGTTTTGTGTGAGCATTCGGTGGTTTTGTCACTTGAACGACACCCCTATTTTAAAGGCATTTTGGTATATTCCATTGCAGGCTTCCACTTTCATATGTGAATGCAATCCCAGATAATAGAAAGGAATATAGGCTTGTAAACCAGTTGTTTATCTGGTTGAACTTGTTTAAATCTTCCATAACCACCATATATTAGGCACAAATGATATGGATAAGATAAAATCTTTTATGGTTTTAACCATTTTAAGAATAAGGCCGTGAAACTACATATATTCTGTTCCAAAAAGCTCAAAATCCAATTGCTGAATGCATTTACTACAGCTTTTTGTAGACCCCCATTAATGAAACTAGAAAAAGGTTTCCTGAAGCATTTAAATGTCAATGAAATGTTAAAGTAACACTATTTTAACATTGCCTGTGGACGTGCATGAGGTGTACATTGTCATGTGCTTAGTCTCATGACTTCTAGGCTTGGAGCTGGAGAGTCCAGAGGGGAAGTAACGTTATGTTACTCACTCTTGGGCACAGACATGAGCTGACTCCTGCAATATTAAAACTACTTCACTGTATATGAACTGTTCTGTAATGTGTGAACTTCCCTTTTCTGATTTTTGATTTGAACCAAAATACTAAAAGTTCCACTCTGATATATTCCTTCCACTGCATGATGACTGCTAATGACAGTCACCTGAGATTATATATTACCTACATTTTACACAGTTGTAGTTAAAATAAAACCTCTTCAGATAAAGAAGACTGAATAGTAAGCAAAAATGTTTAAAGGAAAATACATTCTTTTCTCCTATTGAATGAAAAAAGAGTGTAAATTCACTGTCTATTTACACATCTATAGGCCTAGACACTAAAGAGAGACATAACCATGTAGGTACCAGGTGGGAAAATGTCAATATTTTCAATCCATAATGCATTTTGTCTATAATTATTAATACCTCAGTTGATTATATTGCTCAAGATTCAATGCTTTACTGTTGCAACTAGCTGTTTGGAAATTGTCTCACTGTGCTCATTGACTTTAATAGTAACAAGAACATTTAATAAGCACATGTAACATGACAAAATACTTAAACTAAAGAAATGAAATGGTACACAATATAGACAACTGTCCAGTCAGTGAAGAAAAGTTCACATTTTTAGGAGCGTAGGATGATTTGACAGGAAAATCTAAATCCACATATATTTCACAAGATGTTTTAGGATGACCGAGAATGCTCATGGAGGATTAATATTGTTCCATTGGATGTCGCTGTTAATCTTCATATTTCGTTTCTTTGTCTACGTGGCACTCGCTCATCTGGTGTCCGGTACTGCTCTCTGTTGGTAATCTGTATCCAGTATCGCTGAAAACCAACCAAATCACTTCTAAAGTTCAAATAAGCCTGCATTTTTGTCTCGCCTGGTCTTGTTATGACCGCAGATTGCTTGTTTGATCGTGTTATATTTATGGATATACGGTTATATTACATAAATGTATTTTCTCAAAACAACTGTAGGGGGCACCCGGATTTGAACCGGGGACCTCTTGATCTGCAGTCAAATGCTCTACCACTGAGCTATACCCCCTCACCGTACCGAGAGGGTGTAGTTATTCACATATAAACAGAATGATACTAATTTAATTAATAATAATAATAGGTTAATAATTCCGCAGATTGTTTGACCATATTTAATACATTCATGACACATGAATAATTTATATACTAATTATATAAAATAATAATTTTACACATTAGGCCGTTTCATCTTCACAATGGCTTTATTTTGAAAATCAATCGGTAATTTTTGAACATCCATTGACATAAAATACATGCATTTGAAAATAGTAAATAATTATTTGCAGAACTTATAGACAGAAGAATGGGGGGGATATTATATAGACAACCATATATCTTAGAGTTTTGTTTCAGCCATGGACTGCGCCTTTAAGAAAATATATTTTAATAGTGTCTTCTAAATTTAAGGGAGGAGGAACACAGCAGTCTGGTGTGGGTTTTGTTTGTCATGTGCTATCCTGTAGGAACAGTGTTTGTATGACAGAGAGATGAGAGAGACTTCCTTAAGGAAGTGTGAAGTCTCATCTTGTAAGTGTGTCCTGCGTCCTCCAGTGAATTCACGTTACAGCTGTTCCTCATCCCAGAATCCAGACGCATGATCCCACAAACAGAGCTTCTTCCTGTGAGGCGCAACAAAATACAGCGCATACAGCTATTACTGTGAGGCCTAGCAATATTATTATTAATAATAATAAAAATAATAACATAAGCCCGCGTTAGTCTGTTGTTCGATTTCATTTTTTCTTTACTATTACAATTCTAATATCTAGCTACATTTTAAAATTATAGTCCTAATTATTAATTTATATTTTAACATCATTTAACCATAACAACAACCTGCCTTCATATAATTAGGTCCGTAATCCCAAGCACAGCTAGTATAAACAGCACAAAGAGTGTTGTTTTTCCTCGATGAAGTGTAAAAACACAATTTGTTAACATTCATCGCCAACCTTTGTGTTCAAATCCCTCCCGAGGACGTGAATCACGCATCAGCTCTTCATCGATGCTGCCGTAATCAGAGCATGTAGATGATGTAGGACAGGAACATGAGGCCGATGATGGCGAAGAACATCAATATCAAGATGTCCAGCATGATGTTTGCAGAGCAGCGGGTCAAAAAAGATGGGGAGGATGATCGGTCACCCCCTCTATAGCAGCGATAACGGCTGTTCCGCTGTGGACTGTCTGAGACCCTCCCCGCCAGCTGCACACTACACTGTCCTCCCTTCTAGAAAGATGCATCAAGGAATATCAAGGGGCCAAGCGCTCAAAGTGGAATTTATCATGTGCATCCTCTTTTAAAGAGTACAAAATTTGCTTATCAGGATCAAACTAGTCTGTACTTTAGCCTACTATACGAAAAAACTAAGGTAACTAGATGATAAGGAAGCAGTAATTGTATATGGGTTTAAATAAGAGATTAGTTAGGCAGCTAATTGTGTTACATTTGAAAGTTGAGCGGGATGTGTCTGCTTCTGCTGAGTTATGACTCCAAATGCATGTTTAGATGCGCACATTAGGTGAACCATGACATGAAGGCAAGCATTTACACATACTCACACGTTTTTTGTTTTTTGATATAAGCATCACATTTTTTTTCACCGTTTAGTTCCTTTTCAAAATCCCTCGTGTTTATTTTTGGGTGATCTGTCATTCGATAATGACCATTGCTAACAGTGAGATGATAAACATGCTGTCATACTTTCCACCAGTGCGTGTAAAAGAAGAACAATCAACTTGAGCTAAACCTTGTTAGATCTATGCTAGAATAGCATGTATTAGAATAAAGAGTTGGAACAAAACAAAAGAGTTTAACTGCAATGAAAAGGATTTAAGTATTTAAATGATCTGATTTTGATATTTATACAATCTTGGATATTTTTTTTTGTATCTTGCTTCACTTTATGTCTCACCTTATCAAAAAAAAAAAAAAACACTGCAAAATTGCTTTACAAAGGCCATGACATGAGCATCCAAATTTATACAATACCATTCAAACTTTGGGGTCAGTAAAGTTTTTTTTTTTTTTTTGAAAGAAATTAGAATAAAAATAAATACTAAATAAAAGAAACATTATTCAGTGAAGATGCATGAAATTCTTCAAAAGTGACAGTAAAGACAATTTTTCAAAAGATTTCTATTTCAAGTAAATGCTGTCCTTTTTTAACTTTCTATTCATCAAAGAATCCTGAAAAAATGTATAAAGGTTTGCATAAAAATATTAAGCGGTACAACGGTTTTCAACTATGATAAATGTTTCTTGAGCACCAAATTATTATCATATTAGAATGATTTCTGAAGGATCATGTGACACTGAAGACTGGAGTAATGATGCTGAAAATTCAGCTTTGATCACAGGAATAAATTACATTTTAAAATATATTCAAATAGAAAACAGCTATTTTAAAGGGTTCAACCAAAAATGAAAATTCTGTCATTTATTACTCACCCTCATGTCGTTCCACACCTGTAAGACCTTCGTTCATCTTCTGAACACAAATTAAGATATTTCTGATCAAATCCGATGGCTCAGTGAGGTCTCTATTGAGAGCAATGTCACTGAACCTCTCAAGATCCATAAAGGTACTAAAAACACATTTTAAACAGTTCATGTGAGCCTGAGCCATTGGATTTTATCAAAAATATCTTAATTGAAGGTCCTATGGGTGTGGAATGACATGAGGGTGAGTAATAAATGACTGAATTTACATTTTTTGGGTGAACTAACCCTTTAAATTGTATTATTTCCACAATATTAAATTTTCTGTATTTTTTGATTAAATAAATGCAGCCAAAAAAAAAAATATAATAATAATAATAATAATTCTAACCCACCCCAAACCTTTGAATGGTAGTGTACATAATAGATATATACTACAACATCATGCGTTGAAAGTGCAGCAGCTGGTTATAGTGAGCAGAATAAGGTGTTTAAGAAGGTGTTATGAGGAAATATTGGTGTCAGTACACTGATAAGATACTTAAGAAATTCCAAGAATATGTTTTCAAGAAGAGGAAAAAGTACCCCAGATATCAGACCTTTGAAGTTACAATAGTGTGAAAGCAAAACACTTACTTTGATCATTCTCTGCATCTATATTTTGGCATTTTGAAGAACAATGATCAGTAGAATCTCATTAGAGTCTTTGCACAGTAACATAGTTTCCAGTTATACATGCTAGGCTCTAAAACATTCTAATACCGTTAACAATTCCCTCCGTTCGACAAACCCGCCTGCCTTGGTATACAAATAGATTTTTTTATTCCACTGATATTGATAAATTGACATTAAAATTCCATCTCATACAATACCAGCAAGGCAATGTGAATAAGCAATGATATGAGGAAAAATCAAACTAACAAAAACATCAATAACAACGTCTTACAGTTTCATACTATGCACATGGAACGCCCCAGAACCGTAATGGAACAAAACCAATGGAATGATTAAAATCCAAAGCATAAATGGTCCATAAAATTGTGCTTGGGCTCCTCACTTCTATTCTACAATGCTGTTCTGCTCCTCGCTCGCTAAGTGACTATATAGTTTCTTTTTTTTCCCTTTATGAAGAACAAAGTACATCACTATTTCCTTGTCATTCTTAAAAGCAGGAGCAGCAGAACAAAATTATGCTCTTATATTCTAATTAATTTCGTAAAGGGCTAGAGGAATGTGAAGGAGCTTAAGTATGCAAGTAGCAAAAGGCTCCACCCCTTTCATACAGTTTTAGGAATGTCCAGTTGAAAAAGAGGAGCCTTTTTACTTTCCAGTTTGAACACATGATGCAAATGGTCAGTCGTATGGAATGATGATTGGAATGACCAGAAGTCTTATATTCAACCATTGTTACAAACCTACAGCCAATGAGGTGTGAAACTGTCCTAAATACATTGTAATTACAGGCTGCAAACAAGATATGAAACATTTATAAAAAAAAAAAAAAACTTGACAAATGAAGTTCGGACCAGATTTTTTTTTTCACATATTGTCATTGCAACCGAGAAGATAAATGTGTTGAGATGTTTGAGAAGTGCTCTATGGCAGGCCCTAAATAATTTAGAGGCCTTTGTGGTCATGTATTTTGTGGGTTTGTGTGTTTGAGTCTTATTAAGACTTAAGTGCCACTTGTGACAGCACCTTTCCATGACTGCGGAAACGCTTACTAAAAAGACAAACAGTCAGACAGACAGAGAGCAAAAGCAATAGACAGGGAGGTGCATACAGAGAGAAAGATATGGGTGAAAGGAGTAAATTATTCACTATTTATGCGAGTACATGTATGCGCTGTTGGTGTGCATGATTACATACTGAACTACGTTTGTTTTGGATCATTACTGGGTCATAGCGGCTGACCCTTGATAAGGACAGTTAGTGCAGGAATAGAAGAGGAAAAAAATGAGATCTTGAAAAGTGAGATGGCACTCGGCTAATCATCTGCGTCTCCACCGCAACCCCCTCTCTCTTATTTTTTTTAAAACCTTTTCTTCTTTTCTCTTGCTCTCATGTTCAGATGGCCTCTACGTAGTTAGCCGGCAGCATCCCCTGCTGGCCGGTGCGCTCCACTCTTCCGTACATCCATCCCTCATCGATCTGCTGAACATCCAAGATCAGGTCGCCGTCCAGGAACGACACCTCGTCCTCATCAGCTGCGGTGTAGTCGTACACCGCTCGGTAGCGCTTCTGCAACACATGCAAAGAGGATTGTAAGGATTTGAAAAGAATGAGTGCGTGGGACAGGGTGTATTCGAGTTTTAAGAGTTTATTACCCCAGAGCTGGGAGGAGGGGCGGCAGCAGCCTGACGCACAGGCTCAGGCTCATAGTGATAGTTCTGAGATGCTGCTGGGGGTTGATATGCTACAGGAGAAAAAGGTTAATATTTTATGGCTCACAGGAAATTGAGACTGTAATGGTCATCCAGACAATGATCAAAATATTGTGTACCTGGAGTTGTGTTTTGTTGAGGTGTATGTGGGTGCTGAGGTGGGCCATCCCCTCCCATTCGGCTCTTCTCAAAGTCCTCATGGTATTTAATCTAAAACACACAAAGACATATACAATGTGTCAAAACAGGAAGAAAGAACAGTAACTATGATGTTACTGTCTAATGCCTTGGCAAAGGAACATTTAGTTTTTGTGATGTACTAAACATTGTTGCTGTGAATTCTGCAAAATATGTCACCAAAGTAACATTATTTAGCTGAATAACAGTCAAAATTGCGAGAATTATTTGTCATAAAAAGCAGATGTCTTGGAAGCAGCTGGGTTGATAATTATAAACATATGCAACATCATATGACACTTATTTTCAACAAAAATGTGTTCATGAATTATGGAGTTATAATACAGTTGTACTGTATACTTTTCAGTTACTATTGCAAATGAAAAAATCTAAAAGTATTTGTTGTAAAGAAAAAAAAATTTCTGACAAAAAAAAAAAAAAATGTAGCTAAAATTTATTAAGAAATGTTTGAAATATTGGCAGGGTAGAGCTGCATGATTAATCGTGAAAAGATAGCGATCTCAATTCAAACACCCACGTGATCTTATTTTATTAATGGCAACACAACGATTCACCCGCGTGCTGCCGCGCTGATCCAGAGAGAGCCGTTTTGAACCACACAGTAGTTATTTCTGTGTTACAAATATTCAAATTATCACAGGAGTACTGAGAAAAAAAGTTTACAGTTAGGACATAAACACTGTTGTGTACGATAGCGATCAAAATCACCGTTTGAAACTAATTTGGCGCTTCAAATAACGGTTGTATAAATTACATCGTTGCAGCTCTATGGCAGAGCAACCAAACAAACAAACAAACAAACAAAAAAACACAAAAAAGCACAATTAACTGTTTAATAATAATAAAAAAAGTTTCTATGTTTTCTTTGCAGTGCAGGGCTGAATCGATGCACAGAAAAGACCAATCATGACCAAACATGATCCTTCAAAAATCAGTCTAATATGCTGATTTGCTGAACAAGAATTACATATATAACACACACACACACACAGGTTTGTTTTTGTGAATTGTGGGGACATTCCATAGGCGTAATAGTTTTTATACTGTCCAAACCATATTTTCTATCCCCCTACACTACCCCTACCCCTAAACCTACCCATCACAGGAAACTGTGCACATTTTTACTTTCTCAAAAAAAAAAAAAAAAACTCATTCTGTATGATTTAAAAGCCTTTTGAAAAATGGGGACATGGGGTAATGTCTTCATAAGTCACCCTCTCCTTGTAATACCTATGTCATACCCATGTCATTATACAAATTCGTGTCCTGATATGTCACAAAAATGCACACACACACAAAGAGAGAGAGAGAGAGAGAGTCTGGTTCACTATCCTTGTAGGGACTCTCCATAGACGTAATGGTTTTTATACTCTACAAACTGCATATTCTACCCCCTACACTAACCCTACCCATAAACCTACCCATCACAGAAAACTTTCAGCATTTTTACATTTTCAAAAAAACATAATTTAGTCTGTTTATTAATCTATTTCCCCCATGGGGACTGCTGGCTGGTCCCCACAATGTAATATAAACCTGTACACAAACACTTTACATATATTCTATTTGCAATACAAATCTTTTAACATTATGTACATTCACTTTTGATCAATTAATGTTTAATTAATGTATCCTTGCTTTGAACAAGTGTATGATGACTTCATTGACCATATACTAAAAATAATCATAGAGCAACAATGAAGTCAACCACACAACCATACCACATTTAGCAAACACATACTCAAACTGAGAGTGGCTTTCTTCTGCAGAAGGCACTTTGGGTAAGCAGTTCATACTGAAAACTGAAGCAAGGAAGAATAAAAATAGAATGCATGAGAAATACTGATGCAGTGCTATCTTATAATTAAACTACTCCGAAAACTGTCCTTCATTTTGTAAAGTGGTGGTTTCAGCAAGTGGTTTTAATTTAATTAAACTTCATTCTGAGCCAATGTGACAAATTAATAGTAATTCCTGCACCATCCACAGGGTGTCTCCTGAGCCAGATGATGTGTGCTGTCTTGCTCGCTTTCATACTGACAGGAAATGACATTGCAAAAAGGAAGTTCGGTGACATAAATGTTGCCAGGCAACCAGCACAGATACTTCAGCAAACAGGTGTGGTGTGAAAGAGGAAGGGTGGGACTAAATAAGTGCCCCATCAAGGTCAAATAATTTTGTTAACAATTCATTAATAAACAATGAATGGAGATTAGGTGATAGATAAACCGTGTTTGTTTGTGTTTGTTGGAGAGATGAAGAGAAAGGTTGGGAGGCACAAAACAAAAAGCAAAAGTAAAAAAAAAAAAAAAAAAAAAAAAAAAAAAAAAAGAGAGAGAGAGGAATACATAGGCAAAAAAGGAAATGAACATAATGCTTCCATGTCAAATGTTTTGGTAGATGATTTTGAATTTGACATTTAAGAGTTGGACCTACGTTGCTGATTTGGTCTTGCGTTTTCTTGATTCTCTGCAACTCCGGTGTGTCGGCCACAACACTGAAGCCCCTTCCTTTGTTCTTCTCAAATTCCTCCTTGTAGAGCACCTGCAACACAAACACGCATGCAAATTAACAGCAAATATCAAAGTAATCATGTTCATTTCGAGTGTAACAGGTTCGCAGGTGTACTTCCCTCCCTTATATTATATCAGCATAAATGCAGATTAGTTAATGGATAATCATAAAAACATCATTTGGCATTTTCCTTATTTCACAGGCCAGTGAAGTAGTAAAAACATCCAGAGAAGAGAAGTAGTAAAAACATTGTTAAATTAGTCAAAGTGACTACAGTGGTTCAACCTTAATGTTATGATGAAGCGATGAGAATACTTTTTGTGCGCAAAACAAAACAAAAATAACGCAATAGTCACGTTGACTATTTTAACCATGTCTTTACTACTTCTCTGGACCTTGAATGTGGTACTTTCTATGGGGGATAAAAAAAATTCTCTGATTTTATCAAAAATATCTTAATTTGTGTTCTTATGGGTGTGGAATGACATGCGGGTGAGTAATTAATGACAGAATTTTAATTTTTGGTTGAACTAACCTTCAAGTAACTTTTCTTTTCAACAAATGGTTAGTGAAAGCAAGAGCATAATATTTAGAAAATGTTTATTGTCAGCTACAGAAGGTCAAAATCGAAATATTATAAGCCGTTTTATTTTCTAATCATTTTATTTGAGGTTAATATTTTTTTTGCCAATCTGTCTGGGTCTGAATACAGTTTAAAACCCTGATTTATGTGGTTTTGTAATAAGCTATAAATAAATTAAATAGAAGTAAATAATATAAAAATCAATAAAAACAATCATACAACAAAGGCCTGGTTTCACAGACAGGGCTTAGATTAAGCCAGGATTAAAAATATCCTGTCTTAGTTCAATTAAGACATTTAAAGGGTTAGTTCACCCAAAAATTAAAATTCTGTCATTAATTACTCACTCTCATGTCCTTCCACACCCGTAAGACCTTCATTCATCTTCAGAACACAAATTAAGATATTTTTGATTAAATCCGATGGCTCAGTGAGGCCTGCATTGCCAGCAAGATAATTAACACATTCAGATGCCCAGAAAGCTACTAAAGACGTATTTAAAACAGTTCATCTGAGTACAGTGGTTCAACCTTAATGTTATGAAAAGATGAGAATACTTATTGTGCGCCAAAAAAACAAAATAAAAACTTTATTCAACAATTTCTAGTGATGGGCGATTTCAAAACACTGCTTCATGAAGCTTCGAAGCTTTACGAATCTTTTGTTTCGAATCAGTGGTTCGGAGCGTGTATCAAACTGCCAAAGTCACACCCCCCAGTGGTGAACCATTGAAATTTCGAAATGGTTTAAAACACTTATGACATAACGAAGCCTCGTTTACTGAAATCACGTGACTTTGGCAGTTTGATACACGCTCCAAACCACTGATTCGAAACAAAAGATTCGTAAAGCTTCGAAGCTTCATGAAGCAGTGTTTTGAAATCGCCCATCAATAGATATTGTTGAATAAAGTCGTTACTTTGTTTTTTTTGGCTTTAGTACCTTTCTGGGCATTTGAAAGTGTTAAAATTCATTGACAGCGAGATAATTATCAAAAATATCTTAATTTGTGTTCTGAAGATGAACAAAGGTCTTACGGGTGTGGAACGACATGAGGGTGAGTAATTAATGACAGAAATTTCATTTTTGGGTGAACTAACCCTTTAAGTAGCTTTTATAAACGTGCTTTAGAAAAAACATCACTGGTGTGCATCTTAAGACAAAACAGTAGCACTGACACTGACAATGTTAAGTTGCTTTCAGTTAAGCTCAAACATGCATTTTAGCCTGGGACTAGGCTTAAGCATTGTCTGTGAAACAAAAAAAAAATGTAACGAAATGTAATAGGGTTGCAAACTTAGCCTCAGTGAAGTCTCACACAGTAGGGGCCAGTTTGAGATACTGATAAACTTCTATTATAAATATGTTGGTTTGTTTCTTTTTTGTGACAGTAATAGAGATAACAAGGATTAATGGTTGATCTTTACTAATGCAGTCAATACAACAACATCTGTAAAAACTGAGAATGAGAATATATAATAGTGTATCTGATCTAATAGGTCTCACTAAAAGAACATGGAATTAGTGCCTCTGATGTTTTAAAAAGTCACAATACACCAGAATCTGTGTTCCACATAGTTCAACATAGTTCTTCCTTACACAAGAGCGGTGTTGAGTGTTAGGGAGGGTACAGTTGGAGCTCTGGGAGATGATTATGACTTATGCGTTCTTTGAGTATTATTTCATGTGCACTGACCAATGCCACAAAAACATACAGAAACAATAAATCACCAGAAGAGGAGAGAGGGTGATAAAAGAAAGCAAATATTGGCGCATTATACCTGGCTCTGCATCTTGCTTTGCTGTTTCAGGCGCAGGTTCTCCGGAGTGTCTGCAACGCTGGTGAATGACGTCTTCGGATAGTGTCTGAAATACACACAGAGCCATTTTAGTTAGCATCAGCATTTGAAATCCAATGAGGATTTGCAAACTAACACCTCAGTATTTCTCCTAGTAGAATGACAATCAAAAGTATTTTAATTATTATACTTCTTGCCTGTCATTAAACTCAAATGTTTAGGTATAATATTACTCAAATCACATTTAATGCAAAAACTATTTATGCCAACTGTAGCCTATTGTTATAATGGGATATTCTATTACTTATCAAGGCTACTCAAATTGGACACATTTAACTGTGTTGCTGATAAAGACAAAGATCCTGTATTAGTGGTTGTGAAGGTGAAGGTCCACATGTGCTTATCACTGATCTCTATGGGGATAGTGAAGCTGCATGGTGCATAGTGAAGTGTAATTTGTGCCTTGTGTAAACAAGGCAGCTTATTTGGCCTATTTTCACAGACCAGCACAAAATTAGCATGACAGCAACAGCCCTTACCACAACCATCCAACGCAACACATAATTAGAGTGCCACAAATAACAGAACTTTACAACAGAGTACACTAATTACAATTACAGCATTAACTGATATATTTGGTAATACAGTAGTAAACAGAACTTTTACACTAATCATTTAACCATATAACAACATATAATGTGTCACAACAGGATTTAACAGGACTGATTCAGTAAAATGAATCATACTGCACAACACAACAACTGAGCCAATCAAAAGGTTTTCTGCTCTTGGTTACCACAGGACACCTTGTTTTCTTAGTAAACCTCCATATAGTACACAGACGCTGTGTTGCTGCAGGCAACCAACACATAATACAAGACATGCTCTGTAAATCAGTGTAAATAAATACAGACTGATCTTGTACTTACTCAAAAATCCACACCAAAGACTTCACATAAATCATGTAGTGGTAAACTAGGTTCAAACAGTACCAATTATTTATTTATTTTCTGATCATTCAATTGAAAACCATTACAGATACAGGGCTCAACATCAAGGATGGGCTGCAGTCTTATTTATATAATATTATAATTTTTTATATAATATTAGCTTTTTAAAAATATATATTCATATTCGTCTTTTCATAAATATATATTTTAGTTTTTAGTTAACAATAACAGCACTGATGGGCTGATGGCAAAAACAAACAAACATTTGGTATGATTTGATGAATTAAACACTGCTGTTGTAATTTCTGCAGATTTAAATTATCATCATGAAGATATCTAGCTGGCTAACATGATGTTGTGTCCAGTTACATGGAGTTACATTACAGTTCTGTCATTTCTAGCAATTACTGTATAACAACCTAACTAATAAAAGCTTAGTAAATTTGACTGTTATTGCCAATTTTACTGCTGATGCCACAGTTTTTGACGCTGTGTCAAGTTTAACAAGTTGAGCCTGACACATAAACATATATATTCACATTTTTGTGATGGACACAATGAAAAAAAAAAACAACAAAAAAAAACTGTTTGGGCAAGTAGAAATCTGAACTCCTGCCATGAATGGACCAACAGTAAAAATATGTATTGTTATGCCCTGAGATATATCAGCTAATTACAATTTAGAGCAATAATATCAATCAGTAAGTTGGCTGGCAGTCCAAAACACAACTTTTTATTTTTTTGCTAAACGTTACACTGCAAAAAATGCTTTTCTTACTTAGAGTTTTTGTCGTGTTTCTAGTCCAAATATCTAAAATTTCTTAAATCTAGAAGCATTTTCTAGACAAGGAAAAATTATTGTCTTGTTTTCAGAAAAAATAAATCAAAATTAAGCAAAATATTCTGCAATTGGGGTAAGCAAAATAATCTTATTTCAAACCGAAAACAATATTATTTTGCTTACCCCAATGGCAGATTATTTTGGTTGTTTTAAGCAAAAACTCACTTAATTTTGACTTATTTTTTCTGAAAACAAGACAATAATTTTTACTTGTCTAGAAAATGCTTTTTTTTTTTTTTTTTTTTTTTTGATATTTAGACTGGAAACAAGAAAAAAATCTAAGGAAGAAGAGCAAGTGTTTTTTGCAAGTGTAGTTCACACTAAAATCACACAGACAAAAAGAGGAAAACAAACATGCACAGAAAATGGCACTTAAGCACCCAGGCTGATTTCTATGTTTATATCAGTTAACAGACAATCCCAGCGTAATCCAATCAGATGCATTTTACTTCCAGTGAACCTGTCATTAGACCATTACTCTGAGAAGTAAACAGGCCTTTATCTGTTGGACGCAAGAGGAAATTACTCTGCCATGCACACTTACTCAGATTATCTTGGAAATAAGGACTGAGTAAAGAGTGGAAGAAGCAGATCTAGACAGAGGGACAGACAATAAATCATTTGCTAAATAAAGACTAAAATCCCCTGGTGTATTATGAACATGAGTGTGTGTGAGAAATAAGAACCTTGAGACACATCAGCACATCTCACAAAAGGGAGGCATTTGCATATTTTCTATGCCAGGTGGTCATTATGAATTTTATTCTGGCCATGTCAAAGCAGCATGCTAAGACTGGTGGTCTGCATTAAAGTACTTCAAGTGTTAATGAAGTATGAATGGGCAACCTCCTAAACACAGGAATACACTATAATTGAGGTATCTGACTCACAAGACTATTAGTGATCAGAAGTGGATTCCACAGAAGTGAACTCATTTGTGTATGTATGTGTATGGCTCATTGTTGTGAAATTATAGGAATTCCCCTCCAATGTCCTTCCACAAATGACTGAACAAGTCAGCTACTGTGTGTGCAGACATGACCTTTCCACAATCATCTAATGCTAACGGAGACAAATGACAGTCAAAAACACTTCATGCTGTGTTTACTTCCTTAATGCATGTTCCTTGTCTTATTGTTAACGATTTATCAGTGTATGTTTAGTCAAAAGATAAAAAGTGTCTTACTGTCTGTCTTTCTACTAACTTGCTCTTCCTTTGAGATGCTCTTTTTCTGTCATTTTTTTAAACATCATTTAAGCTGAGCTGGCTATTGTGGCCTAACGGTTACAAAGTCAGACTTTTAACCTGAAGGTTGTGGGTTTGAGTCTCAGTACCAGCAGGAAATGTAGGTGGGGGGGAGTGAATGAACAGCGCTTTTTTTTCTCCACTCTCATTACCCACAACTGAGGTGCCCTTGAGCAAGGCACCTAACCCCCAATCGCTCCCAGGGCACCGCAGCTCTGGTCTGGGTGTATGTTCACTATTGTGTGAGTTTGTTCACAACTCACTGCTGTGTGTGTGCACTTGGATGGGTGAAATGCAGAGCACAAATTCTGAGTATCGGACGACAATTGGACACTTTTAGCCACTAGCCAAAAAGCTATTCAGACAATGTTTCAGAAACCGTGAATTACATGTGGTCCATTGTAATATGTAACAACCACTTTTCAATACATCAAGTATTGCTTTATATTTGTTCTTATTGAATATCTTCTTCACTAAAATAGGTTTGTGAATGGCACTTCACTGTGCTTTTAAAGATTTTAAAGTTGTGACTGGCTTCGCTACCGTATTATGATGTATTTTTTAAGTGAAATGGCTTACTAAACCAGAAAAAAAAATAATTATTAAAGAATGGTGAATTGATTTTATCCAATGATTACAAGGCCAAATAAATGTTAATTTTGTTTAATGCCAACTTTAAGAATATGTATAATTAGACACATAATATGATACTTACGCATTACAGTATGGTCTCTTCTCAAAGCCTTTGTAGTTCTTCATGTTTAGAGTCATCTTACAGACTTCACAGCTAAAGCATCCTTTATGCCAGTACTGAAAGAGAGAGACACAGAGAGATGACAGATTAAAGCTTTAAAATGTGTTTGTATTGGGAGGTGTATGCAAAAGAAACAGGGAAATTATCTGCAACAGTGTTGTGAAAGATAAAGACAAATAAAAAGAGCAAATGAGATGAAGTCCTTCAGATCCCATAGTGTTGCTAATTCAGTCACTATGGCCGTTACAAAGTCTATGCGGTTGGCTGTGAGGATTAAACGGGAAAAAACAATGGAGTGCTTGTTCTTGGAAAGCACTTGGAAAGAAATACAGGCAGTGTTGCAAAAGAAGCCCAACTTGAGGTTACATCCATTCGGAGTAAAGACAAGGTTTATTTCTGTGTGTATGCATTCATTTTAAACACTTTCTGTCATGTCTTGAGTGAAGATATTTTATATGAAACCCCCAGAGCACACTGGTTGTCAAGTGGTTACTAAGCGAGTTACATCACCATTTTCCCAGATTCTTGCAACATTAGGAAAAACAGAAAGCAAGATCCACAACAAATGCTGGGAAACACACTGACACTACTGAGATATGGGTCTCCAATGGCTACAGACTAAAGTATGTAGCTGTAATTTATGCTGGTCTTTGATTACCAGCTTCCTTAGTTAATGTTAACTATGGGAGTGTTTCAGTGATAAGAGACCACACACACACAAAGAAAATGACCTGACCCGCTACCCTACATTCCATCTATACAGCCAGTCATGCATGCCAACTGCAATGCGTACAATTTAGATGTTGGTATGCTTGTCTTTCTATATCAAACACTTTCTTGCTAGTCAGTTGGAATGTCGTAGTTTGACCACATGTGCATGAGTGTGTGTGTGTGTGTGTGTGTGTGTGAGCAACAAAGTCATGCATCTACTGCACCATCAAGGAGAGGAAGCTGCTATCAAACACTCGAGCAGAGGTTCCGTTCATACCATACCAAAAAAAAAAAAAAAAAAAAAAATTGAACTGACTATTCAAATGAACCATCAACAAAGGTAATAAAACAAAGCATGATGGAAAATTGATAAAGTAGGGCCTATTTGAAATTGACAGTGATTTATAGCACATTGTATTAGATAAATAAACATTTCTGCAAAGATCTCCACTTTATACTGTTTTGTAAGTTAGAATCCTTTGCATGGCATTAAAAACATCTGTTTTAAAACTAATTCTACACGTTTACTCATAAAAACGCACTAAACTGTCACAATTTGATATTCGAAGGGCAGCAAGATTTAGGTCTCTCACCAAGGTTGCATTTATTTATTCAAAACTGAAATATTTTTAAAATATTATTACAATTTGAAACTGTTTTCTAGTTTAATATATTCTGAAACGCAATGTATTTTTTTTTTTAAATGGCACAGCGGAGTTTCAGCACCATTACTCCAGTCTCCAGTGTCACATGATCCTTCAGTAATCAGTCTAATATGTGATCCTGGACCACAAAACCAGTCATAAGTCTCACGGGTATATTTGTAGCAATAGCCAACAATTCATTATATGGGTCAAAATTATCGATTTTTCTTTTATGCCAAAAATCATTAGGTTATTAAGTAAAGATCATGTTCCATGAAGATATTTTGTAAATTTCCTACCATAAATATATCAACAACAACAAAACTGCATTGCTAAGGACTTTATTTGGACAACTTTAAAGGCGATTTTCTCAATATTTTGATTTTTTTGCACTCTCAGATTCCAGATTTTCAAATAGTTGTATCGCGGCCAAATATTGTCCTATCCTAACAAACCATACAACAATGGAAAGCTTATTTATTCAGAAAAAAAAAAATGTATTCAATAAAAACTTGACCCTTATGACTGGTTTTGTGGTCCAGTGTAAAATATGATGATTTGGTGAAACATTTCTTATTGTCAATGTTGAAAACAGAAAACAATAAGATACTTTTTAAAGATTCTTTAATGAATCGAGAAGTTAAAAAGAACAAATAGAAATATTTTTAACATTGTACATGTAATCAATTTAATGCGTCCTTGCTGAATAAAAGTATGAATTTCTTTTAAATAAAAAAATCTTAATGACTCCAAACTCAGAGACTGTTTTATGATGTTTTTATATTTCTTTTTGAAGCTTGACCGTTGCCATCTTCTACTGCTACTGTATGGAAAAGGGCTGTCTGGACATTCTGCTTAACTTCTCTTTCTGTGTGCCACACCCCAAAAAAAAAAAAAAAAAAAAAAAAAAGAAAAAAAGGAAAGACGATGAAGAAGAAGAAGAAGAAAAAAAAAAGGGCGAGTAAATGTTCATTTTTGCGACCCCCTCTCTTGGGTGAGGTTCTTCTGAGATGTTCTTCAGAGTGACAGTTGATGAACTTAAGCAATGAAGCAGAATGACAAGCAATGTTTGGCCTCTCTTCAAGCTGAGGGAAGCATTAGCATGCCTCAAAAGAATGAGCAACTTGTGCGAGGCCTTTCCTTCAGGCAATGAATAGGAACCAACTTGAGTACGTGCGTGGGGTCAGTGCCGTTTTTTGACAACATTTGTGGGAGGTGTGCCATCAAACGCCTCCACTTTTACTCTTACGTAAACTACACGTCTCATTCACGCACTTTACGTCTGTGTAGTCATTCCTCAAGCTGTTTCGTTCAAGGCCACGGAGACAGTCGGAAATCGATTAATGTGATTTTAACGTCCATTAGACGCGTTATCACTCCGCCCCAGTTTCTCTCCCTCGCAAATACTTGCGCTGTATGAAAATAAAAGAAGGCGACCCCACCCTCTGAAGCATCTAAAGCAATTCAAACACTCAAGATTTCACCACACACAAAACGAGACCGATAAGGATATGGGTTAAGAGGGGGGTGGGGTCAGTATATAAAACGTTTCACAAGCGTGTCGAACAGCAACACTTCCTCTGGTCGATTGGTAAACATGTAGGACAGATGTGCACATCATGTAAATGCAAGGCCCGACTGATATCAGGGGAAACGTTGGGCTGATATTTCAGGAAAGAGAATAAAATTTGTTTAAAAAAAAAAAAAAAAATCGCACGGTTATAATAACTCACAGGCCTCATACACGGGCGAAGTTGCACATCTGCGAACCTGGCTGGATAACAAAAAACCCCGACATAATGTACAACCCAAACCGCGTGTATAAACCGACGGCATCTTATTTACACCAAGAGCATTTTACATGACTTTGGGTTTTTTGGGTCCATCCATGTCGCCCACAGGACAGACTGACACGTCATAAACAAACCTCCTCTTCCTCGCGACCGAGGCCACGAACAGGCTGGTGCCGTTTTTTTGAAAAATAACGACTTCCGCGTAACATTTCTGTCGATATCAGACGACATTCACACTGAGAAAAATGAACATATAATCGACAACTTGTAGCATGCTATGAAGTTATCACAATCAAGGCATTGCATTACTAGCCCCTTCGCTTAGACGTTTCCGCTCTGCTCACAATCTCAATAGCCACAACATCGGAAATGGTCTCTTTTGAGCTACACTATTAAATCTGAATTATACATATCTAGATCCATATATATCCCATTCTCACGAGCAGATGTGTAAGCGTAGATGCTAGCGTATGCTAAGTTTCGCTTAGCCTTACCTTGTCAAGACAATTCACTTTTTCCGTGGGATACACCACTCGGTTACATCTGCTACACAGTGGGTTCATTTTGGAGGAATAGTAGAGAACGAATAAGGTGAAGAAACGATCCGCAGAGCACTATTTGTTTAATAACGCACGACGTGTGGATCACTAGCCGTTGATGAGTCCAGTTCGCACCGCTGGCTGTCAGCGCACGAATCAGACGCGGAAGGCGCGCTCACGGCACTGCAACGGTGTCCTGCTGCGCGCCCCGTGCAGGGAGAAGCAAGGGCATTCAGCGGAAGACTTTCACTCTCAAAGAGTTATTCTTTATCATTTGAAATAAAAAAAAACTGCTCTTGAGTTAAATGACTTAAAGCTCATCGTACCTTGTGTTTATCTTTAGTTTTATTTGTTTTAAAACCATCAAACGGATCTTAACACAGTACCTGGCCTCACACTGTCTATTCAGTCAAACTATGGCGTTTTGGAACTCTGATAACGAAGTGTTTTTGAATAATGCGCATTTAGCATATTCAAACTTTGAGTACAACTAAAACAGCTGCAGTTGTCTTTGCTATTTGTTCATGTAAATTAGTTTTCACACAAGCTATTCGCATTATATCCAAAACAGTGAACGTTTGTTCTAGTTTCGAATCGGATGCACGAAAATACTTTTGCGCTTTATATTGTTTGTGTCGCCCTTTGTTTGAGCGACACCCAGTGGCTAAATATGCAACTACATACATTTCAGGAAAGTTAGGCCTAAACGACAGTCTCAACTCAGCCGGTTTAAAAAAGTGAGAGTATTGCTCAGTGTCAAAGCAAGGCTAATTCGTCATCTGTTTGTTGGAGTAAGTTGGTAAGTTGTCACAATGGCTATATCTCAGGTTTTGAGTCAATATGACAAATGTATGTTGTCTCCAAACTAAAATTTCAGCTGCATCATGTTTTTGTTGCTGTTGGCTAAACAAGTGAACACAATAAAACCACACTATATACATCCAGACAGACAACTGTCAGCTGTAGATTATTGTTTCAAGACATAAGCATTTTTCATAAATATCAAAAGTTGCATGTGTTTTAATTGTTCCAAATGTATATATATTATTATTTTTTGGCCATAGGACTTGTTCAGCAAACTGTTTTTATTTATTTATTATAAGGCCTACAATGGTTCCCATTGTGACAAGTATTGGTGGTGATTTATATATATATATATATATATATATATATATAATATTTATTTATTTATTTATCAATATATAGTGGTCAATGCTGATATATACTGGAGGATACATTGTGACAACTAGCCCCAGTCTCTCTTACTTGTTAGCCAAATCAGATAACAGTTGGCTTTGGTCTCACCACTTTTTAGAAAGATAGATGTAAAATGTACAAAAGTGAAATAGAAAAAAGCAGTTGCAGTCATAAATGGGCTAAATCTACATACAGTCAAACCAAAAATTCAGATTTTTTATATTTTTGATATATTTTTACTAGTGGGTGCGGGACACTATAGTTCATTTATGTAAGTGAGGATAGCAAAATAAAGTGAACTGTGACATATTATACCCAAAAATTCTTCATACAGTGGACTACCAGTAAAACTGATAAAAATTTGGAACCAAAAATTATTCAGACACTTTAACCTGACCATGTTTTGCTTAAGTGTTATCTGACATAATTAAGATTAATTTTTTTGCTGACACAGCTTAACTCTGAGATCTTGTCATATTTTGTTAAATTTTTTTTAAACTATAGTGAATAAACTGTAATAATGAATGAAATGTTCAAGGTGTCTGAATAAATTTTGGTTTGACTGTATGCCACAGCAAGGTATTTCATTATTGTATCTTAGATTTCAAATCACTATCCTCAATCACATTTAAACAAACGAAGAAAACAATTCTCAGATTATTACAGTTATTATTGGGTTATGCAACTGAAGCAGAGCACAATTATAAGCTCAGGACATGTACAACACAGTCACTCTTGTATACACTCCCAGTATGTACACAATGGGCTGAGCTCTGTGAAAATATCACCTGTGGCACTGCATTTGCAACGGGGGTATAGCTCAGTGGTAGAGCATTTGACTGCAGATCAAGAGGTCCCCGGTTCAAATCCGGGTGCCCCCTCTTTTTTTTCTTTTTTTTCTTTCTCTAGACCACTTAAAAGTGAGGATTTTTATTAGTAACAATTGGTGATGATGACATTAGGCCAGTTATCTGAAACATGCCAAGAATATCATCTACCAATAACACAAAGACAGGGCCTGGTTACCAAACACACACAGGTTCATGACGACAGAAAGATTTTTCTCTCTCCTTTTTTATAGTTGATGTAAAAGTTGTAAAACTCAAACCAACTATAGCTTATTTAGGCCAACAAGTACAATAGTAAGATGACAATGGAAATATGTCAAGGGTTGCACAGGATCGGGAAGGAGCAACTGCTGTGCGAAAAGAAATAAGACACTCAAACCGTATCAGGTATCACTACTGAAGCACAAATGAATCTGATGAAAGTCGCATGAAATCAAAATGTCTTACTGTATTTGGAGTAGAATGCATGTAGTTATATACGTAGCCACCAGGTGTCGCGCCAAACAAAGGGTGAAACAGACCGGCGAACAATCTTATCATGCATCCGACTCATCCTAATCATTCTTTAAATCAAATTATTTGTAGCATGAGCTATTGAGTGGCCATGACATCACAATATTGCACCCTCAAGTTGTTACAAACCTGTATGAATTTCTTAGTTCTGCTGTACACAAAAGAAGATATTTGGAAGAATTTTTGTAACACCATTAGATCTCGCCCCCATTGATTGCCACAGCATACAGAGTACCATAGCGGGAGATCTGCTTGGTTACTGACATTATTCCAAATGTCTTCCTTTGTGTTCAGCAGAACAAAGAAATTCATACAGGTTTGGAACAACTTGAGGGTGAGTAAATGATGACACAATTTTCATTTTTGGGTGAACTATCCCTTTAAGGCTGGAGCACACTACATGACATTTAAAATCGGAAAAAAATTTAAAACAGTAGGCATCAAACACTTGCTTACTTTTTAAATGGTTACAAATAAAAACTGGGCATACATATATCATACACCAAATCAGTGGATCTCAACCAGTTTGATTTCAAACTATAACTAAAGTGTTATTAAATAACCAAATACTAAGAAATATCTGAATTTTTAGTTGTTTTTAGCTTATTTTAATGCTTGTTTTGTCATATTAAAAATATTTTTTAAGTAATCTCTGAGGCCACCTTAGAAGTTTTTGAGACCCCCTAGTGGGCCCCAGGCCACTTTTTGAGAACCACTGCACTTAACAACTGAGGCCCCGTTTACACAAGTGCGTTTTCGTTTTAAAACGGCGATTTAAAATGAAAACGATCCTCATTTACACTGGCGTTTACACAACGTTTCAGAAACAGTCTCCGTCCACACTACATGACCGAAAACGCATTCACATGACCGTTCATGCACACTGGGCATGCGAGTACAAGTGTAAACAAGTGTTTCCTCTTGCACATGTAGGCAGCTGCAGTACTAAAAAAATGCAGAGTTTAACTGCAGAATGGCTGCTAAAAACAACAACAAAGCCAGCAAAGATTGCAGTTCAGTCTCCATGTTATTGTTTACACGGTCGTCAAGGATATGCAGAGCGAACGTGGGCAGCCACGCCATCGTTTTCAAAAGATTCCGTTTTGGTCCATTTACACTTAAATGCAAACCCGGCGTTTTCAAACTAAAACGGGGTCTGCGGTGTTTTTGTGTTCGAAAACGCCGGCGTAGTGTAAACGACAGGCGTAACCGTAGCTAAACTTAGAGTAAACGGGGCCTGAGAATCCCACACTACCAGATTTCATGTTGTTCCGAGTACAACAAACTTACACAGAATGCTCGTTGCTAGGAGACGCATGACAAAACAACAACAATATAGGTGTTCTAAAAGTCCCTCAAAGTATCAAACATATTTGACATCCTCCAACTGGATGGATTCATAGCCTGACACTAACAAATCTAAGTCTGTCTACTTCAACTGCCCAAAATCAGCAAACTGGGGGGGTCACAGAGGTTCCTCAGGGTTCAGTTCTGGGAACTCTTCCCAGAACAGTAGTATGGATGAAAGAGCATCACCTACAGCTCAACCTAGCAAAGACAGAGCCTCTCGTCTTCCCTGCCTCTCCAACTCTACAGCACAATTTCACCTTCCAGCCAGGTACATCAACAACAATCCCATCAAGTTCTGTCAGAAATCTTGGGGCAATCTTTGATGACCAGTTGACCTTTAAAGACCACATTCCCCTCTCATTTACTACCTCAGCAGTACCTCCCAATAGGTATCGTCTTCCTGGCAAGATGTGCCACTCACATTTTAGGTAGTATATCTTGATGTTGTTTAAGACACTTTGACAGGATTACTCATGTGGTAATGTTCACCCCGATAATTCGACAGGCAATCATGACGTCTACTAACAGCAGATGATCCTAAGCCTGTAGCTTTGATATTCAGAACAACAGATTGCAATATAAATACTCTGAGATAAAGCGTTCTTCTAGCTGCCTTGATAAAATCATTGATAATTGTGGGTTTTTCTTCACTAAACCCTATTTAATACTGATTTTCCCAATTAGTCCAATGCAACAGGCCACATGTGGAACAACTCTTTCCTATAGTGGAGTGACACAGTGCTGAATTAAAAAAGTTTTATGTATGAAATCCATATTAATCTTGTTGAATGGCAAAACATACACAAAACAAATACTCACACTGTCACACCTTTTAAATACACATAGGTGTAGATGGATCATTGGACGAACCAATGGATGACTACCCTGTGAAAAAGACACCTGTGACTCTTTCTAGTGTGAGGGGGTATAGCTCAGTGGTAGAGCATTTGACTGCAGATCAAGAGGTCCCCGGTTCAAATCCGGGTGCCCCCTTATTTTTACTTTTTATTATAATCAGACCACATGGTTAGATGACAAGAAACCAGTATTAAAAAGCATATAACTAGCTACAAACCTTGGCAATAACATAGGGCAAGAAACTGAAGCCTTACGTAATCTTCGTGGCCATAAATCTCACCTACCAGTAACTCACTGAGAAAGGGCCTGGTTACCTAACACACACCCTAGCTGACTACTAAGCAATTATGTCATTATTTTGGACTCACTTAATGACTCAACAGGAGGAGAAAGCATGGATAGACCATCATCAAATTTGCTCACTGAACAAGACAGTGTTGTCATCCAACGTAAGAAATGCCATTTATCCCATCCAGTGGTTCTCAACCCGGGGCGCCTCATCAAACTTCAACAAGATGACTTCGAATTATTTAAAAATAATACAAAACATGCATTAAAATGAGCTAAAACAACAAAAAATCATGATTTTTTTTTTTAGCATTTGGTTATTTTTATAATGAAAATACGTCTTTCTAGTTATGCTAAGGCAAGCTCTAAAATATTAAATGAATGATTTTGTGGACAAAGGTTGAGATTTACTGCCATAGACAACATTTTTCGAACACCTTGTGACATGCTAATTTCCGTGATTGTTATCTATCGTCATTTTACAACAGGTAGCCTAAAATTATATTTGCTGCCGCACACATCAAGTGTAATTTACTTGAAGTACTGTTTTTACCTCAGTATTAACAACAGTTTTAATTTATTTGTTTGTTGAATATCAAAAGGAAAGAACATAGATTAAAATTATGTACATTAACTCTTTATTTACACCAGCATCATTTCAGGGTGTTAACAGCAGTATAAAACTACATGCAGGCCGAATCTTGATACAATATAGTTTCATAGGGCTTGATAATGAGCAAAAACAATTATTTATAAAATAAAGACTTTCTACAAGTGAGAGTCTGTTTTTCCTCCTACTTAAAGATTTACCTAATTTGGCATATCACCTATAAAGAGGTGCAAATAACATCTCACCATTGTGAGATGTAAAAAAACAGGTTATTAAGACACCTAGATTAAAATGAAATAAAGTGAAGTAAAGGTAGTGTTGGGGACAGATTTGATACAATAAGGTAGAAAGCAACACAACATACTTTCCAAATAGATGTTCAGGTCTTTGGTCTGTGTAAGAACAATGCATTAGCATACGGTTCTACATAAGGAGGGGACAGATTATCATCTGAATGATCAATGCAAATTGAGCTACAGTCAGCTTCAGTTTGATCTGATAATGATCGATCGTCTTTATCTCATTCAGTCAGCACCTTTGTTTTACCTATTCAACAATCAAATACATTTTAAATCCAGGCTAAATACATTTCTGAAAAGACAAAGGCATGTTTTTTTGTAGATTTTTTATTTGTACAAAACATTTTTGTACAAAATTATATAAGAAAACATACTATGAATATCCAGTCTACTTTCAAAATAAAATACTTGAACACTATGTTCCAATCTGCATGCACACGTCTGTAAAACACAAATCAATTCCTTTTAAATACTTTCAAGTAATGTTTGTTCAGTAGCTTAGTGGCTCAGCACAGATCAGTACGGGCATGTGTACCGTCACCACCCCCCTCAGATGGCTGCCTATAGACAATTGCTCCACATGGGAAGCGGAGCCGTCTGCACAGCCAGAGGTGAATACAGTGGCATCAAATCATCATGATCATGTCAGAGATCATTTCAGAAGTCTGTAATGTAAACATGTGGACCTCTAGAACGGAGTCACATAACGTACAAACACAAACGTGTATACACACATACACATTCTCTCACACACACAGAGTCTCTAGGCTCATTCTGGTTTCCAGAGTATGTTGAAGAAGTGTGTTCCTCCAGGCTTCAGCATTATTTCCATATTACTCCGAGCTCACCGAGAGGCACCGAGCGCTGGATAAAAGTTGAAGAAGGCCTAATCTCTATTTCAACAGTTCCAGAGGTTTAAGAAGCACCGCTGCTGGACTAATTTGCCACAACACGGGAGCGCATCCAGTCTAGACTGGCTGGTAAACTGTAGGAGGAAGAGAAAGAGGTGGTTACACATTATATAAACTAGCTCTCATTCAGGACACAAGCTTGGAAACATCTTAACCCTATAATGCCTACTGTGTAATATTTGCAAATTTCTAAGGTCTCTAATTTATCAACATGTTCACAACACTTTTTTAAAAGTAAAAGGCCTTTAAGTATAATTCTAAAACTGTCCATGTCTTTTTGCTGTGAAATCAAAATTTGAAATCAGTAAGCATAAAAATAAATTTTATATTGTTAGTAATATTTCAAGATGAACACTTACTGGACTGAAGCGGCTTGGGTTTACTTGATTAACCATTCATAATTTTTTAGAAAAACTATATTAAAATGTGAGTATCAAATATGATACATCCAGACTTTGAGGAACGTTTATTTGAACATCTCTCAATCACTGTATCATAGTGCACAATTAAAACATTACAGAGCTTTGATCAATTAACTAAACATTTTTTTTTTTAAAAGCATCTAAATACATAGAGTTACAACTGATATTTATATGCAGTTTATGTAAGTAGTCATTAATTGACACTTCAAACTATCAGAATTCTTACTTTTTTGCCATATAAATATCAGCAACTGCAACAAATTGCATATTTTTGCCTCTGAATAAAACCGAGGTGTTTTTTCTTCCTCGAGTACAAGCTCCATATTCTCACTATATTATGCCAGATGTATGAAATATGATACTAGACAAAAATACACATACAAGCTTTTAGATTTTTTCTAAAGGTTCAATAAGATGTTCCATTAAAAATCTTTTTGGCCTACTATTTAACATGTCAGGCTTTACAGGGTTAAACAAGCAAAACGCACTGGTAAACACATGCATTCTTATAAAGCACACATACCCTTCTCCAGTGAGTGCGCAGCAGGCCTGAACATGCCAGGAACGAGCGGTGAGCGAGCTGAGGGTCAGACTCTGAGATATCTCTGCAGCAGACATACTGTTCTTCATGTCCTGCTTATTCGCCAAAACCAGCACAGATGCGTTCTGCAGATCCTGTGTGGAGATTCGAGGAGGAGAAGGAATGAAAATAAACCATTAACAAGAAAGAAAGAAATGTTCAAAACAGTTAAGACTAGGGCTAATCTCACTTGGGCTGATCTAACCTAACCCTTAAAACATGATTCAATCATTTGTTTGCAAATCCAGATTGTAAACAGAAATCTCTAATGATATTTCAGTCACGCTAAAATGTTTATATTTTTCCTTTTGTCCAGTATTTTACTTACCGCATGAAATATTTTAATCACATAAGCTACAGTAGCAGTTTGGACAAAATTATGATTTCTCTGATTGGAAACAAGGCCATTTTAAATAGAGAAATGTGACCCTGGACCACAAAACCAGTCATAAGTCACATGGGTATATTTGTAGCAATAGCCAACAATTGTATCATATGGGTCAAAATTTTTCTTTTATGCCAAAATTCATTAGGATATTAAGTAAAGATCACGTTCCATGAAGATAGTTTGTAAATTTCCTACTGTAAATATATCAAAAATGTATTTTTGTGAGTGGATATGCATTGCTAAGGACTTCATTTGGACAACTTTAATTTGGACAATTTTAGTTGTATCTCAAACAAATATTGTCCTATCCTGCCAGACCATACATCAATGGAAAGCTTATTTATCCAGCTTTCAGATTATGTATAAATCTCTAAACCTCTATCTTTTTTTTTTTTAAATTGACCCTTGTGACTGGTTTTGTGTTCCAGGGTCACATATTACTTTGAACCAGTGTTATTACTAATAACTTAAACTACTAAACATTTTTGTTAATTTAAATTAAGCTGAAATAAAATAAAATATAAATATTAGATAAAAAACTATATGAAAATTAGACATTTTGCCTTGGCAACTAAAAGAAGTTGAAGTACTAAAGTTACTAAAAGGACAAAAAAAAGAAAAAACTTAACTAAAGATAAATGTAAAAATAAATAAAAAAATAAAATAAACCTAAATAGTAATATTTAAAAAAAAAAAAAAACTAATAAAAATGACAAAAGCACAAAAATGATTTATACAACACAAAAAAAATATTGTTTTGAACATATTTAAAAAGCTAAATAAATTAATAAAATATTATACTAAATAAATAGATTTTAAACACAGACCTTGATACAACATGTGCAAAGTACATGAAAAACCATGAAATATTCATAACAACTGTGTCATGAAGCAGCTGAATGCAAACTAACCTCGTGTGCAAGCATGCGATGAAGCTCCTCTTTAGTTACAGTCAGGCGTTCTCGATCAGTGCTATCAACAACCAGGATGACAATCTGTTACATTTAGAGAGGCAGATTATACATTCAGTAAAGACTATAAAATTGACAATAATACATTGTCTCTGTCTCTCAGCAATAGGGAAAGACATATAACAAGTAGAGTTCCACATAACTCCCGTCACACCAGCAAAGCATGCATTTTAATGATACACACCTCTGTGTTACAGTAATACGAGTTCCAGGTAGCTCTGAGACTCTCCTGGCCGCCAATGTCCCAAACGAGGAAGCGTGTTTTCTTTACGGCGATCTCCTCGACGTTGCTGCCAATTGTGGGAGAAGTCTGCACGGCTTCTTTAGTTAAACTGGAGAGAACAAGGCATAGAAGGTTCAAAAGCTGAGTGGAAACATGTAACATGTCGATGTGTCATGGTACAGTGGTAGTACGAAGCCATGTGTTTCTCCTGCTTATACTTTCAAAAAGAAAAACACTTACAACTGGTAGAGGATGGTGGTCTTCCCAGCATTGTCCAAACCGACAATAATTACTTTGTGTTCTGAAAAGAGAAAAGAGGGGGTTTGTTTTATCTTTTCTGAATGATAATGTCATCTGATAACATCAACCTTAAAATCCAAGGAATGCACTTCTGAGAACACGGTGTTCAGTGATCCATGTTTGGGTTAAACAAAGTTTGGAAAAGTTGTGTAAATAGGTGTAGAATAACTATAGGTAAGCAAGTATGATCTTTGAACCTCACTGGGATCTTATCTGACATGCACTGGAGACAGAACAGAACATCCTAACACAGACTTTCATAAACTTGTATTTCTCAATGACATGTTATCAGTGTCACTTTTAAAGGTCTTTTCACATTGGAAACCTGGGTAATATTGTTTCACAGATTAAAACAAACATTACTCATATTTTATTCTGGTTTAGTGATTTGGCTTCGAGAATTCACACTGTACATTAGTTTTTACAGATTAAACAGTGCATGAAAGTTTCAGAAAATAAACAAAGCTAATGAATGTTTACTAAAGACACATTAAGGACGTTCGTGATTGGTTGTCTGTTGCTAAACAACTTGGTGTTATTCTAGCTCCGCATCGGTTCTCGTAAATCGTAACCCAGGTAAGAGGTGTTGACATCCAACAAAACTACAACCGTGAAACATTGATTAAATCAGAGTTAAAACTGGCCTTTAGTCGGAGTTTGAAAACACATGAACAATTAAGACGTAAAGAGTAGAAACTAAGTTTCTCAATAGCCAGGACAGAATGTTACCAGGTAAATTTTCTTTTAATTGATTATACTGAAAACAAGGTTAAAAGGTTATCTTAACTACAGTTATAACAACAATGCCATTTTAAAAATACTTAACTTGCAAAAATAATAATTAAAATACTCCGCTTGCAAAATAATAACAATCTTAAAACCGCATTTTTAAAATCCGCTTACCTCTATCTCCGAAAACAGTCATCAGTTTGGCGAACAGCAGCCCCATTTCCGAAGGCAGTGAATTTAAAAGGCCGGGTTTGTTAACCGATCACACCGGGTTTTTTGAATTCACCGAGCGCTAAAGTAAATTTAATCTTCTGGTTCCTTCGGTTCCCTCTTTATAGCTGGGCACTAACGTTAAATACTTTTACAGTTAACGTTACGTTAAAACAACGGACCAGCGAGCGACTGTATTCTCTTAAACTGTGGTCGAAATATTAACAGATTCTTTCCCTGAGTGTCTGTTATTTAATCGACCGGTGTCTGTCTAATTACTCCCCTGCTCTAATACATAATCCCGAGCCAGAATACGGAATTTCGTCGTGTTTTTCGTGGGTGTATGTATATTTAAACGATGAGTAATGACGCAGAGGTCGCGTCACGCGTTTCAGGGATAGTCGAAACGGCAATCCTCATTGGACACCCACGGGGATGACGCAAATTTCCGTACAATTCTTTTTGTCCGTATATAGAAGTGGGCGGGGCGTTCTTTGGCGGTGTGGAGAATTACTTTCGAGTTAGAGGGGAATTTGAGAGGAAGTTTAATGGAACTTTAATCAGAAACTGAAAGAGATCTCATGGAATTCCCTGGACTCTCGGTAAATTAACCACAATAAAAACTATTTTCCTCGTTGTCATGTTAAATTATCTCTGATTTAAATCAGATCTCTTACATCTTGCCTACATAACTGACTCAAAACAATAACCTTAACAATAACATGACATTTTCTGTCTGACCTCAGTGACCTGCTAGATTCTATATCAACCCTTATACAATCAGAACTCAATCAAAATATATCAAAACAATATTATTGACTGAAGTAGCCTATATTTGATTAAATATTATTGCTTAAAAAAACAAAACAAAAAGCAAATCATATGAATTGCCACCACAACATATCAAGTGATGGAACCACATCCTTTCCATACTTGTGATGTCATGCTACTCTTTCTGTTCCTCTTGCTGTGATCTGAGCATGATGAGTTTCCTGTTGTCAATGTCCTTCTAAGAATGTCGTGAGCTGAATCAGGTTTCTCACACACCCACACTCGTGTTTTCTCAGCATGAGTCTGTTTTTTAAACACTTTGGGTACTTCTTAAATGTCATGATATGTGGAATAATGAGACACAATTTGAGAACATCTGCTACAGGAAAAACAGAAGCATGTAATGTGCAGAGCGTAGACACATCGCTTCACAAATGCGCAAGTGTGGTTAAGTGTCATCCGCACATCTGGCCTAGAGTGATGTAAACTCGTTTTTTGTGTGGTGTTTTTCATGTACCCACCTGTGAACAGAAACGGTTGTTGGTTCAGGTCAAGACGCTTGTGTTACAAAAGGCAAGAAGAATGAAGGAAATATTCTCTTGCCTAATTGCAATTTCCAGGCAATGCAATCATATTTTGCATGCCATTAAATAAATGTAATCATTTCAAGACGTGTGCAAAGTAAACAACATTTTAACTTTCATGGGCTAGTTTGTCATGCTCTTTATTAAGATGAGTTGATCAGACACTTTGCATGATCAGCACACACTCGTGTGAATTCAGGAGTTTGACTGTAAACCAGGATTGCCCCCATAAATGAGAGGTGATAACCATCTTTTTACTTCTTCCTTGCACCCCATTGTCTCAAATCCTGCATTGTTTCCTCTCCTTTTTTTGTGTTCTTCCCGGCCCCCCACCACCAGATATTCTTTCTCACCCTCTCCCACCCCCATCACACCCTTTTGCTCTTACCCCTCTATTTATCACTTCTTCTCATGTTTCCCACAAGTCCCTTGTGGATCTATTCTGGTGGTTCTCAACCATTTTGACTCAAAGGCTCCTCGTTGCCCGACACAATTTTTGAAGGCCTCCCTCCATATAAGCAAATATGTTTCCAGTATTTCTGCTGTATTATAGCATTAAATAAATCAACATGGTTAATGGCTTATTTAAAGTTAATTTATCATAATATATGTATTATATTTAATTAAATTAATATGTAATATTTTATTTTTAATATATTTAATTTACTAAATTAACCATAGGTGATTCCAGAAGAATATAATATTCTGTATGTTCTTCAATAAAAACAATACTTATTGTGTAAAAATAAAATAATTATTTTTTAAGTTTACATCTCGAATTTTTTTTTAGCATTTTAATTTGAATTATAGTTTGATCATTTTAATATTAAAGTCCCCCTGTGGTGAAAATCAAGTTTTTAATGTTGTTTGTGGTGTTTTTAATATAAACCATGTGCAAATTCATCTCAACACCATTGCTGAGTATTTTCTATTTCAAAACACTGCAGTGGAAAAAGACAGTCTCAAACCTGCGGTTTGAAATCGCTGGTGTCTGTGACGTCACAAACTACCTTGTAACCAATCATTTGCATATTATTAACCATGAGCGATCTGAAGCAGGAGAGTCTCAAGAAGCCAGGTTATCCCTGTATATTTTTTTGTTGATATAAAAATCAGGTAGATTTAGCAATATGGCGGGTGTATGATGCATATTACGATGTTATGATGAACTATATGCCTTTCTCCTCTGACGTTCTGAGTTGTTCAAAGTATTTCTAAGGATACTGATTGTTAGAAGGCAGCTGTCTGACTCTGAGATGACGAACGGGAACATGGTTTGTAACATTAGCAACACATTATTAGCAGCTGATGATAACGTAGTCAAGAAAAAGGCTAATCATATTAATTACCGTCATGTGTCCAAGTGGATCTCTGAGCTCGTGCGAGTTATTGGAGGCGGGGCTAATTGGCATATTCATAGATCCGTGTATAATAAATGAAGCAAAGGGTGTCGAGTTTAAATGTGACATTTGGTGATCAAAGATGAGTTTTAAGGGATAAAATTATTGACTACAAGGGGACTTTAATAATAATTAACTGAAACACTTTTAAGTCCCCCTGCGGCCCCCTTGGAAGTTGAGAACCACTGATCTATACTCTGCATTAATTTTGTAGGCTCCTAAATGACGTGAAAATAGCAACGGCACAGGAAACAGTTGATCCAGATTAAAATTTTTAATTAAAATATGAATTTATCCACAGATTAAAAACAAAAAGTAAAATGGAGCTACAATCAGGCACCAAAGAATACGTCTGTTTTCCTTATATTTTGAAACAATTGCGATAATGCAACAATAACATTATTTAGTAAGCTATCTACTTGTATATTTAGCGAATTTCATCATGATGATCTTTTAAAACATAGGTGAGGGTAAAAAGAGGCTCATAGACATTCACCAATGCTCCGGTTACATAAAATAGTAAAGACTCCAGATTTTCTCCCATTTCATACACACACACACACACACACACACACAGAGTCATGGCTTAGAAACTGGCCACAGAGATAACAACACAAAAAGCAGTAGCATTAACATGAGTTTGGCAGTAGGATGTGTGTATCTGTGTATGTCAGTGTTGAGTTTGTAAGATTAAATGTGTTTCTATGCAGCTTCTCAGACTGTGAAGTGAATCCTTAAACTGTCATGCAATAAACACTTTGTTTAATCTTAAAATGACTAGCAGTGCAAACATGTCGCTATGGAAAAAAGGTAAAATGGTAGTGTAGACTACTATTACGCACTACAACAATAACAAGGACAACAACTGTATATGTTGCACTGAGTTAAGACAACCCACCATGTTTACGGTGGGAGTGGCCTGATGAAAGATTCCGGCACTTGTGATTGGTTGACCTTTGTGACTGACGTGCGAATAAGGCAGAACATGTTTCCAATGGCAGTGGTACACTAATGGCACAAATGCTAAAAGCCCTTGATCAGGCACAGAAGACGAGACAGAGCCGGTTACAATCAACACAAAGCTATTTGTGTTAGTGGTCTCAAACATTTAGGGCTTTTAGTTTGAAAAATTGTCTCTTAGACCCTCTTAATTGTCTTATTTATATTTGCATATTAGCCTTTTATAAATGCTAGCTGATCTGGATTAACATGTAGATGCACTTGTTAGCCCTATTAAACTATAACATGTGAGCACCACAGCACCCCTTCTGGATTGGAGGAGTACGCAGCAGCGGTGGAGCTCTGTAAAGGTTTTAGCAGGCTAAAGACTGGGTAGACCTTTTGAGACTCAATAAATAAAATAAATAGAATAAAACATGACACAAAACACACTCTGCAGTAGTGTAGTCTGGGAAATCAAACTGGAGGGTCACTCCCAAGACTTTCGTGTATCAGAAAGACCCTGTTTAAGACTACAGAGGATGCACACATGCATACACTCACCCGACTGAACCATACGAACGAACGCACACATACTTTTGCAAGATTTTGGCTATACATTCTGAATCGTGTTTAATGCTCAGCAAGGACAGTTACTAACCTCATAATGATTAGGTGTCATGCAGTACTATACAAAAGTAAAACAGAATGCAGAAAGGTTCTCCTCAAAAACAGGTTGAAACTAAATATGTAATGACCAAGAGCTTTGTTAGCGTAATGCGAATGTCGTGAGTGTTATCTGTACAGCGTTTGTCAATGATTGTGTGTTTCTCTGGGTTGTAAACAGATCCAACTATAGAGATTCTACTTAGTGTCGTTCTAAACAACTCCTCCCAGGTAAACCTGCTTTAGCGAATGTACACATCTCTGCTCCACTCCTCTTGGCTATGGTTACGGGCCGTTGTCGCCCCGCTGCCTTCTGCATCCTGACAGTAGCGCTCCCTCAGCTTGCCTCGTCCACGCTGGTGCTGATTGGCTGGTGGTGGGACCACGTTGAGGTTCTCCTGGTCAGGCTCCGCCCCTTCATCCTCCCAGGAGGCCTGGCGAGGAGCGTGGTGGGCAGGGTTTAGACGGTACGAGCGACACGGGTCCGGCTCCTCGTATGGATCGGTCTCCATGTCGTCAGTGTAAGCGGAATCGCGGCTGCCCTGGGTCTCGGAATCGAACGTGTCCTGCCGCGACAGACCTCGTCCGCCTGTTTGCAACTGGCTGCGTGAAGAGCGCAGCGGCTGCTTCCCACCCAGGTCGCTCTGGTAGTCTTGGAGACTTCCACGTTCAGGCCCTTCCCTTTTCTGTTCTCCATGCACCAAGAATGGCCCCTACAGCAAGCCACACCCCCAAAACACACCACAACAGGCCAAGGCACATGCAGACACACAAAAAACAGAGCAAGCAGCATGTTAATACAAAGGTTAGAGGTCATCTTTTTACCTTACAAGTTAAAGGTGCAGTGTGTAAATTTTAGCGGCATCTAGCGGTGAGGTTGCGAACTGCAACCAACAGTGCACACCCCTCGCACCCCTCCCTTACGGAGAAGCTATGGTAGCCGTCTGGCCGACACAACACAAAGACGTCATCATCTGAGACAGCAGAGTAGCCTGTGTGAAGCAATGAGGTTTCTTCTTACTACTAACAAAGAATGGTCTCTGCTTCTAATAAACCAGACGACTACTACTACAACTTCTTCTTCATGCGTATTCAACGTAGTGACGATGCAAGCTGCCTCTAAAAACATGAACGATTTAGAAGAAGAACAACATAGTGACGAAACACGCTCTGTAGAGTTTAGGGTTACTGTAGAAGCATGCTGGCGCGTAATGGCGACTTGACATAGAGGGGGGGGACCCGCGGTGTATGAGATAGAAATGGCTCATTCTAAGGTAATAAAAACATAACGGTTCATTATGTAAAGTCTTTTTGCACCACTGAAAACATAGTTATGTATATTATATTGCATTTCTGTCAATAGATCCTCCCAAATTTTACACATTGCACCTTTACAGTGCATCCAGAAAGTATTCACAGCGCTCCACATTTTGTTATGTTACAGCCTTATTCCACAAGGGATTAAATTCATTATTTTCCTCAAAATTCTACAAACCACACCCCATAATGACAACGTGAAATAAGTTTGTTTGAAATCTTTGCAAATGTATTAAAAATAAAACACGAAAAAAATTACATGTACATAAGTATTCACAGCCTTTGCCATGACACTAAAAATTGAGCTCAGGCGCATCCTGTTTCCACTGATCATCCTTGAGATGTTTCTACAACTTGATTGGAGTCCACCTGTGGTAAATTCAGTTGACTGGACATGATTTGGAAAGGCACACACCTGTCTATATAAGGTCCCATGGTTAACAGAGCACGTCAGAGCACAAACCAAGCCACGAAGTCCAAGGAATTGTCTGTAGACCTCCAAGACAGGATTGTATCGTGGCACAGATCTGGGGAAGGGTACAGAAAAATTTCTGCAGCACAGTGGCCTCCATCATCCGTAAATGGAAGAAGTTTGGAACCACCAGGACTCTTCCTACAGCGGGCCACCTGGCCAAATTGAGCGATCGGGGGAGAAGGGCCTTAGTCAGGGAGGTGACCAAGAACCCGATGGTCACTCTGACAGAGCTCCAGCATTTCTCTGTGGAGACAGGAGATCCTTCCAGAAGAAAAACCATCTCTGCAGCACTCCACCAATCAGGCCTTTATGGTAGAGTGGCCAGACGGAAGCCACTCCTCAGTAAAAGGCACATGACAGCCCGCCTGGACTTTGCCAAAGGTCACCTGAAGGACTCTTAGACCATGAGATCAACAAAGATTGAACTCTTTGGCCCGAATAGCAAGCATCATGTCTGGAGGAAACCAGGCACCGCTCATCACCTGGCCAATACCATCCCTACAGTGAAGCATGGTGGTGGCGGCATCATGCTGTGCGGATGTTTTTCAGTGGCAGGAACTGGGAAACTAGTCAGGATTGAGGGAAAGATGAATGCAGCAATGTACAGAGACATCCTTGATGAAAACCTGCTCCAGAGCGCTCTGGACCTCAGACTAGGGCAAAGGTTCATCTTCCAACAGGACAACGACCGTAAGCACACAGCCAAGATAACAAAGGAGTGGCTACGGGACAACTCTGTGAATGTCCTTGAGTGGCCCAGCCAGAGCCCAGACTTGAACCTGATTGAACATCTCAGGAGAGATCTGAAAATGACTGTGCACTGTTGCTCCCCATCCAACCTGATGGAGCTTGAGAGGTCCTGCAAAGAAGAATTGGAGAAACTGCCCAAAAATAGGTGTGCCAAGCTTGTAGCATCATACTCAAAAAGACTTGAGGCTGGAATTAGTGCCAAAGGTGCTTCAACAAAGTATTGAGCAAAGGCTGTGAATACTTATGTACGTGTGATTATTTTTTTCATTTTTAATACAATTGCAAAGATTTCAAACAAACTTCATTCACATTGTCATTATGGGGTGTTGTTTATAGAAATTTGAGGAAAATAATCAATTGAATCCCTTTTGGAATAAGGCTGTAACATAATAAAATGTGGAAAAAGTGAAGTGCTGTGAATACTTTCCGGATGCACTGTAAAATAAGTTATTTCAACACATTCCAGGCAATGAGTCTATTATGTCCAAACATTAAAATACTTTCCTTACTCATGCTTTTAGGGGAAAATGCCAAAAACTGATAGTGAGAAGACTTGTGTCATTGCACAAAGCTATCAAAATTGCTCTGACTTTCTCTACAACATGCTACAGAAAGATCATTTCATAAAATGCTAAACCTTACATTTATGCAATAATAAATTCTCACTTTACTTTATAAATACCGAGAAATGCCTTTCAGGTTTTCAAAAATATTAAAGTTAAATGCATCTGACAAACTACAGACACAAACCCAAACCATGCACAATATAAAAAAACCCACTACTCATTAGCGCCCTCTAATGGCCATATCAAACCAATCACACAATAAAAAAAATAGCTCCTTTCAATGCGGATGATTAAAAAAAAATATTGGGCTATCTTTGGAGTCAAAAGTTATCTCATATTGCACCTGAAAAAATTATATACAGAAACACTGACCAAAGTTTATTTGATCTTTTATCATTTAAGTTATTATTATATAGGTTTTTATTTTCTTTCTATTTTCAAATAATTATAAAAAATATAGGATGTATTATATATAATTTATATAAATTATCAAATGAAGCTATTTCAGTATTTAAATATATTTGAGGTGCCCTGTGAATAAATTAGCTGTGTAACTTTGGTCTCCTAGACAACTGTGTAACAGTAAAGACTGAGCAGATGGATGCTCAATTCTTTTTGTTCAGATTGCGGTGAGATAGTTGTGAAAGCGCACACACTGACACACAGGCATTGATCCATCCTCTGTCTGTCTCACTCACTTTCTCACTCGCTGTCTCTCACTTCTACACACAGACACACAAGCACACACTTTCATTTAACTTGGGTAAACAACACTGGCGTTCAATGCACGTATGCAAGCTCCCATTAGAATTTCGGCTCAGTGTTAATAGGATAATGGATATGAGTGGGTTTTTCAGGGCTGGTGCCATGGCAACCTGGAAGAGGGTGGTGATCTGAACTATGTCTCCCAGACGACAAGAGGCCAATGGAAAGTCCGGCAGGCCAATCAAAGGAGGGAAGGGGTGAAGTGCGCATGTTTGTGTGAACTGTGGCATGTGGTAGACTTACGGTTATGAGATGTTTTATTCATGTGTATGTGTGTGTGTGTGTTGTATTATTTATATAATTTGAGAGATCAGTCAAAGGAGAGGAGCAGAGACAGACAATAGAATTACAGTTGGGCATTTCTATCTCTTCAGCAGCCATTGTTACTTTTCAGTGATTAGGAGACGGGTTCAGGACCCTTCAATATTCCATTGTAAGCCTGGCCCCGTCTTTAGAGGGCATGTTCCTCTTCCTGTTGCCCTTGCCCTGTAGCAGGGGAACCATCGAGGAGCTCCATGTTGCGACGCAGGGAAGTGAGTACCTGTACCTGCAGGTTGGAGACGGGTTCGGGCGAGGCCGCCAGGGCGGCTGTGGCCATGGTGCGATTGAGCAGAGGGTTGGGTGGGTTGCTGCTCGGAGGGTGTGTAGCCTTCCAGTAGGCCTCCAGGTATTCAGCGAGGTGTTCACATGCATCCTCCAGCTGATTCTCATCTAATATTATGTCAAAAAGCTCCTGAAAGAGAGAAAAGAAGATGTTTCCAAACAAAATAGTGAGCAAAGCAAATATACAGTTTACATGTTGGAGACAATTACATGAGTTTTCTCTGTTTTCTGTGCTATATCTATGCTATCTTTGCATATGACTAGACAAGATCTGCAAGCACACAAACTTTAAAAATCCTGTATGTGTCTGAGAAACAAAAAATGAAGGAAGAAGGAAATGGAAAAGGAGGAAATACAGCTTAGGTGTTGAAGCACAGCTTTCCCACCGCATTAAAATCAAAAGCAAATGCTGCAAACCTGAAAGTGTACATAAATATAAATCAGTAGAAATCAAAAGTCATATTCTCACAGGAGGACACTGTGCGAGTTTATCAGCTGCCACCATTTGGACGTTGAGATGTTTGGCCTGAGATTTACCCCTGGACTTTATCAGCCTCTGCAACACCTGATAGTGAGGGGGACACAGAAAAGCAAATATACGTCCAATAAACACGTTCAAATACACTGTGATGAAAACAAATTTGTGGTCAGATTGATTTTTTTTTTTTAAGAAATTAATATTTTTATTCAGCAAGGATGCTTTAAATTGATCAAAGGTGACAGTGAACACATTTATAATGTAACAATTTCTATTTAAAATAAATTATGTTCTTTTGAAAAAAAAATGTCAGGTTTCACAAAAATAAAGAATCGTGAAGGATCATGTGACACTGAAGACTAGAGTAATGGCTGCTGAAACTTCAGCTTTGCCATCACTTCAATAAATTACATTTTAAAATAAACAAAAATAGTATTGCACAAAACTTTACTATATTTTCAATAATAATAATAATAAAAAAAAACTTCAGTTTTTTTTTAAAACATTACAAAAATTGTACTGACTCCAAACCTTTGAATGGTAGCGTATATTGTAGCTAGTATTTACCTTTGGAGAGGCAATCTTGATGTAGACTATGATAGGTGCCAGTGACGTCTTGGCCAACTGAGATGGATGGTTGATTGTGTCGGCATCCAGAGCCACTAACTGGAGTGTCCGTGCCAGCTCAAAGATTCTCTCGATTTCACTCTGTACCTCAGCTGCCGGATAAAAAAAAAAAAGTCATAATTTACAAATATACAACATATATACACACTCATGACTGCATCTCATCTTTCATCTATACACTGCAAAATTAATATTCTTAATTTTTATCTTGTCTTGTTTTCTAATAAATATATTCTCAACATTCTTAAAAGAACATAAAACAGGAAAACACCATTATGGTATTAATACATGTTTTGAGATAACATATCTGGAATGTAAGTGCATTTTGTCTGGTTTCATTAGTAGTTTTTGCACTGTTTTTTTGCAGCGTATATCAGAGAATCCTGAAAGCGCACACAACCACACCTCAAATTTACAAAATAAACAATGATTTTCAAAAAGGACTTACCTCTCAGTTTTATTTTACACTCAAACCCATGTTAGTACATATCATGCACGTGGGTGTTATTATGGTCTGCTCGGATATATGCATGTATGAGAGTGTGCATGTGCTAGTTTAGTTCCATTTAACTTTAAGTAAATGGAACACTGAACAGTATGACAGTAGTTTACAGAATAGCGGGTGCATGCTATGTGCAGCTTACTTCATTGATCCATGGCAGTCTGTAGAAAGCTGCCGTTAGCTGTAGATTAGTATGTGTGTTTGCACATGGATATGTGTGGGTGTGAAGTGCTATATGTGAAGTGGCATCACACTTTTTACAGCGAGTTAGAATCAATGCATTCAGTCAATTTTTCAGAGTGTAAAAAATCTGCAAGCCATACTTTTTAGTCACGTTACCATTTAAAAAATGTAATAAAATGTAGTTGTGCTATTTAAGGGCAATGTCTCTTAAACTATCCAGAATGCATCATTTAATTTATATTTATAAATTATATTTATATAATTTATATATACATCAAAAATACAGTAAAACAGCAATATTGTGAAATATTATTACAATTTATTTCTTTTAGGATTCTAGAAAGTTCAAAAGAACAGCATTTTTTGAAATATTCACTGTCACTTTTGAACTATTTAATGCATCCTTGCAAAATAAAAGTATTACTTTTTTTTTTTTTGAAATCTTACTAACCCCAAACTTTTGAATGGTAGTGTATTTCATCAAATCATTGAAATTATTAATATCTTAAGATATAATGTAGGATTCCTAATTTTAGTCAATGTAACATAAGATGCCTGTCACAGGGGTATAAATAAATGAATATGACTTATTAGGAATGTTTTATTGTGATTGTTGTCTCAGGTTGTTAAATTTTAAGGCTATGTGCGCAATACAATGTGACAAAAAAAAAAAAACTTGACCACTACCCTACACGCTATGTGTTGGCAACAATAACTTTTTATTGGAAAAGCTACACTTTCAAAACAGTTGAGCTACTGAAAAATGTAGTCCTGTCATGACAACCCTCGGAGTGTTTAACGTGGGTAATGGATATGACAATGTAAATGTATTTGGTCTTGGCAGAATAGATCTGCTACGCTTCTGTAGCCCAAATGCGGGATTTGCTACTGCCAATACATACACAGACACGCTGCTGTGAGCATGTAAGACATACTGATGCTGCATAAAATAGTATACATGAATTACTCATTGCAGAACTATGCAGGTGGAGCTGGGGAAGGTGGAGAGTTTCTGAAAGCGCGCTACAAACTGCTACAGAAAACTGACCAAGTATTTGAAAGTTGAGCAGCAAGCTCATTAGTTGCTGATGGAACAGGAACCAATCAACTGTGCCCTTTAAAAACAATGTGATTGCTAAGCAGATTGAGTTAAGGGCATATCAGCCTGCGCCATCCAGAGTTTCACGACAGAACTTATGTATTTAAATTGGTAGTATGGTTACTTTTAAGCCGTGTTTCCACCGCAGGAACTTTCCCCAGGAACCAGGGTAACCAGTGGTACCAGGTATGTTTCGACCGCAGGAACCAGGGTCTAAATGAAGTTCCGGGTAAAAATTTTCAGCTCAGAAAATACCTACGCGCTAGGTAGTACTTTTCCAAAGTTCCGGAACTTTCGGGAGTGGGACATGGGTGCTGAACATGCTGACTGGTTGAGTTCACGCAGCATTTTGATTGGTTGACTCCACGCAGCATTTTATTTCAACCACCATTTTTAAAAAAGTCTGTTGCAGTGCGTGCAGTAAGAGTTGTTTGCTATGCGAAGCAACAATGGAGTTTAAAAAATACGACCGATGAACCGACAACAAGGTTCAGGCTTTATTGAGCTTATATGCGGAGGACGAAATCCAGCTGGAACTGGAATTTTTCGCACAGTCCTACGTCACCGTACTTAATCTTCACTGTACTTTACACCACAATAGAAACACAGACAGCAACAGGTCTGGGGGGAAAAAGTTCCTGTGACAAATTGTTTCGGGTAATTTCGGTGGAAAAGCGACTTTAGTTAATAACACCACATCTGTGCCGGCAAGTTAAGACTGTTCACACCAAACTCAAGGTAGAGGGTTAAGTAAAAGGACAGATGGATGTAGAGTTAGATAAATGGATGGAGAGATAAATGAATCAACAGATGGATGGTTATGAAGGGGAAAAGGGTGGGATGATGAGATACGTACCCAGTACGTCTGAGGTGAAGAGAAAGAGAGAGGGAAGAAATGTTTGGTGGGAGGGTGTGGCAGGAGAGAACAGGGTGAAAAAGAGAAAAAAGCCACATCAGACATGACGTAACAGAGCAAGAGGAGGAAACACTAAGAAAAATGTTTATGAAACAGAGAGAATGTGTACTAGTGTACACTTGTGAAAACTGACAGGGCTTGCTTGACAAACTCTCTAAAAGTAGTCAAAATATCTATTCCCACAGAGAGCACATATTCACCAAAAAGTCTATTTATTTCTTTGTCTGACTTTTTCCTATATGAAAACACTTAAATAGTGTGACGACTTCTTTTCTCTATACCAGCTATACCAGAATGAATGCATTTCAACAAAGAGACTGTTTATTTTGCTCTCAGTGTGAATAGCTTTGCATTTTGAAATTTGCTTCATTTTCTTTGTTTGGTCTTAAGTGCCTGGACTAACATTAGTCCAAAATATTTGTTGCTAAACCACATGTTCAGTCTGCTCAGGCTTTACGACCACACGAGGGAGCTCTTTCAGATGCAGTTTCACATTAGTGTGCAGGTGTGTTTCATACCCAGACTGGATCTGGTGCTGGAGCGCTCGATGATCGTGTGTTTGCTGGGGTTGTTTAGAACGGAACGTTTGGCAAGTGAGATGTCTGCTGTAACCCTGGTGATGGATATTCTAGAACAAACAACAAATAACCATGAAATGCTGCCAATTACAGCATGAGTGTATTTTGATATTACCAGCATTAATAATCCACACAGAACTTTGCCATCGATATTAACAGTTTCTTTGATAACATAAATCTTGCCCAATTTCATGACGAGGAGAAGGAATTAATATTTCATATCTTCATTATGACCATGACATGCATATTTTAATACCCACCTGCCTTCAAATTTGTGTTTTAGAAAGTCAAAGAGAGCTTTCTGCATCATATCTGTCACCTGCAACGTAACAAACACAGACCTGAACAAGATGAACAACATGACTAAAATTAAAAATTGACAGTTTTAGAGAGATATATTGTCTTGCCTCGTAGCCTTTCAGGGATGGTCCCACCAAAATAATGGGTCTCATGGAAGGCACCACATCATAAGGAGGAACATGTTCCATCTGAAAGTTCACACACAAAAATAAAGCCTCTTCAGTGACATACAAAAAAACAAATCATGATTTATATATACATTTGCCAAAACTGACCTAAATCTGCATTTAAAAACAGCATTCACATCCAGACATTAAAGGGATAGTTGACCCGAAAATGAAAATTCTGTCATCATTTACTCACCCTCAAGTAGTTCTATGGTAGCCAATGGGGGGCGAGATCTGTTTGGTTACTGACATTCTTCCAAATATCTTCCTTTGTGCTCAGCAGAAAAATTTCATATAGGTTTGGAACAACTTGAGGCAGAGTAAAATGATGACAGAATTTTCATTTTTGGGTCAACTATCCCTTTATAGTGTCCTTCCTCCCACTTCTCTTTCCCTGTTATATAATAAAAAAAAAAAAAACTGACCAAAAGTTTCAGTGGGCTAGCTAGAGTTGTGAACAACCTGAATATCTAAAAACAGCCGGAACAACTACAATATAATGTCATCATTTTGAATACTCTAATTCTCCCAGTCGGGCGTCTGTGCATGTGTGATTGTGTGTCGTTAGCCATTGTGACAGCAGTAACATGCGTGGGCTACGCTCTATTGGAAACGGAAACCGTGGAAACCTGTCAGGGTGTTTTTGCCTCATCTTGTTTGCATGTGCAAGAGGATGGCAGTATGTCCACACATGTGGGTGGACACATGGGCCAGATTCATTCATTTCTTGATTCAATCTGAATGAGATGTACATGTCTCGTAGAGCTCTAGGACTAATACAACCTGACATTTTTTTTTCTTTTCCGAACAATTTTATTGTAAACACAGGACTGGTACAGAAATCCTGTGTCTATATGCCACAACAATTCACATTTAAGCCTTTAGAGAAGTGAACTAGCATAGAAGAATGTGTCTTTTCTGACCTTTTCTGGTATTTTTCATGGTATTTGCTGAGCTGATGCAGGGACACATTGATAACATCCCAAAGACTCAGATATCGTCACAAGTACACAGACACAAACACAAAACCAAAAGTTTGTTGCTATGACTCACCGATTTCTGTTTCTGTTTGGCAGGCCCACCTATCATTCCACACACACACACAGCAAGAGAGAGAAGGCAAGCAAGCAAACAAACAGAAGCTTGTTAGTGACAAATTGTTAATACATTTAGGATGCTGGGAGGAAATGAATAAAAAAATTCAGATGTGGTCAAATGAAGAAAAGATTCAATTTTTTAAGTTGTGGCTTGACTGATCATTCAGGTTGATCTGAGGTAAAATTCTCCCAGCATAAACACAGTCTCACAAGTCTTAGCTCAAATTACTGGATTTGTTAGTCTTCTAGATTCACCCAGAAATGCACCTTCTGTCATCATTTACTCACCCTCATGTTGTTCCAAATCTGCATGACTTACTTTCTTCCCACAAAAGGATGTGAAGAAATGATAAACAGCACCAATAAAATACCATAAAAGTCTGACTGCAGTAAGTCTTCTGAAACCAAATGATAGCTTTGTGTGTGGAAAGACTAAAATATATATTGCTATTTTTTGATAAAAGTCTTACCTGGTGGAGTTCTCAGAACTCATTCAAATAGGCCACTATGTGTCGGTCCTGGTTTTACATGAACGATGCCAAACATCATTGGATTTCGTATTTTGTTACTGATCACACAAACTGGTTTGAATATGCGCATATTCAAATCACATAAATTAGATTTGAGTTTTTTTCAGTGACTTACATTTTACTCTGTTCTTTACACACACACACATATATATACAGTCTGTTCTGGCAACCTGGGTCATACAGGATGAGTAAATGATGAAAGAATTTTCATTTTTGGCTGAACTATCCATTTAATAATGCACTCACTCAGTCCCTTAATTGTGAATTTTAACACAAACTAACACACACGAACAGAAAAGTTTTTTCACATGTTTCAGAAACACAGAAGGTGCTCGGTTAGGAAGGAGTCTGATTATTAGTCACATCTGAAGGAGGCTGACTATTGATGCATTCTGGGGTTTTCACCAGGGGTTACCTTCTTAAAGAAAGGAAGGCGGGGTAGGTTGCCTTGAGGGGAGGTGACACTTCCGCCCACACCCTTATGGTCACGGGTGTCGGCAGGCTCCACCTCCTCAACATCCGAATCCAAAGCATCGTCATAAAGCCCAGAGGACAAGTCAGCTAGGGGACCGATTGGGGGGTGGGCGGGTTTTAATGAAAGGATAGAACAAGAGAGGGGAGGAAATAGAGAAGGAAACGAGAGTGAAAGAAGAGGGAAACAAGGGTAATGGACAGAAAATGAGAGATGAGGAAGAGAGGAAGAACAGCAGCATGATGTACAGATTTTGCTGAGTCAGAAAGGCGATGAAAAGAACACAGGTGTTTTAAAAATGAGTTCTCTGAGTTTGGGTTTTTAAATAAATTATAAATTCATGTTCCAGTGTCATTTGATGTTTACGGTTAATATAGGACTATGGAACATAATTTACCGTACTAACAACAAACAAATATTATTATATGATATTTGTATGTTCAAATGAACATACTGTTTATTAAAATAAATCAATGAAAGTCTCATCAAGTTTTATTTTTTTATTGATTCCAAAACAATATCCAAGAAAAAAAAAAAAACTGTAAAAATGCAATAGTAAAAAACTGGCAAATTAGTTACCTTACCAATATGGTAAAAAAAATTGAAAATGGTCTAAAATTACATTATACTGTATGTAATTTTACTGTAAAATCAAATTTAAAGATACAGATAAATACTATGAATTACTGTATGATTTACGTTGAAAAAAAGTAAAAGGACCTTCCAGGAAGTTCATATGTGACACATCACATATAATTAGATTTATTTAAATAAATTTGTTTCTTCTCATTTTTATGTTACATTGTATGTTATTTAGTCAATGCTTATAGCATTATTTTAGTGTGACGTGTGGTAACCTGATGGTGTTGTATCTATGTGTGTTTGACCGTGTGCACCATCTATATTTGAGTATTGGACATGTTTTATGGACAGGCCATTTACGATAAACTCTTGATTCATCATATGGCTTAATGTTTTACCACCTGTATTATTATGGTGGTTATCAGTACATTTAAGGTACAGCGCAGATTGTAGTAGTTCAAGTAAATTGGTGTATTAACATTATATAATTTCTTTTCATTCAGTTCTTTTGAGGATGCGTTGCCTCACCTGCATTGCCTCACTTACAAAGTCATCAAACTCCTAGAGCTGACACAGCCATGACAGATCACATAAACTACAGGTAGTTCAATGTGAGCTACAATTACAAATGATGATGACAATAAAGACAAAAGGAAGAAAACAAAAGACTAGAAGGATGAGTGATAAGAGGGAAGAGAAGAGGGCAGAGGGGATCCTAAGGGGACGTTTTATCTAACTGTCATTGTATTCAATGAGTACCCAAGTGTGAATGTAATGAGTTGATGTTCTCTGTGTGTGTGTTTAGAAGGACAGGGATGTTATATCTCCATTACAACAGAACCAAAAACTCACAGCATTACTGTCTGATCATACCTGTTCCAGGTGGAGTGGGCCTCCGGGCACCTGTGGCAACATCCAGACTAGAGCTTCCACCAGACTTACTGGTAAATAGATAGAGAGATCAAGTAGTAAAACATATGGTACCCTGTCAAAAGTTTGGAAACATTGCGATTTTTGAATGTTTTTGAAAGAAGTCTCTTATACAGTAAAAACAGTAATATTGTGAAATATTGTTACCTGGAGCTAAGGCGGTTCTGTCTCATTCTCTGTTCTTGTAATTGACGGGTGCTCTCAAGCTTCACTGGGCTAGGGATAAACCCCACCTCACATCCTTCCTTCACCAAACGTCCGATCCACCAGTCATTATTATACTTCTGTTAACAGAAAAACACACAAAAATACACAAGTGAGCACACAGCCTCTAAATTGTGTGTACGTTGAAGATTAAATGGCTCATTAACATACTTTATCAGTAGAAAAATAGGAATAACCTGTTAAACATTAAAGTATGAGGCGATCATTTAAGACATTTCTCCTTATATCGAACCTTTTTGGCATAAAGCGTTCTTTAAAATTAAGTCAAGAACCCTAGAGATTATATTAAACCCCACTGAAACTTTTTTCCCCCAAGTGTGTTTTTACATATACCTATAAATACAGTGAAAAAGAAATTGGATTAAAGGTGTTTCAGACATTTTGATATTTCAGAAATGTGATGTCTGTGATATGTCATCTTATTGAACCTTTAAATGGAAATGTGTCTGTCTAACCTCTTTGATGTGCAGGAAGTCTTTGGGTTCAAAAGAGATGGCCATGCCCTGAACCGGCACATCATCATTAGGGCCTGGGTTATAGCCAACATTAGTCCTCACCGCAAACGCTACAGGCTTGGTCTTCAGAGAGAAAGTGGATGAGAGAGAGATAAATGGAGGTGAAATTGAGAATTGAAACGCAGAGTGAAACAGTCCAGAGCAGAAGGAAGGACACAAGTCATGTGATTGGATTTACAGCTAACATATGGATGTGATCATATATACAGTGAAGAGGTTGGAATAATACTGCAGAACAGTATAGGGCTTCCTAACTCATATCCTGGGGGAACAGCAAGCAACGTTTTGTGTAGCAAGCCTCAATTATCATAGCCAAAAGAATTTACAATAAAGATATATTGCGATATCTATAGAAATCTTGAAGAAAAAATAAAATCAGTCAAATTCATCTTTACTTTGTGTGTTTTTTTTTTTTGTGTGTTTTTTTTTGTTGTTGTTGAAGAATCACACCATTGCATACAAAAGGAACAATTACACTTGATGGTAACCAGTTTGAAAAGTCAGTTCTGTGAACTGACTTCGTGGCTTCATATCACAGAATGAGGCAGAAATTGTATTATTTTATAGTATTGTATACAGTGATAAAGGCCATGTCAGTTGGCATTGCATTATAAATACACATTATCTTATTGAAAATACTCGAGATGGCTTAAAGAACACAGATAAACCATATACTGTTGCAATGGTGTGTTAATTCTCTTCATGTTTAATCGGTCAAAAATGTCTCTTATTTGTGTTTTTTCAGCTACAACATGCGATATCTGGGTGTCTTTGTCCATATTAGGGATCTCCTGGAATGTCATAAGTTTTATTACTCCTATGAACCTCACCTCCGGCGTCAAGTATGAATAAAACATAAATTACATGTGAGAGTTTAGCGTTCCATAATGCTCACACATCACCCTATTTTGGAAAAAATAGAAAAAATTCTGCTCTTTAAAGATATTTGAAGTAAACATATAATCCATAGGTTTTATCCACATCAGCACACAAAATAAAATACATTTAATAAAACAGAAAAGCATGAACAGTTAAGAGATTATTGTAAAATTTCCCATTTCAGGACTAGCAAAATAATTGCAACTTACTCTCTGTACAGTGGCCTAATCTGCAGGATAACGTAGGCGGGGGTGGGTGTACAGGTTGGTGGTTTTGCCTCCTTTTGCACTCACTGTTGACTGTGCAAACTGGGCTGATTAACAAGTTATTTTCAAGGAATCTAAAAAACTTCTACACTGGCGAGCTAACTTTCTTGGAATGTGAGTAGAGTGTCTCGTCTGTCACATCCGAAGGCTTTTACACGGCAGTCTCTGCCTTCCGTATTCAAGTTACGAAGAAAGTGTAAACTGGCGTGGCGTCAGTTACACTTTTTCCGTAAGTTGAATACGGAAGGCGTAGGATGTAGCGTAAGCTTTTTGAACTGCTAGAGTTTGACACTTTCTTCGTAAGTAGAATACGGAAGGCGGTCTGGCAGAAGCTAGATATTTTACTTCATAACTTGTTAAATATGGATATATATATTTTTTTTTTTACACAAACGCATCGCTTCGCTTCAGAAGGCCTTTATTAACCCCCCGGAGCCGTGTGGAGTACGTTTATGATGGATGGATGTGGATGGAAGCACTTTCTTCAGCTCATACTGGTTTGGTAACGCTTACTGCCATTATAAAGCTTGGATGCGTCAGGATATTTATTATTATTTCTCAGATTGTGTTCATCAGAAAGAAGAAAGTCATATACACCTAGGGATGGCTGAGGGTGAGTAATGCTTGGGCTAAATTTCATTTGAAAGTGAACTAATCCTTTAACAAACTTTAATCTAGTTAATCATACTGGTGTTTATGAGGTGTTAAGCCTCTCAAAAATATGTTCTTTCTACAATCAAGCATATTATCATCACAGAGCAGAGTCAGAATAATAGACCCATGAGAAAAAGAAAGTAAGACACCTTAGCCTTCTCTAGAGTGGCAAGAGCTTGTCTATCGGCTTCTTTCCTGAGAGCCTCAGGGTCCTCCTCCAGAGACACGTCAGAGTCTGAAGGACGACTGGTGTAGGAGTCTGCTGAGCCCTGCCAGAGAATAGAGAGAGGGAGTGAGAGGGAGGAAGGGATGGAGGGTGAATCTATGTTAACAGCCTTTGGCACAGTGTTTGCAAAAGCTCTTTTTTAATTAGTATTCCTCATCTAAAAATCAAACACAATCACAATTTTACATCTCTTCTTCCACCAGGCCAAAAGAGAAGTAGCACAAATTACCACACACAACAGTGAGTTATCGTACGATATGCAAACTATTTGTGAATGAAGAACAGGTTGAAGGAGAGGGCAAGAACAGTGTGGGAGGAAGTGAAAGAGAGCAGAAGGTACAGTACAAGCATGAGAAAAGAGTATCTAAGAATATGAGAGGCGGAAAAAAAGAAGCAAATACTTAAAGCAGCTGAATCAAAGGAGATGAGCTTTCTATGATTCTCACAGTTTCTCACAAGGATGTAAACAAATTTTCAAGACATTGGTGTTTTCTCAACTACATGAACTTGTATATCTCAGGGGGATATTATTATTAAAATGAACAGCGTAAATGTTTGTATGTTTGTAAATATTTGTTTATAAAATTAATAACTTTAACACAAATTCCATCATGACCAACAATTTAGCAAAAGTGTTACCAAAGACAGTTGAAGAGCTTAAAATGAAATATGTAAGAAAAAAAAAACAGAACAGAATATTTTTGTTTTGTCTTTTTGCAATCATCAGCATTTTCACAACAAAATTATATCAAACACAATGTATAATTTGAAATTGATTTAAAGGCATGCACACTGCTGAAGGTTGTTAGTGGATACATTAAATAAAGAAATTATATTGTAAAAAGCATTATGAGAGTTTAATTCCACAGGGCCAGCTGAAGAAATGCGCATATGCCGGTATTGATTTGTACTTGCTTTAGAGTCTGGGTAAGTTCATGAACATACTTAAAAGCAGACACACACACACAAATTGTCATGGCTTTGACTTTCACAGTACAGTACAGTACAGTGTCAGAACCTTTATATAAGCCTCCCACTCCTCTCATCTCTTTTTTCCCCACTTTCCTCTCGTTTTCCTGTCCCTGTCACCTGTTTCAGGTGTCGAGCGGACATTTTTTCGTGGGAGGTGTGGACGAGCGTGCGGACAGCTGCAAGAATGACTCACTGGATGGATGTGCTTGCGTGTGTACATGAGTGCATTAGGTTTATCACATATTTGTGAGGATGTGTGTGCATGTTTTAAATAGAAATGAGAATGTGTCAGGCTGACATATGCCGTATGCAATGATGTTAAATTATTCATTGTGAAACAGAGGGTCACAGGAACCCAGCGCACACACACTATCACAGGCTTTACTAGGCAGCAACAGATTGCGCGCACACACACACACACACACACACACACCTGCTAGACTATGACTTTTATAACATAGATTTTATATATGTAATTGTTGGTCCAGTGGTCATAAAGTGGGCTAAATCCAAATCCTGGCAGAAACAAAGCACACAAATTTGTTTTTCTATAATAGGGATTTTCTAATGACATCTAATTCAAAGAAACTTTTCTTTAAATTTTCATTAAGTTAGTTAGTTTATTTATATAGCACAATAAAACAACAGTCGCTTACAATTGTGCTGTACAAAAAAGAATTATAAAAACAATATAAACAAACACCAATCAAAACAATAAAAAAAACAAAACATAAAAAGACATTACATACAGAGAAAACAAGCTTAAAACGACTCACATATTATAAGCTTTCACTTTCCACTGGTAAGTGTTACTCTCTTAAAATGTTTTTAACTTTAGCCAGTAGTCTAAGCTGGAAAAAGCACTTGATTTGACTGTATTAACCTGCTTATTAAATGACAGGGCAGAGTCAAAGACAAAACAAGTTCTTAACAGATGGCTTTACATAAGCAGCTAAGCTGCCCAACACTTGATTTAAGCTTCCAGAGACAGCTAACGGTCCAAACACAATTGCCTCAGTCTTACTCTCATTGGGATTGTAAAAATTATTGGACATCCTTAATGTCTGACAAACAAGCAGATAAAGCACACAGACCAGCATTGTCATTATGCTTAATGGGCATATATATTTGAGTGTCGCCTGCATAACAATGAACACTACTCTGTGTTTTCTAACAATTGAGCCCAAAGGGAGAATATATAAAGAAAACAAAATGGGGGCAAGAATAGATCCTTGGGGAACCCTCAGGTCAAACGTGATTTGGAGGATAAACATCCATTTATAAAGACAGAAAAAGTTCTATTGTTCAAATAAGATTTGAACCAGTTCAATGCATGATCTTGAATACCTGCACAATGTTCAAGACGAGAAATAAGGTTATCGTGATCGACCGTATCTAAGGCCGCTCTCAAATCCAACAGCAGAAATTACTAGAGTTCCCAGAATCAACAGATAATAAAATATCATTCGACACTCTTAAAAGAGCAGTTTCTGTACTGTGCTGTTTCCTAAAACTAGACTGAAAAAATTCAAATACTCTATTTGACTCTAAAAAATAAAAAGGTAATAAAAAGGTTGAAGGTAAATTAGAAATTGACCGAAAATGAGAGAATTGTCACATCAAGGTTTGATTTTTTTCAACAGAGGTTTAAGAACAGCATGCTTTAAAGCAGCACTATGTAGTTTTTCAACCTTAAAATAATGTCTCTAAAATTATTTCAGTGGTAGAACAACTCTTAACCGGACGTATTCTACTGCCGCTGCTACTGCCAGCGGAAGAGTGCGACCTGCTTTACGGCATACGTCACATATTTTGCTCGTAGCCTGGGTGGAGTTAGCCAACAGCTAACTATAAGACAAAATGATGTAATACACAAGTCTTAAAACCATGTGGACAACATTTTATTCTATTATACTATACTACTATGTATTGCACTGCCCACGGGGAAGCTTATACAGCGACAGTATTTACGACAGTGCTAACAATTACACTTATCAACCAAATGGGAGAACCGTGAGCAAATGTTCCATGGTGTTGCTTTAAATATTCTGGCACAAATCCTACATTAAGACATTATTTAGTATTTTTATGAAGATAGTAAGTAAATAAGTAAATGTTATTCATATAGCACATTTAAACACAGCAAAGCTGACCAAAGTGCTGAACAGAGTAGGAAAAAAATTAAATCAGAATAAAACAACATAGAAGACAATACTACAGTAACACAATACTAAAATTAGATTAAAATGCCTGGGAGAAAAGATACGTTTTCAGCCTCTTCTTAAAAATGATGATAGAAGTTGCAAGGCGAATATCCAGTGGCAACTGATTCCATAAGCGAGGGGCAGCAACTGAAAAAGCTCTGTCGCCCTTGGTTTTTAAACGTGATCGAGGGACTGATCAGAAGACCTTAAGGATCTGCTGGATGAGTGTGGAATAAGAAGATCTTTTAGATAAGAGGGGGCTTGATCATTAAGAGCTTTAAAAACAAACAACAAAATTTTAAACTGGATCCTTAAATGGACTGGGAGCCAATGGAGCCATGCTAAGATCGGGGTGACACGGTCAAATTTCTTTGCTCTGGTTAACATCCTTGCAGTTGCATTTTGAACCATCTGGAGGCGAGCAATGGATGACTGAGGAAGACCTAAATACAATGAGTTGCAATAATCTAAACACGATGTGATAAAAGCATGAATGACCTTCTCCAAATCTTGAAAAGACACAAATGATTTAAGTTTAGAAATAATCCGTAATTGATAAAAACAATTCTTAACAACCGAATTTATTTGCTTGGTTAAGCATAATTTTGATTCCAAGATGACACCAAGGTTCCTAACCTGAGAAGAAATTGAGGGGAAATGATTGCAAAGTTCATTAATGAGCCCATTTCTCAATCTTGGGGGACCATAAACAATAATTTCAGTTTTATCTTCATTTATTTGGAGGAAGTTATTTTTTAACCATTTCTTGACATTAAGACAGTCCAACAACGGTTGAATGGAATTGGCAGCTTTCAATAGAATATACAACTGGGTATCATCAGCGTTTAAGTGAAACAAAACATTGTGTGAAGTTAAACCTTATAGGGACCGTCGGCTGGTCTCCACAATGTAGGTGATTTCAGGTTTTAATATATTTGTTTGCAAATTTGTTGCCTAAAATGTGACCTTCTGAAACCTGATATTCTGATCTAAATGGAGACATTCCTTAGACATGTATTGTTTAAATAAACATCTAGTTATAAATACAATAACCAAACGCCCACACCTAACAGAAAAATTTCTTGATGCTTACAATAAAAAAAAAACAACAAAAAAAAAAAAAACTTGATTTACTTTATATTTATACCATTTCTAAAAATGAGGACATATCCAATAGTAGGTTGTCAGATTTCAGTTTTGGGTACAAATCTGTCCCCAAAATATGGTTAAGTAGGTATACACACACCAGAATGATTCAAATCATCATTTTTACTTACACTCATGTCGTTCCAAACCATTATAACTTTATATCTTCTGTGGAACACTAAAGGAGACAAACACTCCTGAGCAATAAAATGGGTCAAGCACAAAATGGCTAAACACTAAGCTTTTAATTGTCTTAACAACAAAAATTATTGGTCAGGAAATTAGCAAAATTTAAGCAAATGCACTACTTAGAAAGCTTGGTGTCTCAGAAAAACATCAGACAAAATGAAGTTTCTGGCAGAATGTGGAAAGTTGTGTGTGGAGTGATGAATCACAATGAAACACGAGTTGCATGGTGATGCTCCAGAGCGATGTCTTCTAAAATCTGCTGAGAAATATAATAATAAATGCATCTCTAGCACAGTGAAGCATGTAAGAAGAGCTGTCATTGTGTGGGGAGCCTTTTTAGCTGCTGCTGTTGGTGAGCTGCTTCACTGTGAAGCTTGCTTCCCACAATTTGAATCGGTAAGCCCCGCCCCTTAGTTACTGTTGCTAACTCGGACAAAACAAATGGAGTTGCTAACTGTCCTACAATGACAACTGTCAGTGTAAAAACCTTGTCCCAAGATGTTTTTGATAAATTTTGGACACAGAAGGACCACCTCTCGTCAAGGAGCATTCAAGTGGGACTTAAATATGTCATGGAGGGATATATAAAAGATTTTAAAATAAATATGGTGGGTAACAAGATTAATTTGGACGCGAGGGTTTACAGATCACAATGCAAGCAGGAGAAGCCTCATGTTACTTTCGTCATTATTGCAGATGACAACATCCAGGATCAACACTGTTCATTTACCGCAGGGTAAGATTAAATTAATTTTCATTAATATGGAGAGGCTCTGAAATATAGACCTTTGTTTATGTGTTTTTAACCTACACTGTACATGACGTGAGAACAGTGTTTAGGCATGGACTCACTAACTTTAATCGTAACTTAATGAGAGTATGACATCCTCTCAGGATACCTGGAAACAATGTTACAAGTACCCCAGGCACATTGTTTTACCATTTTTGTAGCAGTAACACCATCAAACCTTCCAATGTTTCTCTATGGCACTGAAAACTAAAGATGTCAGAGTTCCGGTCCCCATGCAACTGATACTCAACTGCCATTGGCTCATCTGCGTTCGAGGGGAGGGGCTTACCGATAGGTCAACTGAAAAGTAGTTATCTAAAGAGGAATAATCAGGTTTTGTTTTTCAATAAGACGTTGCTCCTGCCCAAACTGCAAAGACAACCAATAAGTGGCTTAAAGCCATTAACATTGAGTGCAATAACACTAACTCTTCTTCCTGATGTTAAGAAAGCATTAAAAGACCACTAAATATTTTGCCATTTTGGCTTGGCCCATTTTCTTGCCCAGGAGTGTACACATTCCTCGCATTTTGATTTTGGGTAAACCAATCTTCATTTTAATTCCAATGTTTAACAACACACTTAAACTACTTCATCATAATTAAAAAAAAAACAAAAACAAACAAACAAACAAAAAACCCAGATTTAATTCATTGGCTCATTTTTGTGCACTCAAGATGGTTTGTATCATCTCACACTGACTTTTAATTCTGGTATTTGCACCTCAGTCCTGTTTTGTGTAACTGTCAGCCACATGCTTAGCAGTTTTCAAGGCCGGTACCAGGTCACTTCAGTAAAGGTCTATGACATCCATTCTCTTCAAACAGCACTGAGAAATTCACAGTAATATCCCAGGCCTAAATGTTATGAAGTTGGCTCCATTGTAGTAGCAACGTATTAACAATAATATTTGCTTAGGCTCCGCAGAGCTCGTAAACAAAGTTGACATTTTCCGTCTTCCAGTGAGTAAAGTTCCCTATGCTGTGTAGAAAGCAGTCTGCGAACACTGTACAAGAATAACACTGTCAGACTCGCTCTAGTCAAGACATCAGCGGCGGCAAGACAGGAAAATGAAGCGGGGAAAGAAACAAAAGACATGCCAGAAGATGACGGCTGACCGAGAGAGAAAAAAAGCGAGAATTGGGACGAAATGAAAAGGAGTGTGTGGGAGAAGTGGAGAGGAAGGATTAGTACTAGCTCTGAAAACATTTTCTCCTACACACACATTGTGGGATGATCAACTGTACCAACAAGGCCTCTCTATATGAAATGAACAATAAATGACTGGAAGATTTTTCTGGTGTTTTTTCTTTTATAATCCTTTCCTAGTTTTTTATAAGAAATATAATTCTGGGTAAAAGTAATGTAATGCATTTAATGCATGTTAAGCAGTATTTGTGGAAAAAAAATGCAGATTACTACATAAAATAGATTCTCTCAGTCATGATTTTCTCTCAAAAATCATGGTTACAGTACTTCCACTTATACAGGAACAAGTGAAACACATTTAAATACATTTGCAAACTTACAGCCACAAGTTTCATATTTCTGTTATTAAAAAATTTCAATCAAAATTTGGTTTATTACCGTTTCATCCTGCTTTGTAAATAACTAAAGCTCTAAAATCATGAGATTAATCAATTATTTTAATCTATTGACTGACATATTTTTAAGTTTCTCTTCAGGTTTACACATCTAAAAGTACTCTAATGATGAGTAGAAAAATATACAGTGTAAAGTTATAATATTTGTATTTTTCACATTAAAACTGGGTCTTTATACAAGAAAATATATGGGTGCCTTTTATTATTAAGGGGGTCCTTGCAAGTGTATCATTACATATGGGGATTCATATTAAAAAGTGTTTGAAAAAAGACAGAGTTCAACGAGTGTAACGTGAAAGAGTCACAAATGCATGTAGCTTCTGGAACTGTGCAACAAATATTTCTGAATTAATTTGTTCCCAAAGCACTACAGGGATTATATTATACATTAGCTATTTGTCTTTAGGACAGCTGAATCGTTCAGGGTATTAAGTGAACAGCCTACAGAATGACAAATAACGGTAAGCACTTGTACGCAGATAACATTCATGCATGTATTCATGACATTGAACTCTACAGCAAGGAACAAGATAAGATGCTTCTAAACAAACCCAGAATTTTGATTGCTCATGCATCTGATATGATCCTCACAATCTGCATCAATCTGATCCTAGACTCTCAGACGTTTTCAAGCCACTTAAGTAATAAATCACAGCTTTATTATGCCAGTGGCCGTCAAACTTAAAAAAAAAAATTAATGTCGGATCACATTTAGAGATATATTTCTTACAGCTATAAATTTGACAAGCCAAATACCCTGCTGTGAGACTAAACCTGTTGATGAGGAGACAAAAGATTTTCTCGGCATACTAAGCCCACATACTTATTATTTTTCATATTTTTAAACTACTTAAAAATGTATTTTTTCAAACCATAAATTAATTTCAGACTAAACAAATCTCCAATCAGCAGTCTTCCAATTTAAACAACCTATCAAACACAAATTTACTGAGCCAAATGAGATTCAGTCAAGCTTTAGTCAGTATAACCCTGATTTTTCTCAAATACAGAGCGATTTTCCCTCAGCATTTCACCTGCTCTTTTACATTACATCACTGCATTTTAGCGTTGCAAATGCACAAGACACTTATGAAAGCCAGCTCAGCCAGTGATTTCACTGAACATTGTCTAAAAAAGCACCTGTATAGAGATGTTTTCACCCTTATTTATAGTTCTGCCTCCCCAAAAAGCTCCTTTGAAATGATCAGTGAGGAAGCATAATTAATCACACCTGATGCAGTTTGTTAATATCTTAATGAATAGCTCTATAAATAACTCTATTAGTTGGTGCATATGGTTTTGTTAAATAATCACACTCCATGGGTGTCAAGAAGACCAGATGGAAACCCAGGCAAAGGGCCCTGGTACAGGGCAGCCAGTACCAGCAAGGTCCCTGAGCAGTGCTGGAGGTCTAATTTAAACCCAGCAGGCCTAAGCAGCTGCCCAGCCCAAAATGGAATCAGACGGCAGCACGAGAGAGAGAAAGAGAGAGAGAGAAAAAATAAAAGGAGAGAGAGGCAGAGAGAAGGTGCAAATAAGACTTATTGAAAAGATCCATGTGTCCGAGGCAGTTTTTTCACGTAGTCGTTAGTACACTTAATTAACCCCCACACAAACTCGCATGTTTCCGGATGTTTCTTACCATTGCAGGCCTTTGAATCCGCGAGTTGGTCTCCATGGCACTCGTTCCTTGCCACGGTAACACGGCGTCACACCCAAAGATCCGAGTCCACACCGAACGCGATGTGTGTGCGTGTCACACAAGGGTATGTATTAATGTGTGTGTAGCTGTGATGGGTGTGTGTTTCAAAAGTTAGGCAGAGGACTATACGTGTGTGTCGGAGAGTGACCAATTGCTCTGCTAACCTCAACACCCCCCTCCTGGCTCATTCTGACACACAAAAACACACACACACAGCTGAAACCTGTACTCAGTTTCTAAGTTGAAGGGGGTAAAATGAGAGAGAGAGAGAGAGAGAGAGAGAGAGAGAATTGTGGAGTGGGGGGTCAAATTGCAGGACTTGTGCTACATTTGCAGACTGAGGGGTTAAATTTAGCTGTGACAGGCAGGGGCAGATCTCTCCCTCTCTTTTTCTCACCCAGTCTCTTCCGTGTTTAGCTCCGGTATGAAGTGGAGAGTCCCAGAAAGAGTGGGAATGTAAACGTCAGCCCAACAGGCAGAGAGAATGAAAGAAAGAAAGAAAGAAAGACAGAAAGAAAGAAAAGAAAAAGAAAAAGAGCAGAAGGAGTTAGTGAGTGACCCTCTTCAACAATCCTCTACATGACAGAAGGGCACCTGACTCATTGTGTCTGTTACCGGTAGATCCCACTCATCCGTTTAATCAGTCACTCCACCTGACGTTGACTCATTCAAGTAGAACAGCTTCATTTAGATCAAAATCACCTGCATGTGCCCTTCTTAATAGTGGATGACTGATATATATTGGCCAGGCAGATAAACTTGCCAGTATTTAAACATTTTGAGATTATCATACAATAACTGTGCCTGTCTGGCCAACAGAGTTTGTTCTTCTTTTTTTCAGGAAAAAAAACCCTGAACCCTAACTATTTTAACTTTTTTACAAAAAAGCATTGTTTGTTCTCTTTTTGCTTAAGCAGACTGTGTCTGTTGTTGTGACTTAGTTGAAAATCAGATCAAATTGAAAATCAAAGTCCAATTTATGCAGAAATCTATGGTAAATCCACATCACATATTCACATTTCCTGCAACTGTGTACCATATATCAATGAATCAATACAAAATGCCAACACCTGTACACAAAATTATAAAAAAAAAAAAAAAAATGTGACTTTCGGAGTGGCAGACATTGGCGTATACGCTGGCATCCTCAAGTGGCATCTGTTTGTTAAAACCACTAGAGGGCGACCTTTGACCCTCAGGAACAGCCTCTTCAACACCACTCACCCATCACCTCACTATAACACTCTTGTCTGTCACCACTCACCATCTTTGTCTTGTTCTCCCTCCCTTTTTCTACACACCTTCATGGCTCCTAATATAAAAAACCTAATATAAAATGAAAACACTCCCAAGTCCAAAAAGAACATGAACAAGGGAGAATCAATTTCAACTTCCCCAATTTCAAACTATATTGGATGTGACATTAAACAAAACGTTTGTGTGTGAGTACTAGAGCTCTTGCTCATTTAAAATTCAAAGGGGCATATTTCTTAGAGGTGCAGCTGCAAAAAAACAGACTATTTAATTAAGGTGGATGTGAGGTAACGAAAAAGAAGAACAGAATACTAGCCAGCTGTGTGTATACACTATATACTGCTATATAATTACAATTAAGTTGTAAAAATGATAAACTTTTCAAAATGTAGCTACATTGTTATCACAGGACGTCATTACATTTAGAGTTGCACCGATATTAAATTTCTGGCCAAAATGATAAGCCGATAATTATTTTAATGGCCAATAACTGATTCCAGATGTATACCTTATTATTATTATCATTACTATTATTATTGTTTATTATTATTATTATTATTGTTAATTTTCTTTATTAATTTTTTTCCTTAGTCTTTTTTTCCTTAGTCTTATTTAATTAACTTATGTTCTTTCTGTTCTCGTGTCATATATGTATATATGTATGTATATACCAAGAGCTCCTGAAAAAACAACAACAACAAATTCCTCGTGTGTTTGCGCACACTTGGCAAATAAAGCTCATTCTGATTCTGATTCTGATAAATGGCTCATATTAAAATTGTATATGTTTTTGTCTAAATAAATAATACAAAAAAAAAAAAACTAAAATCATTTGTTTTAAAAGCTACAAGGCATAATGCTATTAGACATAATAGCAAAATAATGAGATATAACAAATTTTTGGTACTGGTAATAAAAACAAAACAGCAACAAACTTGGACCTCGGGATAATTATATATATATATATATATATATAAAATACAACATGTATGTATAATATAACCCCTTTATTCCTGATTGAGGACACAAAAATATAAACCCTCCTTATCCTCCTTCATATACTTTCTGCATGCTGGTGTTTTTAATCTAGCAATAAAACCATAGAGATAAATATGAAATACCACTCCAGACAAAACAGATATAACCCAGGCAAACAAACACAGTAAACAACTCATGCAAACACGTGTACTGAAGTGGCTAGCACGCAGCGGCTTTTGTGTGGCATCAGGTGTGACCGACTGTGGCATAAAGGGAAATGTGAGGGGATGTTCTGTTGTGCAGCTGCCATTTGAAGCCATGATCAAACACACCAGCCGGTCCTCAGAGAGCCAAGAAGCACTCAACCTCAGTCCTGATCTAATGGCACTGAAACTAATGGGAAAATTAGAAAGTGATCCATCAGGAGAGCCCATGGGGATACAGGGTCAATTATTCAGGGGTCTCATCCTAAGAAACACTGGCTTAAAAGCCACACCCATTACCTCACAACAATACAATAATGTGTGCGTGTGTCCGACAGCGGGACTGATATATGACCCCAGTAGTTTGCGACCACACATTTTTGTCAGCAATCAACACATCGACCTGTACACTTCGAAACACACACACACACACACATGCACCTATATACACAAGCACACTAATCCATTTGCCTCCTCCTCTTCCGACTGTGCAGCATGCTGCGGGGAGATTCGGGGCCCTGTCACCATGGAAACCTGGCCAGTATAAGAGCACAACTGTGTATGTGTGTGTGTGTGTGTATATTTGTTCATATGTGTATACGCGTGGGTGTGTATGAGACCAAGGCCTACACAGGTTTTCATACTTTCTGCTGCCAAAGAGGGGGCAGACAAATGTGGAAACATACTATATGGTAATAAATATTCATGAATCTTCTAAGAGCATTGTGCGGTAGAAGGAACATCTTTAAAAGAGCACTAAATATCTTCATCTTTGAAGGTACACAAGTTTCTGAGGACATGTAAGGAGAATCTAATTTATGGACAGGTATATGTGAGGATAGGTGTGAATCCACCTTTCGAGTCTGCATTTGATGGGAGGGGGAAGGGGGCGTAAAGATCCCAGGCAAGGAGGAGGTATTTTAGCACGACGCCCCCTGTGGATGGGCAAATGTCGTTCAGCAGGGGCTGTGAGAAGGGCTTTGGGAGAGGAGGACATATTTCAGTGTGACACGGGAACCTTCCTTAAAATGTCAGGTGTATGTGGCAGGAAGAAAAAGAAGAACAGAATACTAGCCCACTGCTTCCCTTTAGAATGTAATTGAAATACATTTATTTTGTGCTAAGTATACTACAAATACATTTACATATTTATGTGCTAAATAAAAATACCCTGCAAATGTACTTTTGGTATACTAAAAATTGGAACAACTAATTTTGTACTTAATGCACTTTAATTGTGCGGAAGTATACTTGCTGAGGTCCAACTAAAGACATACTTAAATATATTTGATTATGCTAAAGTGGAACTATTGCAAGTATACTTCAGGTACACTTTAAATATCTTGCATTTAAAGACTGATATTATACAAAGGCATAATATTAAGAAATGTGCATTGTGCAATACAGCAATACTCCAAATAAAGTTTAATTATAATTTTGTATCACTAAGTCTTAAGTGATATGTCAATAAATATGTTAATGGATTTGAAGTATACTTAGTATGAAATAAATGTATTTCAAATAGATTTTTTTTTTGTACTAGTGTTACTATATACATATACACTATACAAATGATTAAACCAACCTGCTATTTTGCTTAGATTTTGATAAACATTTAAAATTGTTACATGCTACATTGTTATCACAGGACCTCATTACATTCAGGGTTGCACCGATATTAAAACTCTGGCCAAAACAATAAGCTAACAATTATTTTCATAACTGATAAATGACTCATATTAAAGGGGTCATGACAGTAATTATTTTAATATGTTCCTTAAGTTTCCCTTATAATGTCTTTAAAGTTTTTTGCACAAATAAAAAACAAACAAATATTTGTGCGGAAGAATGATTATTTTCAACCCTCATTCTGACCCTCTGATCCATTTTAAGGGGCGGCTCCATTAAGGCTTGTCAATAAACGGCCAACACTGTTATTATTATTAAATAATTAATTTGTGTTTTTAGAAATTTACATCAAGGGAGCGCTAAATGACGGCAAAGGAAATAAAGAGGGGAAATAAGCATACACAATTATGCAAAATAAATTGAAATAGACTACCTTTCAAAGGTTTGTGGGTAGTACAAATATTTTTATAGAAATGAATGCTTAATTAATGCTCAAAGATGCATTAAATTGATAAAAATGTATCAACATTTTTAAAAATCTCTTATATTAGCTGATAAGCGATATGTATTTTGGCAAATGTAGTAGTAGTCATTCCATGACATAATAATGTACATAATGCACAATGCAAAAAAAGTAAGAGTATTATGAATGGTAGTGTACTATTCCAAACATACTCAGTGTGTGCTCATGTATCTAAACAACACATTTGTTTGTTCCTATATTAAAAAACTGCATCCTGCAGGCTTGAAGAAGGGAGAGCTTCCTGTAAAAAGGAGTAGAACTGCAAAAACACCCACAGACCAACAGCACAAACTACAGGTCAGAGCCTTTGACCTCAGACTGTCAGCACAGTCAGGCTCGGTATTGTAATGACTGCAACAACTATATGCAGCTATAAGCTGGCATGTAGCTGTTTTAAAATGGATGCTGAGAACCTGATTACATGGTGTATAATGGTTCAAAAGGGAGAATTATACCTTACAATGACTTCTGTGAGGCAAGAGTGACAGACACAAGGCAATTCATAAAGAACTGGCCGTCTTACCTGTCGGACGAAGCTGTTGGAGGTTGTGTCTGAGGAAGTGCTGCCATCTGAACGTTTGAAACGGCTCTTCCTCTTTGCATACTTCCCCTGAAAGAGGGAACATTAGAGAGAGAGAGAGAAAGAGAAATTAGGGGAAATTAGAAAGAATGCATGCCCACTCACTCACTTACACACACACACACACACACACAAACTGTGGATTCCACGTCCTGTCTCTGTGTCCAGACATGATTAAGCATAATTACTCATGTCCGCCAGTGTTCTCTGGGAATCAGTAATCTGATTGGCCTTAACACTGGCCAATGGCCTGGCTGCCCTCGGCAGGGCCCTCTATGTGGCATTCATAGGCGCCAGACTCCGTTGCCATGGAGACCAGAAGGCGGCTAATTGGGTTTGGTGGCACTAAAAGACCCTGATAAATCAGGCAACACTGTAACATGTTCAAAACCCACATTAACAGTGATGCACAAAAGCTTCCTGACACAAATGCTTGCAAAAGCACTTTAACACAAAAAAACCCCAAAAAATCTAAATTGGAAAATTATTATGTAGGGTTCACACAGTCAACATTGTCATAATTCCTTAATGGTAAAGAACATCTAAAAGTTGCTGTGTAACATTTTTGTGCTTGAATAATTATCTTCTCAAATGTACAAATATGAGATCTTTTTGCGGTTTAAGAAATTAAATCTCTCTGTAGGCAGCACAGAAAGAAAGCAAGCCTCAACAACAAAGGTTTTCTGGACTGGTTACTCTAACTACACAATTTTAGACACAGACTAATTGCAAGCTTACTGGAAACTTTTACATAAATCAAACCACAATGCTATATCTTTCTCAATATTGGTAAACATCCTAAGGATTCGCCTCTGTCTGTGCAGATGAAATAATATAATAACATTCATTTAAAACCAAACAGAAGGACAGAACTGCACTGTCTGCATTGCTACTGTGCACAATAAAAGGCTCATAATAGTCTTTACAAAAAAAGCATAATTAAAGTTGTTGTGGTATATGCTCTAAATACTTCTTTAGATAATGAATTTCAATATTATTAAAGTCAAAATAAAAATAAAAGTTTACCCAAGTTTACTTGCTGTCCATAAATCACCTGCTTGCATCATTCTAAGTAAACAAATTATTGTAATAATGTTGAAATAAAAAAAAAAATATGGTCACACTTTAGATTACAGTCCAATTCTCACTATTAACTAAGACTTCTGCCTCAATAAACTTCTTATTAATAGTTAATAAAGTAGTTGTTAAGTTTAGGTATTGGGCAGGTTTAAGGGATGCAGAATATGATCATGCAAAATAATAAGGCATTAATATGTGCTTTATAAGTACTAATAAACAGCCAATATCCTAGGATTATGCATGCTAATAAGCAACTTGTGAGAATTGACCCTAAACTAAAGTGTTACCTAAAGTATAAATATTAGATTAACAACTTAATCTATCCTGTAGGAGCAGATTAGATCAAACAAGAATTTCAGTTTTAGTTTCAGTAATTAAACTTATTTAATGCTGAAAATAACCTTGCATTTTTGACACCGCCTGTTCCTTTACCAATCACCGCATCCAAAGACCAAGGAGGATATCAGAGAGCAGCGCAGCACACATAAAATGTTTTAATCCAACAATCATCTTTACAGAGCATAAACTGTTTAATGCGAAAGGTTTGTGAGTGGCAGAAAATGCTCATATACTGCAAAACCAGATCTGAGAAAGGCCACCAAAATGTCAAGGGAGGGAGGAGGGATGTATTGCTATGGTGATGAGAGGTTTCCTGTTGACAAACAGCCTCAGAGGCTAATTAGGTAATTAAGGGAGAAAAGCTGTGCCACGGGGCAGGGGGAAGGATTTTTGAGTTTGAGTTGAGAGAAGAGGAGAGGAGAGGTAGAGGAGAGGAGAGAGGAGAGGAGAGGAGGCTTTACAAAGTTTAAATGCAATGTCCTCAAACAACCATGTGTGGCTATTGATATTAATCCAATTAATAGCTACATTAAATTCTCACTTATTGTCCTATCCTTAACAAAACTAGGAAATACACTTTTTCTGTACACAACCAGCTTGTTCACACACATTCACACTCGCTTCTCAACACTCCGCCTCCTCACAGCTATGTATAGACATGATTCAGATAGAGCACCTCTCCACAGCACAGGTCACACACATTCACGCTACCGCATTATATAAAGACCATTATATAAATACAGCCCTAACAATCAGAAACACTACTGAAACATCCATCCACACACCAAACACAGTAATAAACCATGCTGAAAAGGATGATGAGTGGCCTGCATGGAACAGGTGCACGTTCATACATCAACCATCCTCTGAAATAAACCACAAAACAGAGAAAAGAGCAGAGCCAGAGAGAGGAGAGGTGACAAATGCATTCAAAAACTGAAGTTAAACTTTTCAAGTGAAAAAGTGACAAACTTAAAAAGAGAAAAGAAGAAGAGAGTGATCGGGAAGCTGTTTGTTAAAGGGTTAGTTCACCCAAAAATGAAAATTTATCATTAATTACTCACCCTCATGTCATTCCAAACCCGTAAGATCTTCGTTCATCTTCAGAACACAAATTAAGATATTTTTGATGAAATCCGAGAGTTTTTTTTTATCCCTATAGAAAGCAACGTAATTACCACATTCAAGCTCTAGAAAAGTAGTAAAGACATTGTTAAAATAGCCAATGTGACTGCAGTGGTTCAACCTTAATGTTATGAAGCGACGAGAATGTGTACAAAAACAAAACAAAACAACTTTATTCAACTCCTACGCTGTTTACGTTGTATAGACGGTTCAGCGCTTCCAGGTTCTACGTCCAAACGCCGACTCAGCATTAGCCAACGCTGTTCATGTGAGTGCCACGACACATGCGTGTGATACTGAGCTAGCGTAGGCCTGTTGCGATAGTCGATATATCGACACAAAAATAAAGGTCACCGTCATTTTGCCGATCGTGCTGCCTCTGTCATCTCGTCTGCTCTCTGAGGCAAAAGCGGGGCTCAGGCAGCTCCTTCATACACAGAGCTGACATCGACAGGCGGAAAAATGCGCCATTCGAGTCGTCATAGTGTTTTCCTTACAACTACAGGCAGTTTGGAAGAATAAATGCAAATGCACTCAGTTTCCGCAATCTACTGGTGCAAATATAAACATGACAGCGCGAAAGTGTTTTTTCTACTTGTTATTTTGCAGTTTTTATCAAAGGTTTATTTATTATTTATTCAACATTATTATTTTTTGATGCTTCAATTCCAGTATCTAAATATTCTTAAAAGTTAAGTTCATTGTCATTTGAAAGTGTGTAGGCCTTTATTATTATGCTGTTATTATATTAGGCCTATATTATATTATATTATGCTAAAGCACTTTGGTCAACGGCAGTTGTTTTAAATGTGCTATAGAAATAAAATTTGTATTGTATTGTATTATATTATGATTATATATTCAGTGGCATAAAATGGTCTTAAAATGACAATAATATCGCATATCGCGATTATTTCTGGGGCAATATATCGCACAACAAAAAGCAGTTATCATGACAGGCCTAAGCTAGCGTTCTGACGTAGAACCTGGAAGTGCTGCAACATAAACAGTATAGGAGAATGACAGGGTAGAGAAGAAATTGTTGAATATAGTTGTTATTTTTGTTTTGTGTTCGCACACAAAAATTATTCTTGTCGCTTCATAACATTAAGTTTGAACCACTGCAGTCACGTGGACTATTTTAACAATGTCTTTAGTACTTTTCTGGACCTTGAATGTGGTAATTACATTGCTTTCTAAGTGGGATCAAAAAACCTCTCGGATTTCATCAAAAATATCAAAATTTGTGTTCCAAAGATGAACGAAGGTCTTACGGGTTGAGTAATCAATTAACTATGAGGGTAAGTAATTAATGACAGTTTCAAAAGATTTCATTTTTTGGTGAACTAAGCCTTGAAGCTTGTACAAGGTTATGCTATCACCAGGGAGAGCAATTATGTTTTGAGCAGTGTTTGGTACTTTTTTTGGCAGTACATGGACATTTTTTGAAGTAAGAGTTGATTTAAAAAAAAAAAAAAAAAAAAACAGAGAAAAGACTCCATCTAAGAAGAGACTAAGACTCCATCACAAGTGGGCCAAAGCAATTTTTTAAAACTAAAAGAAGTAGATTATTTTTTAATTATTTTTCAATTTCATTCAGAATTAGGTTCACTTAGGAAAACAAACACTACCTTCACAGTTAGGATAGATAGATAGATAGCCTAGATAGATAGAAGTGGTCTGATAGATAGATAAATTTAGTTTGATAGATAGATAAATAGATAGAAGTGGTCTGATAGATAGATAGATAGATAGATATTTAGATAGAAGTGGTCAGATAGATAGATAGATGTACTGGTAAATCGAAATGGATGATAAAATATCAATATAATAAGCCACTGGTGGTCCGGTGTGGGCGTGGTTTAGGGTAAGAAAGATCCCCATGGTTAAAGCGTTATGTGGTGACATCACATTTTATAGCGTATGTTGACATCATCTTTCCTGCACTCAGTGTGTCAGACACCACTTTTAATTAACTTTAACAGACCGGCTCATGAGACGAGCCTTTAACTAGTACCAGATGTAGCTTACTTTTTAACTGAACAAAAAGCGATCTCTTGTTTAATTAACAGTGATGTTCGTAACTTATCAACAGAATAGACTGTCATAAAAAATGCAAGACTCTAGTAGACCAGCTGTCTAGAGAGACAGAGTGAACAGGGACTAGGTGATGAAATAATGTTATCCCTTTAATTACAGGAGAAAATGCAGCTTTTTCCAAACAATTATCCATATTCAAAACAACGAAGCTCATACATAAACAACTTTCTGTCGCTTTCCTCGCAGAACACTCGTAAAAGACATTGTGCCGAGCACAAAGATGCCGTCTTGTTGCCAAGTAACCACAATGAGACACGGTTTATAACGACTAATCTTCGCCATAAACAAAATCTGTGTTTTCACTCAGCCATTCTTAAATAGCGGGCAGCAGGTTGTATTTTGTCTTCCGTCGGTTGCTTGCACTGTACAGTGTCTCTCTCTTACCTGAGCGTGAGAGCCGTGGTGGTCGAACATGTCCATTTGGATTTCCTGGGTTGAGGTGGAAGGCGTCCTGGACATAATACCCTCCTGTACCATTGATTTAAACTTTGAATTTGGTTTTATCGTTTCATTTAGAGCCCGCTTTCAGTTTATTATGCATTGTAAAATAATTAAAGATAAAATAAAACAGATAAAGGTGGTTTTCCTCTTCCCTGTGCCTTATGGATGTCTTGCACTGTGCTGTTGCGCCCCCAGCCCTGGTGGCGTTGAGCAGAAACCCTCTCCCTTTACAAATAATACGAGCCTAGTCTCCAGCTGTTCAGCGGAGGGACCAAGCTCCGCCCACCTTCCTCATCAATCAATCAGGTAGGAACGGGGCGCGGCTTGTTGACTATCCTCGCACTGATTGGCTGATCGAATGAATATTACTATGTAGAAGATGGACGATGGAAGATGTTCTACTCCACACTCTTGTTGCTGCGAGATGACCACACCCATTGATTCTGTATTATTATTAAAGAAAACCACAATATGCCATTTTCTGCTATGTTTATATTTACTTTATTATTTGGTTAATGCGTCTCTGACAAATATAAGATATTAGGAACAGCTGAAAAACTGCATTTCTGTTTGCTAAAATCACTCGGTTCTTATGAGCCAGATTTTAGTAGTCTACAAACCTGCAGAGGTATAAAGAGTACCTGAAAACCATACTTGAGTAAAAATACAGATACCTTACAGCGAAAATTACTCCATTACAAGTTACAAGTCACCAATTCCAATACAACTTGAGTAAAAGTCTTAGAGTATCTGATTTTAACAGTACTTAAGTATTTTACTAATGCTGAATGTCAGCTAAAAGATGCACTAGTCCTCGACACTTGAGAGACATGCCAATGAAAATAAGAAACAGTTGATTTGTAAGATGAGAAATCATGTTTATTTTCTAAAATCATAATCAAACTGAACACCTCAAAATTGCAATAAATCAAGGTCGACAGTCTCAGTTAAGCTCAAGTGCTCAAAAAGGCCATAAATAAACCAATATCCATCAAAAAGATCTTATAACGGATAAAATAATGTTAAGTAAAATTAAAAAGTCAAAGACTAGTTGCACTAGATGTGCTGGTTTCGGCCTTATCACTGGCTGTTATTTCATAAACCAAACATCTGCAATTCACAATTACCTGCTAATGCACTCGCATTCACATAAAGTAGCCTTGCTGACAAGTTTGAGTGAGTAAAGGCAAAATGCACAAGATATAGTACCTTCAAATCCCTTAGATGGCGATATCGCTTCTTTATAGCAGAAACAAACTGCTGCAGAAAAAGTTAGGTGCCGTGTAAAATGTAATATGCAATTGCATTACTAATCACAAATGTATTGGAGTAAAAAGTACATTTATTTGTTGAAAAAATGTAGTCAAGTAGAGAGTAAAAGTTGCTAATATCTTTACTACAAAGTAGCGAAAAAGATCCTTAAGTACAGTAACTAATTACATTTATTTAAATACTTTAGACCTCTGCAAACCTGGTTTCCTGCACTGCCCTCTCATTCAACAGTCAAAGACCAACCAAAGACGACAGAACAGATTGAGAATAATCAAATCACAATCAGAGCTTTATTGCTAAGTATGTTTGAACACACAAGGAACTTGTTTTGGTGACAGAAGAAGCTTCCAGTACAGAGACAACAACAGTATACACATAAAAAGATATATGTGAATAAGACACACACAGAGAGAGAGAGAGAGAGTATGTCGCTTTCCAATTTTTTTGCACTTGCTAATACTACTAACACTGCACTTATCATCAAGACACTCCCAACCATTATTTCACTACTACAGAATCCCAATATCTCAACAGACGAAACACTGCCCCCGTGTGACCATTTTATTGAACTGCAATCCAAAGCCAGCCTACAGACACGAATGCATACAACACCGAGCAGCGTCATTGGTGGACCGTACCATTCCGAATGTCGAGGTAGTTATATCATGTTTTAAATGTATATTAAAGATATTACTTGATTAAAATATAATAAAATTGTTTAAATTACCTAATGTACATCGAATAAGTACATTAAATGCCTTTAATTTGTTTTTAATCGAAATTACCTCTGTGATACGCCCCCCCTCCCATGAATATAACGGTATAATCGTAAAAAATCTTCCTCTTTGACAGTGGCATTCGACTTCCGCTGACTAGCAGCCATGAGGTACGGTATTACATATGTTTTTATTGTGTTTTATTGATCTAACTCATATTTTGTTTTAATATATTTTTAAGTAGAAACTACTTGGGCCTTTTTTAAACACACAATTAAACGTCTGAAGACGATGTATGATGTAATGTTACTATATGGGTATAGTCGCCATGTTGTGTCTTCAGACTGGTAAACGTGCTGTCGAAACGATTAGATGCTGAATAGTGCGCGTTACAATAATTTAAATTCATTGTACTCCCTAAAACGTTTGTCAAACGTAGTTTATCATTATGTGGTATTCTTATTTTGATTTTATGTCCATTTTCGGATATAACAAAAGTCTACGTGGTGAATGCGGCCTGCTTATCAAGCGTGCTCAACATGCTCAGACATGCCCCGTATATAGATTAGGGTTACTTTTACGTTTTGCTTGTTCTAAGACCAGGGACGGTTAGAAATAAACGGTTATATGGCCTCATGTTTTGCTAGATTTGAGCAAAACGGCAGGTTTATATTATATAGATGCACATAAGTCTCTATTATTCTGTAGGCTAACGTTACTTGTGTGAACATGTGAATCTAATACTGCAGCAGCACACCTTGTTAGGCAGGAGTATATATTATATTGTAGTCTATGGATGGATGAATATTAATTAAAATTATTCAATGAAATTGTGATTGTATAGTTTTGTTCTAAATGTCAAGAATTTGTGTGATTGATCTAACATTGTCATTTCTTCTCCAGCATGCTTAGGCTTCAGAAGAGGTTGGCGTCCAGCGTTTTGCGCTGTGGCAAGAAAAAGGTGTGGTTGGACCCAAATGAAACCAATGAAATTGCCAACGCCAATTCCCGTAAGTAATTCAGACCTCCTTGAATACTCTTCTCTGCATTTGTGCAATGAATTAATCATTTTTTTGCCTTTCTACCTTTGTTTAGGGCAGCAGATTCGCAAGTTGGTGAAGGATGGTCTGATCATCAAGAAGCCTGTAACGGTGCACTCTCGTGCCCGATGCCGCAAGAATACACTGGCACGGCGGAAGGGCCGTCACATGGGTGTTGGTGTGTACCAGTTTAATGACATTTGGTTATAAGTTGCACTATTTAGCCTGAATCCAGAGAAGTTCCTGTAATCATGGCAATCTCCACAGGGCAAATTGTCAGTCTTGTGGGGCTTCCAATTGTAACTTTTTTTTTGTTGTTGTTGTTGTTGTAGCAATTTTTAGTTTATGCAACACTATTTTTGTGCTATGAATACATTTTGTTGCAATGTATCTTGAAATTAATGGGAAATAACAATTCTGTAATCCAGGGCACTAAAAGTGGGCAGTTATTTTCTAAGTGTTTAATTGATTTATTTGCATGCAGGTAAGAGAAAGGGTACAGCGAATGCGCGTATGCCAGAGAAGCTGTGCTGGATGAGGCGTATGCGTATTTTGCGACGACTTCTGAGACGTTACCGAGAGGCTAAGAAGATCGACAGGCACATGTGAGTCCACCTTAAAGATGGATTCAATTGAATTTATTTAGTATTTTTATACACAGTAGTCAACATTTGAAGTGGATCAAAAAAGTTAATCAAAGTTGTACGAAGAACTAACTTTGAGGTTTTGATCCACTTCGAATGTTGACTAGTGTAGTTTTACGCATTGACGCTCAACCATATAGCAGCATTTTATGACTGCTATTATGAACATATTGCAGATTTGGCAAGATCCATTTTCCTTAAAAGCTTAGTGAACGTACAGTCTGAATGTTGGATACACAAATGAATGGTTAACATTTGTTTCTCCTTCAGGTATCACAGTTTGTATCTGAGGGCAAAGGGTAATGTGTTCAAGAACAAACGCATCTTGATGGAGCACATACACAAGCTCAAAGCAGACAAGGCCCGCAAGAAGCTCTTGGCGTAAGTGTGCAAACCACAATAAGTGTCATTACACATCTCAGCTGCTGTGCTATTATCTTTTTCTAAATTGAGTTGAAAATAACTGAAATATTCCATGGTAGTTATAAATGATAAAACATGGTTGTACTCTGCTGTAAAGAACAGTGCTAATCTGTGTGTCCTTTCACCCTGCAGTGATCAGGCAGAGGCTCGTCGCTCAAAGACCCGGGAGGCAAGGAAGCGTCGTGAGGAGAGACAGCAGGCTAAGAAAGAGGAAATCATGAAAACTCTTTCCAAAGAGGATGAGTCCAAGAAATAAGTTTCTCTTATTGCCCTGTCCCAAAAGTTCAACTGTGATTTAAAATAAATATACAGTTTGTTACAGCTCTTTGGTCTCCTGAGTGTGTGTGTGTGTGTGGAAGGTTAATTTATTGAGCCCAACACAAGTTTATCCAAACGTAAGATACAGATTAGAAAAGAGACTAGGAAGCATTCTCACAACACTAAAGGAACAATTTCTAAATGCTTATTAAAAAACACATTTCTCACAGCACTGCTGCCCCTGAGAATTCAGCTGATTTTTTTTTTTTGTAATTAACTTAACAAAATGGCAAGCTGCCAGCGTAAGAAATGACTTGGCAGCAGTCTGAAGCTGTGAATGCCAACAGAATGGCATTAGTCATTTAAGAGAAGATAAGCTCTTTTGATAAAACCAGGAGGTCATGACCATTACAAATAATTACATAACTAAACCAATTGTCAAAATGTAAAAATATAATTGCCCCTTAGTTTGAGTTGAGCAGATCTGAAAATATTGGTACAATGAGCTGCAAAATGGCATTGCAAGAACAAGGAAACCATTCTCGTGTTGCTTAATGGTGTTTTACAGTGTCCTGCTCAGGCTCTGCTCTCTGTCCCAGTGAGCTGTAGGGCACCTCTGTTAGTCTTTGGTATTTAGCTCATCCTACAGAAACAAATAAAAACTTGGTGAAATGCTAAGTGTGTTTTACTGTCTGATTTATAATGAAAGACTTAATGGGTTCTAAATCGGTAAACCAGTCAGAGTTTTTTTTTGATCTGCCAACATCGCATTTGGCCCCACTAACAAATAATTGTTATACTATGCTAACAGGATTATTATACAATATTTATGAGTGTGTATATATATATATATATATATATATATATATATATATATATATATATAAATGCAACAATACAGTTATCCCATGGTTCAATACATAAGTAGGCTTTTTAACCACAGTTTTTGGTTTGGTTTGGTTCTGATGGCTTGGCATATCAGTGTTTTTTATTCTATGCTTAGGCGATAATTTTTTTTTTTTATTACAATACTCTGTATTTATATTTATTTAATATTGAACTAATTGTGGCATCCATAATATATACATTTTATGTCAGAAATATATTTATATTTTTAATTAACAATTTACAAAGTATTAGACTTCTATGTTTTCCAGCTAGGTAATGTTGCATTATTTGACATTTTAATCAGCTCACCTACAGTAATGTTCTCTGGCAGAGTCAGGGCATTTCTGCTGACACACAGGAGAAGTGATGCTGGTAAAGTCGGTAACAGTCATCGTGAAGGTGCTTCTTACAGTGACGTGACCATCTGATGTTCTGACTGTTTAATGTTTTGTAAAGGCCAGTGAATATCAGGCAAAGGCACACCTTGACTGACACACGCATGCAGAGCCCTTTAGTATCTGAGGGTGAGCTGCAATGTACATGAACATTAAACATTATCAGAGAGAGTTAGCAAGGCTTTTCAGATTTTTCCACGTGATCTCTGCTTGGTGATCCTGAGGGACAGGCGTATAAAGGAGCTGTTCAGAATATCCTAAATATTCATGCATTTCTTCAGATTTGTGGGCAAAAACTTGTTTTGAGTGGAGCCCTTTCCATGTTATTTTTGGATCAATAACAGGGCAGTGCTTTGAAAGGCTGCAGTTAAAAAGTAAAAAAAGTCTCCTCTCCGGATACAAGGACCTTGGAGTAAGCGCTTGAAGTGAGATCAACTTTTGCTAGAGAAAATAAAGACAGAAGAAGTTTACTGCAGAAGATTCAATTATGTAAACCCTAAAAACACAAAGAACAGTTATGAGAAAATAATATTTTAGTTTTACTACTTCAAAATTTCACACTTAATTCAGTTTGTTACTTGCCATTTGTTTGTAATTGTTAGTAAAGTTTATTAGCAATTTCTGAGTGAAAATTGACCTGGGACTTTGTAGTATTGTGTGTGAATCTCTCAACTACAATTACACAGGTTAGTGTTAGTGTTACTTTAAGTATTTCAATAGCAAGCACATAATTCACATGACATGTCGCTCCACTGTGTATGAGTCATGACAAACGCACGTTATATAATATAAACACAGTGCCATCTACTGGACTCTCTGGGTGTCAGTATTACCTGTATGACACTGGAATCATAGCACGATGGGTCAAAACTTTAGTGCTTCTAGATGGAGGCACTTTTCACCAACTGAATCATCAATTATGTTCCTTGAGTTCATTGATGACGCCTTAAAATAAAGTTCAGTTGGTTAACATTAGCAAAACAATGTTAATAGCAGGTTAATATTAATTTATAAATATACTATTGCTAATTGTTTATTTATGTTTGTTCCCAAGCTAAGATAGATAATGTTAATTAATACAATATAAAATGTTAAATATGTTAATTTGGTTATTTAATATTATACAGTTTCTGTGAAATGTTTCCTAAAATGCACAGTCACAATCTCAAGTCATGGTATATCCCCCCTTGCTGGTTCTTTTCCAGTTGCAATTCAAAGTCATAATCACCTGCAACAGTTATCAAAACAAATCAGAAAAACATTGTGATGCAACTGAAACTTCATGAATTATTGTTTATGACTGAAAGACTGCTTGATCTCACCTCCTGGGGCGAGGAGCCCATATATTGTCCAGTACACATGTGAAGAACAAAGAGCAGCAAAACAATGTCTCATGCGGAACAGACAGTAAGTTCATCCTGCTATTTTTTTTAAAAGAACAGTATTATGAAATTTTGAACTTTAGAAGGAATTCAAAAGCTAAAAATTGCTTCTTCTTCTTCCTTTTTTTTTTTTTTTTTTTTTTTGTCTTAATCTCCCCACGTGGAACTTGAATATTCCTCTTTCAGTGCTTCTTGATGCTAGCTCATATTACAGTTCAGTGTGCTGCAGAATTATTTTTATCTGGTGCACAACACAATAAATCAACGATGTTGTGAATTAGAAACCTTTGTGCTAAATTCCTTAAATGCAAGATAAGAGAAGCTACGGTGGCCAACACAGGACAAAAATGTCGTCGTCTGAGACAGAAGAGAAGCCAGTCAAGCAAACGCGCTTTGTAGTGCAGCTGGTCCGTTTAGGGCTACTGTAGAAACATGCCGGCGCAAAATGGCGATTTTGCGAACATGTTAGGGGACCTGCGGTGTATGTAGATAGAAATGGCTCATTCTAAGGTAATAAAAACAATGGTTTATTATGTAACATCTTTATACACCACTGAAAACATAGCTATGTATATTACATTGCATTTCTGTCAATAGATCCTCCTAAAATTCACACATTGCACCTTTAAATGGAGAAATTTGGAAATACATTTCCATTTTAAATGAGCAAAACCTCAAAGATGACTGATTCATAGGAATGTGAAATAGAATGGAATAAACATAATGTCTGTCATGCGATATTTGACATGCTGCAACATAGGCTACTGACTGCAATTTCAGATTTTTTCCCTATTGATCTCCCTGAGCACAGTAAACTAAAACTCCATAATGAATTCAAGTACTTATGTTTGTAGCTGAACTTTAGTAGGACACTATAGATGATGATCTTTCAATGGCTGGAAACACATCAACAGGCCGGTTGTTGCGTAAATATGCACAAATTGTCAGGGTTATGTTAAGTTTTATTGTGCTTACGTTCATGTGCCTATGTTTCTTGTATATCCTTTCAGTTTAGCCTTCTTTATTTCCTAGTTAGTTTCCTTAGTTACTGATTATTGTATAATTGTATAAATCATTGTATAAACTAAATATTTAGGAAAGCCTCAGACGAGGAGTAATGTTTGGAATTCAATTATAGACCGCTTAAATTATATCAATGAGCTCTTGTTGACATTAATACTTGCTTACATTTAAGGAGAAAGAACATTACGTGAATACCTGACTTGACGTGGCTCTTCAGCATGATGGTGTGTGCATCACTACACAATTTTGAAAATGAATAAACAAAAAAACTATAGCAATTTAAAAATATCAATCTTATCAGTATTTATTAAAACATCAGTTTTGCTGTTTTATTAGTATTCTAGTAATATTTATCGCTCATTTGTTTTAGATTCTATTTATTTAAAGAAAACAAAGGAGTTGAAATGTTTTCAATGTCACAAATGCTGTTGATTGAGGTTATATAAATTGTACTGAAACAAATGTTCCTAACTAAAGGGCCGTTTACACCACACAGTTTTCAACTAAAAACGGAAAACTTATGCGGTTTGGCCGTTCATTTACACGACAATGGCATTTTGGTGGCCTGAAAACGCAAACTTTTGAAAACGGGTTTCAAAGTGCAAGTTTTTGAAAACGGTCTCTGTGTAAACAACAAAACGCGAATCTGTGAAAACGATAACGCCATGCACATGCGTATTACATGTTCAGTCTGAAGTGTTTCATCGCCATCTAATGGCCTGACAGCAGAATACAGCGTTTTTAGTCGTTTTCACGGATTCGTATGAATGGAGATCGTTTTGACAATGGTGTCATCTGTACGCGGAAAACTCAAAGGAAAACTTCTCCGTTTTAAGCATATAGTTGTCGTGTAAACGTATCCTTAAAAGGGATGAAAAAAAAAAAATCAGGAAGGGATAAAAGGAATCAGGAAGGGAAGAAATTTGTTTAGAAATTGTTAGCAAAGTGTCTGTGTGTTTGCATGAGCACCATCTTGCTGTTCAGTTCTCCAAAATATTCTGGGATTATTCATCTTGTGCTTCCTCTTTTACTGCTGACATGCAAAAACACAAATATTCATGCTAGAAAATGCAACAGGACTCACATCCCACACTAAAAGTGTCACTGATGTTTACTTTAAGAGTCATATTTGTCTTATCAAAGTAATTTCTGCTGACACACACTGGAAAACTGATGCTGGCAAAGTCAATAACAGTCATCGTAAAGGTGCTTGTTACAGTGACGTGACCATCTGATGTTCTGACTGTGTTTAATTTAGTGTTGTTTTGTAGAGGAGCATGCAGAGCTGTTCAGTATCTGAGGGGGAGCTGCAACGTATACAAACATTAAACATTATCTGAGAGAGTTAGTAAAGGCTTTTCAGCGTAATAAATGAATTAGGATGTAAAATATAACTGCACTCACAATAAACTCCCAAAGTCATAACACTTGCACTCCTAAAAGTAATTTCACATGTGATATCTGCTTGGTGATCCTTGTGATGGAATTTTTAAATTAAACATAGCTAACATTTCTTTTTCCTTGCAGGAATAACCTAAATGTCCTTAAAACTTGGGTCTAAGTCAGTGTGTGTCTGAATCATATCCGAATATAACAAAAGGGGAAATGAAACTAAGGGACAGCTAGACAACTATCTCAATATAATAGCCCCATGAAATTGAGTAACCAACAAACTAATAAACACATGATTTGGGCAGATCTTGCTTTACCTATAGTAACAGAAGGGTTTGACATATGAAGAACCAATCATATTGTAGAATGCTTTGCCATTTTCCTATCCTTTATAAACTGTTGAATTCTCTTTGCTGGTGGGATTCCCTGTGATTGATACGAGGTCCTCCGGCCATGATTAAAGCATATTCTAAGGCATAGTCTGGAGTCTGTCTGTTTATTGCTGTGCAGCAAATTATTGGAACACTAAAGACTTTATTTCCACGTGACAAGAGACGTCATTCAACTCAGAGTGAGACTCTTAGGCGGGGTTATGATTGCGGTCAGGTAACTATAATTCTTGTCAACCTTTGTGGGCAGAGTGGCAGTCACCTGAGGATAATATTGTGGGTGTCTAGGAGACACGCGGTTTAACTTAAGTCATGTGCGTAGGGGAAAATCTACCACATCCTCAAGGACAGGTGTATAAAGGAGCTGTTCAGTGCACATCAAATATGTATTTATTTTAATGAGATATCTGAAAGGTAAACACTGCTTTGAGCTGAGCTCCTTCCAGATTACTTTTGGATCACTACCGAGGCAGAGGTCTGGAAGCCTGCAAGTTATAAAAGACATATTTCCAGCTACAAGGACCATAGTGTTTAGACTGATGTTCACTTTTGCTGAGAGAATAATAGAGCAGATTGTGCTATTTACCTGAATGCAGACACCCATTTCACAAGTTCACATTTACATATAATTAAATAGAGTAAAAGTTATGCGTATTTGGCGTGCTGTCCAGGGAGAGGGCTCAGAGCTCTGAATTTTGGCCCGAACCTCGAGTACTCACCCTGGTTGTGGTAAGAATAGATAGAACTAGAAGTGAGGAGATGGGATGGTGGAGGGATGCTGATAAACTGTCAGATGAACAGAGGTAAGTCTGCTGTATATATACCTCTTGTCGTTGGTTGAGTTGATTAACTTGTGTTAATTAGGTTAATTATCTGAACCTGCTCCTCCCAAACTTTGTTAATAAAACATCATATCATGCAACATTGAAGAGTCAAATATGTCAAAAGAAATTCTATGTTCTAAATGCCCATAAACACAGGGCCCTAGACAAATAAAATGCTTGAAAATGCAACAAAAATTAAAATGTACAACAATAATTTAAAGTCTTGCCAGGAAAACATTGTGTGCGTTCATATGCAGTTTCATATCAGTGAAATGTGCACAAGGAACAAAGTGCAAGACTTTAAGTCCAATTTGCAGATTCTTATAAACTGGTTATTTTTAATGAGTCAGTCAAAGATTTATGAATAAAGAATAAAGTCATTCAATGCCTCAAGGTTTCAAGCCCTGAAATAGGAAATATGTGCAAAAATAAAAAAAAATCTCTCAGAATCATTTGTTGGACCTGATGGATTGAAGTAACTTCATCCTATGATTTTTGTTAAAAGAACAGTATTATGGGATTTTGTATATTCTAGGAATTCTAAGGCTAAAAAGATTTTGATCTCCCTTTTTGAAATCTGGATATTTCTCTTTCAGGTGATTCTTGATGTTATTTTACAGTTCACTGACAGTGTATTCATGTCTTTGTTTTTAAAAGAAGATCTGCAGAGTCCAGTTAATAAATAACTAGGCTTGTGGCTTTGTGTCTTGTATTGTATTGTGCATTCCACAATAAAAGTGTGTTATAAGCTAGAAACAAAACTTTTCTCTGCTAAATGCCTTAAATTCAAATTCTCATGAAAAGAAATAACTTCACATCAGCACATTTCTAAACATAGTTCTTCCTCTTTTAAATCAATCAAAACTTTTTCTAAAACCTCAGAGATATGACTGACTCAGACCTGATAGGATTGGACAGTGGATCTATACTTTGACTTTTGAGTTTCTTAGAAGATAAAGGAAGAACATGGAATATCTGTCATGAGATAACTGATGTGCTGCAACATTTCCTGATTGCGATCGTATTGACATGGTGAATGTTTTTTTCGATTGACTTCTGAGAGCAGAGTAAAGTCCTCTTCAGCACAAAGGTGTATGCATCACCTCATGTCAACCCCAAGCAAGTTTCAACATTTAAAAAAAAAAAAAAAAAGGAACATTAAAAATATTAATTATTTTACAGGGATGTCCAATACTGCTCCAGAGCATCTGTCCTGCAAAGTTTAGTTCCAACCCCAGTTCAACACACCTGATCCAGCTAAATAAGGTCTTCAGGTTAAATCTTGAGGTTGGTATCCGTGATGCCGCATTAGATTGGTTTTCTCCGTACTTCACCAATAGGAGTTTTTTGGTGGAAATTGGAGGAGTTTCATCAAGCCCTGTTCCCATCACCTGTGGGGTGCTCCAGGGCTCCATTTTGGATCCAACCTTATTTTCTCTTTATATGCTCTTCATTCCATATTTGAGTATATTTAGGTTTTGTACCATATTTATGCAGATGATAACCAGCTCTACTTTCCTCTAAAATAATGTACCTCAGTGTCCTCCTTGTTAGCATGTTTAAAAGACATTAAAGATCGGATGGACGAAAATTTTCTCTGGTGAAACCAGAAAAGAGTGAAGTTATATTGTTTGGCCCCCTACGCCTCTTAGATAATTTAAGCCCTACCAAGCCCTATCAAGAAAATATTCTATTCTACTCTCTTTCTTTCTTTCCTTCTTTCTTTCTCTTTCTTTCTTTCTTTCATAGAACAGTTTAATACAACACCAGTTGCCCAAAGTGCTTTACAATAAAACAAACAAATAATACAAACAATAAACAATCACATACATAAAAATACATTAAAAAAAAACAAAACAAAAAACACAAACAGTCCTTAATGTCCTGTAGACAAGCTAATAAAGCATCAATTTGTCTCACTGGCACATAGATCTGAATATTGTCAGTGTAGCAATGAAATGTTTTCAAAAGATAGCCCCCAGAGGTAACATACAGCAAAAAAAGGTACCAAAGCAAGGATCGACCCTTGCGGGACACCCCAAAGAAGATGTAGTTTGATCTGTCCATAAGGTATGATTTAAACCATTTCAGGACATTACCCTTCAGACCAACCCAGTATTCTAAGCGTTTCATTAAAATCTCATGGTCCATCATGAGATCCAGTAAGATCAAGATAACATTTTCTCCATTGTCCAATGATAAAAAAAAAAAAAAAAAAAAAGTAATTTAATACATTGACCAACACTGTCTCAGTACTATGGTATGACTTAATTCCTGATTGAAGAGGCTCATCTATTAAATGAACCGGAAAAAATTCCACGTGAAAGAAGGCGGAGCCTCCGCGCACACCTACGTAATCGCCACAGACAAATGGTAGTACAAAGATATTTACCAGCCGTAACAATCTTTTTCGGTGCTTTCTAATATTCAGTTCCCGTGAAAAACTGTTCTAGAGCATGGAGTATACATGAATATTCATGATATTTCCCCTGTTGTGGGCGCTGCTTTGAGACAACGCACAAACAAATCGAACTGAAAATATTAGTGCACACTCCTCAAATCGCAACTTGTTTAATGGATTAACTGCAACAGTTTACATGTTCAAAACAATGCATACTTTTTTTTAAATGATGTTTTATTAACAAAGTTCGGGAGGAGCAAGTTCAGATAAGTAACCTAATTAGCACAGGTGGAGAGCATTCAGTTAATCAACTCAACCAATGTCAAGAGGTATAAATTCAGCAGACTTACCTCTGTTCATCTGAGAGTTTATCAGCATCCCTCCTCCACCCCTTCTCCTCACTTCTAGTTCTATCTACTTTTACCACACCGGGGGGAGTACTCTGGGTTCGGGCCAAAATTCAGAGCTCGGAGCCCTCTCCCCGGACAGCACGCCAAATACGCATAACTTTACTCTATTTAATTATATGGATATGTGAACTCGTGATTATGACAAATCGCCTGAGCTGTTTTGCCTGATTGATTACAGGCATTCAGATAAATAGGTAAGGACACAACAGAGCAAACATGAGCGAATAACCTATGCTTGTCTAGGCTCATACAATTTTTACTCTTTGATGTTTTTAGCTTTTTTATTTCATTTGGCTTTAAATTTAATTTGAATAGTTTGGTTATAGTAGCCTACCTTGTCATAATACTGGATATCATGTAGAATTACTGTTTTGAAGCCGTTTCAAACTCCCAAAACGAACTCCAAAAGAACCTGGTTTTGGCCTGATTTTGTTCGAAATGATCACTTCAGTTCATTCTTCAATTTCATTTGAAGTATATCAGGGCCCTGACTATAATCTCTAATGCCTAGCCCCAACCCACCATTAACCCTACCCTTAATGATGCTATAAGCTCCACCCCAACACTGGTCTGAGGCTGCTGTCCTCAGATTGCTGTGACGGCTCTGCAGTTGGTTATTATTGTTGTTCCCACGGCTCTCTGCCCCGTCCTGCTTGCCACAGTACTCTAACCAAGATCAAGATCACATCAGCAACAAACAGCTTGGAAAGACTATTATAGGTGTTGTCAAGCAGACAAAAAATTCAAAGCACATAAAATATTTAGTGATGTTTCACATAATAGGAACATTATTTGGAATCACAATGAGGATTGCTTACTGTATTGTGATGCAACAGTTGGTTTTTTCCCAGACTACATATCAGTAACTCTTTGAGGTCTGAATGTGGTAAACAGTAACTGCATGATTAGCCTCAGCCTCAGACGTCATGCCCACTGACCACTGGCTAAACGTCTGATGCATATAAGCTGCAGTCCGGAACTTTTTTTTATTAAAAATTATCCAAAATCAATTTTTGAGCAAGTACATAACCAGCCAGTGTTCAAAACTATCTCATTATCTTAGCTCGATTCACAACGGTAAGCTTGTAATAATGTTTTATAATAAGAGTGACCTGGTGGATTTCCGCGGGAAATTCGAGCATGCAGCAGTTCATCTTTGCGTCATTACGTCACGTCTGTAAACAGAAAGAAGGAGTCCAGGCTAGGCGGCTTTATCATATGAGGATGCTTGTTGTAGCGGATCATTTATAGCCTGTTCTCACAGCAGCTGAAATAATTAAACGTATCATTTTGATGGCGGATTGTAATCTAGAAAGGTTCAAATGACAATCATTAGTGACAACTGGAGATTTACCCGTAGTCAAAAGCAAAAGGCTTCGGACTGTGGAGTGGCTACAGAAATTGAAATCTACAGGTAACAATACAATTTTCAGAACAAAGTGTAACAGTAATAATAATTTGCACGGTTTGGCGTGATCCGAGCTAAGCGATCGTTAGATTTAATCATCATTGGCAGCGCGATTTATTGTAGGCCTAATGTTTTTCTCCTCAGTTGGTCAGAACAAAAGCAGCAGAAATGTTACTTGTTCAGCTGATATTTTCCAGTGAAAATTCTTATATTGGTCATACTTTCAAGATTTAGAATCTGTGATTCTGAAGTACAGCATCCACACCGGTGTAGTGACTGACAGCAAACATTAGATTCATCCGCTGAGGAGTCGTGCCGAAGCACAACGCACGTAACGATAACAATTCCGCATATGACTGCAATTGCAGGTTTCAAACAGAGATGGCGACAAAGAGGAAAAATGCTGGACTGCAGCTTTAACTGGAAACACTTCAAGAGTTTCGAAGTCGTCATCTGGTTGGTTGAATTCTACAGGATGTCTGGGAGATGTGTGCATCACATTCTTTAATGTCCGCCTGAAAACAAAATGCTGTGACGCCAAACCCCCTCGTGGAAAAAGAACCCCATCATGTTTGATGAGCGCTTACCAAGATCAACTGAACACTGGATTTTCAAAAGTATGTGAAGTTTGAAGCTAATTGGCCAATGAAAGCTGCAAAGGAGTCCAGACCATATGCCGTCAGTCTGAGACTGCTGGCTACGCGAGACTATGTCAAGATTAACATTAAGATTTTAGGTTACATTTATATGTAGTTAAATGATGAAGCAGTGTGTGACATGTATTTGAAATATATGTATAATAAAAACAATATTTATAATTAAGACAGCAACTATACAAGAAAATAGTTTTAAATTTAGATAAGTTTTAAATGTCAAATGTCAGAAAAGTTAAAATGTCATCTACTCAACTTCAGTAAAATATGGTGCAGTACAATTTTTGTGCTGTACAATGATTTGTTTTCTTCAACATTTTATCATCAGTCAGGATCACATGGAGATTAGGAAATGCAGTAGTGTCTCACTGTGTCATGAGATTTTCTTCAGCGCTTGCATACAATTTAAGAATAGAGTGATGGAAGGAAAGACACTGTGGCTCAGACTATAAAGAAGTTTCTTTATATTCATTCTCGATGCTTCATTAAGGGATAGTTCACCCAAAATTGAAAATTATCCCATGATTTACTCACCCTCAATCCATCCTAGGTGTATATGACTATCTTCTTTCAGACGAACACAATCAGAGATATATTTAAAAATATCCTTAGTACTCCAAGGTTTATAATGGTTGTGAATGTGTGGCTGCGTTTTAAAACAAAAATAATGCATCCATCCATAAAAAAAGTAATCCATACGACTCCAGTGGGATAATAATATCCTTCTGAAGCAATGCGTTTTTTGTAAGAAAAATATCCTTATTTAAAACTTTATAAATTCAAATAACTAGCTTCCGTACGTTCCACTGTTACAAAAACCACAAACTGACACAAAAAGCAAAGTCAAACTGACCAACTAAAGGAAACACCGATCACCACAATGGTAACCAAATATTTTCAATAAAACATTAACATCTAAACCTCTGTTAATTCTCAAAAAGATCTGTAGACAACTGACAGAAATAAAGCCAGTCTGGTTTGTGATAAGAGAGAGTTAATGTCTTTTCAGTTGATTTCATCTGAGGCAGTGACTGAAGTCAGTTGTAGTTCTTGTGTTTCTCATCCTTCAGTGACTCTGCTCGTTATCATCAAGTGTCTTTAATGTTGGCAATAAAAACTAAAGAGTTTTTAATTCATCTTTGATGTCTGTCTGTTATTCAGATATTTTTGTTTAAATTTTACTTTAATTTTACTCATTTTAAATGGTTGACTTTTATGGAATTAATTTGATCAATTCTTACTCAATTCTTATTTGTTGAATTCAATTAATAATATTGCTTGTAATCTGTTGCCACAATTTTATTGAGAAGATATAACATATTACTTTTTACACTGTGTGGCCCCCCATTCACAACCATTATAAACCTTGGAGGACTAAGGATATTTTTAAATATATCTCGGATTGTGTTCGTCTGAACAAAGATAGTCATATACACCTAGGATGGCTTGAGGGTGAGTAAATGATGGGATAATTTTCATTTTTGGGTGAACTATTCCTTTAAGTAATTTAGCTATCTATATTTTCAGGCTGATTTCTTTAAAAATCCCTATTTACGACATTGTAGGAACCCCCCATCGGCCCAAAAATGGAATCCGACGGCCTGGGCGAAGGTTTAACGCGTGTATGCCTTTCCAGCGCCCCTGTGAAGTTCACTTAATTTCACTCGTTTAATCTGACTCCAATTTCAAATGATTATTACTCTTAGGTTGTGTTTCCATTAGAAATTAATCATTGGTTATGTATTAATTTAGATATTTGATTATTCTGGGTATCCCATACTTTCAGTTATTCGTTCATTACGAACCCATATCGCTTAGAGTCACACGCCCGGGTTTGCGCGGATCTCACGACACAAATTCGCCAGTACTGATTCTTAGGGTGCAGAGTTTACTAATGCATTTGAGTCGAACCGCCACATGCTTGTTCATGCAAAAACAGTTTTCTTAGTCACGATATTGCAACTTGCTAATCCAGTTGATAGATAAAATCTAAAAGTCCCATGATGTGCTAACATGCTCCTTTCATGGACCTTTAGTTTAAATCTATCCTGACGCAGATTTGCGGAAATATGGACTCCTATAATCTACTGGTCATAATGATTTCAGAAGAATCCAGAGTAAATCAAATATAACATTTTATCTGCCAAGTAAAAATGTATCATGCCAATTACATAGTTGGACAATTAGAAGCCAATTCAGAAATAATAAATGCATAACATCAATTGCTCAAAGAGTAAGAAATGCACATACACACAGTGGTGGATTAGTGTTTTTAAGACACTTACCCATCACTGCATGGGGGTTGTGTGTAAAGACACTGGTCCAAGAATTAAAATAATAATAATAATAATAATAATATAATATAATAATATTTATTTATCATTTAGTGTTATAATTTACTCACTCTCACGTCATTCCAAACCTGTATGACTTTTTTGTACTGCAGAATACATATGATTCAAGGGGGTCAGGTGTTGTTTTGGACCCTATTGAATTTCACTGAATGAAAAACAAGTTCTTCAAAATATATTCTGCTGTGTTCTACAAAAGACAGAAAGTAATACATGTTTGGAATGACATGATGGCGAGTAAAGGAAGACAGTTTTAATTTGTGGGTGATCTATCCCTTTAAAATCTGTGTAATTCATACAGCTTCACTCACTAGAAAACAGCACATGTATTCATTCAAAACTACTAGCACCACAGAATGTTCCCTTTCTCAAACTATCAGAAGAATCTGGGGTGGCTGAGGGGGTCACATCAGAGGAGCATTTGATTGGCTGCAACCCTTTGCATTCTTTGACCATCATTGGCTACTGAAATGAAGAGGGAAACCCCTTCTCTAGCACACATAACCCTTCCTCCCAGTCATGAGGTGCTGCCATGGGCTAATTCTGTACTGGGTACTCGTGTTACCCTGGGAGAGAACGAGAGAGTGAACGGTCTGTGTGTGTTTGAGTGAGAAAGGGAGGGAGGGACAAGCAAGTTGTGCCCAGGGTAAGCGAGAGGGGGAGGGGGTTGAGAAAGCAGGAGAAGCAACAGCTTCAGATTTCTAGGGAAATAGACGGAAGGAAAGTCTGAGCAGCTTCTAAGACAAGTACAGAGAGGAAGCAGGATGAGCTGGAGAAGTATGGGGGAAAAAGGAAAGATGCCTCAACACAGAACATAGTGGACAAAAGGAGCAGAGGAATTTGTTTTTGTGTGAGCCAAGAAGACATACGAGGAGAAAGTGGGCTGATGGATTAAGGGGTGAGCAAAGTAGCAGAGAAGTGATAAAAAGCCAGGCCTGTCAGTGGAGAAAAGAGAAAGAGAGAGAAAAGGAGAAAAAGGGAGTAGTTAAATTAAGAGGAGGGAGGGAGAGTAAAGAGATTAACATTCTGAGAGAAAGAAAGAGAGAGAGTAAAGAAAAGGGTGCTGTTGTCAAGAAACAGGCACGGGAATAAAATAAGAAGAGGACGGCAGAGCAAAAGAGGAAGTCGTTGGCAGCGGCAGCATCTGCATTTGAATGAGAGTTTACGAGAGCACACGCATGTCAGCGGCTATGTGTGCGCCCGAGTGTGAGAGTGGAAGCACGTTATGAGGACTCTTATGCTCTGGCTCCTTCCTGTCATTTTTCTGTGCTCCTTCTGCAGTGTGGCCTTCTGGATATTCCTTTTTAACAAGTGAGTATATCAGTTTCAGCCTGTCTGTGTATCCTTCTATTTGGAGAGTGAACTTTAAAAGACCTGAGTGTTAAGAGTGTTATCGTTATGGTCTGCTGGCAGCCAAGACTCAAATTAAATCTTTGTTTCAGTCAAGTTAGTTAACAATACATTTTTGTAAGTAAAAACCTCACTAATCTTTGCACTGTCAGACAACTGTTTCCCCGCAGACATCGGAGTAGTAAAAGAGTATATTACATCATTACAGAGGAATTTTCCTAGAAGCAAAGCAAGAAGATGATTCTTTCATTTCGGAAAATGGTTCAATGTTTCAAAATCCTGAAAGGTCTAAAAGATGGACTTTAGATGTTCATTGTTTACTTTGTTTCAGTTAAGTTTCGTATCACATTTCACATTAGTAAATAATTGAAAGTTTTTTTTTCTGAACAATGATCTCTTACATTCAAATGATTTTATTGTCAAACTTTTTACAGCTATACAAAAAGCTTAATTCTTTCAGACAGACACATCTCTTTCTCACTCTATATACACATGTATATGTATGTGTGTATATACACTACCAGTCAAAAGTTTGGAAACATTACGATTTTTAATGTTTTTGAAGTCTCTTATGCTCATTAAGGCTGCATTTATTTCATAATAAATACAGAAAAAACAATAATATTGTGAAATATAATAAAATTATGGTTTTTTATTTTAATATACTTTAAAATATAATTTATTTCTGTTATGCAAAGCTGAATTGTCAGCATCATTACTCCAGTCTTCAGTGTCACATGATCCTTCAGAAATCATTCTAATATGCTGATTTATTATCAATGTTGGAAACAGTTGTGCTGCTTAATATTATTTTATAACCTGTGATACTTTTTCAGGATTCTTTGATGAATAAAAAATTTAAAAAATATCAGCATTTATTTAAAATAGAAATCTTTTGTAACAATATACTCTACCGTTCAAAAGTTTGGGGTCAGTAATTTTTTTTTTTTCTTTTTTTTGAAAGAAATTAATACTTTTATTCAGCACGGATGTGTTAAATTGATAAAAAGTGATAGTAAAGATTTATATTGTTAGAAAAGATTTATATTTTGAATAAATGCTGTTCTTTTTAACATTTTATTCATCAGTGAATCCTGAAAAAAGTATCACGGGTTCCAAAAAAATATTAAGCAACACAACTGTTTTCAACATTGATAATAACGGAGTATCAAATCAGCATATTAGAATGATTTCTGAAGGATCATGTGACACTGAAGACTGGAGTAATGATGCTGAAAATTCAGCTTTGCATCACAGAAATAAATTAAATTTTAAAGTATATTAAAATAGAAAACCATAATTTTAAATTGTAATAATATTATATTATATATATATATATATATACACTCATATATATATATATATATATATATATATATATATATATATATATATACACTCATATATTGCATAATGTATCAATAATATTATAGCACGTACACATTCAAAAAGAAAAACAAAACAAAAAAAAATTGTTGCTTTTTGGATTTAAATAGGCAAATACTTAAGCTTCTATGAGTGGATTATTATTGCTGTTATTATGTTTCTAGCATGTTATATGTTTGGTAATGGTTCTTTTAACCCTAATTGATGGAATGTGTAGTTTTTAATTTCTTAACCATGTAGGAAGACACATCATGGCCATATTCCAGGATGACAATATCAAGATTCACCAGGCTCAAACTGTGAAAGAATGGTTGGGAAGGAGCATGAAGAATCATTTTCACACATGAATTGGCACCTTAAATACATTGAAAGTCTTTGGGATGTGCTGGAAGAGACAGAGTGCTTGACTCTTGTGTTGTCAATACAAGATCTTGACCAAAAATTGATGCACCTCTCGATGGAAATAAATGCTGTGATGTTATTTCTATCAAGAGGTGCATCAATTTTTGGTGCCAATTCATGTGTGAAAATGATTCTTCATGATTCCTGCATGGTTGTTTAAGAAATTAAAAACTACACACTCCATCAATTAGGGATAAAAGAACTGTTCTCAAACATATAACATGCTAGAAACATAATTATCACTGCAATAATGATCCAATCCTAGACTCTTAAGTATTTGCTTATTTAAATCCAAACAGTGACCTTTTTTTTTTTTTTGGGCCAGGCAGTGTATATTATAATTATGTGATGAATGCCTTTCGCATCAATGTGAATGCATCAGTTTTTAATGTAATTTTTTTTTGTAATATGATCTTTTTAAACACCAACTGACCATTAACATTTAAGAAACTAAACAAATCAATCTAAATCAGTCCACAAATAAATTATGATTTATAGAATATGGGCTACAATATAGATCTGCTTTCATGTGACAGAACATGAAGTGATTAAAACAAAAATGAATTCTATTATAAAAAGGAAATAACAATCTTCAAATTAAGCACAATGATTAATTACAACAAAATTACATTTATTTCATAGCTATTTCACTAAAAAACATGATTCTGATTGGTCAATCTGCATTTATTCAGATATATTCAATGCCGTCCATGGCAACTACCTGCCGGCATCTTGCATTTCATTTATTGATTACATTGAAAAAAAGATATCAGAGAACTTCAGTTCAGTATTAATATCAATGTTCTATTGTTGCATCCTGTCAGGGTCGATTCTGTGACAGTAACCTGCTGATTACACATTTCACACTTACATAACGAAAATGAACTTAAGACACATTTATGGATAATAATGCCGAAATTCAAAGTTGTCAGGATATTTTTTAATTTAAAGCATCTCTTTTCTCAGTCTTCCATGTTTCGCATTTGTTGTGGCTATGAATGTCTGAGACGGCCTCTGTAACATCACAGTCATCAGATTATCAATACTCCTTCAGTTATGTTTGTATTTGTCTTTTTGTATTTACATTCTCGCTCTCAGTCAATTGTGACAAAATGAGCACCAAACCTGCAAATGCAAGGGTTGCATTAGATTAGAGCATTCTGAATCTTGACTCATTGATGGAAATTAAGATACTGTGAATTCAGAAATGTCAACAAAATATGTTAATGTGTTATATGGAATTATTTACTGTATTTTGAAGTGTCACCGGTACCAATATCATGCAGTTTAATTACAGTGATAATTACAGACTCTCTTCTTGCAGAATACGACACATGACTAATATTATAAAAGTACATATACAAATATATTTAGCAGACACTGTAAAACTACCTAAAACAACATGCTTAATATAATAACACTGAAATTGTTTACTTTTATTCAAATAAAAATAACATCACTAAATTAAACTAAATAAATCAGATTACACCAATCTAAAATAATGGCTAGATCAGGTAAAATAGCTCCTTAACATTTGCAGGTTACTGCTTCAGTACTGAACCAGACAACATTTGACAGTCAAATTGACATTACTTTTAAATGTGGTTTCTAGTGTTATTTATTTGTATTTGTAAATTATGTTCATAGCCAGTTATATATCATGCTTTATAACTTGCTTTGTGTACATTATTGAAATCAAGAGGAAATATACAAATGTTCAGCCCCCGCATTAATTAAGTAATGTTGGTAGTTTGCTGTCATGGCTGTGACCTTTCCCTTGTTATGTGCTGTTTCACTGGCAACAGCAGCCTTTAATCACAACAAGGCATGTGGGGGCTTAAACTGCCTGAGAACTTCACGGCGGCACAAAATCACTGGGTGCTCCACCATAGCTAATGTGAATTAAGCTTCTGCTATTTAGATACCAATTTACAAGAAACAATCTTAAGTCTTTAATATTTACTTGAAGATAAGTATAATTATAGTGAATCACATCTGTAACTTTCTATTGTTAAAGGGTTAGTTCACCCAAAAATGAAATTTCTGTCATTTATTACTCACCCTCATGTCATTCCACACCCGTAAGACCTTCGTTCATCTTCAGAACACAAATTAAGATGTTTTTGATGAAATCCGAGAGGTATATGACTCGTCCATAGACAGCAACACAAATTAAGATGTTTTTGATGAAATCCGAGAGGTATATGACTCGTCCATAGACATATAATCATCACTTTCAAGGTCCAGAAAGGTACTAAAGACATCGTTAAAACAGTCAACGTGACTGCAGTGGTTCAACCTTAATTTTATAAAGCGACAAGAATACTTTTGTGCACAAAAACAAAACAAAAATAGCGACTTTATTCAACAATCTCTTCGCTTCACTGTCATTATCCTTACGCAGGTGACGCAGTAAGCACAGTGAAGGGCTTCCGTGTTGTTGTCCATGTTTATGTCCGAATGCCGTATTGGCCAAAGCTGTGTAATGCTGACACAGGAGCCTGCCAATAATGACTGGATATTGTTGAATAAAGTCATTATTTTTGTTTTGTTTTTGAGCACAAAAAGTATTCTAACCCTTTAATTTGCTATTGCATTAAGAGTAAACCTACAAATAGACTCTACCCAGAGTTTAGAAGGTCAAAGGTCACTTGCGTGGCCTTCAAAATCTTAGTGTTTTTTTAGTAGTATGACGATAATTTTAAGCTTCGTATCTTCAAAGCTATTTGTATGATTCCTTGACTAGAGGAAATCAGCTCTGCTTGAAGTTTAAAAATGGGCCTTTGGTTTTGATCCATGCGAACTGCTCAGAGGAACAGTATCTAACATTTTTTTTTACAACACCTGTGAAAAATTGAGTACTTAAAACAAATTAACCATACGGTACCTTTACGCCAAAGGAATATATAAGTCTCCCAGGTCTAACCAGTGTAGTTTATATATTGAAGGTTTACCTCAAAGACATCAGGCTCTATTTTGCAAACAGTGCAGAATGGAGACAGAAAGTGTGGGTGTGGATGAAATGGGAGTTACAGAGAAGAGGGGAGGGACAGAAAGTAAAAACAAAGAAAGGGAGACAGAGGGAGAAATATATAGTAAGAGACAGACAGAGAGGGAAAGAAACAAGCCTTATGTTTGTAACGATCATGAACAGAGGACTTGTTTTCTTTTTTTCCTTTTTTTTGATTGGCTGTTTGTATACTGATAATTAAACTAGTCGTTACAACATTTACATTTACTGCTCATTTATTATATGTTTTGTATAGGATTTACTTTGAAACAATTTACTCAAATTGCTAAATTTTTTCAAAAAATGGCAAGTAACAACATGAAAATCGTTTTCTCTTCGCAGTAATGTAAGCCCTAATCCTTCACCTAAGATTGTATCTGAGACTTTTTTAACAGAGTCTTGCAAGGGATGCAAGTAAGTATGCAAACCTGCTTATATTACAGCACATATTTTCTTTCTACATGACAGACACCAAAAGTAAACACCTTCAGATGAGATCTTTCATGTTTTATACATTTTATTTTAATGTTATTTTATCATTTTTTCATACTTATTGACTGTTCATGTTTACATATCTTTCATTTCTGTTATGGAACTTAATTAAACCTGAATACATTTTTTAATTGTTTGCATGCGTGTTTAATTCTTTCAGAGACAGTGCATTCATTGCCAAAGCACTGGGGAACTACTCTAACAGATGGAAAAAACATGAGGCAAACTTTAAAAGATTCAGGTAAAACAGTAGCCCAGATCAGACCATGAGCCGTTCTCATAAAGCTTAAACTTAGACATCTGTGGCAAAGCTTTGTAATGAAATGAAAGTAAAAGTACTGTTCTGTTGATTATGGATCATATATAAACCAGTTTTTTAATAGACATATACACTACAGAAATGCTTACTTAAAGGCATAGTTCACTTAAAAATGAAAATTATTAACAAAGGATCTATTCCTTTAAGGTTAGATGGTTAGATTTGATGTCTTCCTTCCAGGTCATTACTGAGTAGCAGATGCCATGCTGTGTCAAAGGCTGTGGTCACACAGAATAACACCCCACTGGGGTCAATTATTATCTATGATGGAGAGAGGAGAAAGCCAGTACAGGTGACAAAAGCCCTGTTCAACATCCTGGCTAAGGTAGTGTATAAGCATTCAAACATAGGGTGAATCACGGTTTATCTGATGATTTTGCAGTTAACATTGTTTATGTCTGTTTCTATAGGAGCAGCCCTTTGGAAATGCTACATGGGAGTCATGTGCCGTGGTGGGGAATGGTGGTATTTTGACCAATAGCAGCTGTGGAGAAGAAATTAATTCTGCCCAGTTTGTCATTAGGTCTGTATCATAAACTCATATGACGTATTGCCTAGATCAGTCCTGTAATGTTGGTGGAACAATATTTATCGATGTTTTTAAGCTCCTATATGTAGTTACAAGCCTTAACGCTATATTTGATGTAGGACATTTTTTTTTATTTCCTATCAGTACAATGGGTTAATTCACCTCTGTCCACCTCTGCATTTTAGATGCAACCTTCCACCACTGGATAACAGATATGAGAAAGATGTGGGCAACAAAACCAACCTGGTGACTGCAAATCCCAGCATCCTCCATGAGAAGTGAGTCTATGTGTAATACATGTCCACTTAAGGCTATATAAACACAAGGACTAATGACTAACAGGAAACACCTGTGAACAATCAAGACAATAAACCAATCACAAAAACAGAACAGAAAAACATATGAGCTGAACAACCAATCAAAACATGACACATGAACAGGGGAAGCACATGACAGGGTCACATAAGGGGAACAGGGAATCACATGACATGACTAGGAACTAAGACTATAGGCTTGTTCACACAGACCGATCGGTCTTCAAAGTACCGCGAGAGCGATTCGAGATCAGCCGCTGAGTCAGCCAGCGCAGTTTCTCAAGAGGAGCTGCACGAGCTCTGATGACGACACAGCTGTTTCACGATTGGCCGGATTCACCGCATGACAACGATCACGTGTGTTTTGTGTTTATTGTCACGCCTTCAGTTCCACTAATGCTCACTAATCTGTATTCTTATAACAGTTAAAGCTCTTTTCATGTAGTCGTGATGTTATATTGTGTCATGTTTATCAAAATAATACTGATTAAAAATTTAGACCCCACTACATTAGTTTTTTATATAGTATATGCTTATATTGAACTTTATTCTTGTAAAAACAGACGCTGTAAGCAGTACATAAAGTATTGAATGAAAATGTCTCTGAAACATCAGTGTATTAGTCAAATATTGCATTTATTTCACTTCAGCTGTGATAAAGTATGCAAACGCAGAGTGAGTGTCACTACGAGAAGCAGAAAGTGTCCGACTTCACGTCTCCGTTTTCAGCTCCTCCCCGCCTGCACGCGGCTACTCTCACCGATCGGTTACATCCAGCCGCAGCCGATGTCGAACACACCTTATGACATTTACAAAATAAAAGACATGAAAGCATAAACTTGAAACAAAACCACAAAACAGACATGACATTGTGGTTGTGGGTTTGGATTTGTTAAAATGTTGAACATTAAATTCCAGCAGTGCCTAATACATCATATCACTGACAAGGAGAAACGATTATCAATCCATCATCCAGACTCACTCAGAACGGGTATCCAATCCATGCATCATTTTTCTATATGATTTGTATACATGTATTATTTTTATATACACAGGTGAATCACTGGCTGAGCGATATATCAGATTCAGTTTGTCGCACGTGTATTCTTCTTCTGTTTCCTCTCATTTACTACATATTCTGTGAACAGGTGTTCTGACATTTCATCCTACCCATCAGATTGTCCTACACGGGCTTACTGCACGTGCGCACATCAATATTAATATCATAAATAACACAAAATTACTGTATTTGCATTGTTGCAAGGGTAGGTTTAGGGTTGGTGTTGGTGTAGACATTAATAAAGCACAATCTGATAGGTAGCATTTTTCGCTGTCTATTTACACTTGTTTTTAATGAATAATGCTATATCACATTGTGGTAGCACAACTGTACTTGCATTATTTTAAGGGTAGGTTTAGGGTTGGGGTAGGTGTAGATGTTAATAAAGCCTTAAACCACAACTGTTGAATTGTGCTACCTACTGTTTCAGTGGGAGGTAGCAAAATCTGACAGGGTAGCACAAATTGTCAGAACACCTGTTCTTTACAGTGAATTTGCTAAGTAACTGCCAACCTTATAATTTTAATATGCCCTATAGTCCTAGTAATTTAACTATATACTTAAATTAAAACAAAACAAAACAAAAAAAAACCGCAAAATACAATCAAATCAATTCAATCAATTTAATAAACTGAACTGAAAATGTCTTTTTACAATTATGCTAGTAACTGTACCTAAATTAGCTGACCCCCCTCCCCAACACACACACACACACACACACAGACAAATAAAACAAAACACTTTGTTTCTTCAGTAGAACACAAATGATGATTTTTAACTCCAACCGTTGCAGTCTGTCAGTCGTATAATGCATGCCAATGGTAACAAAATCTATGAGAGTAAAAAAAACATGCACAGACAAATCCAAATTAAACCCTGCGGCTCGTGACGACACATTGATGTCCTAAGAAACGAAACGATCGGTTTGTGCGAGAAACCGAACAGTATTTATATCATTTTTTACCTCTAATACACCACTATGTCCAACTGCCTTGAGCGCGCGCACGGCATCAGGTGCGTGAGGTGTGTACGCAATCTGGCGTCGTTTACACGAGCGCCTGTAGTACAACAGTTGTTATACAAATGGAAGTAAACCACTAAAAAACATGGTTTTATTACATCAAAACTTCATTTTATTTTGTTACTTTTCGTAAGGGCAGCTTTACAAATAAAAAGGCCACATACAAAGATCTTACCTCAGTTGGATGTGGAAAAACCATAGGCACAGCTGATGGTTTAAGTCGTACGTGATCCTCTCCTGGGTATGTAAAATCATCAGGGGAAAAATGATCGCTGCAGACCCTCAACAACTTTAGTACGTTAATGGGTGTGTTGATATCCAACCGAAGAGCAATCAACCATAACTTCAGGCAAGCCGGCTCAGAAGTTGGGAATACGTGGAAAGTCACCACTCCCGAATGAGTTCGCGCTAGAGAACGTAATCTTTTAGTTTTAAGTCGGTTTGAACAATCCGGATAAGCAAAAGTAAGTACCATTTTGATTAGCCGTCGTACCTACAATGTTTGTGCTCTGTGTAAACAATGAGTGACGTATACGCGTGAGAGATCACTTCCGGCGCTTGTGTAAACTATGCCAGAGCGCGTACGCACCTCACGCACCGGATGCTGTGCGTGCGCTCAAGGCAGTTGGACATAGTGGTGTATTAGAGGTAAAAAAATGATATAAATACTGTTCGGTTTCTCATCAATGTGTCGTCATGAGCAGGGTTTAATTTGGATTTGTCTGTGCATGTTTTTTGTACTCTCGTAGATTGTGTTACCATTGACATGCATTATATGACTGACAGACTGAAACGGCTTAAGTTAAAAATCATCATTTGTGTTTTACTGAAGAAACAAAGTCACCTACATCTTGGATGCCCTGGGGGTAAGCAGAGAAACATCAAATTTTCATTTTTGGGTGAACTATCCCATTAAACAAAAGTCATTGCTGCTGATCTTCGATGATCCAATTCAACCATACTGAGCAAAAATGACTTTAGTTAAACATCACATTTGTGTTTCTTTTTTTCCCTTTTTTTAAATTGCTAAAGTAAGAGTGTTAAGCTTTCTTTTTCTGCGACATTTCGCTTTTGGTGTAAAAGGGCCTTTACTTTTGCCAAAAATAGAATTTAACTAACTTAGAAACAACTAAGTCCAGCCCAGGTGAGAAAAAGTACTGCAAAAGTAATGTAATAGTTACTTTTTATGGAAAGTAATGTAAGTAACACAATTAGTTTTTTTGCGAGTAACACAATATTGTTACGCATTACTTTTAAAAGTAACTTCCCTCTACATGGGCATCCTAATTTGCCCACATTGAGCCCATCTAAGTGCCCACTCATGCCCAGATGATGCCCATATAACCCAGATAAAACCAATGTGGGGCCCACATAGTTCACTGGGATTGTTTGTTTAATGTGTTTGTGTGCTATATAGTTAAGGACAATTATCAGAATACATTTATGCTGCCTCTAAAAAGACTGAGAAAGTAATTAAAAACTCTATCACACATTTTGCAAGAATAATTTAAAATATATTTAGGTCTATTATTGACATTATTTTATAATTTGGCAATGAAATTGCATTTCTTTTTTTCTCAATTATTTATTCCTTAAAAGTACTAAAAGTATTGGTAATGGAAGCAGAATTATTGAGAGGAATATTTAAGTGAAACACACTCAGGCCTTTTTTATCCTAATCTGTTACAGGTTCAGTGGTCTGATGGAGCGCCGTCGTCCTTTTGTGGAAAGCCTTCGTCCTTATGGACAAGCCTTAATGCTGCTGCCAGCATTCTCCTATGGTCACAACACGCCTGTATCCCTGCGTGCCTTTTACACACTGGAGGACTTTGGCAACAATAGCCCGCTGCCTGTTTTCCTGAATCCAGAATATATGAGAAGGTTGCAGGAGTTTTGGCGTGGGCGAGGCCTTAACTCGGTTCGTCCCAGCACAGGACTTATCATGGCCAGCCTAGCATTAGAAATCTGTGCTAATGTCCATTTGTATGGTTTTTGGCCTTTCAATGTACATCCAGTTGACAGACGACGGATCACCAATCATTACTATGATGATCGGGAGAGCAAGAAGAATGTGCATTCTATGCCGACCGAGTTCGAACATTTATTTAAACTCCACAAGCAAGGTGTAGTTCGCATACACCTGGGGGAGTGTCAACCAGCACGCAGGTAAAACACAAGACTGGCTGCAAACTAGGCCTTGCCTGTAATGGACGTAGGCGTATGTACTGTACACACCTACAGAATACTTCTCCACTTGATTAAGAACTACAACAGGCCACCTGGATGGGTGTCTGGAAAGACAGCTGTGAATGTGAAAGTGTACTAAATCTATTTTGCTTATAATGCTGTGCACATTTGCTCAAAGAAGAAGCCATGAACATTCACAACAAACTCTTTTTTGAGTTACTTTGTGATAATCTTGCACACAAAAATAGCTGAAAACTTATGTATTGATTTTAGCCTTGGTATACTGTGAAAGAACTGAATTTGGAAAATGTCTCCTAGAGCAGCACCCCTAAACACTCCTTAAGTGGTCTTGCCTTAGCCAGCCTTTAATGTGCTCGCTATTGGTGCTTCCACAGCTTTGCTGTATACATCACAAGTGCCAGTCTGTCCTCTTTAGCGTTTTTTAGCAGTGAATGTGAATTTGATATCAGGTGTGCAGAAATAGCTGTGATAGCAGCATTGAATTATAACTCTAGACTTTGATTCAGGACTCAGATCTCAGCTAAGAGATCGCAGAAATGTCCAGGTGTTTGGAAGCATGATGTCACATTCACAGTTTGAAACAATAATAAGCATGGATATGGTTAGTGTAACTCAGAGTAAAAAACAAGAGCTGGTGTAAAAGCTGATAATAGTAGCAAATTTCAATGTGCCAATTCTGAATGCCCTATCCGAGTATGAAATTACTCTCATGGCAATCGCTAATGTAAATAAATAAAATTTGCTTTGAATTTTTAAATAAAAATGACAAGTTTTTGTGCAGTTTATGCTGAGACATAAGATTTCTCTGTTTCTATGAATTATTTAAGTGGCAAATTCAAAAATAAACCATCAGTAATTAAAGTGTTTGCATAAAATGAAAAGTATTTTTTACTCACCTTCATGTTTTCTTTCCTTTTAAACCTCAACTTTCAGATTTATTTCAGCCAGTAGGTTTGTGTGAATTACAGACCAGATTTTTTCTTGTTGTTCACTAAAAACTCGTCTTGATGGATTCATGAGAGATGTGGCAATGTCCAATTTGTGAACGAATCATACTTTTTAGTGAGATTATAGTTTACAAAACTGTTTTTTATCAGTCAGCCAGTTGATCCAGTTCACAAATCTAAATCTAAAGTTTAGGGTAACATGGTTGTGTTTCTATTATGACATATCTTCAAATAAAATATTGGCAATTAAATATGTAAATATTCATATGCCTGTCCGTAAATCATAGAATAAATTTACCTCTCAGATTAATCTCTTAATGGGATTCTGCTTTGTCTGTCATCGGTTTTTCAATTATTTATCTACATTGTCAAAATAAAATTTTAAATTAATGTAAAATACAATATTAACTATTCAATGACACTTTAAAAATATATAAATCTTAATCAGAATTATATCAAAAATAATTTATACATTATATATAATATAGGGGGCCAGCTGGGGCCATCTTACCCCTCTTTTGTGGTATAAAAACTAAATTAGCAAATGTTTCCATTTATTTCCTATGATCACTGATGCATCATCATCCTGCACATGCTAAATTTATATTTAAATATGTTACATTTTAAAAGTAAATCCACATTGTTCTATCTTCCCCCGTGTTCACCGATTTTCAACCCATTTTGTATTGTTACAGTGTTTATTATTATTGAGCTGTCAAAAGTCAGGGTCATCCGGCGGACTTTTGACTGCTCAGGGCTTTTGTGAAAACAGTCAGTTTTATGTGCAACAAACTTCAGTATTCTGTAAAACAAGTCTCTTCTGGTTCACGTCTTTTGTATGTGCTTTGTTAATTATAGAGCCGCTTTACTCAAGATACCTTCAAATGAGCGAACAAAGATGAACCGATGTCCATCACATATGCAGATTGATATCTGAAAGTTTTTCTTCTTCTCAGTAACTCAGTAAAGTTCTTAAGATATTTAAATTGAATAAAACACAGTCAATAAAAAGAACTAGTTAGGATAGCTAATTACCTTAAAAGTCCATCGATGTCGCCGTCAGTTAATACTGCTGTTAACACTTTCTCCGACAAGCTGATACAATGAGACTTGTTTTCCTCTTTGTTCATGTGACGTTCAGCGTAAAGCCTATACAAGTCGACACCATTATGACTAAAAGTTTGCTAAGAAGTATTTCCTACTAAAGCAAGGTGGTATTTGACTCTAAGTGTATCCATAGCAGACTGGTGGGGGTGGCCTTGGATGGCAACATGCCCAGTGCATTATGGTTGTTGAAGTTTTCCTACCTATTTGGCAAAAGCTGTTTTCTCTAGTCAGGTAGCACCGATTTCAATCTTTTTTTCCCCCATGTTTCTACTGTATGGGCAGCCAAGTTTTATTAAAAGCCCATTTTTCCAGTGATGAAGTGGCCCTTTATGGGGCTTACTGAAGCTACTGATGAAGCTTACTGGTGGGGAAGGTTTCAGTGAATAACAGCTTAAATATCTGTCACTCAAAGCTATGACTTACAAAATTCTGGCATGCTTCTGTTGTGAGCGACAATGGGCCATAGACATACATTGGCTAGCATAGTTTTTGTTTTTTGGTTGGATTTCAGGCGACATTCCTTTAGCTGCTGGAGGTTGTTGGTATGGTCTTGAGCCTTTCCTCTGTATAGATCAGCCCTCCATTCAGCTTGGTTTTGCACTGCCTTGGTCCAGGTATGCTGAAATCTACCAGATCTCATTTCAGGGCAACTTTATACCTCAGCTTGGGCCTTCCAGCAGTGTGGGCACCCTGCTTGAGCACACTATGCAAAATTGTGTGGGGTACGTGGAAGGGGGGTATTCTGGTGACATGTCCAGCCCATCTGAGACAAATGAATTTTAGGTGGGAGGAAAGTGGTTACATTTTGGTCACCTTAAACAGATCTTTATTCGATGTTTTATCCCTCCAGGTCTTACCGTTTTATTCCCTTCGCCTTTCTACTGTATAGGCAGCCAAGTTTTATTGAAAGCCCAAAGTAGGCCTTTAAAAGCTCCCTGGTGGGAGTGGGTGGTTTATGGAAGTGGAGGGGGGAGGTGGGGGTGATTGTGGGTATTTGTACGGTGTGGCGAGGGGGGCGTGGTTCAGCGAGGTCTGCAGCAGGAGAGAGAGTCGGGAGACGCACGGTGAGTGAGTGGGTTAAATGCAAATAACAAACACCTGTCTCTTGTTTCAGTAATTGGCGTGGAGAGAGTATAAGACGCCAGGAAAAACAGGAGTGTGTGAGAGAGAGAAGGACTGCTGATGGCTGGACCTCGTCGTGCCAAGGACGTTAATACTGGAGTGAAAGTTACTTTGTGACTGTGTGTTTACTGTTGTGCCGTTTGCACAGCCTTTTTGTTTAGAGAGTGAATTTTATAATAAAAGTACCGTCAGCAGTCAAGCCGACCCTGTCCTCTTCCTTCCCTAAACAAGAACCTCATTACACTGGTGCCAAAACCCGGGAAGGAAGAAGGGAGCTAGCACTAGAACCGGAGCTAGAACTAGCACCGGTGCTACTGCCCTCAAATGTTAGTCCGGAGCCCTGCAATGGTTCTCGAGGTCAGAAAAGTATAATGATGTTAAACGAATGTTGTCTGTTGTATATTTTTACTGCTAAACATATTGCCTCAAATTTTGAGAAAAGCCGCCGCAAATTCAGTCATTTTAGGCCGCAAAAATCAGAAAAAAATCCCGGGAAATCCTGGAGGGACTGATTATTGGGCAAGTAATATTCAGAAAATTATATGGGTAACTGACCTAGACCCACAAAGTACTCCACTGTGGGTGCAAGGGGAACAATCATGTAGCAAATTTGGTCTTCAGTCTTTAGTTTGCACTTCACTCCCTTTGATAGGAAACACATACATTAGTTCTCAAAATTCAGTAGTTGCACACAGTTTAGGAAGCATTTTGGTTTGCAGGCACCCTCTTTTTTGGGCCCTATTGTTTCCATCTTTATGTCCTCCACTTTTTGCACACCACACTTTTTGCTCTTTTGAAGAGCTTGAATGTTGTTTTGCATTGATATCCATTTTTTCCCTCAGATTTTGCAAATCAGAAGCTTTATAAAGAAAGTTCAACCTTTCCAGGACTACCCCCTTCCTCACCCATTGAAACGTTGATTGATTTAAATCCAAATCTTGGTAGTGTGATTTGGGCATAGATTTTACTGGGAGAGAATGGGAGGATGCTCTAGACCAGGTACACTCTTCATCTTCTTGTGCTAGACATGGTCTAGTCCAATTTAAGATAGTCCACAGACTTCATTTTACTAACTCAAAACTAAGATTTATTCCAACATTAGTTCTGCATGTAATAGGTGTTCACATTTACCCGCCACAACAGCTCACGTGTTTTGGTTGTGTCCCCGGCTGGAGGAATTCAGGAGAGAGATCTTCGAGTCCTATAATATCTATAGAATTCCTATTAATCCTGACCCCTTAATAGCTATTTTTGGCACTAGGCCTTAGGGAATAGAACTTAGGAAAGACATGTATACAGTTATTGTCTTTACTTCTCTTCTGCATCTTCATTGGGAAAATTATTGTAACTATTGTTAAAATTTCCAATGAATAGAGTATTAAAAAAAAAAAAAGTTCACTGGTGGGGAAGGTTTCATTGAATAACAGTTTAAAAGTCTCTTTGATAGTCAAAGCTATGACTCAAAAACATAATATAGTGCACAAATCATATGGATTACTTTTATACTACTTTCATAGTGAATTGAAAGCTGCAGTCCTCATTCATTATAATTACACGGAAAGAAGCAACCAGTAGCCTACATTATCAAAAAGAACTTGAGTTTAGATGTCACGGTGCTCTGAGACTTGAGGTTAAGATCCAGTTGCAGCTTTTATTTAGGGATATCCAAAATCAATATCATATGCCAGGCAAAGGGTCAAAATCCATGAAAAACAGTCCACAAATATAGCTGCAAGCAGCAATTACGGGGCCAAGCACAAAAACGGCACAATAAGCCAGCCAACACGGCTGTGAGCATCAGACCAACTGCAACAGTGAGCAATTAAATACCTATTAAGATCATTTTAGGCAAAAGAGCTGAAAAATGATCAAAAATGAGGATTTACTGGTTCATCACTTTCGACCAATAGGTGGCGCTGTGACCAAATTAATGTGGTATGGTCAGAGTGAGGTGACAATGACAATTGCAAAGTTTGGTGTCAATATTTCAAAGCATTGCAGAGATACAGACTCAACAGTGATTTTGGCATCATGCCTCTAATTCGTTGCTGCAGTATAGGAAAAAGGTTATGTCTATCAACATGAAATCCATAAGTTTTTGCCGGCATGGTCTGAAGATGATACGATTCAATTTTGGTGAAAATTGGACCAATGGTCTAGGAGGAGTTTAAAAAAGTGTGATTTTAAAGAAAATCAAAGTAGTGGAGACTTAGTTATGCTGACTATGGCAAAATTGGCATCAATGTTCTCAGCATGACCCACGGAATCTAATAAAACCAGTCTCATTACAATAGGCCACATTTATATAAAGCTATTAGCATTTTTTAAATATTTTGTTATAAAATTTGACCACAAGGAGGCGCTGTCTCAAAACCTATTGTGTACCTTCAGAGCATGATGCCGATGCCACATCCTGAGTTTCGTAATGGTACATCAATGCATTCGTATAATATAACATTTTTTATCATAATACTGTATTGTAGTTAATGTAAATTTCATGTTTTGTTCAATTATAGCGCCAACAAGAGGCACAATCCCACCAATTTTTTTATGTGTCCTCATGATGACCTCATACATGTGTGTATCAAATTTGGTGCAAATATCTAATTTCGTTTTGGAGTTATATACATTTACATGTAAGAGATCATAAAAAATGACCCATGGACGACTTTGTTTTGATTTTTTTGCCACTTCCTATCAAAATTTTGACATTTGGGCATAAACATTTAGTTAACCAGCTTAGGTTTCGTGTTTCCTACGCTGGTTTCGTCTCGATCGGACTAACGGTTTTGAAGATATTCGCAAATCACCACGCCGCACAAACCGTGAGTCAAAACCTAGCAAGTTTGGTATTGTTGGACTCGGCAAGGATTCAGGAGTCTAAGGATCTGACTCCCGTGAAAATAAGCCAACCAGATCAAAAGTTATAAGCATATGGGAAAAAAAACTCTCCACTAGGTGGCACTGGTCCGAAACTTCTCAGGCTCCTTCAGGGCATTGTCCTGATGACCCATACCAAGTATTGTAACGATACGCTAATGCGTTCGTAAAATACAGCATTTTAGCACAAAATTCAAAATGGCCGAAAACTCATTCATTCGACTCGGCATGATGCCCCGAATCCAACGAGACTTATGATTTTATAATTTTTGGACAAACCCATCAGAAGTTATAAGCAAAAATAGCCATTTTTTTGTATCTCCGGACCAGTAGGTGGCGTTGCACCGAAACGCTGCATGTTGCCTCAGGTCATGCTTGTGATGACATGTACCAAGTTTGGTCTGAATACGATAAAGCGTTGCGGAGATACAGCCTTATGTCTATTTTCGCAAGCGCTACGTAAAATTCGTTCACGTCTTTATCAAAAACGGTTTGAGAAATCGACTTGAATTCCACAACTTTTTGTCAGCATGGTCTGAAGATGATCTGGTTCAATTTTCGTGAAAATCGGAGTAACGGCCTAGGAGGAGTTTGAAAAAGTAGGTTTTCAGATAATTCAAAATGGCGGAAAAATTTTCATGACGGAAAATGACTTCATAGAGGGCAATCGATTCGTCTTGAGCCAAGGAATCAGAGGAAAAAAGAATTTTGTTTCTAACCCTTACGGTTCAAAAGTTATTAACATAAACATGAGTGCAACTTTGGACAGCTGGTGGCGCTAGAGGCAATGAGTTAGAGACTCCAAATTTGCTATGGACACAGTTCAGACTGTCCTCTAACTGTGTGCCAAATTTCACAACTTTCCCGCAAGCGGTTCTATGGGCTGCCATAGACTCAATAGCAGAAGAAGAAGAAGAAGAAGAAGAAGAAGAAAAAAAAAAAAAAGAACACCAACAGATACAATAGGTGCCTACGCACCTTCGGTGCTTGGCCCCTAATAATAATAAAACAAACCAGAGATAGTGCACAGACATGCAGGTAACATTATACAAAACCTCGATGAAGATGACTGAAAACAACCGGGTATAAATAGACAGACACTGATAACAAGAGTGATAACAGCTGTGTGCAATGAACAATGACGACTGGAACAAAGGATTATGGGAGATGGAGTCCGTGATTGTGAGCAATAGTCCAAGGTGTGCGCCCTCTAGTGGCTAACCAGGGCACTCCAGCAGGTGATCATGACATCAGACACGAGTAAATGACAGTATTTTAATTTTTGGGTGAACTCCTTCAAATCATTAGCACAGACAACTTTCAAAAGCAGATATATTAGTGTCAGATTTGTTTAAGTATTAATTGGCTTCTGTCAAAATATTGTACAAAGTAAACTCCTGCTGACTCTTTCCATTCAGGGATAGTCTGATGACAGTGAGTTGGCCAGTAGAAAGGCTTTTTTTTTTTTTTTTTTTTTTTTTAACTTTACAGTCAGATGTTCTCAGTGTAGCTTGTTATGATAGGACAACTTGGCAAATTGTGCCATCTGAAATTCCTCTGCATGTGAATTAAAGGTGCAGGCCGCTATTATATAAGACTGTACAATCAAACTACAAAGAATAAGAAACAAGTGGAAGTCCATTCTCTTGGAAAAGTTGGTACAGTTAGTGATCTACACTACCAGTCAAAAGTTTGGACACGGTAAGATTTTTAATGTTTTCAAAAGAAGTTTCGTCTGCTCACCAAGGCTGCATTTATTTAATTAAAAATACAGTAAAAACAGTAATATTGTGAAATATTATTACAATTTAAAATAACTGTTTTCTGTTTGAAAATATTTTATAAAGTAATTTATTCCTGTGATCGAAGCTGAATTTTCAGCATCATTACTCCAGTCTTCAGTGTCACATGATCCTTCAGAAATCATTCTAATATGATGATCTGCTGCTCAAGAAACATTTATGATTATTATCAATGCTGAAAACAGTTGTGTACTTTTTTTTTCAGGATTCCTTGATGAATAGAAAGTTCAAAAGAACAGCATTTATCTGAAATACAAAGCTTTTGTAACATTATACACTACTGTTCAAAAGTTTGGGGTCAGTAAGAATTTTTATTTTAATTTTTTTGAAAAGAAATTAAAGAAATTAATACTTTTATTCAGCAAGGATGCATTAAATCGATCAAAAGTGACAGTAAAGACATTTATAATGTTACAAAAGATTATATTTCAAATAAATGCTGTTCTTTTGAACTTTCTATTCATCAAAGAATCCTGAAAAAGAAATATTGTATACAAATATTTTGTACAATTGTACACAATAAATGTTTCTTGAGCAGCAGATGAAGGATCATGTGACACTGAAGACTGGAGTAATGATGCTGAAAATTCAGCTTTGATCACAGGAATAAATTACTTTATAAAATATATTCAAACAGAAAACAGTTATTTTAAATTGTAATAATATTTCACAATATCACTGTTTTTACTGTATTTTTAATTAAATAAATGCAGCCTTGGTGAGCAGACGAAACTTCTTTTAAAAACACTAAAAATCTTACCATGTCCAAACTTTTGACTGGTAGAGTATATCACTAAAAATAATTGATAAAAGTAATTAATATTCTGAAACAGAGAGGCACAAAATACATCTGTTTTTGAATGAAATGAGAGTGACAGAGTTCAATGTAATGTGATGCTGACTCAAGGCAACAAACTATACATTTTCATGAAAACAAGCAGTACTAAACTAAAAAAAAAGTATTGTAACACTGTTAATACTGTTTTTCCTTATTTGTTAAATGAATACATGTAAATGTACACCATTCAAAACTAAAATAATCACTAACAAAATGTTTAAAGGGACAGTTCATACAATAAAAAAGTATGTAAAAATAATTTTCTTGAATTAAATCTCGTGCAAAAATTTCACTACATTAACATCAAATTAATTTATTTGGGTCATAAATGATGCTTTGGCAGACTCAAGCAGATACTCACAGTTTTAAATCACTGTCTATGGAAAACCTGCTTCTGTACATCTGATGTCTTAATTTTACTGTTAAGGCAATACGTTCTGTCTCCTTCCTCCTCCTTCCAATATTATCTCTCTCCATGACCCTTGCTCTGTTGTCTTTATTTTTAATTTTCAATTGTCCGGGGAGTCCAACAGCCCTAGTACGCATTTGTCGTTCAAAACGTTCCGCAAGCTGTTCCGCACACACTCGGGGGATTCCACTCATGTCGGCCTAGCAACACGGTTTTTCTGCATCTGTGTTACACCCATTTAAGGGAAAGACATTCCCATTGGGAACCTCATTTGACACTACTGTCCCCCCCTCTCATCATCTGTTAATGGTTCACAGTCCAATCTGATGCCTTATGGAATCCATTCTGAGAGGAAACCTGCTTTGACAAATTCCAAGAAACAGTTGATGTTCAGGACACGAGTTAGAGCGACAAACGTGGATCGCCCCCGCACAAATACATCATCTGTCAAAGATAGGGATGAATAATAGGCTGACCCCTTCACGAATAATCAAAAATATTCATTTGACATGGGTGCCTTTAAATGCCAAATGCACATATTCGCTCTCAGAGACACATAATTCCCATTTATTTCATTTTATTAACAAAATAGCTCTGAACATGCATTTCCAAATCCAAAGAGAGGGTTTTCAAAAATTGGAAATAATTGTACATTGCTGGACAATCCAGCTTGGCACATTAAAAGCATTTTTTCTCCCTCATTTTCAAACACAGTGACAACATTTATAGAAACACATACCAGTCAGGACAAAACAAAGGTCTTATCAAACACATTACTGGCTTGATGATAACCAGGAAAGGGCAATAAATAGAATCGCATGCTCTCACACCCACACATGCTCGTCAGTAAGAAGAATGCCTTCACACTTCATTGTGACCTGCTGAGAAGACTTGCTTTCAAAGTGATGTGTCAAACTCTGGAGTAAAGTAGCTTACTACTTCAGTTTCTCTTTCTCAGACAGCTGACAAAAATACGAGAGAGGCTTTTCTTGAGGATTACCTCGGCTAACCCTGACTCCACACACTCGCATATTAAACACAAACACACGCAGTGGTGCTCAGATGTGGGGCAGAGGGGTCTCTTATACTCACTCCATCTGGAGCGCTCAAATATATACAGCTGCTAGAAACTCCAACACGCACCCACACAGAAAAGGTCAAAGTAGTTACATTGAAGAATCCTTTTTGTGTACATGTAGTTTTCCATGGGAAAGAGTGCTGTGGAAATTCTCCTAAAACATTCCTATTTTCGCTCCCATGCAAAATCATATTTGAAGGGATTGATTATGACTAAGAAAAAATTCACTGATTCACTGAACACACTGGGAAATGTCTGAACTGGTTGACTACAAGTACGTACATAAAATTGTTTTGTTTTGCTACAATTAAAGGCAACAAAATCATAAAAAATCCATCCTACAAAACGTATTTTGTAATAATCAAATCATATGGGCACTGTCGAGTTCCTTGTATTAAAAAAGCTAATAAAAAAAGAAATCTAATTGATGTTTAAAAATACAAACAAGTCAAGTCTCGCTTATAGAAACCACAAATCTAATGCCACAATCTTCAGCATCAATAAATACTGCTGAAATGCTGATATGTAAAGGGATTCTCTTTTATTTCTTTAATTTGTTAATCAAAAATTTCTCACATGCACTCATGCAATCACTCCCCCACCTCCTCATCCTCAGCTACAGCACACGCAAGCGCGCACACACGCAGGCACACACAATGGTGTTCTATGGCGTGTTTTTCTCTGTCCGCATGACTGCATAGTGGCTTGATGTCTTTATTGTGACAAACAGTATTTGGTCTCCAATGGCAATCGTCACAAAATGAAACATCCCACATAAAGGCAAAAGTCTCGCAAGTTGGAATGTGGCAGTATGAGAGAAAATGGAAGACTCTTAACACAGTGTACATGAGACTGTATGTGTGTATCTTGGATGTCTACATTGATTGCACCGTTAAACTCTCAACTTCCATTTGGACCAAGTTAGACCTGCTACTTGGATCGGATATATCAAGTCTCTTAGAGCCAGAGGATGTTCCCACAAATACATGTTCACTAGATCAATAGCAACAATGCACAGTGAGTTTCTGTCAAGTCAACCCAGGAGAAAAAAAAAAAGGACACTTCCATAATGTACTTAAAGTGCTCTATTTTCGTGCACTAATTTTGTACTTAATATATTAAAAATTCTTCTTAAGTTAGATAATCTTAAGAACATCTTAGTGTACTCAACTGTGCTATTTTGAGACACCATGAATATGAACTTATCTTAAGAAGTACTAAAGAAAATTTTTTAGCATATTAAAGTCCCCCTGAAATCAAAATTTAAGTTTTTTAGCTTTTAGTATGAATATGTTAGCCTAAAGGTTATGAATAAGCTGGTGTGTTCAAAAACAGTGACAAAATTCACATTTAGGAGATATAAACATTCAAAACTTACAGTCTCTCACTTCCGCTAAAATGGATCATGGATTTTCATGACCACACTTCAGCTTGTCATCAAATCTTCTGTCCAATCAAATGCTCTCTAGAATCTGAAGTCCCGCTCTTCCTAAACTATAAACCGACGCTGAAGTCCATTTTCGTGTTAGTGTCACGTGAATCGCCGCAGCTTGAGCACAGTCTGGTCCAGTCTAGAGACACGAGAGCACAGAGCGGGTCATACACGCGAGTTGGCGCAGACCACGAAACGTTTAGACACATTTGAATTATACAAACAATGAAATATCTTAATGAAATATGGAGGAGAAACGGTTAGAGATTATGAGGAAAATTGGGTTTTATGAGCTCAACGGCTCTGGCCAAGCTGTGATCTAGGTGAAACGCTATTGGCTATTTTGAAAAAAGAGGAGGAGCTTCTAGATATATCCCGCCCTGTCTTCCTGTTTCATTGGAAATTACATCAACACAGTGAATAAAGCTGCACGTTCCAAGGCACTTCAGTGGGCCTTTAAGTACAATATTAGTGCACGAAAAAAGAGCACTTTATGCTCTATTTATACGTACATTATGGAAGTGTACTTTTTTTTTTCACCTGGGAATCTTAATGAAAAATGTTCATATGCACCTTAATGTACAGGGTTCCCACACTTTAGGACCAATGAATATCCATGATATTTTCTTTTAACTTTTCCATTCACTATTCAATTACTGCACACAGATTTAAAAAAAAAAAAAAATTTTTTTTATAATGACTGCTGAACTCAAAAAGAGTAATTTCTATCTGAAGAAACGACCAAGAAAACTGAGCACTTAAATTAATTACCTTCTAATTTTCTTTTCCTTTCAATTATTTAAAAATGAAATTCCATGATTTTTTTTTTTTTTTTTTTCCAGGTCTGGAAATCACACTTTCAAAATTCCATGTTATTTCCAGGTTTTCCAGGACTGGGAACCCTGTATATATTTATATGGCTGATAAGACTAGACTGCAACTGCTTCCTTCACCACTAGGGGATAGTACAAGAACAGAGTAGGATGTTGATCCATCAACTGAATATCCCAAGTCTTTGTGGCTAGAAAAACTAGAGTTCTCGAAACTGTGGGAATTTCTAGAACTGAAAGTCATCGCACTGATGCCTCTTAACACCCATAGCTCTGAGTGTGACCAAAAATTGCACTGAATGTGTTTGTAAATATAGATTACAGCTTATCAGCTTATTCCACAGGACCATTCAGTTTTGTTGGGTCTTCAAGACCACAGTGTACCACCATTGCATTGGTGCATCATTGCATTGTTATAGCATTGTAATGTAAAAGTTATTGTTTAAAACTGGAAAGAGGAAGACAGCTGGCTTGGAATCGGATTGTAGTGTCATCACCATTCCGAAGGGATCCAACAGGAAGACTTTCTCTCACTGAGTAACTCACTGAATAGTTCCAAACTTTGAAAACGGATCGTTTTTTCTGGATTATGAGGGAATGTTCTTAGAGCTCAACATAATCTTGAGAACACAGGATTATTTTAGGAAGATCAAGAGAAAGGAAGAAAAATCCATCTTATTCATGGAGTTTCTTTAAGGCACTGAAAGTATTTAAAAATATATATACAGCATATTTTCCAATTGCGAATGCGCAGTCTTTGTAATCTGTGGGATACACACAATATTTTGTGTCTAGAAAACATGTAGAAATGGATGAGAGTGTGCCCACAAATTTGAAATGTTCAGGTTTGTGTGTAAATGTCAGATCCAGACAGATGGTTTGCCTTCTCCTGATTTGCTGCTGCTACTGCTCCCAGCGCTCCCAGATTTCCCATGTTTGGACCGTTGTTTTCGCTCCTTCTGTGGTACTGTGGTGATGTTACTCTGAGGCTTCTCGTCGATGTCATTGGTGTCATTGAGCTCATCGTGGTTATTGCTAGCATTGTGCTGCAAGGTATAGGCTTGAATCGCCGCCTCTAATTGTATCACATCTTTGTTGATGGGCGGCGGCCGCGCCTCACCTGCAGATGGGAAATTGTCCTCATTGGAGCCGTACTGCTGCTGCTCTTCCTGTGCAATATTGGCACGGTTCTGCTTGCACGCCATCTTGGCGTTGCTCAGGTCTGTGTACGGCATCGTCTCGGGCTTCACCACGATGTTGTAGCCTGGTGGTGCAGAAGGGGTGTTCCAGGAAAAGGGATAACCAACATAGTCCGCTTCTCGGGCACCACCCCCAACCCCACCTCCTGGTTCCCCCTCGCTGAGCGAGGGCCCGCCTACTCCGACAGACACGCCCCCTGCCGCAAGCAGGCCAAGTTGATACTCATCATCAGTGGATGCTGTGTTTCGCTTGCGCAGTACATCGCTGATGGTTCCCACTCCGAGATGAATCATTTCCCACAGGTTTAGCAGCAGGCAAAGGCAGCTGACGCCATACATGATTCGGAGGAAGATGGTCTTTTCGGTAGGACGTGAGATGAAGCAGTCCACATTGTGTGGGCAGGGCTTATCTGAGCACACAAAGATTGGTTCCACACGAAAACCGTACAACAGGTACTGTCCCGCCAGAAAGCCAGCCTCCAGTGCGGAGCGTGTCAGCAGCTGCAACACATACACTCGCATCAGGCCATCATCTCGGATACGACGACGCCCGTCGTGACGCACTTTGGGTTTGGGTCGTGGTGGCACCAACTCCCGGCGCGTGTTGTCTATCTCAGGCACTTCGTAAATCATGGGGTCATCCTCACGTTCCTCTTCCCCATCCTCGTGTCCTGGTCGATGCTGCCGTGCCCCGAAGTACATCTTTCTCGGTCTGCGCTGGGTGTATCCGCCCCCTGCCGAGTCACCTGCCGCTGGAGCACCGGCCCCTGTGCCGCCCCGCAAGTCCTCGTTGTGGGAGATCTTATTGGCAGCGTAGCCCATGTAGAGCAGAGAGGGCATGGCGGACAGGATGATCTGAAAAACCCAGAATCGCACGTGCGAGAGTGGTGCGAAGGCATCGTAGCAGACGTTCTCACATCCCGGCTGGCCCGAGTTGCAGACGAACTTGCTCTGCTCATCGTAGTATATGGACTCGCCGCCCACCGCAGTCAGCACGATGCGGAAGACAACTAGCGTAGTGAGCCAGAGTTTCCCCACCGACGTGGAGTGGTGCTGGATCTCCTCCAGCAGACGCGTCAGGAAGCTCCAGCTCATGACGTCTGATGACAACGGGGCAGACAGCGTCCCACACTGCACAGCTCACAGACTCTGTGAACAAACACAGAGAGTTTCAAATATAAGTGCATAATAATGAAAAGTGAATACCTCAAAACAATGTAAAGCATAATATTTTCAGTGCAATATCTGATATGGAGTTATGAAGAAAAAAAAATCAGTGTAAGGAGTAAGAGCTGGAGCACTTATGAAAAAGGGCAATTCTCAATATGGCATCTGTAGGAATAGAAGTCCCACCTTTCATTTAAAAAAGCCAGTCCCTTTTTGATCTTTTTTTTTTTTTTCACTACAGAAACCAGATCAATTTGAAAAATGTAGATTTGTTAGCGTTATATGAGCTATGAGCGCAAAATGTCATATTTTATTGATGATTTGACATTATTGAAACATTATATTGTAAACAGTGTTTTGGATAATCAAGTCTTTCATTACTGAAGTAGATATTTGTATTTGCATAATTAGAAATACTATAAATCAAAGTATAAATCAAAAATATAATTTGAAACAAAAAAAAATTTAGTCTAAGTTTTGGATAAAGTTTTATGCAAACTTCATTATAATATGTGAAATCAAACAGCACTTATGTCAAGGATGTGGCCATAATTATTTTCATCTTATGGCTGAAAACAAACAAAAAAGGCCTTTATTAAAATTATACTATTTGTCTAAATAAAATTAAAAACTAAAACTCTACAGTTTTAAATGCTACAAAATAATTTATATCTCAAAACATTAGTATGTGCAATTTGAAAAATTTAGGAGATTGCTATATTTAATAGATCATATTTAACAGTGTTATTATAAGTGTATTAACTTCTAGTGAATGTTAGATGAAGGAAAAGGTCATCTAAATGAAAAAAAAGGGGAAATTAGCACTATTAGATATCCAGTAATTTAATCCAAACTGAAAAAGGTGCCAATAATAACCAATATGGTACAAATATATATTTCATCCATATATATTGTTCATTGTATATTCTGCTAGATATATTGCTCGATAAAAGGTCAACCTAGTGTTAATAGACTCAATGAACGGAACTCTCTCTTTCACACACACACACATACGCAGACAAAATTACCTTGAGCAGTGAGCCTGAACCACACAAATCTTCCCTGAGGGAGAACAGCTGTGGTGAGCGGGTGAGTGTGTGACCTCTCTGGTTTGTCTCTGCATGTTCTTGTTTGGCTTTTTTTTTTTTTGTAAATGAATGTTTGGATTTCTCCATCCAATGAAGCATAAGAGGTATTGATTGTTATGACCATTTAAGGTCACATCTGAGCAGTCAAACACAAGGGAAACATGTAATATTATAATATCTTATACAATATCTTAGTATAAATCCAGGTATATAGTATGTATGTTTGAAAAGGGGGACCTGACAGGGTCCAACAGGACCAGAGGGTCCAGGGCTTTCCTGTTCCTCCTGCCCAGAAGTGGACCTCAGCAGTGGGTATGCGCTGATGTGTACTAGCACTTCACCTTTAATCTGCATCTCACTATGCTGGTAGAGGCACTAGGGGTGGAGAACATAGACTTAGAACGTGGCTCGTATGTAGGCACACAGACAATGAACACACACATACTGAAAGCAGAACAGATGCACAGAACACGAGACGGATCCACTGGTTACTCTGTATCATCTGTCCCTGAATGACTGCTTTGCTGTTATGCCTCCATCCTCTCACCATCACTCGTTTGTTTCTCTTTCTCTATCACACTCTCTGTCTCTCAAGGTTGAAATAGCACTCACTCCCAAAGGGAATAAAGGACTTTGTTTTGTATCTGTGACTGTTGAGCACAAACAGGCATACGCTCTCTCACACACAGGCTGTGGCCACAGGGAGTCAACTAACAACCATAAAATAATATAAAAATGTTCCTGTGTGTGTATTAGACATGCTCACACGAAATAAATTGCACCTCAGCATTAGTATTGTGTCACATTAATGATATGTCAAAGGACGACATCCCCTGTGGTTTCATGCCAAGTAAAAAACTAATCTGTTTACGCTTTAATGATTTAATAACATTACTTAATGTGAGATAAGAGTTATTTAATGTAAAAACAACAACAACAACAACAAAACAATTAACAACATCATAAAGATAATTAAATACTCAAGGATATTTCAAAACTTATATTTTTGAGATATCCTCCTTTCATAATTTTCCATATACATTAACATTCAAAATTTTGGGTTGTTAAGAAATCAACTCAACTTTTAACTCAATTTACTTTTATTTAACAAGGATGCATTAAATCAAAACTGTGACAAAGACCTTTGCATTGCTACAATTTCAAATAAATGCTGTCCTTTTGAAGCTTCTATTCATCAAAGAATCCACAAAAATATTAAGCAGCAAAACTGTTTTCAACATTGATAATAATAAGAAATTTCATTAAATCATCATATTAGAGTAGGGCTGGACGATTAATCGAAAAGTAATCGAAACCGACATTCAGAACCTCTAACCAACGTAATTTTCCCATGTTGGTTATTTCGGTTTTTTAATCCTTTTAATACTTTCCCCTTAAAAACATACTACCGCGTATGTAGTCACATGACTCGGCCCCATCCAGTCAACAGCATAGAAGCAACATATGTATGCTATTGTTAACATTAATGTATTAACTAACATGTTCATGTTAGTTCACAGTTAACTAATGTTAACAAAAACAACTCTTGATTTTAATAATGTATTATTAGTAAATGTTGAAATTAACATTAACAAAAATAATAAATACTGTAGAAATTATTAGTTCTTATTAACTAATGTCATTAACTTATGTTAACAAATGAACCTTATTGTAAAGTGTTATATCTAAAATATCTTACCGACCAAAAACTTTCGAACAGAAATAGTACATACATTTTTCTAAACCGAGAACAAGGCTCAATGCAGCACAACCCAAAACATTTTGTCCTGAATGCATTTAGGCATTCCTGCAATAATTGTTGATCCTATTCACTGATTAAAGCCGGAGTCCCCTGTTACTCTTGTGGGTCTCTATATCCTCACACACACTCAATTCTCATGCCCTGCCCCTTGGCAGGGACAGACAGTGTACAGATTCAGCAAAATGCCCCTGTGCCCATGTCAAAGCCAATCTATACCCTTCATCCATCCATCCATCCACACATTCTCTATGTTTGCCATCTCAGACACTTACAGCACTGTGTCCCAACATTTTTTGTCTTATGTACCCCCAGAGCTTCATTACCCTCTTCACAAATAATAAACCAGAATGTGCTCCTACTACCTTATAATATAGTGGATATCATTCAGCATTTTTAGTACTATTACAGGAACAGACCATAAATGAATGAATAATAAAAAAAAAGTAGTTTTGTAGTCCTAATATTATTAAAACTCTAATTTTAATAACATTGTAATATAGGTTTGGCAAAGCAAAACTTAATCCCCTACTTGGGATTCACTCGTTCACAGTAGTGGGACATAATACAACACATGCCATATCTCGTGAGACACAACATAAGGAAAAATTCCCATCCTGTTCACAGAAATACTGACTTCAAGTCAAGTCAGGTCAGCAATTACGTATTTGCCTGTTAAGTCACAGAAGCACACGCCGTGAAAGTTGTACTCACACATACTCGACATTCTGTCTTTCATGCCTTTCCTTGTCTGCTTTCCCTCTTCTCATTTCTGCATCCTTCTCTTTTGAAGAGCAGCCTTGGAGATCAGAGACCAGTGACCTTACAGCAACACCAGAGACCTACATACTGTATGGGTGTTCATGAGCATGTGTCGCCATGAAGAATGCGCGAGGGGGAGACTCTCAAAAGTGCACAATAGCCCTTTACCCCAAAAAACTGGGTCAGAGAGGGTTGTGGTTTGAGGGGGAGTGTTATGGTTTTGATGTGGGAGGCTGGGTGGGTTAATATCCCTGACGGCAGGGGAACAGACAATGATGAGGGGAGAACAAGAGAAGAAAGCCAAAATCATGGGTGATGTTCAGCCTGTAACAAGAAACCAAGATTGCCGCAACCTCCTTCCTCTACAACACACAAACACAAAGATATGCACACTTGTCACAGATAAGTGAGTAAGCAATATCTTACCCATAACCTTATCGCCTACCCCCTCTACTTCCTCTCTAAAGCCCCTCTCTCTCTAGCACTTTCACAACACACTGCTGGAAGGAAGGGAACTTCTTAATGCTTGCTCTTCTATTCATCTGCCCATCTTTGGTCATGGCTTAAATTAGAGCTTCCAGCGATCTCCAGCGCTCACATTCTTATCCAAACCCTGTTTTCCCCCTCGTTCTTATCTCTCCCCACTCTCTCTTTATGTTTTTCTCTCACAGTAAAGAGTGAGGCGAGATTACAATCGCTGAATTTCACAGCTACTTCCACAGACAGTGAGTGGGAAAAATCTCATTAAAATTCGACACACATTCCCCAAGTGTGATAAGGAAACAATCATTTAATGTGAATACATTAGTTTGTAGAGAGAGAGGCGTTCCTGCATTGGAATGCTCAATCAAAACATTTCCCCAGTAATTATGATTTATAATGTTATAAGTTTGTTGTAGATTTTGGCTCGGGAATCAATGTGAAAGACTTTTCAGTTAAGTCAACATGAAATGTGATTAATTCATGACAGAATCTGATAATGGCTAATGTGTAATAAAGATCTTATTTTGCTCATATACCCCCCTGTTGCTTATAACTTTTTGGGTGAATTGTCCCTTTAAATCAAGTTAAAAGTTTACAACAATTCTTGCTGTGTTTTTACACTCTTTTCAGTGATATTATAATGCGTTAAGAATTCTGTAACTGGGACCAAGCGACATGAATAAATATAAAAAAATCAGTTATGATTACCAAGATTGGTTATGGTTCCCAAGATCCCCAATCCTAGTAACAGGACAGTGTGAATTTTGTAATAGGGATGCACCAATACAGATAACAGTATCGGTATCAGGCCCGATACTGCACTTGTGTACTCGTACTCATTAAAATGCTCTGATACCAACAACTGATACCACGCAGCATGTATAGTACAGTGTTTGTGACAAAGAAACACCGACAACAGAGCAAACAGAGAGCAGAATGGATATATCAGAGAAGAATGTCTATAAAGTAAATGTATCAAATTAATAGAATGTTAAAAACGAGGCACATATAACTAACGTTAACTGACAGTAAAAGTAGAGAGCGCACTTCTGTTGCATGCTCTTCATTGCTGGTCACTCACTCAGCACATATGCGTCATTTGGATTAAAACTAAATCATATACGCAAGTAAAAACTGTTACGTGATTTATGTATAATGAGTAGTTCCCTACATTATTACAGGACGCTAACAGGACAAAAAGTTTACCGTGCACAAACATCCAAAGTGCGTGCCCAGAAAGCCGTGTCTCGGACAGCGATTGAATACTGCATTGAATTCTCTTTTGCGTCTTCATGCGAATTCACACAAAAATTATGTAATCGTCTTATGCCCGTCTTGCGAGTATCCTAGTAAACATGTCTTAAGTAAACGCAAACAGTTGAGAAATAAAACGCATGTGTAACACTGGATCTGTGCATTCGGTTTTAAAGGGACAGCAGCTTAATAAACCTGCTGCTGTATTTTTAATGTTAATCATACAACAAAGGACAAAGAAGTCACTCACTGCTCTTGACTGAATTACTTTTGTAACTTTAATAAAGATTCATCTTAATTTAATTTGAAAAGTGAAAACTATGCAGTGTTATTTTACATTTGTTTACTTTATTCAAATTCTGTACCTGAAAACTACCGTTATGACTTACCTGAAAACCTGAAAAGCACCGTTTATTTTATTTGTATCTTTGTTCTATTGTATTTATTTGTGCTATTTGTAATTGGATAATTTGTTCTTATTTTATTACTGACTGTTTACTTGTCTTTAATAATGTTTTAAATTGACATTAATTAGGCTAGTAGTTCTTGCTGTAGTATCAAAATTGTAATAGAGAGTTATGATTCATCTAAACATTTGAAACTACTGACGCAACCAGGCCAGTCGAAAAAAAATCCTATAACACTGAGCCTGGCTGAAGCAGCTCTAAATATGCCCTGTGCTATTAAATGAAAGATAAAATATGATAGAGCAATAGAATGAACAGTGAAATTAAGAGAAGCTTGTACAATACATTTTAACAGGCATAATTAAGCATGAAAATAATTGAAGAAAATATATAGGCTATTTGCTAAACAAATTAAATCAACGTAAATGATTCATATTCTTTTGGTTTCTCTATACCTAAATTATTTTAAAGTTACAAATGCTATGAAAATACAGGTATTGGTATAGGCGAGTACAAAAAATGAAAGTATCGGTATCGGCCTCATTCTGGAAAAAGTGGTATCGGTGCATCCCTAATTTTTAGGAGTCTTTTGTTTTATAATGCTACAAATGTATTTCTTCACAACACAAGCATTTGTATGCAGGCAGTTGAGTTTATTTGCCCAGAAATATGTATTATACGCGCCATTTTGAGTCAGCTGTAAATTTAATTGTACAGCCTACTATGCACTCAAAGCCTCAATTTTGTGTTTAATCATCCAAAGTGAACCATTAGCCTATGTTATTTTGATAGATGATGACTACTGTGGTTGAATCAGGTTTAGATTAGTCTTAAATATACATGCATGCTTATCAGAGGGAAATACTTTGCATATGATTATGTACCTATAGATGGGAGCTGTACTGGAGTGTAAACATAATGTGTTGGAGCACAGCTTGAGGCATTTGTAAGCGTCATGAATACACAGTTACTCACACAAAAACCTGCTAAATTCATAACTAATAGAGAGAGAGGAAGGTTGTCATACCTCTACCTCCCCAGGCATCCCAGCACCCGCCTGTGTACCTAACACTTTTTAATTAGTGGTGGGAGGGCAGATATTTAATTAGTGTTAAGAAGGTAGACAGCGCTGTGAAGAACAAATTGGGAGGTGTGTAGGATTAAAATGTTTGCTGTTACGATATGAGATAAATACAACATCTAATTTGGGATTATAGCCTATTGTGGAATTATTCTGAAGGACAGTCTTATATGCTTCCTACAGAGGCAAAACATGAATAAAAAGTAACAAAACTGTCATTTTAAATCTTAAAGTTGTGTCATACCTTCAATATAAAACTCATCTGACCTAGAGAAGGAAACCAAAGAGCATCCATGGACACAGATTATACATGTTTGGGGGGAAAATTTTTTTTTCCACAAACAGCAACAAATATTTACCAACATAAGTGTGGCTGCTTGTTAGCATGGTGTGCTTATTACGGGACATAAAAACTAGCTGGAGTTTATTACTGGAGCTCATTACCATGCACTACCTATTATGCCTATAATCCCTGATAAAACCCACAGCACACAGCCGTTAATCATATAAACCGTCTTGCAGCTAAATTAAAGGGAGGATGTTAAAACTTCAGTGTCTAATTATAGGCCATCGGTGTATTCAGTCACCAAATATTAATTTAATGATTAATTAAAACATGAATGTTTAGTAACAAGATGCAGAAACACACTACAAACGTTCTCTTTTATATCTGCAAGAGGCGATTGATCTTTCCATTATTTATTTTATATTCCATATTTAAGTCATTAACATGCGATCTTTAATTGTTCCCACTAACTCAAATCTTTTCAATGCATTCACACACACACAAAAAAATTATTATTTATTTGTTCAATAGCCCACATTGTTATGTTGAGTTGCATTCACAAATTATTAAGCCCAAAGATTCCAAAAGTCTGAATCTCAAGACACTTACTGATTTTCGGTCATGCTGACAGAATCTTTCTCAGTTTAAGCAGTGTCTAAATTTAAGAGCATATAAACTGATTTGCATACAATCAGTATGTTTTTTAAACTAATAATGTGCTCCTTTACAGACCACCCTGCAAGATATGTGCTATGCTCGTCTTTAAAATTATGACAGCCAAACACTAGGGTGAATTTGGTTAAAACGTAGATTTGGGTTTTGACAAATTTCACAATTTGATTCCGATTCACAAACTTGCGATTGATTCAATAAAACGTGTAGGCCGGACTTGATCTTGTTCATCAGGGATTGATTGGATGGCTGTGGTTCGCTATTGCTGTGATCTCATGTGAGTCATCATCAGAGAAGCGAAGAGATGTCATAATAGAGATGGAACTTGCTTTAATTTAAAGATTACAAGGGCACATGAATTAATATATAAATAAATAAATAAATAAATAAAAAAGATGTGCATGGATAAATCATTGACATCATTGATATCAGGGCCTTAACTCAGGAGTAAACACACAGACACACATATACCTTCTCTTTCGCTCCCTTTCTTGGTCTTTCTCCAACACACAGTTATGTGCAAACAGTAATCTTTGTCATATATACCACAGTCAGCTTTAATCCTTTAGAAATTCATCAAAAAGTGATGTTAGAAAGCCAAAGATGTCATCTCAACATTTATTTATGAGTCCGAAAGAAGTAAATGATAACCCTTCACAAGAAACTTATTTACACTTAAACAGTATGAAATGAGATGAGATATTAGGTACATGTTGACTATAGCAGGCACCTCCACACTGAAACTAGAAGATTAATCAAAACACCTACAGGGGAAACATAGCTGTTGATTACATCATGAAAATACCACATAAATGGCAAAGTCTGAGTCAGCTAAATGTGTGCGTTTCTTTTTAAGGAAGACTACTGACAGGCTTTTGGGCAAAATATACATATAGGAGATGAAATTATAAAGGTGTTAACGGGAGAGGGAGTGAGAGAATGAAAGGAGAGATATATTGAGCACAAGTGTGAAAGGGAGGGGCAAGCATGCTGAAAAGGTGAGATAAAGAGAACTGGCAGGGTACAATGCACAAAATGAAGAGAAAAAATGGAGAGAATAACGCATGTTGAGGAAGATACAAATTCTCCGATGCTTGGGGCTGTGTGTTCCACATTTAGAGTCACACTTAAAGCAAATATACCTAAATTTAGTGACTCATCTGTCACCAATCTGCCTGTTTGGGTGAAAGTGTTTATTCTTATCTGCGGCCCTCACTTAAATGAAAAATATAAGAAGTGCAAGGTGTTGCAGTGGATGCTCTCATTAAGGATAATTCAAGATATTTTGGTGGGGGAACATCTGCTCAGTTTTAGCTAATGTTGGGGTAAAGTGATTAGTGATCCCCTACGGGAGTTCGGCAAGTCACACACACCAGCGTTTACACATTTCTGGTGCATTTGTGTTCCACTGCTGTATGTACAATATGCTGAATCCCCTCCGAGACACTGTTAATTAAACCGACAGACTGGCATGTCCTGCTGAAGCTCTGGGGGAAGCTAGAAGTGTATAATGTATCATTGCACAACTATGTGAATGGACTGGAGTGCTGTTATCTGGAAAGAGATGCTGGATGAAAATCACACATGGGGCATAAAGCTGTGCTGAGAACTTGCAGAGACAGGATGTGACATCAGAGAAAGACGGCGCCACAAAGTAATAAAAAGAAATCAACACAACCTTCTATCACTGTGTTCTAGCTAACTGCAAGATAAACAAACATATGGAGTGAATCGTGATTTGAGGACGGTTCTTTTTAATGAATCTGATTCAGAAATCTGTCTGAATCAAACTCATGAGCCTTACTGAATCATGGTCTAATTCAGTCAGACTGAATCATTGACTAATCAGTTCAGTGAGTTAAATGACTCATTTAGGGCACAAAATATTATGTACAACTTAATGTTACAATAAAAAAATTGTATTCTCTCCATTTTGCTTTAATTCATTTTAATTAAACCAATACTATTTTTTTCTATGTTTTATTCATCCAAAAGCATTTAATGTATAATTCCTGATGTTATGCCACTGAAATGGAAATATGTCATACTTAAATATTTTGACATACACTACCTTTAAAAAGCACAGGTTAAAAGAAATTATTTTATTCAGCAAGGATGCATTAAATAAAAACATAAAAAATAATCCAGAAAAAATGTATCACAGTTTTCACAAAAATGTCAAGCCGCACAACTCTTTGAACAACTTGCATATATTTTTCTTACTTCCTGTCTCACAGCAATAGGTCCATTATTTTGGGACCACAACAATCCAGCAACAAAACTGTACAGCAAAGCAATGAGAGCAGAAGTGGACTTGTGGTTCAAAATAACTAGCTTCACAAACATTACACTAGGAAGTGTAAGTGTGTACATGTGTAATGTGTGTATAAGTGTGTGTTTTGGAAAGCCCAGCTATGGCAGTGTGCTTTTTACAGCTGAGCTCCTTCAGGCAGAAGATTTAAATGGCATAATTCACATTATTTAACCAAAAACACACACGCACCATCCAGGCATTTTTTTTTTTTTTTTTTTGCTCTCTCCTTCAGCTGCTGAGTCCATTTATAAGAGAGCAGAGAGGTGACAGAGGGAATCCAGAGGCAAGAGGAGGATGCCACCACAAGTGCTCCAGAGAAGCATTTTTATAAATGAATGCAATAATAATATTGCCCAGCATTTCTATGAATGGTAATGTACTATGATGAAAAAAACACAAAACAAGTAGCCTGCAGAGATGTCATTTTTAAACACAGAGAGGACAGAGCATGGGCAAAAATAACTGTATATTTAAAATAGAAAAGGTCAAACCAAACCTCACTCTCGCTCTCTCATCTATCTATATAAACACACACATCCACACAAACACTGGAGCTTATTCATCAAACCATGCAGAAATTGTAAATGACTTGGGGGAAGAGAGACAGACTGTTCTGAATACACACACGCTACAGCCATTTACATACACAATACTGCTCACATTCATGCACGTTACACAGAAAAGGCCAGTATTTCACATCTATAATCCTCAAACACACATGTGCACCATACATACACACATACATGCTTCAACTTAAAACAGAGAACTGTTAGAGAAATGGATCACAGACTGTGTATGTATGTATGTGTCTATGTAAAAGGGTGAACGGGATTAATCTCCCCAGCAACCCTTCCCCCAACCCCTTCTTTCTCTCAGCTCTCCCTCGTCCCTTATTCATCTGTGCATCTGCGCCTGTGTGTCACTGTTAACTTCATCCATCCTCTTCCTCTCGCCTTCACCATCTTTTCCATCTAACAGGATTTTTGAGGGTTGTGCAAAGCATGTTTGCTGGATAGGTAGCTTCTCAGCTGAATGGTGTAAATCAAATTACAGACACTACACTTTCTCCAAAACCCTGACTATGAGCCCTTCACCCACTTTTTCCAGTTTCTTACTGGTTTATGACAGGCACCTATTGATGATACAGTGAATGACCAGTGTAAGCACATCTCAAGAAAGTGCAGTTCAGCAAAAAATATGAATTGATGAATGAAATGAATAAAAAAAAAAAAAAGCTGAAATGTGCAGCAAAACAGAAGTTCAGACAAAATCTGCTCATCCCCCTTTACACCATTGTGAAACATAATTCATTCATCTTTGGCAGGTTTATATACACCAACGCTAGGTAAGGTATTTTTATGTTTTTGAAAGAAGTCTCTCATGCTCAGTAAGGCTAAATTAATTTGATCAAACTGTAATAATATTTAACAATATTGCTATTTAAAATAACTATTTTCCATTTTAATATATCTTAAAATGTATTTTATTCTCGTTTTGGCAAAGCTGGATATTCAGTAGCCATCACTTCAGAGTTACATGATCCTTCAGAAATCTTTCTAAAATGATGATTTGCTGCTCAAGAAACATTTATTCTTATTATTATCAATGCTGAAAACAGTTGTGCAGCTTAATGTTTTGTGGAAATCATGAACTTTTTTGAGGATTCTTTGAGGAATAGAACGTTTAACAGAACAGCATTTATTTGAAATCTTTTGTAACATCATAAATGTCTTATAGAGTTAGTTCACCCCAAAATTCTGTCATTAATTACTCACCCTCATGTCATTCCACACCCATAAGACCTTCATTCTAGGGATGCACCGATACCATTTTTTAAGGACCGAGTACGAGTACCGATACTTTTTTTCTGGTACTCGCCGATACCGATACCTATGCCTATACATTACATATAGGCTACATATCTCTCTCTCTCTCTTTTTTTTTTTTTTTTTTTGGTGATGTTGCAGTTTTCGAAGCACAACACAGTGAGACTAATGAATGTAGGACAGCTTCTTTATTATTACTCTAATGAAAAAAGTAATAATTTTTATGTGCTTGTTACAAACTTAAAGAACAAAAATTCAGTGTCCAATAACCTTCAAAGGGCATAATTACCAATATATATAATTGTTGTTATATAAAAAGAAATTTACAAATTACAAACAATACAACAAATACTATAAAGATACAAATTAAATAAACTTGTTTCTCAGATACAGTAGGTTTATTTACCATGTATACATTTATTTACTGTGACAAATATAGGCTACGGTCCCTTTAAGACCGAATCCATGGATACTGACACATATCCTGTTTTCACCCAAATGTTTACATCCACTTAAGCCATAACCGACTGCTTTTACGTGAGATACTCCACACGATGGACAACTATGTGTGCATTTGACCATTCAGGCGCGAGGAGAAATGATCGCGCGCTGTCTGAGAGAACTGGGATCACGTGCAAGAAAGAGAGAGCGCGCATGCGAGAGAGAGCGCTTCTGGTCTGTGTCATTCAGCGCGATTCCGCCTATCCCGCCTTCACTAATTGATAACGAATTGTGATTGAAAGCATGCAGTTCGCAATGTGTGTGTTGTCATCATTAATTTTTAAGTATTTCCACACCCCCGAGGCTGACATTGTTTCTGCTGCTCCCGCCGGTGTCTCTGTGCAAGGGAAATTCTGTCAGTTACGTCACGTGAGGTATCGGTCTTTGGTATCAAGGGTATTTTTACGAGTACGAATACAAGTACACAAGCTTGGTATTGGGCCCGATACCGATACTAGTGCATCCCTACTTCGTTCATCTTCGGAACACAAATTAAGATATTTTTGATGAAATCCAATGGCTCACTGAGGCCTGCATTGACAGCAAAGCCACTGAACCTCTCAAGATCCATAAAGCTGCTAAAGACATATTTGAAACAGTTCATGTGAGTTCAGTGGTTCTACCTTAATATTATAAAGCAACGAGAATACTTTTTGTGCCACAAAAAAAATAAAAATAAAATAACGACTTTTCAACAATATCTCATGATGGCCGATTTCAAAACACTGCTTCGTAGCTTTACGAATCAAATCAGTGGTTCGGAGCACCAAAGTCACGTGATTTCAGCAGTTTAGCCGTTTGATAGGAGATCCGAATCAAAATCGTAAATTCATAAAGCTCAAAAGCAGTGTTTTGAAATCAGCCATCATGAGATATTGTTGAAAAGTCGTTATTTTGTTTATCGCACAAAAAGTTCTCTCGTCGCTTTATAATATTAAGGTAAAACCACTGAACTCACATGAACTGTTTCAAATATGTCTTTAGTAGCTTTATGGATCTTGAGAGGTTCAGTGGCTTTGCTGTCAATGCAGGTCTCACTGAGCTTTCGGATTTCATCAAAAATATCTTAATTTGTGTTCTTAGGGGTGTAGAACGACATGAGGGTGAGTAATAAATGACATTATTTTCATTTTTGGGTGAACTAACCCTTTAACTGAGACTTCTGATTGTAATTCTGATTGTTACAATATGACTACATTACTGGTGAAGTGAAAAGTCACTCTATTGTACTTTCCTTGCATTCGGCACTTAGCAAGTTTTAATTTCAGACCCTGCTCACGTCCTTTGCCTTCACCATCCCTATCTCACCCTAGACGTCCATTATCATCTGCTGCTCCACCCTGACCTCCATTCTGCCTCTCTGATCATTATTCAAGCACCACAGACAGGAAATGTACTCTTATAAACCAGGAGGAACAGTTCATGAATATACAGTATATGTGCATGTCTATGAGCCTCTGACATAGTGTTGGCTTGTCCTGCAATGTAAAAATTGGTTCATTATGGGAAGAATCTAATATTAATTCTAAAACATGTATGTACATAATATATATGCTTAACACACAGGTACTGCCAATGGTATGGTGGAGTATGTGCTGCTAAAAAGAAAAGGAAAAATGCCTCATGATTCAAAGTGGCAAGGATTGTGCAATATCAAGAAATGCACACACACACAAACACTTAAAGAGATTATGGTATTGATTGCTGTCATTTCTGGAGCTCTTTTCTTTATTAGACTGCTGCTAAATTGATGAGAATCAGAGTGATAATCATTACCGGTTACACAAACACACAAATACACACATAAGCTAGAATCTGGAAACCACGCTGTTGTTTGAATGCATTAATATGATAAATATAACAATTAATACAATATAATCTTCTTGTAATGATACTCAACTAAGCATTAGACATCATGTTTATGATCAATTACCTCCTAGTAACAGATTAGTTTAAATTGCTTATAATACTGACCAAATAAAAATCTGTGCTCAGAGCCACAGGATTAAATCCCTACAGCAGAGCGTTCTCTGTCTAAATATTGAGATTATTATTTTTGTTATTTTTATTATAACATTATACCTATATATTTTACATACAGAATGACGTGAACAAATGATCCATAAAAAAACAACTGAGCTTTTGATTTGCGAGTATAAATGAGGAAGTTTAAGCACTGCACTGTACAGTGGCTACTGACCTGAGAAGCCATTTCTGTCACTCCGTGAATTTTTGACCAACGAGGCTGATGAGACAGAATGGAGAAAAAAAAATGTTGCTGTTGTAGTCAATCAACAAATTACTTAATCCATCATTTATTTGTTATATTTCTATATAATTTTGAAATAAGACAAAACCATGCATGAACAGCAGAGGAAAAAATACTACTAGTCTTTTACCATAGTTTCCTAGTTTTATACCAGTGGGATAAAGCTTAATTTTAATGACTGTTTTTAATTAAAAAGCAACAAATTATATTTGTGAATGCATATTTTTAAATACACACTGTAATACTAGTCAAACGTTTGGAGTCATTACAATATGTGTTATTTTGAACTTTATATTCATCTTTTGATGAATCCAGAAAAATCTTAGATTCCACAAAAATATTAAGCAGCACAATTGTTTTCAACGTTGATAATAATAAGAAATATTTCTTGAGTATCAAATCATCATATTAGAATGATTTCTGAAGGATCATGTGACACTGAAGACTGGAGTAATGATGCTGAAAATTTAGCTTTGACTTCACAGGAATAAATTATATTTTAAAATAGATTAAATAAGAAAACTGTCTTTTTAATAATATTTCACAAAGTTGTTTTTACTGTATTTTTGATGAGCAGGCTGAGACTTCTTTCAAAAACATAAAAAAATAAAACTTTTGACCAGATTCAATAAGTAATTAATTTGACTGATTCAAACCAACAAACCAACTCTTTTTGAAAGATTCAGTAAAAGAAATGGCTGATAAGAGTCATTTGTGTGTGAATCAGGCTGTGTTTGAGCACTGTATTTTTGTGTGCAGCCAGTAAAGACATGTGGAAGTGTTGTTTACTTACTGTCTTCGCATTATTTTTTCTTGAGCTAGTCTTAAAATATCACCTTATTCAACTGCAAGTACACAACCTGGATAATATATTTTTCCTTTGTCGTGGAGTAGCACTGCCGCTAAATAGCAATGCAGAAAACAGTGCTGCATACATACATACACACACACACACACATATAATTAATCAACACACACAGTGAGTGAATTAACTCAGGGGAACTGTCAACATTACCTCAGCTCACCTCATTATCTCTCTGTTTTACTCTCTGTATGGTCTCGCTCTCTCTTCTTTCTTGGTCTGACCTCTACTTATCACCCATGCTTTTTCTATTAATTTCTTCATTCCAATCTTTCTTGCTTTCTATAGTAGCTGGTATTAACATTTACCTCAGTTGATCAGATCACAAGTGGACAGATTTCGCTTACACTTGAAATAACATGAATCTCAAATGCGTCTTTGATGAATACATTCATCAAATTGTATATTCAGTTGTACCTAGCTAGTAAAGTACAAAACATATGTTTTGGAGCAATGACGGCGTTACATGCTATGCTGACATTGGCACTACAATGATAAACAGAGTTGTGTTCACTATGTCACAGTGAAGTAAAGATTTAGTGAAGGTTCACAATCACGGTTTTCTATTGGAGGAAAATTTAGCAAGACTGCACTGGGTTTGACATATTGTGCCCTGCAGATTTAAAAAACAAAAACAAACAAAAAAATACACACACACAAACAACAAATCTCTGCTAGATATTGTGGATAAACATGGCCAAAAACCTGATATTCCAGACACACTGTTGGAAATACTTTCCCTTGCACGTCAACATTAATATATACACAGCTTGGCCCTAGAACATCTTTCACACAGTTGTAAACAGTGGAGCTACACTAGCTGTTGTCTTGACCTCAAGCTCACTGTCCGAAAACACACAGCAAACGGTTCTATTCTATTCTATTCTATAGCTTGAGGTGGTGGTCATCATCTGGTGTCATCATCTTCTAGTAGATACTGCAGGAAAGATCCTGAACACAAAGCCATGGACGCTAACTGTGGCCTGTTGCTAGGTAAGTTTGAGATTAGTTTGAGAAAACTCTGTTTTTTTGGGCTCAAGAAGGTATATTGGTTTTTAGCGGTGTTCATCGCCTTGGTAACTTATGCTACACAGCTAAACTGCTCTGTAGCAGGTTTTATTCTGGTTTAGAGATTGCAAACCCAAACTGGACCAATCAGCTGTGAGTAAAGTAAAATATCATCCCCTTGGAATTATAAGGTTCTATCTGACATTTTTGTCAAAATTGAGTTATTCACATATTCTTATTCTGTGACAACTTACATTATATGTTGTGTACATTTTGGGACTTTTTATTTAGAAAACAAAAATGTTCTATCTACAAAGTCGAATGGAATGCAAAAACAGAATGCAGATAGAACCTTATAATTCCAAGGGGACGATATATCTGATGCAATAAACCCTGTATCTCTCACTCCAAATTAAAGCAGTTTATAGTGAAAAAATTATAGACAAAATTGCTCATCTTTTGCTACTAATTTTATTTTTTTTATATTATATGAATTAGTTATAATTATGTATAATTCATATAACATATTCGTATAATTATTATATTGTTAATTAATTTGCTTTTAAATTAAAATTAAATATAATACATGCATTAATCTATAAAGATTTTAAACAATTTAAGTTTAAGTGTATTCTTTTGAGCTCTTTGTGAAACTATATAAATTATTAGGCCTATTTCTTAGATTGCATGTATTGATGTAGTCAGATGTTTTCTTTCAGCTGGCTTCTCAAACTTTCACTGCAGCAGCAGTGTTTATTCTTGCCTTGTAAATGCATTTAACTTCATGATATTTTTTATAACAATCTATTAATCTTCAGATGAGAAGTGAATTGCGCAGTTCTCACGTGAGACGCTCTCCATGTTCCGTGTGATTGGCTGTTTTCCGCACGTGTCATACTTTCAGGTGCACGTGCTTCAGAGTTAATCGCAAACCCTGGATCAAACCTGAGTTGACAGAGAATGTTTTATTCCGAGCGTTGTGAGACCGCTGAACCTGATCTAAACCAGGTTGGATTTATCTGAATTTGTCAACTCTAAACCTACTCTGAAACTCAGCTGTTGAACTAGACAATAACATTTACAGGTACTTTCCACTCTTGTACTTCCTGCATAATATAGCACCTACAATTCAGGTCTCAAACCATTCTCTGCACTTTAGGAAGGCAAATGAGAGAATGCATCAAATCCCAAATCCATAGACTCCAGCATTCATAGATTCAACTCTTAATAACATGAATTATGCATAAACTTCGTGTGCCATCACATACCTTGACTGCTAAATCTAATCCACGGCTGAAGCATATTAGTGCTGCATCTGCTTGTTATGTGACATATTAAAGCTTCTGCATGTGCTTTACCGTACCTTCCTCTATGCCTCGATAATTGTGTCTTAAAACTTTTTTTAGCTTCTTATGCTAAATATCTCTCACTTGTGTGTGATATTTGGATGGCTTAAATCCATTTTATACATATTTTTATAATCCGTATTTGAACCTTCTTTTGATTTTTCAATCAAGTCACATTTACTTGACATTGAGAAGCAAAATGGTTTAACATCAAATGTATTGCTTTATGAAAAATGTATCAAAATTAGGTTCAATACTTAAAACAAGAAAAATATCTGCCTTTAATGCAAGATGTAACTTAAGTCGAAGGGAAAACCAGTTTTTCTTACCTCATATGGCATAACTCATATTTTTTTATTGTTTTAAGCATAAAATTTTTGATAAGATATTGTCTTGATTTCTGATGAAACAAGTAATTTTTCTTCTGAAGTAAATGTATCGCGATTTAAGAATGTTAAGATATTTGTATTGGAAGACAAGACAAAAATACTGAGTAAGAAATTCATTTTTTGGCAGTGAAAGGAGGAAGAAAAGAAGAGAAGAAACACACAATAGTACCATGAAGTGATGCACAGCTTAGAACGAGTATAGGAAATATTTCTGTCTCCATGGAAACGATGACTTGCCATAGAGGGGATTTCTCCAAAATCTGAGCTTTAGGCCTTTGATCAAGGTATGTGCGAGAATGTGTGTCTGTGTGCGTGTTTTTTTTTTTTTTTTTTTTTTTTAGAGAGAGAGAGAGAGAGAGCAGCAGCAGCAGCAGCTATGTGTTCCTCAACTGATGGCTCACAATCCCATACCTACAGATGATTCCATAACAAATGAAAAGCATGCAGAGATTAGACTCTAACAATGGAATTCCATTTCCATGGACACAATCAATTCCAAAGGCAAACAATGCAATTCCATTACAGTTTAGAGTGCATTAAACCATAGGAAAATTCAGATGTTGGCCTCTAAGAAAAATATTTACAGGAATTGCCCTCTACGTTGCAATAAATCATCTAGCAAATGTTTTCTTTTCTCTCTTTCCTCTCTATCTTACACACTCTTACAGTATAAACACTCCGTCAGACAATATAAATCAACAAAGTTTGTAACTAGGAGAAAATCCATGGAATGTGTCTCACCTCCTTTTCTATTTTTACAGGTTGAGTTAAAGCTTGTTTGTCTGAGTGGAACTTGTCTCCTTCCCCTTTCCTTCTAACCCATAACTGTTAAAAATACATCAAGCTATTTAAAACTTTAGAGAGATTTAAGGTTCAAGGACAGAGGGGATCAAAATGAAAGAGAAGGCCAGAGAGGAAAAGCCACGGAGCAAATGCAAAGATGCTGGGTTAGCGTTAGCACGCTAGCATATGTGTCGCCGGCGGGCTTTTTCCTCGTCTGGAGCACATGGTGGCCCTGCGCTCTGATTGGCCCGGTCCTTGTGGCCATGGAAACCCAGCCATGGGTGAATGATACCCCCTCTGAACATGACTTGGGGAAAAGACAGGAAACAAGGACATCACTCTCTCTCTCTCTCTGACACACACACACACACACATTCTGTCTAACACTTTTTGACCTGTGTCAGAGGACTCGTGTTTTATGTTGATGATGTAACCAAGGGGTCTGTCACTCTGCTCATGGCAGGATCACTGAGGGAGAATTAGAGGTGAACAAAGAGGAGAAACAGATCACACGGATAAAAAAAGAGAAAGAAATAGAAAGTGCAATTTTGTTTTTCTTTCTTGTACCTTATTGTTACTTTACTCCTGTTGTAAAAGCATAATTACCATAACACTCACTTAGAAGAGACAGATACTCTCTATGTGTATCTTCATTTTGCCAACTACCCACATTATATTTGCTTAACTGAGTGAAACAGTACATGCTAAACAAAATAATACTATTCCTTGAAACATTGTTTTTATGTTTTTTTTTTTTTTTATTAAAATGAATGTGTATGTATTGTCTATTTATTGCCTTTGTCAGAGCACAACAGTAAGGATCTTTTTCTACTGGCCCAGTCATATCAGTTTAAATGTATAATTTTAGATTTTAATTTATAATTTAAAAATTCACATTTTTTGAGCATTATATTAACAAATAATATTTTAATACATCTGTACATTCAGAAGCGCTGCAAACTAAGGCTGCCTTTGACTAAAGATTTTTCTAGTCGACTAGTAGTCATTCATTTTAAGCGATTAGTCGACTAATCACACATTTATTAATAAACCATATAAATCATAATACAGAGCCTTTAATGCCTACATAGCCTAATTAGCGCACCGACAAAAGTAATGATTATGAATGTGTCAGGAAAAAACATCAAGGTGACTGCTTTTACATTTTAATAATTAATTGATAATCTAGTGTTTTCTGTATTTTTGGCTACAGTGATGAAGTTGACGATGCTGACTCGTCATTTCTGCAGTAGTGGACGAGTCTATATGCACGTTTCATACGGATTACATAACCTGTGAATATTTGTTTTCCAGTTGAATCGAAAAGTAGACATTTTGCTTTCTATAGATATATTTTTCATGTATGTTTGAGGCAAGTTTACATGGAGTATCGACAGAGTTTTTAAGTGCAAGTGATCGAGCCAGCGCCTCTATGTTAGCTGTCATGCAGTAACCGTGCTACTATTCAGCTTTCACACTCCGCACAAACACTTGGATAGCCCACATTTTTCTAGGTTAACGTTAGAGCGAGCGGCCTGTAAAGATGCTACTACTTACATGTTTCAGATGATAAGTCATATTTGAGGTCGATGAATGATAGGCGAGCGTTTGGATGTCCTGCCTGATGTACTGTAATTACCACATAGATCAGCTGTTAACGTTCTGTCCTTCACAGACTGCGTGACTTCGCCACCTCCTGTGGATTTTTCCCCCGTGACTAAGCAACTAATAAAATTTTAATCGAAGCATAAGCCTCTTTTCATCGACTAACGGTTAGTCGACTGTTAGGGGGCAGCCCTACTGCAAACACTTCAGATGGAATGTGTTTAAATTACTCACAGCCAGGGGTGCACATCCTGGGGGAACACTCTGAGATAACATCAAACTGTCACTACATTGTAAAATGTCCTATTTGTTGCTTCTCCAGTTGGACTTGAGATCATACACTCATACCACCCAAGCAAGAAGGACAGAGAAGAAGAAATGGATTACAGAGTCTGTAATCTAATAGATTTCTTAAGTGTGCTATTTCTTACCCTGTTTTTCACGGTCTCTCTTTGACAGGACCCAGACCTGGCTGGGTCAACACAGCCCAAGTACTTGTCTTTGACACAGGTTATGTGTCACCACAGAGACTTGTGTATGAGAAAGAGAAAGTTTTGAAAAAGATGAGCATGGGCAGGCCATGGGAGGGAAAGCTGTAAATCAGGATGGCTTGTGTTTGTGTGTGTGTTTTGTGTGGCCTCTGTTGTCTCAGTGTGTCCTGACTTTGCAGTCATCCCTCGATGTCAAATAGCATTAATAGTGACTGCAGATTTACTCACTCAGCCACAGAAGCTGAGAATGCACACTCACGTGTGTGTCTGTGTGTGTTTGGATGGCAAAGGTTCACTTCGGCACTGAGCTGAGTGGAAGAGAAGAATCACATGAGACTCCTTCCCACTGGGAATGTCACAGAGGATCTATAACTACACACACACACACACACAAAAACATGCTGCGTCTATGGTGTGTGTGCATCAGACAGAATGATGGGTCATTATGAATCACCATGATGATAAGGACAGCACTCCTTTGTAGTGCACACACATAAACTCACATAATACATTACAGAATCTCTTTACAGTGCCTGGATGGGTCAGGTTTTGCTTTGACTGTGGTGATCAAATGCCATAAGAAAGAGGGCCTGATAACAATACTACATAATATCTTAAAATGCAAAAATATCTGCATAAAGAAAGTGTTTGCTGTCATTCATTTTAATCTCCATATGGATGATAGATTGACAGACTTTGTAACAGACTTACTGAGAGGCTTCAGAGCCTCCCCACTTATCTGATGCCGCCTCGATCTGGGTGGTCAAAACTGGCCTTGACCAGCCGGAACGAAGCAGTCTGTTTTGTCTCTTTATGTGTGTGTATGTTCACATTAGAAAGCTGTACACAGGCCAGGTTCCTCAGATCAGGCTCCTGGACTATAGAGTGCATGAGCGTGTGTGTAATTGCATGCCAGACTGAATGTGCTCCTCATCGCTCTTTTACCCAGGACGCAATTTCCATCACTTTCTTTACTATTTTTCTTTCTACCTTAAAGTCCAAACGTCTACTGTGTGTACACATGCAATAAGTCACATAGAAACAGTTATCTCACACACAGATCCTCCTGGTAGACTTGAGATGAAAAAGAGAAAAATAGAAAACAAAGAACATAAAATTTAATGAGCGAGTGTGTGGGAGAGGGTGTCTTTACATGGGATAAAAGCATTGTGTCTGTACACAGAACACACACAAAATGCAGAAATGTTTGAAATTAAAAATACTAATTATTCATATTATTTAGAAGATACATTCTGAAATTGGAAATCTTATAAAATATATTTAATAAACATGCGTTATTTCAACTATGGGCACTTTTTTTGTTATTAGAACCAAAATAGTTTGTTTATAGCACTCTGTTTAGTTTTAAACTTGCAATTAAAATTTTTATGAAAAGTGTGGGTCTGGTGGGAAAGCAAAATCTATACATAAAAGATATTTTTAATTAATACAAATAAGTGATTAAGGCATGGTAAAAAGAGTTTTGTTTTAATCTGACCTTAATATATATAAATAAAAAAACATAATAAAAATATATAAATATTTTTCAAAACTCACTTTAACACTGCATTATCAACGTATGCAAGCTTTTCAGAGCCATAAATCCATCACTGGGCAAATCAACTTCTTATGACTCTACGAATATTATTTAAGCAAATGGTCATTGTAATTTGAAATAAAATGTGTTTGAGCAATCCAGACATATAATGTGCCTACAAAGCAACTTCAAACGCAAAGAAAGAGAGAGTAAACACAAAATGAAGGCGTATAGGCAAACTTGGAGTGAATGTATGGTTAAAAAATGTAAATGTAAATCTATTTACATTGACTACTTCAGTATAAGATAGAAAAAAACTATGTTTCTGATGGTTTTAAGATGCCCAACAGAGTTACAGTTTACTGGATTTTCTATGACACATTACAATCTGCCTGATGTGAATTAACAATTGACTAACAGTTGCACTAAATCCTATTAACTATTTTCAAATAATACAGTATGAAAAAAACAAAATAAATGCTAGAGGTATTTTGTGCCTTTACGCACCACCACCTCACCTCTGCTAATTAAATACTTTTCATGCTCTAATATCAGCTAATTGCTTTAATCAGATGATTTGGTGCGTAACTGTGACAAATACCTGTAAGGCGTGTTGCTGTGGAACAGTGAGACGAACAGCACAACAGTACAGTGTACGATTAACTGAGAAACATGGTGTCCTCTTAGAAGACATTAAACAGACAGACCCCGACCAAACAATGAATAAAACCTTCTGGTCACTATCAGCATGAAAGCAAAGAAAAAAATTTATTTAATTGCCTTTTGCAAAACAATTGCAGGACCAATCCTGTCCAAAACAAAGATGTTTTTATTCCCAAACTGTGATCTGAAAAGCATAGACACAGCGAGGGAGGGACTTTCTGCTTTATTGAGGGTAACTTTAACAAGTATCTTCTGCTTTCAATCATAACTCTTTTTTTCAGCTGTTGTTATGAAACAGAAAGGAAGAACGAGAAAAAAGAAAAGTAAAAGAGGAAAAGATATGTTGTTGTTGTCTAATTAACAACTTAGTATAAGAGTTTAACTACTTTAAGGTCAGTGATCAATACATAGACAACATGAAGGCTACATAAAGTAGAAACACGTCCAATATCTCTCTTCACATACTTTACTGTGCACAAAGAAAACATTTACTGAAATCTAACTTTTGCTTTCTTAAGACCAAACAAAAGCACTGCAAAAAAAAATTGTGAAGTCTGTAATGCCATTTTGTTCTGTCAGCAAAAAACGCTAAACCAAACCCGTGGGTAAAAGTGTCATTACTTGCGCTTCGGAGAGCGATAATGTTTTACAGTGGAAACCACACTATCAATGTGCTGTGTTTTACACAAAAGTACATGTAATTGTCCTTCATTTAAGTATATAACGTTAGTATACAACTGATTGATATTCATCATAACCAAGGGAAAATGTGGTAACGCGCTCCAGTTCTGTCATCCTCGGGCACGTGCTGTTTCTCCATACACAAAATATCTTGTCAGTAAAATACAAATGACTGAAATATGACTCTTACCGCTCTGCGAGTCTGTGATGATTATTTTATGGAGAAGGATGCCCGGTCAAATGACGGAAGGTCCCAGTATTTTAATCGCTGCCCAAGTCCTCCGTTGTCGATCTCGCCTTCGTCTCTGTCTTGTCACCGTTGAACCCTTCACGAGACCTCAGAGCGTGACTGAAATTGTCCGATTTTGACATACTGTTCGGTAACAAGCACCATTTTACGACGTATTGTGAGTGTTTTTAATGTTCGTCTTCAATCTGTCGTTCTGTTCATAAATTCATTTGGATAAATTCAGTCATTTTGAAGAAATCACTGCCGATACTCGCTGGCCGTTGAGTTCATTTTCGCGCGTCTAGCGCGAGCTTGTCTAGTACCTGGCGAAATATTCTGGCGCGCTTGCAGTGTCATTTTCAATCGCGCGCCTGAAGTCACTCACTACAGTGAACACGTGCGAACTATCCATCCTACTATCTGTCAAAAATAAATGAGCTCGATTTCAAGCGGTGTCCGCATCTCCTCTCCGTCCTCGTGGGGAGGTTGGGACACAATGACTGCTTGCACGGCTGACCCACGCCACTTTTTTGTCTGTTTATCACAGGGAAAGGCAAAAGTGCACGACCTTGTCTGAGAGATGCTACGGCGTATTAAAACTGAAGGGGAAGCCTGACGGATGGTTGCACACTGACGAGAGGCATTTCTGACGTTCACCAAAGTCGAAGGATGATTGACTTGCGCGCAACCACTATGCGCGCGCCCGCTCTCATGCATGATTTCCTTTTGGACATAAAAAAGCCAGTGTGTTCTAACTTCATTTTAATCTGTTTAATAAATTATTTTTGTATCTGTTTCGAAATAGACACAATTGTAATCAATTGTTTTAATACATTTAATAATTTGTTCTTATCAGAGAAAACAAAGCAAAACCTATAGAACATTGGATTGGTTTTTAACTTTTAAACAGAAAAGGCTCAATTTCGTTTTTATGATTCCTACTAACATACTGTTATTATACTCTTAGTCCCTTCTCTTCTTCAACTTAATTAACCAAGACTTCTAATACCTGCCCAGCCCTATATTCTCAACCAGAATTTGAGTTGATGGTTCTTACCCTGAAACAGTGTTCCATCAGTCTAAAGTCTGAACGAGCCATTGTAACCTCTCCATCTGCTTCTCTGACATTCAGGCACTCTGACAGGAACTTTGACAGGCTGACTGGTTCAGGTGCATTGGCTGACATCTTATAGAGACAGTGACATTGGAAATGGGGTTTCCTCCTAACCAGAGGCATTTCTCTCTCCCTCGGTTTTCTTTGTGTTCTCTCTTTCTCACTTGTCAAATGATGGCAGGGCTTAGGCTGGTCAGAGTCCAGGGCATGAAATAATTATTGTTGCTAGGATGGCACGGATACAATCAAACTGTTCACATAGTTGTGACCGGGAGGTAGGGTGAAATCAGGCTTCCAAAAGTTTGTTTACTCTGGATGGTTTTGTTGTACAGAAGGGTTTTCGGCATATGGCGTTCCAAAACAGCCTGCAGTGACACGGAGTGCTCCAGTACTTCTCTTTGTCACATCATCTTGCTGTGTCTGCCAGAAATTCCCTGGCGCCCTGTTTAACATGAATCTCTCACTCTGACTTGTGGGAAAGGAGAAAAGGAGTAGGTAGAGAGGCAACACTGAGACGTCGGATCAAGATGGTGACATTGTCGCATCAAATCACTCCATTAATCAGTCAGTCAATGAGATTGAACAAATGATCAGACTCATTAGAGGAAACATTCAGAGATTATTTATACCATTGTGTAGTTGAAATGCCAAAGTTGAGTTCCAAAATTTTCTTCAACCTCTAAAATATAATTTTAGGATATTCACATTGTGTTTGAAATTCCATTTATTATCAAGACATTACAGTCATCATAACCCATATTTTGACAGTATCACATTTTCTTGTAATACCTCAAAATACAATAGCGGCCAAAAGTGATATAGGAAAATTGGTTCTTCGCACTGTATTCAAATGTTTTAAGAAATATTTATTAAATATTTTGTATGCATGTTGTGAAGTTGTGTAAAACTAATGTACTCGTTCCACATTTCAATTGTATCATGTATTATGTATATTGAATTCATGTATTATTATATATTGTATTATGAAGCAATGAAACATACCAAATTGTGTGGACATCATTTTTGGCCAAGTGGTCATACCAATCTTGCATTCATTACAAAGTGGATGGCAAAATGGATAATACAATAAAATCCATATTTAATTATATGCTGAAGTTTACCTTTCTTGCCAATAATTTTGTCATTTAAATACCTTAAGTTTAGTGTATTCTTCTTCCCGATATAACATAAGCCTATACTCCTCATATTTTGATTATTTAACAGAATCTGAAATGTCATTGAGTATTTTGCAAATATCCCCTCTGGACATCACTTTTGTCCACTAAATCAGACCTGTTGCTAGCAATTCATAAAGCTTAGCAGTTCCTTTCCACTGTATTTAAGACTGACCTTTCTATTGTGGTAGAAATTCCCCTACACACCTGACTTAAGTTAATCTGGGACATCTACTGGCGACGTTTACCCCTGTTTATCCAGGCTCCGAGCTCTGAGATTTGTCCTGAAAGAGTACTCTCCCATATCTCTGGTTAGGATATTAACCAGGCGAGTGTGAGGAGACGGGGTGGTGGAGGGATGCAGAAAACTGTCGAGGAACGTAGGTGAGTCGGCTGTGTATATATAGGCCTTATCACTTGCTGATTGGTTAGGCAATTTGAACGTTTTCCTCCTGAACTTTATTAATAAAACATCATTTAATCATGGCAGAGAGGATCTCCAATTCAGAGAGAATTCCCCTCGACAAAAAGGGTACAACAGTTTTTATAGAATAGGAGCAAGGCAAAAATGACATGATTTATTATTATTTATTATTATTTTTTCTCCAATAATTGTTTCTTCAATTTTCTGTTACCAAGTAAAAGCAAATTTGGATTTCTTGATTACTTCAGCTTGTTATTCAAGTCATGAGGTTGTATATTTAGACAGCCTTTCTAGTCTTTTCCATCTGCATCCATTATTTCAGCACACTTACATTGGCCCAAGTGTTGGGGACATTTAGTTTTCAAAAGCATATAAATGTTGTAAGAAAAATAAATGTTAGTTATGATTAATTTAAAAAATCCTTCACACCTTTCTGCATCATTTTAAACATTAAACATTAATGTCTCTTAGATGGACTGTAACTGTAACATTTTATACAAAATTTGGCCAAAACTGTTACCATTTTATACAAAGAAATATACCAATTTTATACAAAACTGAATGGATCAAAATACAAAATTGTTATTCATATGATTACACTGGCTGAATTAAACAATGAAACATGAGGTTTCATGAGTACTGCGAGTAGTTTGAACATGAAGAGTTTATTGTTGCACATTGGCTGCATACTGCATACCCCTTCAGGGTGTTTTGGAAGGGTGAAGTGTTTAAGTCGCAACATCTAGCTAATGGGGTGCCTCAGGGCTCAGTGCTTGGACCACTTCTACATCACTAAGATCTGTCATTCAGAAACATGCTTTCCTATCACTGCTATGCTGATGACACACAACTCCACCTCTCATTCCAGCCAGATGATCTGACAGTATAGCTGCTGGATAAAGCAGCTCAACTCAACCTTGTAAAGACAGAATTGCTTGTGATCTCGGCCAACCCAACATTTCATCACAGCTTCTCCATTCAGCTAGGTTTTTCATCCATAACCCCTTCCAGGACAGCCAGAGTTGTGATTGATGATCAGTTAAAATTCATTGACCACATTGCTAGAATGGCCCGGTCCTACAGATTTGCCTTATACAACATTAGAAAGATCAGGCCCTTTCTATCGGAGCATGCTACACAACTCCTTGTCCAAGCTCTTGTTCTATTCTGACTGGACTATTGTAATCCTTTCTTGGCAGGCCGTCCACCATGTACTGTCAAAACTCTGCAACTTATCCAGAATGCAGCAGCAAGAGTGGACTTTAACGAGCCAAAGACAGTGCACGTCACACCTCTCTTCATCAATTTGCACTGGTTGCCACTTGCAATATCAAATTCAAGGCACTGATGTTTGAACGTCCACCCTCCAGAAGCTTGCATTCTGCAAATAAACGAAAAGAGGCACAAAATCACTTTCAAGGACCGTTACATGGACTGTTCCCTGCTGGTGGAATGACCTAACTCAACCCGAGCAGCTGAGCCTTTAACAACTTACAATAAATGGCTTAAGACACATCTTTTTTGTCAACACTTGACCCGTTAATACTAACACTTACTATTCTATTATATTTCTATTCTATCTATTTATCTATATTTTTCATATATATAAAAACCGTGGTACGTGTATTGTGCTAGACTAACTGGGACTTACACTTACATATTGTTGCCCTATTGTGATTTGATTGCTTCTGTTGTTCTCCTCATTTGTAAGTTGCTTTGGATAAAAGAGTCTGCTAAATGTTTAAATGTAAATGTAAAAACAGTAGGCATTCTATGTATACAATGCAATATAAAGCCAAACAAATCCCATGCACTGTATATGTTTTTCATATATATATATTTAATATTTTATTTAGAGTTTTGAAGTTATATTAACAAACACTAAGCATAAAACAGTAACCAACAAAGGACAACAAAGGACACACATTTACACAGAATAAAGGGAATTATTATAAGTATAACTGACAATATTCACAGTTGTTTTGTAAATCAGATACATCACCACAGGGGAAGAAAATAGAAATACACAAATTAAAAAATAAGTATTTGTCTTTCATATTGCTGTGAGAAACGCTGCCCTCATGTGGCCTCATGACCGGGTTCTTTGCAGTTCTTATGACAGAGGGTCATGAAGAGGTTAAGGTGTGAGTGATATGTTAAAAAAATAACTAGTAATTTAAATGGCCAGAGAGGTATGACTTAAAGGCATAGTTCCCTCAAAAACAAAAATTCCTTCATAATTTACGTTGTTCCAAACCTGTATGATTTTCTTGATCATGAAAGGAGGAATTAGGCAGAATGTTAATGTTTCTCTTTTCCAAATCATTTAAATTAAATGGTGACCAGTGTCTTTGAAGCTCCAAAAATGACAAAAAAAAATCACATAAAATTTCAATAAAGCATTTAACAATAAAACATTAGCCCTCATGCAGGTCAAATACTCATACTGGTTTGGAACGACATAATTTTAAAGGGTAGGTAACACACACAGCTTCTACCAATCTCATGTTAATCTTGAGTACCTTTAGAGTAGTTCTGCATCCTTCATATCTCCGAGAAGTCTTTAGTTTTATCATATTTATAGAAGATAGATATGCTGTACCGAGTCTTTCTGAAAAAAGCCGAGCTCCTGGAGGCGTGCCTGCCGTGGTCAGAGCTAAAGAGTCACGAGCGCGCGCAGCTTTTGTGTAGAGATCGTCTGCAAGCTGCGACATCATTATAAATAAAAAGGGAACAAAAACATTCCTGTTATTTACATTTTATGCACTTCTGCGCCGATTGCCAACAAAACACAGACATTTGATGCAGTTACTCACCGCCCGCGATCAGCAAATCCAGCGTCGAACGGGACTTGTTTACAAAGCATTCATCACCGAAATCCTGGGAACAAACAAACATATACGCACAACTCTGTTGCTGCCCCAGAAAAACAAACTGCATCCACTGTTCCCTTAACGCTGGGTTCTTTGGGAAGCTGAGAAAGGTAATCTTTCCCTCACAACCAAAAACACACTCCTTTGGTGACAGGAGCTTATTTCGTAGGCTGCGTCCTCCGGAGGTCGCATTTGAAGGCTGCATACGTCATCAAGGATGTCTTATTTAAGAAAAGTAACCGTAATAAAATTGACTCATTGTGAGGTGTAAAATACTATCATTTCTTTCTTACTTTGCAATCTAACGGTTATTTTTCTTAAATGAGACTGCCTCAATGATGTATGCAGCCTAAGTAAACAATGACAGAATTTTAATTTTTTGGTGAAGTATTATTTTAAGAAGATAATATAAAATTCTAATAATAAGAAACATTCATTCATGAACATGTGAACCAAAGCCTTGTCAAAGCAGACCGAAACAATACCAGATGGACAAGAAAGTTGTCCTTTTTGACTAGCTGAGACAGAATGGAGGTGACACTTCATTAGCCAATAAATGTACAAGGCACAACAGACAAAATTATATTTCACTGGATGGAAGAAAATGTCTGGAGATACAAGGCAAGTTGCCAGAGATAAAGGTAAACATGCTTAAATGCTAAAGCTTATACTGATAACGTGAATGTCTATAAAGCAAATATTTGACTTAGAAATAAACTGTATGTGCATATTTCTGCGTTGTGTTGATCATGAAGTGTGTATTACATGTTTGTAATATAGTATTATGACAGTTTTCTGACTCTGGGGTAGAATATGTGTGTGTACATGCAGTGTGACTGTGTGGAGCCCAGGGCATCTGCTCTGATGGCAGTGAATGTGAAACGTGCCGAAGCACACACTCATTCACACACAACCTTTGAGCACAATTTGAAAATCACTGCTAAATATAGAAAAAAACTCACAAGTAAGCCAAGACCTTAGGAGAAGACTTTCAGTCAGAATATTTATCATTCATCTAGTGAGAAAGTGATCCTGGTATTTAATCCTTCCTACCTTTTCTCTCATTATGTTTTCCCCTTGACAGGCAAGTTAAATTTGTTAATGAAAGCACCTCACTGCTGGCTGGAGTAACAAAACCTTAAACTTTCAACAACAAACATTTCTGTTTGGTGAGATTAAGAAACACTTGTTTTAAATGGAGAAACTGTGACACATTTCTGGGAACTATAAGGCTTTACGTGTTGACAGATATATTTTATTATGCAAGTGGTATGTGCAGTGCATGAGAGCACTACTTATAAAGCCTGTCACTCATGCTGCCAGAACCATTTTGCATTTTACATCACTCACACAAACACACATCTTTCATGAAGGCAACAGCAATGTAGTCCGAACTGATTATTCATCATCATTTGACACATGCATACACACTCCCCGTCTCTGAATTAAAAAATGATTCCCTCTGACATACAGAAACTTCTCTTCAGACAGACTCCGATTAGATGAATGTCAGTAAATATGTCAGTAAAATTCAAAATATAAACATAACGTTTACTGTTTAGTTACTTTAACATTTCATTAACTTTTTAACTTTAACTTTATTCATTTTATTTTATTTTTATAAGGGATAATGTTAAGACTTTACATTGAGGTCCATTAATTAATGTTAGTTAATGCATTAACTAACAATGAGCAATACATTTGTTACAGTATTCATTAATCTTTGTTAACGGTAGTTAATAAAAACACAACTGTTAATAGTCAATTCATGTTAGTTTCGGTCCATTAAAAATATTAATAGATAAAAAATTTGATTTTAATAATGTATTAGTAAATGTTAAAATTAACATTAAGATTAATAAATGAAAGTATTTTTCATTGTTAGTTCATGTAAACTAATATAATTAGCTAATGCTAACAAACGAAACCTTATTTTAAAGTGTTCCCAGGATAGTAATCAAAAATGGATATGTAATCATTCACTCACTCTCGTCGTTCTGTATGACTTTGTTTTAACTTGAATTTCATTTAGTATGAATGCAAATAACCATCTCTCACAATTCACAAGCGAAATCATGAAGTACAGAAAGACATCTGTGACATTCACTTAAATGTCAGACTTGTCTGCTGAATGGCCTTCACTAATGTCAACCTTCCTTAGCTTTGCTTCTGCAGATGTGCATCTCCCACCCTTTGAATGTACTTGTTTTATTCTGTATTCACTGAATGATCTCTAAGTTTCCCCAAGTGTCGAATATTCTCTTCCAAAGTTTGAGCATACTTTCATATTGCATATCAAAACCACCTTTTCCATGACATCAAAGTGTCTGCAAGCCTTGAGAAGTACAATGGCTATCACCTTCATGGATATCATAAAAAGACATCCACAATGAACTCAAACACAGATCCACAGGCCAAATCCTTTTAATCACACTTACAAAAAGTTATGTAAGATTTTAAAGAGATTTCAGACACATTTCAAAAAGACTTGCCTGTCTTTCGCATTGTTATACTACAAAAACGCTTGTCAAATATAAAAATAAACAGAGCAAGACTGCAAGGATGCACATGGAGATCACAGGTTAATTTAGGGGAGTCTGGAGTAACAACAACAGAAATCTGTGTTGTTTCTAGCACTATGCATATAAAAAAAACATTTTCTTATATTCCATCATAGAGAATTGGATTGATCTGTAGTAGGGGCAAGTCCAGTGAAGCTGAAGGGGAATGATGGGATAAGTTAAGTTCATTTGTCTCATCACATCGGGTAGTTCAGCACCACATCCTGTTTGGCTAGCTCCAACAACATAGGGTCATCGAAGAACTTGCTGATACTGACATCCTCACTCAATCCCTGAAGGAAGAGGAGAGAGATGATGTTGATATATGATGATATATGATGCATATTCAAACTAAACAAGTTGATTGACACTTGAGAGACATCAAACATGTCTTACTTTGCGCCTGCGGGTTTTGATCATAAACTCTCTGGCCAGATGAGGGGCCGGCTGAGGCTCTAGAGGACGAATCACAATGCTCTTATCCAGAGGATCACCGGGAACAATCTAGAGTGAGGGGCAGAGACAATAATTACTGGGGACAGTGGCGAAAATCTAATACCATGTGACAAACACACACACAAACAGTGTTGAAGGGAAGGGAGTCCGCTGCTGCTGACTCAAACGTCTGCTACTCAACATCAAACATCCACACACACACACGTCTTACGCAAACATGCCCAAGTCACATTTTAACCAAATAATTTTAATTACTACTTTTTGCATTGTAAACATTTTTGCAAAAAAATCTCATTAGCTTTTTTTTTGTTTTTGTTGTAATTTCTATTATTCTTAAAAGTGGTTCTTATTAGATTATTCCGGTTTAAAGTACTGTAATACAATTTTTACATCAACACTACAATACAAAAAAATAAGTGTCTAAATATTTCTACATTTCCTTCCAAATTCTCATTACAGTAATACATCAAGACATTTTCATTGTAATTTTCTATTATTGATTTCAAATGCTAAATCTCATAAGGTTATTGCAGTAAAAATATTGTAATACAATTGTATTTAAAAAAAAAGAACAGCAGCTGCTAAATAATTTAATAATAGTACATTCATTAATAATCTATTATCAAAAAAATAATAATTTATCAATGATCAATTTAAATATATTTTCCTCACATTACTGTGCTTAATTGCCATACAAAAAGTCATAACAGTTCCTTAAACTAATTTTTCAATTATTAATTTACAATGGTAAATCTCAGTTTCTCACCATAAAAATACTTTAATACAACTACAATAAATAATAAAAAACAGCATATTACATTAATAATGTATTATGTGTGTGTGAGACATGGGCATACCCACAATGACAACTTTATGACAATTAATATACATTTTCCTATTACTGTGTTTAATTAATTGACAAAGTTGTCATTATAGGTATGCCCATATCACAAAAAAAACAAAACAAAAAAAAGTAACAATATTAAATAAATAAATTAAGTAAAAAAACTGGAAATAATCAATCACTTCATTTTTAATCAAATATATGATTTCCAGTTTTAATTTTTTTTTTTTTCATTGTTGTGTGAAATGGGCATTTTTTTTTCCACATACACACAATCCCTCTTATACTCATTTAAACACATACACACGCACAAGAGAAGGAGAAGGAAAAAACATGGGTGTGATTGTACCTGCCAGTGGTGGAACACACTGAGCGCAAAGGCCTGGCCCTGCGTGTGTGTGCGGAGATCGGTTTCAAAGCCAAACGAGTCAATAGCTGGAATGAAAGCCTTGATAGTGTAGAGAGGAGAGCCAGGGATTGGGGCATCCTGCGTCACATGACCTCTACGGGACACAGAGACAAGAGATCAGTCAGAGGCTCATTCTAAAAAGAGACTGTCTTTATTAGAGACTTGCTGACTTTTGCTGCCTTGAGCAACAATCTGCTTAATGTGAGTGTGTGTTTACTGACAAGTCAGCAATGTCCTCATTCTGTGTGTGTATTTTACCTCCTGCGTGCCAGCACCGTGTACACAGCAGAAACACAGTCAGCAGGCGCCTGAACCTCCACAAAGTAATAGGGCTCCATCAGCCTGGGCGTGGCCTACAGAAAACAACCAATCACAAAGGGGAAAAAAAAAAAGAAAAAAAAAAAAGAGGGTGAGTGAGTAAGAAAGAAACCAATTACGATAATCAACTTAATCTACTGAACCAAGCTAATTGAATGAAACAGTCCAATAAGACTAATGGAAACAATGATTAGGCAGAGAAGGAAACAGGAAGATGGGAAGAAAGAGAGAGGTGGCTAAACAGACCTATCAAAGGATAGATTACCATGAGAAAGGCAGAATAGACGACTCTGCGAGCTGTAGGAATGACCTGCCCTCCTCCTCTGTGCAGCGGTTCCTGTGCGATCACGGCATCTAGGATCTTAAACTTCACGTTGCGGATTGCTGAATGCAAGGATTGACAAAGGGACACATTAGTTATAAATTATAAATGAAACATTTCCATTTACATATGGAGGACTTAACAAACAGTAGCAAAAACAGCCTGTTTAACCAAGGTCATGAAAGAAAAATGCAACAAGAGTCAAGTCTTTAAGATTTTAAAGACCCATGAATAAAACATTATCATGCTGAATTTATAATCATATTGAATATGGTAACCATCACTTTAAATCTTTATATTTTATGACACGTAAATTTAGCTAATAATTACTTTTTTTTCCCCTCAAAAAAAAAAGAAGCAATTTTACATGTGTAGCATCTTTTTTAATCATGCAGCAAACATTTTTAAAATATATTGAAAAATTACTTTAAAGTACTTTTTAAAACATTTAACTGACAATATTATTCAGTCAAAATTCATACTGTCGGTTAACGGTTAACCAGTTAATTATAAGCATCCCTAGTTTTTACATTAGTGTTTTTAAAGATTAACTTTAATCTAAGTGTTAAAGGAAAATGATCATGCACAATGTCCAGTATTGATCGATATATATATAAAATGTTTCAAATGTAAGTTTGGCATTGATAAAGGTCACATGTGACCGAAAAGTTTGCCCTTTTTTTCAGTAAAGTTTTGTTTTTTGTCTCGCATCTGATATTTTTTCATCTTTGGTGGAGTGTGCAGACTCTTTTGAAACGATTCACTATTTGGACATTTTTGTCTACGCACATCATTTGGACTTGTTTGAAGGCGCGGCGAGTTCCTGACTACTCTTCGATATATATAAACAAATTAACCAATAATGATATATAATGCATCTGCATTTAAATATTTACTTGCCATTCAAAAGTATTTTATTGACTGCATGGTGTTTTTTAAAGACTGTTTGCCTTCAAAATCAGAGAGACCTCTAATATAAAATGTTTTGTAATGTCTTACGTTCATCACATAAAGGACCCTCACGTGTGCCCCACTGGAAGCCCTGTACTATGCTGTCCTTCACTGAGCCGAGGAGAGCTTTATCTACCTACAACACAGAGAAAAAGAGAACAGATCATTTATCAAGTCATTCATCGTTCAACAAGTTCAGTTGTCCAGTGAATGACCTCTCACAAAAACAGATAGATCATGTCACATGCAATCACACGCGACAATATTTTTCACACCTCTGACTGCCTGGCAAAACACACACCAAATAATGACACATCAACACATCCATGCCAAAAGACTTCAACTGAGGTGTAAAATCAAATTTTCAAATGTATGTCAATATAGTAGTTGGAGAGATGAAGTTAAATCTATTCTAAATTTCACTCGTTTGCAATCCAATTACAGTATAATTGCATGAGATTGATGAAAATAAATGAACCTTGCCAAACATAATTAGTGTCAGCTGATGTGTAAATTACCTCAGAGGGCAAAGTGTCGTCTACTAAGATGTTGGGCCCAGTCGTGTCAGGTCCAAAAGCCCAGATGGAACGAGCTGCTAGCAAATCCCAGTCATACTTGGTCTGGAAAAACTCTCCCAACTTTTTCCTATGGAGAGAAAGAGGGTATATTTTTAAGTTGGTTAACAGATTATAGGCGAAACAGCATGTGGGTTAAACTGCACCACATACACTACCATTCAAAAGTTTGGGGTTGGTAAGATTTTAAACAATGTTTTTTAAAAAGGTCTCTTATGCTCACCAAGGCTGAATTTATTTAATCAAAAATACAATGAAAACAGTAATACTGTGAAACATCATTACAATTTAAAATAACTGTTTGAATATATCTTGTCATTTATTCCTGTGATGTCAAAGCTGAATTTTCAGCATCATTACTCCAGTCTTCAATGTCACATGATCCTTCAGAAATCATTCTAATATGCTGATCTGCTGCTCAACTGCTTTATAATTATTATCAATGTTGAAAACTGTTGTGCTGCTCAATATTTTTGTGGAAACCATGATTTTTCAAGTTTTTTTGATGAATAGAAAGATAAGAGGAACAGCATTTATCTGAAACAGAAATCTTCCCGACCCCAAAATTGTGAATGGTAGTTTATGTTGGTTATTTAACCCTTCAAGCCCTCAAAGCAGAGCAATACAATAATCAAGTTTAAGTGTTGTTTTTAAGTTTTAAAGGTTGATAGGCAAATAAAATATTTTCAAATTCATTTCCAACTTACTTTTTTTTTTTTACTCAGCTAAGAAAAACTTGTATATAACCCATAAGTTCTCTATAGTTATTCTACCTGTTCCATGTGATCTGCACCACCTCGTTCTCAATGTCTTCGGCTAGACCCTTTTCCAACGGCTCGGCAATCATGGTGATCTTATTCCTGCAAATTACACACACAGAGTTACAAATCAGACAAACATATCTGAACCCATTAGTTTCCCTGTTAAGACTTTTACAGGTCACATTTCAACAAAAGTGGATTTCTAAATGGTGGTGTTGAGATACAGGAAGTTTGTTCCTCACTTTTTATTGGGTGTTTCAGCAAAACACTTCAGGGAGGATGTCTCCACCACAGTCTCACAAAAAGTCACCACAGGATCAGCTACCTATAGGTAAAGGTCAAAAATAAAATGCATTTAATAAAAAAAAAAAAAAAGTCAAGAACGGATGAGAGAAAAGGGAAAATTTTTCAAGAGCAAAAAAGCACCTTAATATCAATCTCAGAGTACATCTTCCGCAGGTCGTGCATTACACAGTCCAGGTACAGCTCACCTGTGCCAAGAATCACATGTTCACCTGACTCCTCCACCTGAACACACACACACACACACACACACACAAACCAGCACAAATTAATACGAAACAAGTCAGTAAAAAGGTTGCAATTCATCTCAATGAACCGAAATGTTATCAAAAAGTAACCCTGCTGATTGCCACTCAAGTATATACGGCATCTGGTTTGGTCCTGAGGTTTAAAACATGACAGAAATATGTTTTTAAAATAATATTGGTAGTGTGAGTTGTTCTAAAGTGTGTTACCTTTGTTGTAAGTGAAGGATAACTCTTGTTGACTTTTCTGAGTCCATCCAACATCTTGGGCAGTTCTGAAGGATTGACCGGCTCCACAGCTATTTTTATCACTGACGCAGTGTTAAACTTCAATGGCCTGAAGATCTGAGCCTACTCACAATGCACAGCACATTCAACATCCAATCCCTCATAAATTAACACTGCTTAATTTCAAATAGATATCTCTCTCTTTCCTACCTCTTCATTTCCACGAGGCTCTGTGATTGTGGCCGTTTTAACAATAGGCTGGTCGCAGCCCTCAATCAGCACCCAGTTACCAGCAGGAACACGATTCACTTCAATCTGATACCTTGCATAAACACATTAAACATAACATTTACAAACATTACTATTTGATGTAGGATTTACAAGTCAACAATATTCCCAAACTTTGAAACAATATTCACAAAGAGGGCAAGTAAGACAATGAATTAAATAGTGAAAGACAGAAAATATTTTCTTGTAAAACAGTTACAGTAATTTTTGTTTTATTCTGAACTTTGAAAAATCTTTTTTTTAAGAGGAAGCCTAATTTTTAAAGTGTGATTTCTAGACCTGGAAATGTCATGTAAATTAATAAAATCATAAAACTGTATGGGCATTTTTAGAATGAATATACATTCTAAGGTGTAGCTGTGGTCTGGAATTTTCTAGCTATGCCAAGTTCTACAATATTTTATGGGGTACAAATTTTCAATAGAAAATTATTTTAAAAATCCTTGTCCTTAGTACTTATCCAGTAAATCATAAACAACTGGAAAGGTCATAAAGCCTTTAAATATTGTTGTGGACATGGAGTCAAAAGCGTTGAGAATCACTGCTGTACAATAATACAAGTAAAAAATGACAGAGTGTGACAGTCACCTAGCGACAGAAATCCACAGACGTCCGATAGTGCAGATCTGTGAGTCCTCTTCATCCTCCAGGCTGTAGTTCTCTCCCAGAACCTTCACCGGCTGGCCCGCCTGCAGGGTTCCACTCAGGACTCGACCGAATGCGTGGAACTGAACGCCGTCATCTGTGCTGTACATCTTAGTGGTGTGGCACATCAGTGGACCCTTAGAAAGGAAAAAGAGATTGTCATTGTGATTTATATAGGCTTGCTTGATGTAGATACATTTTTATTTTATTCGGTAGGATGATATATGCATTAACTACATTTACTGGATAAATTCAAGAAACGATCATCAAAAAAACTCATGCGACAGAATAATTGATTCAGAGGAAAAAATGACATTTTGGAGTGGTCATTCTGAAATGCCGGGGCCAAAGCCTGTCATCAAAATGATTGGTTACTCCAGAACTGTCTTGACATGCTGTCGCCCCCAGACATAAAGCATCTGCCAAGGCGTTTTGTCTGTGTGGTCTAAAACCACAAAGTTATTTATTATTTATCTAATAGAAGAGCTAGAGTGGCTTCCCCAATAGCAATGACTTCCATTTCCATTTATATTTTGTGCCAATTTATATTCAATTTCAAATACATTACCATTCAAGAAATTAGTACTTTTATTCAGCAACGATGCATTAAATTGTTAAAAAGTGACAGTAAAGACATTTACAAAGTTACAAAAGATTTATGTTTCAAATAAATGCTGTTCTTTTAAACTTTCCATTCAAAGAATCCTGAAAAAAATATGGTTTACACAAAAACGTTAACCAGCACAAGTATTTTTAATATTGATAATTTTAAGAAATATTTCTTGAGCACCTAATCGGTATATTAGAATGATTTCTGAAGGATCATGTGACACTGAAGTAATGATGCTGAAAATACAGCTTTGCATCACAGGAATAAATTACATTTTAAAATATACTAAAATAGAAAACATTTTAAAATTTTAATAATATATCACAATATTACTGTTCTTAATGTATTTTGATCAAATAAATGCAGCCTTGGTGAGCATAAGAGACTTCTTTCAAAAATATTGCAAAAATCTTACGAGCCCAAATTTTTGAACAGTAGTGTATAAAGTGATGATTTTGTTTTCTTGAACACACGGGATGGAAACTCTTACAAGTTCAATGTCACAGCACTGATATCAATCTTTGTAGATCCCACACTTACATCAGGGTCACACTCAGACATTGTCTCTCCGAGGTCTGAATCCAGTCCACCTGTGTAGCTGTGCTCTATCTTGGCTTTGGCACCCCCTTGAGGAGAAGGTATGTGTTGCACACACATGTCCACAAAGCCTGTTGAATTTGCAAACATTATTAGACCGAACACACTCTGCATGAGCAAGAACTATAAGTTAATGCAATAGACACTTACCTGTAAACTCTCCAAAGAAGCGGTTACAGACGAGGCGCAGCAGAGGTCTGATGTTAAGTTTTAACTCCTCTTTGGTCAGATGAATGCCGAGCTCATCCAAGACACGAGGCAGAGACGTATCCACATCCCCCACAACCTACCGACACACCACAGTTACACAGCCTGGATATGTGTGCATGTTTGACTGCCTAAGTCTGTCTGAAAATGTAGAAATATTGCCCAAGTAAAAGATGCATGAATGAATTGGAGTGTACGTCTTACCTGTGAAAGAATCTTGTACAGCGGCTCCAGCACAAACTCAACAAAGCTGCGCTGAGAGTTGCTGTTAGGGGCTTTCTTTGTGAATTTCCTCCTGATAGGCACAGAACACAACCAGTTACGAAAAAAAAAAAAAAGAACCAAAAACATTCTGCCATTACTTAAATTGTCTACTAAATAAAATCAGCTTGAGATTGTCACGTTTTGGGGTTGAAGTAAATGTCTCCCCACAGTCTTTTAGCAAACTCCATGTAGTTGATATCACCTGGAAATCAAAAAACTGTTTTAATGACAAAGTTTTATGTTTCCTGAAAAAAGCATTAATGTTCACCCAAAAATGAAATTTCTGTCATTAATTACTCACCCTCATTTTGTTCCAAACCCGTAAGACCTTCGTTCATCTTAAAAATGAAGGTATTTTTGATGAAATCTGAGAGTTTTTTTATCCCCCATAGAAAGCATCGTAATTACCACATTCAAAGTCCAGAAAGTTATTAAAGACATTGTTAAAATAGTCAATGTGACAGCAGTGGTTCAACCTTAATGTTATGAAAATGAGCCGGTGTTCGGACATATACAATGTCTATACAATGTAAACAGCATAGGAGAAGGACAACGAAGAGAAGAAATTGATGAATAAAGTTGTTATTTTTGTTTGTTTTTGCACACAAAAAGTATTCTCATCACTTCATAAAATTAAGGTTGAACCACTGTATTCACATGGACTATTTTAAGGATGTCTTTAGTACCTTTCTGGACCTTGAATGTGGTAATTACATTGCTTTCTAAAGGGGGATAAAAAAAAAACTCTAAGATTTCATCAAAATTATCTTTTGTGTCTTACGGGTGTGGAATGACATGAGGGTGAGTAATTAATGACAGAAATTTAATTTTTGGGTGAACTAACCCTTTAAGTATGTAGTAAAGTATTTGGACAATAAGTTTGTGTATTTCTCACCGTAGGTGTCTGAATAGATTTTGGCGAAGGAGCCAAGAGTGAAGCAGATGCTGTATTGCGAGGAAGCGAAACACACGTTTCCCAACAGGGGAGACACAATCAGAGACTCATCTGTGGAGTATGTGCTGCCAGAGAGAGAAACAGATATTTAGTCTCTGGAATTTTAGACAAAACTGCTCGCTAAAAACAATTCAATTTCAACTCATGATGCTCAATAGCTAGAAGCTAACATATGAGCAAGTGAAATAAAAACGGTAGCTCTAGGATGTGTCTTTAACAGCATGTTTTATCTACCAAATTGTATTCTTTTAAGTATTGTGGGGTACCTTAGCAAGCCATTGACCTCATCCACAATGTGGCGAAGCTTGTAGTAGGCATCAGTAGGGGGCAGCTTGAGCTCCACGATCAGACGATCTACTTTATTAATACAGATAGTGATGGCCAACCTCTCCTGCACTGCGTGCTTGATCAGTCGCTCAGTGTTCAGCATCACCTGAACACGTGCAAACAGTTAAAAACACAATACAAATGTATATTTACATTACTGCTAGTTTAATATGAAAAATACAATATAATCTTACAAAAAAATATTAAGCCTATACAATGATTATTTATTGTATTTCAATAACAAAGACATACTAATGAGTGACAGTCTTGTAGCGAAAAGCTTGACATAAGCAGTAAACTTTGTATGTGTATGTGAACTCACCCCCTCGGCAGCATCGATAAAAAGCACAATGCCGTCAGACAGTCTGACAGCAGATGTCACTTCATCAGAGAAATTCACATGACCTGAAGAAGAGTATGAGAGTTTAATAATTTGCTTTTGCATTGCGCAAATATACTGTGTACTTATATTTTTATAAGTGGAATTTTAAACATTTGTCAGCTACTTCACAGGGAAGACGGAGAGAGGGCAGGAAGTACCTGGCGTGTCCATGATGTTGAAGAGGTAGGATTTGCCCCGTGAGTCAGGTAGCACCATGGTTACAGGAGTACTCTTGATGCCAACTCCCCTCTATGACAAAACACAAAAATATGATTGAATGAAACTATCAATACCATAAGAACACAAGATGAAATAAGATTACAAGCAAGCATTTAAGTCATTTCTTACCTCTTGCTCTGTGAAGAGGATATCTGTGTATCGTAACTGCGAAAAATAAAAGATCAATAATTCAACATATCATTTGCATGACTGTAGAGCTGAACAAACACGGCATGCCATCCTAAAAACAGGATGCCTCAGTCTGCATGTGCAAAGAAACGTTTATATTTACTATCTATATACTTACATCACTGTCATCTCTCTTGCGGATTTCAGGATGAGTCTGTTCAATGAGGCAGTCCACAAAGCATGTCTGGCAGGGGGTGGGGTGCATAAATGAATTTTATAGAAACAAAATCAAAATCAACACACAGAACACTGAAAGCCACCACACAATGCACCATTTATTAGACAACAGCGAAACATCTAATAAGCATAATATGTTTTACCTTGCCATGGTGTAAGTGTCCACACAAAGTGACATTTCTGATCAGTTCTGAGCTGTCCATCAAATCAGCAAGGAACCTGTGGACAGACATGCATGTAAGAATATGCAATTCAAACATATGAAGAGAGAGAATCAACACAATACCGAACTCACTCCATGTCATAGACTGTGACTGGAAGCTCCTGCTCCATCAGAGTAAACCGCTTCAACTTTACAGGTTTTATGATGGGCTCTGAGGAGGAAATAAAATAAGAAAAATTTGATTTTGCACTTTGAGTGCATATAGTGCATAAACTAGTATTCCATCAACATGTCTGTTACCTGTCAATGGTTGTGTATCTTCTTCTTGGACGATGGTCTCCACCTCAGGACCATAAACCTCCTCAGCTGTGGGATAATACTTTTTATCCTCATGCAAAACCACCTCCATACCACCACCCTCCTCATCAACCTCAGCCTGGTCTTCATCATCATCCTCCTCATCTGCCTGTAATAAGAAAAACAGTAGTCATATATCACCATATACAGTCTAGCAACTAGCACATAAACATAATATTTGGCAGTTTCAAATTTCAAGGTGATTTTTGTTGATTTTATGTAGTTTAGACACACCTCATCAGCCTCCCGGTCCTCTGCATCTAGTTCCTCATCTTCATCAGAGTCAAGCTCCGGTCCTATATAGTTTCCAAACTCATCATAAAGATCCGTCTCCATGCTGACGAGTGCTGATGGGACAAAACAGATTGGAATTACATTTTCCTACCACCCCTATTACATTTGTGCAGAGAACTATTAGCATGCATGGAAATATGTGCACAGCTGTAATCTAGGAAAACTGTGGAATACTTTAAAGACGCATAATTGTAAGTTTGTTTTGCTTTCATTCCTATAATTCTTTTTATATTGTTTCATATGCTTGATGAAGTTACTGTTACTCCTTTACTAATATTGTCATGGTTTTTTGTGTCTTGTCCTTGACTAGATCTGTCCCTGGAAATGTCCCCATTTTACAGCATGCAAATACTGAAAAAAGCCAGACAAAAGTAGTCTCATGCCAACTCCTCCATGTGTATTTAAAGTAATACAACTCTGTATGAACTATATAACAGGACCTAAACAGTGTTTTGCACAGTATGTACACAATTGTTAACTCTCCCGTAAGTTCTGCCATCACAACGCAGTAATTCCCACACACACATCTTAACTATACCCACGTGGGTAAAAGTGTGCCTGATATGTATGAACAATAAAACAATAATCATCTAAACAATTACACTTGCACCAATTACATTTGCAGAATTCACATACTTTCTGCTGTAAATGAGCCTAAAATTCAAAATAATAAGCGTAATTAGCGATAATAAGGCACAAACATAAAATAACATTTGAAAAGTTAAACATATTATAATTACTGGGAACAGTATATTCACAGTTCGTGAAAATAATTAAATACATTTAGAAAATGTTTGTTAAATGCATATTCATTTATTTTGTTTTATATTTGTAATGTGTTTAATGTGTAAAGCCATAATTGTGTTATAATATAATACTGCTTTTATCTGTTATTTGCAATGGTTACTACTTACTATTTTAATAGTGTGATTTTTAGTGAAATGTATTAAAATCAGTTAGGGGTTTAATACAGGCATCATAATAATTATTAATGAGAACAATAGTATAATAATAATTAGCAATAAAAATGTATTGTCCCTGTTTTTAAATTCATAGATAATAACAAAGATTTCAATGCCATTTTGACCACTGAACTAGGAAATGTCCTCGGTTTCCATTTCAGAAATCTGCTCATAGTGGTGTAACGTTTTATTAAACATGCATTATGCATGTGTAAGACAATAAAACAACTGACTAATTTACAGTCACAATATATCAAAAAGTTTAGAACAGCCTCAAAATAATTTGTTGGCGCAACAAACGCACAACAGAGTATTAATGAATGAATGAATTGCTCATTTAATTAATCTTTCATTTCTGTCTATCACATGTAAATGCACGGTGTATAATAGTTTTATACCTGTATACGAGTCTTTATGCCTACGGTGATTTTATTGTTGTTTCAAAGAAATTCCTCGTACTGTTTCCAAACCATGCACCGCGCGGTCCTCACACAGACAAAACGTATGTCGTACGTTGGTGACGTCATCATCCGTCGCCATGCACATTGCCTGTTTGAAAAACAAAACCAGGCTACAAAAAAGATGTCGTACAAGTCAGTATTCTGAAACTGCTTTACATTGGTACATTTATTTTATCACTACGTTCACTTTTTTACATGTTGGAATAAAATAAAGAAATTAATTAGAACGTTTAGTGTTAAATACCCACCTTAATTTTGCGCAAAAATATACTTCAAATAATCATCTTAAGGGATACTATTAACAAATTTCATTTAATTGTCATTATAATTTTGATGAAATCTCATTTGCAGTTTTACAGATGTTCTTACAGAAATCCCAACTTTAGCTATAGTATTAGATACTTTTTAAATTTTAAAAACAGTAAAGACAACTGAATATGTATAAAATACAAATAAACAAACAAAAAACTCATAATTATCTTCGCACTTAATAAGACATATCCCCTCAAGACTATCCAATAGGTCAAATAATGAAATGTACTGACAGAAGATGGCACCATATCACTTGTATGCATTTATGAACAGAATTTCTAAGGTCCTCTATGGGTTTCACTCATTGGGTATCTCTAATATTTTCAGTCCCACATAGTTTACAATGTCCAAGTATGACTCAGGCTCCATTTGTTGATACAGGGATCTCATATGGCACTCGAACATTGGCAGGACTGCAGAGGTCTGACTTTCCAACTGTAAAAAACAAACAAACAAAAAAAGCAGGCTCTTCATATATAGGTTGTCCAATTTAATACAACTGAAATATACAATAATCTGCTAACAAAGGTCTGACAAGATGATGACTTGCACACAGACGCACACATTTACTTACAGCTTAGGCCTGCACCCAATTGCCTATGCTTTTGGAATGGTTGCCTCAAAAACCCTTTGAAGAGGGCTTTGTTTATAGTGAGAAGGGAATTTTATTTATCAGTCCAAACATAATATCAACAGTCTCTAAAGATACTCTTTCCTTGAAAGAAAATTTAATGTGATCTTTCATGTATGCAAGAGAAAAAGCCAAAGAGAACATGGTGGAAGAAAGAAAAACAAAAGGAAAGTCAAATATGATCCTGCGAAGCAAACAATTGCTGAGAAGAACTTTATATCAACACAGTTTAATTTAATGAATTAATAAAATGAAGAAGAGGAATAAGAGGAGGATATTAAATCAGAGAAAAAGACATGAAACATTAAAATAGAAAACATTTAATATTGTAATAATTACATACAGTTTTTACTTTGAATCAAATCAATGCAGCCTTGGTGAGCATAAGAGACTTCTTTAAAAAACATTACAAAATCTACCAACCCCAAACTTTTGAACTGTACTTCTTAAATCTTGCTAAAATGGCTCCAATTTATAATTGACAGTAAACTCGCATCAGATTTGATTAGAAAACATTTTAAGTATCAATGTTTCTTTTGCACATTAGTGTTTTATATTACACTTTATGCTGCTTTGTTTAAATAGCAATTGTAATGAAAAGGCCAATTTGAATGAACTTTACCACCTGTAATATTATTGTGGTTATCAGTAAATTTTATTATACAAACCAGATTTTTATATGGGTTGAAATGGGTTGTATATGAATCATTCCACGAAATCGTGGAGTCCCTCAGAGTCCCTCTGACCTTTTTCAGTGTAATTTATCTATTGGGTCACCAAAATATGTATTTTAAAAGCTTTTTGTATTAATTGAAATGTCTCCTTTAATAATGTTTAAAAACATGACATACATTTTATCTTTATATTAGAAATTATTATTTTTTTTTTTTTCAGTTGACACCACCTATTTTGTCATGTCCCTCAAGGCCTTCTATGAAAGTGTACTTGGGATATGAATAATAAAATGAGAAAAAAGTCCATTCATTTTGCCATTCCCATAAATATCCATCTGTGCTTTTTTGCTGGTAATGTTTTTTTTTTTTCTAAGTAAATTCATGATTATTCATTAAAATCACATTATTTAGTTCCGTACCTCAGTAACCCCGTTACACGAACCATTCTCCCCCTATAAAAATAATGAACTGATACTTATGTGACATCATTAATAGGAAGTGACATCATAGAAATCTTCTGAACAACATTGTGAGCAGACACAGGCAAGTTACCACCTTCTTTAATAATTATAACTAAATTATGTTGTGAAATTGTGTTGGTCAGGCTTAACGACTCAACCCCGTTACATCAATTAAAGATAGAAAACTATTACTTGGGAAAATTATTTTTATTTCAACATTATTCATGATTTCTTAATATCATGCATGCCATGTGCTCTCCATTTATTCACTAGATTTAGAGCAGTGGCCAATTTGGGCAAAAAATCACAACCCCGTCACATCTACATTTTGTTTTGTTTTTTTAAGTTTATGAAAAAGTAATTTAAAGTTTGTTGAAGTCTGTCTGACATGTTCAGAGCAATCATAAGAATGCAGATTTTAGTTGAAAAATGATGAGGTTGCTGTCACAAAAAGTTCAGGCTTTAGTATAGCAAAAGTGTGAGATTTTATGTAACTTTTAAATTTGCAATTACTGAATTAGTGTGAGGAACATCTGATTAATAGGAAAATGTTGATTTTATCACAAATACATTATATAATAATATTCAGAGAGCTCCCATAGTGTCCATAACTTAAAATGATGACCAATAATAATAGGGATTTGATGCCTGAGACGGAAAAATATGTTTTTCTGGAAGTTAAATATGTCATTAATGTTGTGGGGTGTTCAGAAAAGTAATACATTTTGGTAAAAAATCTAAAAATGTGTAAGTCCAAATTGTACCAGTTTCGTGGAATGACTCATATTATAATGAAATGCACAGATACTGTAACATATACAGGCACCAAAATGCCAACCCAGTGAATTTCAGGCATGGCTGCCAGTTTTGTCACACCTTTAACAGGATTTATTTTACAGCGAAGGATGAGAGAGGCAGAGAGAGAGAGACTAGCCTACACAGAAATTTGTTCTGCTCGTGTTTCATGAATGAGGCCCAAAGTGTTTCTAATGATAGCAGTAGGTCTCGTCTCAGTGAGGCATAAAGCACTGTACTGTCCATGTTCTTGGTTTCTATGAGATCAAACTGAACATCATCTCATCCACACTGTTGCATCACTTAAAAAAAGGCAGGAGGAAGAAAGAAATTAACTGAACACACTTCTGTATGAGTGTCTTTATGAATCAGCAACATGTGTAGGCTAATGCATCTAACAGACTTTATGTAGTCATCAACATTATGTGATACTACATGTTAAATATGCATAGGCATAAGTGTTTTATATACTATAGTAACTGCTATTCTCATGTATTAAAAACAACTGCACATCAACCGTGTATTTTAATAAAGCTATTGTTATGTGATGATATCATATGCAATTTAATATTGTGTCTACGTGATTGCATGTGAACCCTCATATCAACACAAATAGATCCCTAGTTGAAATAAATCATTCTAAGGGCACGGGTGGAATAACAGATGTTTTCCACCATCCCGATCTGTTCGTGCAGAGGTTCTGGAATGAGACGGTACGTAAGAAAGGGAGCACCCGTGCTTGTTTGCCGCAGGCCTTATGTGTAAAATCTATCTGAGGAAATGGCAAAGAGACCTCTTGGGTTTAAGAGATATATTTTCCAGGGGCTTGATGCCAAAGGTCACAAACACAAACAGGATGGTGCCAAATGCACACACTGTGTATCATGAGTGTAAATACTCTGGCATAAAGAAGAAATGTATTCTTGGATGTTCTTTCCTTCTTAGTAGAATGCTTGTATTTTGTTGCATAATTCTCTTTTTGTAAGTTTTGTGTTTGCATGTGCATGGTGTGTAAGTGTATTCTCTGAGGTGCTGCTCTACTAACTCTCTCATTACTCATTTTGATCAGCACACCTGGGCAGCGGGGGAAAATAAACGACACACTTTCCCCCGTGCACAATCCCCCTCTTCTGTTCTGTATCAAATACACGTCTGTTCCATTACAGCTGAATATTCATTTTCTTTAGCTTCTGTCTGTGTTGTTGATACAACCTCATATCTATTATTATGAATATAGGCTATACTTAGTTCTCACTACATCTACTGTTTCCGGATTGATTACTTATGACTGTGCTGTATCTTGACTCTACTCCATTACTGGACACACACACCTGTTAATCAGCAGTTGGTCCTTGTGATGTAGTTGATGAGACTCTTGATTGTTGGCAGTTAGAGAGGAGAAAATAGCAGAAGAGCTCATCAACCCCATTTACATAATGAAAACATATCAAGAGGCTCAATTAATGCTCGTTGTTAAATTCTGAAACTGAGGTGTTACGTATTATTTTGTGTATTTTGCTGTTTTAGCTTTTTTTTGTCACTAGCACAAAAATGGCAAAATATTACTATATAGGGCAGGTATACATACATATTAGAATTCATCATATTAGAATGATTTCTGAAGGATCATGTGACACTGAAGACTGGAGTAATGCTGAAAATTCAGCTTTGCCATCACAGGAATAAATTACTTTTTAAAAATATATTACAATAGAAACCTTGTAATAATATTTCACAATAATACTGTTTTTATTGTATTTTTGATCAAATAAATGTAGCCTTGGTGAGCATAAGAGACTTCTTTCTAAAGCATTACAAAATCTTCCAGAGCCCAAACTTTTGAACACCATATATATATATATATATATATGTATTAAAACAGCAGCACTGAAACAATGACCTTCACTTTTTTTGTAGAGAAAAAGAGACAGAAACAAATACAGTTAGCAACTTTGTTGCACTTAGTGTTTTGCGTTTATGTTGCACATTTTTGGTTGTTATTCCTGCAGGTGTAATTTTTTCTTCTGATTAAGCAGGATGAATGCAGGTCTGTCAGAAAGATGGAGAGAAAGATGAATGGCAAACAAAGTGAGAAACTAGTTTATAGGAAGGTGGAGAAACAGCACAGCACATTTGGGGTCACACACTCCTCTACTCTAAGTAGATCACGCTCAGTGCGCCACTGTGTGTTTGATATTTATCAAATTCACATTGTATAAATGGGTCTGTGTGCTCTTAAAAATTGGTATCATTCCCTGTGTGATGCATACCTACTGTACTCCATTTATCTTTAAATGTGTGAGAACTTCTCAAACAGGGCTGCACAGATGAAACACACAGCAAACAAAAATTAGCCAAAGTGGCAACACATAAGAGAGTCTGTGGCCTAAATTCCAAACATGAACAATTTTGTCCTATGTGAGTCTGTACTGATGCATGTGGGAATCAAATGGAAAAACCAACATGTGTGCTGGGTTTGTGCATCACTGTTTGCAGAGATGCCATAGAAGAACCATTTTTGATTCCCCAAAGAACCTTTCAGTGAAAACCATTTAAAAACTTTTTAATAATTTATCGAATTATAGAACCTTTATTTTTAAGAGTATTTTAAATGTATCAATAATGAATACGCGCCCCCTCCCGGGAGGTGCAACCTGTCCACACTAGAAGCGATGCAACAATGAGAAGCGATAAAATCAATCAAAAAGTGTGGGCGGGCTCTCTCAGCAAGAGCACAGCATACACAATGAAATGGGCAAGTACATAGTAAAATTCATAAATATTACACCATTTAAAAATTATTTAAAGTACATATGGAGTGCCTGAACCAATCTTTGTCATAGAATATGCTTGTTTGTTCACATTGAGTTGACAGTTTGAACGTTCTTGTGCCCATTTATTCATTTTCAAGGTCTGAGGTGAATTAGCCAGTGTTGTTTTCATTACAGCTAAAAAGCTGGGAACACAGAATGATATTCAAACTCACATTAGACGCATTTAACATTAAATAAAGCACATAAACAGTACCTGATATTATCATTGCCATTCTTTGTGTTGCTGTTCCAGCCTGGTTAGGACAAAAACTCAGATTAACATGGAAGAGATACCTTTTATGGCGTGTCGTGGTGCATCTGGTTAGGACACGGTGTTAGGAGGAGGGCGTGGAGATGGTGCAGGGATGGTGACAGAAGATGGCGAAGGGATGGTGATAAGTGGTGATGGAGGAATGGTGACATCCGGACAACGGCAAGACCCCGGCAGCCATGATAGTAGATGTCCGAAGGCACAGACCCAGAGCCCAGAGACACAGCGGAGTCGAGAGAGGGAGAAGCCAAGGTGGAGTAGAGGCTGATGTGAATTGGGGGATGACCGACAGAAGCAGAGCCAATGGATCCCAGGGTGCAGATGGAGAGCCGATGGAGCAGAGCAGCATCGCTGGCACAGGAGGCCTAGGCGATGCCGCGGCCGTGAGCATCTGAGGTGGAGCCAGAGTGCCCGAGGACTGAGACGATGCTGGTGTGATGGAGGACTGAGGCTTACCCAAAGGGAAGAAAAAGCTACAGCAGTCGTAGGGGTGGAGGAACAGAAAGTAGCAGAAGATCTGCAAGTCTGTGGCAGTGGTGGAGTGACCACTGTCCAAGGGGAAGCTGATAGGACAAGGGAACCCAGTGGAGCCATAAGGCCAAGGGTGTCTGTTGGAGCCAAAAGTGAGAAGAGCCAAGGTGGAGCGACAGGTAGATGGGCCGAGACGGAGCGAGGTGATCAGAGGCCGGAGGCAGAGCTACAAGATCCACTCGCTCAGGCGCTGATGGTGGTTGCTCGATCTGAGGCTTAATGTCACAGCATGGCATTCCAAGAGATGGTGAAGGGCTGCAAACCTCCAGCAGAGGTGGGGCTGGAGGACTGTTTGAGAGGGGAGGTGAAGGAGGCAGATGGATACTTGTCGAGGTTGAAAGTAATATGTAGTCCAAGCAGTTCCTTGTGTTGTCTAGAAACAGCGATGAGGGTTCAGAGGACACTGATTAATCACAGTCCACATAGTTCATAGTGCTGTCTAGAAACAGCGATGAAGAACAAGAAATGGGGTGGGAGACGATACCTCCGTACTGAAGTCCATCAGCCAGTCCTCAGTCTCTATTTCTGCCAGTTTACCCTTGGCCACAGATGTCGCAGGCTCACACCCCTGGTCAGACTCAATAGGGGGCTCCTCTTTCGGTGTCCGCTCTGTCCACTTATCCTCTGGCTCTGGCTGACGTGTTGGGGCAGATGGTAGCTCTCCATCTGAGGGGGGCTCACCTGATTCCTCCGTGGTTGCAAGTGGTAAAACAGGCTCTGGGTCCGGCTGTGATCGGAACCGGGGGTAGACACTCTCCAGACACCGCATGATAACGACCCTCCATTTTGGTCCCGAGGTGTCTGGGAGGTCTACAGGGTGATGATAATTCGCCCCGATCCAAAACAATGACTTCAGGGTCTCATTATCGAAGGGGCTGGTGACGGCAAGACGACAGAAGTTTTCAGTGAACACAAGAAAATCTAGGCTCTCTCAAGTGAACGCAGCGAATTTGGCTGCATAATCCAGAATGTGTAACAGTGCATCTGTGCAATAAACGTAACCATGAACACACACAAACATCAACCGACAACTGAGAGTGCACAGGGAGGAACTTAAATACATGATAGTGATGAACTGAATGATGAGCAGCTGTGATGATGATTAGTGTCCATAGAAACAGATAAGTGGCGGGAAACAAAGACAAAGAACACGTGACTGATGAATACAAACTAAAAGTCCATGAAAACAGATCTATGAACAAATAAAACTGAATACGTGTAACAATAATAGGCCTAGATATTATTCTTATGTGGGATAGAATGAAGTGTGACATTGTAAAGCATCTTTATCTGTTATTATTCTTTTTTAAAAAATGGTAATTGTACAGTAACATGATTATAAACTGAGCTGGCTGTAAATCAAAATTTAAGTAAATGGTAATTTAAAGCCTCATTTAAAGGGTTACTTCACCCAAAAATGAATATTCAGTCATTAAATAATGTCTTTCCACACCCGTAAGGCTTCTGTTCATCTTATGAACACAAATGATGATTTATTTACATAATTTACCACTTAACAAAATATAAATCTCCAACATGCCTACAGATTCATTTAAAGATAGGAAAATACTGTGATCCTGCAACAATGTTTATGCATATTGTTGGATAATTTCTCTTAAAATTGTGTTCAAACTATTCAAACACAAAGAACTTCCATAGATTTATATTTTAAAGAGGCAGGGCTTAGTGAAAGATCAGTTGTATCATTTTACTGAACCCACAAATGCACTTTTGCTCATATCACTCTACTCTTTCAAATAGCCTATTTTTCCACTCATGTTATTTTCATGCTCCATATGGCATGAAGTTAGAAAAAGGGACACACACACAGTCACTTCGATTAATAATTTGTCAGTGTTTAGTTGCACAGAGCTTAAGGAGGACAACATATAAAAGTTAAACTTCCGTCATATCTGCAGAGAGCCAAGATTGTCTTCAGCGGGGAAAACATTCACACTGTTACTTCATTGATAAAAAGGGCACACTGACATGATTGAGTCTAAGTGTGTGTGTGTGTGTTTGTGAAGTCTCTACAGTAATAATTAAACTCTAGTCCATATGGATCCTTGAATTTTCACAACAGACATCTGTTCCTCTGCCTCAGGGCTAACACACAGACATATTTCCTAATAAATATTACAATAAAATCACATGCACAGTGTTTTTCTTTTTTCTTTTCTTTGACAGCCATTTAAAAGTAGTGGTGTAAATTTTAATGACTTACATTTTAGTCTGTTCCCCACATAAAGCAGACTTCAGAAGACTATAGTGCACAAGTTGTTTGAACAACTTTTATGATACTTTTATGATGCTATTTTGGAGTGTGATGTCTCCAGTCCTCATTCACTTTCAATGCATTTAAAAAGAGCCTGGACATGGGCTCAAATATTCAACTTTTGTGTTCCACAGAAGAAAGACAGTTTTTTGTTTTATAGGTTTAGAACGAAAGGAGAATGGGTAAACAATGACACTATTTCTGATAATCACACATGCTCTAAGCCAAACTTAAGTTGAGAAACTCTGGGAGCCAACATCAAAGATTACAAAAAAAGAAAAGAAAAACTGCAGGGGTTGGTTCTAATTTATGATACAAATGCAATGCATACAACATACATGAGGCTTTTACAGTCCAAAACCATTAGTTATCATTATAAGGATTCAATTAAACATACACAAGTAATTAAGAGTCAGTTACTCTAAACAAATGGTACTTAGAGACTCAATTAGGCAGCATGCCAATAATATGATGTCACAGAATCTTAAAACTGATTGGCTGGTTAAATCACAGTTAGATCTAAGATAGTTAAAATTCTGTATTTCTATATATTACTGTTTTTGTGTTTGCATTATAATGTCAAATAATGTTCCAAACATTTTTTTTATTTTTTATTTTGAACTTGCATTATTTTCTAGATTCAAGTTCAAAGCTCGACTACTGTTCAAAAGTTTTTTTTTTAATGTTATTCAGCATGCATGCATTAAATTGATCAAAAGTGAAAGTAAAGACATTTATATTGTCATTTTAAATGTATTTATAATGACATTTAAAAAAGTTCTGTTTCAAATAAATGACGTTCTTTTAAACTTTCAATTATTCAAAAGATCATTTAAAAAATGTATCACGGCATATTCCACAAAAATATTAAGCAGCATTGATAATAATCATAAATGTTTCTTGAGCACCAAATCATCATGTTAGAATGATTTCTGAAGGATCATGTGACACTGAAGACTGGAGTAATGATGCTGAAAATTCAGTTTTGCCATCTCAGGAATAAATTACATTTTAAAATATATCCAAATAGTAAATAATTATTTTAAATTGTAATAATATTCCACAATATTACCTTTTGTTTTTACTGTATTTCTGATCAAACAAAGCCTTGGTGAGCATAACAGACTTATTTCAAAAACATTTTTAAAATTTTACCGAACCCAAACCTTTGAACGGTAGTGTATAATAAAGCATGGCTTAAAATAATGTCTTTACATTCCATTGATAACTTAACAGGTTCACTTGAATCATGTTTGTTGTTTACAGTAAACTTCTCAACCCTTCGTTCAATAACAGATCAATAGCAGTCCTTGTAGAACAGTTCCAAACATAGCAAGCAAAGCACAACATGAAACAGTATCAGGACAAGCCACTGCAACCCAAGCTGACATCACAGCAAGAGCCTCAGTATGTTTACAATGAGATCTATCTATTTATCTATCTATCTATCAATCTATCTATCAAGTAGTAGAGAACCTGTCACACAGACACTTCTAATAACACACACACACACACACACACAGGTAGGAGTCAGAATAATTAGTCAGCGTGACCATGCATGACAGATGAGCATTACATGTGTTCGTTAGTGTTTATTTGTAGAGGAAAATGTCCTGGTTCTGTCACCGTCCTTGTGTGTGCAACCCAAACCAAAGAGCCAGCCTCTTTAAAACGATTATTCATCTGAGAACATGTTCGCACACATACACACGCACACACTAACCTTATGCAAACACTATGAAAAACAGTGTGCACAAACCCCCGTTCCCACCTAAGAGAAAACAACACAAAAACATTCAAACAAAAAGATCTTCAGGAATTGCTTGTCTCACAGACTCACGAGAAGACATTTATCAGTCTGTAATCTATTCAGCCAACATAGAGGGCAGTAAAATGTACTTATTCTGGTTTTGTGCATGAACACCAGGCTGCTTTTCAAGAGCTCTGCGACTGAGGTATAGCATCAGTGAGACCGTGGTCCCTGCAAATGCCAACTTCAGAGAGAGAGAGGGAGCAAACGAGAGAGAGAGAGGGTGTGAAAAACTGCAGCAAAGATCAGATAGCAGACAAGGGTGAGAGAGAAAGAAGAAAAGAGAGAGAAAGAGAGAGCGGTG